>CM031375.1:69377150-70007208 GCA_018208015.1 Medicago ruthenica | reverse complement strand
ATTTTCTTTGTCTTATCTTTTATTATTTCATCATTTATTATTACTTTTTATTATTTCATTTTTGTTGATGGATTTTATTTACATTTATCACCATAAGCATTACTATTACCTTTATTAATATTATCATTGTCCTTATTAATACCATTTCTTTTGTTTTTTTAATAATATTATTATTATTATCTTTTTTTATCAATGTTTTATTATTATTTATTATTATCATTATTTTTTAATTACTAATATTATTAACTTTTTCATCATTTTATTATTATTATATTTATTATTATTATCATTACTATTTTTTCCATTATCACTTTCATTATTACCATTATCATTATCATTTTCCATTTTATTATTTTTTATTTTGTTTTATTTTAAAGAAAATACAAAAAAAGAAAAAAGGAGTTCGCAGAGCAAAGTTACCTTCGCACTGCAAACTCTGCGAATTTTCTGCAGATTTTTAATTCTGTGATTTTTCTTGCTTTTGTTTTCATTTTAGCTATTGTTATTACTCTTTATCATTGTTATTATTATTGTTATTGCCAATTGTGGCTGATTTAATGCAGCAAAGCTTCATCAAATGTGTGACATTAAAGGTTGAGGTAAGAAGGATTTTCTTCCAACCTAGCATGTGCTCAAGCAATTGGGCTGCCCTTGGTCAGTCCTCATCCTTCCCAATTGACCTGTCATTAATCCTGAGCTTGCCAGCCAGCTGCTTGTCCCCTTTTCTTCCTTCTTTCTCCCCCAAAACCAGTCAAACTTAGATGGTTTTGCTTGCAAAAAAGCTGTTTGTGCTGCCCTGTTTTCAGCTGCTTTTCTCCTTCCTCACACCAGCCCACATGCTCCCCTTTTGCTTCCCCCAATCTCTGTACATGGCAGTACACGTTTTCCTTGCTTGACCTCCCAAGATTGCAAGGATTGATCCCAAAAAACCACCCAATTGCAAGCTGCCCTGTTTTTCAGATTTTTCTCATCATTGCTATCCAAGATCAGCTGCATTAATGGCTGGATTTGGCTGATCTCTTGACCAAGGTTACAAGGCAATGTCCCCTCTTTACTTTTGCATTAAATGCAAAGCAATTTAGCCTGGTTTTAGCCCAAAGATCAGCTGGATTCTAGGGATTTTTTCATCATTGCATAGATTTCATTTTTGCCTATTTAAAGGAATGCAATGCACACAATTGAACACACACGAAATTTACACCAAAATACACTTGAAAAACCATTACATTGCAGCATTGTGAGAGTAGAAAAGCAGTTCAACTCAAAGCAAAAACCAATTAGAGTTATTTGTCCATAACCTCTAATATCCCAACTTTGCAAAATCAATCAAGAAAGCCACTTCCTATCTCTTGCACAAGCATTGCTAGGAGTTCTGTAAGTATCCTAAAGTCTCTATATTTCATTTTGATTTGCTGTTTGCATCTTTTGTTTTGTTAAATTTCATTTTGTGCAAAAAAACCCCTTTTTGAAACTCAAGAGGAATCTCAAAGTTGCAAAGCACTAAAACTGAGTTGTTACACTCCTTTTCTTCCAAATTTGCAAAGCTTTTTAACCCCCTTTAGGTTCTGAAGCTTGCTCAGGAGCAGCTTCTGAACTTCTGTTCAGAAGCAGCTTCTGAACTTCTGTTCAGAAGCAGCTTCTGAGTTCATTTTTTCGCATACTTCGCAGAGCAAAGTCATGGTCGCAGAGCGACCACATCAGAACCTGGCTTCGCAGAGCCAAGTTCTGGTTGCTCTGCGAAGGCTTTAAAACTCAGAACATGAATCAGGCTTCCAAAAGGCCAAATTTTTGAGGATCTAACCATTGATTCAGAACCTAATAGGGTTAAAATTCATTTTTGTTCAAACCATATCAAGAATTTTGCATGTCTTTGGAAATTCCACAAGTTCGTGCAATTAATTTTGAGTAACTTGCAAAACAAGTTATGTTCTTAAATTTTCAAAATCAAGCTTGAGCAATAAGCTAAGTTCTTTTTCTTCAAAACTAAACTTGAACAATGACATTGTTCATGATTTTCAATCCAAACATGAACTTAAGCCGAACTTGCTCACTTTTTAAACCAAACTCAAAATTGAGCCGAACTTGTGTATTTTCCAAACTCATGCATTTTCTTTATGATTTGTTCATCTTTCAAACTTGAACCACACTTGTTCTTGAGTTCCAATAACTTAAGCAACAAGCTATGTTCATGATTTTCAATAAACTCGAACAACAAATTTGTTCGTTTTTCTTTTTACAACTTTCCTTTAAGTTTCTAACCAAGTGTTTTGCCCCTTTGAGATTTCTTTGAGTTTCAACGAAGCAAGAACTTGAATGAAAAAGGAATGGTTTGACGTATGTCTCTCCAAACCCCGGTTGCACGAATGTGTGACGTATGTCTCGTCGTTCGGGCAATCGTCATTCCCTTTTTTTTCGACGCGTCTAGCACGCTTAACCATTTCTTTGGTCCCCGTGACCATTTTAAAAACTTTTCTTGGCCCTCGTGGTCAATTCGAACTTTTCGCGCCTTTGCGCATTTTCAATTCAAACCTTTACGCCTTGTGCGAATACCATCGCCTTAATGTGCGTCCGTCTTTTTATCATTTAAACCGTTTTACGCCTTCGTGCGTTTTCAAACATTTTTTCACGCCCGAGTGCGAATCCGTCTTTTCATCAAACCCTTCTTACCTTTTTTAAGCTACCCTCATAACGTTAGTAGGTAAGAGGTTCTTTTTCATCGGTCTTTATTAACCTATCAACATAACGATAGTAGACCACGTTGTTTTGTATTTTAAAGCAAAACTTTTTCGCTCGGGCGCGATCAAATCTTTTTAATTAAAACGAACCAACATACAAACTTTTTCTACCCAAAGAACTACGTACGCTTTGAATTCTCCGTCTACCGGGAGATACGTAGGAGCAGGATTCACATCTTGTCAAGCCCATTAAAAAAAAACTTTCTTTTTCCCCTTTTATCATTTTTTCTTTTTCCCTTTTATACGTTCAAGCACGCAAGCAAAATTTTGAAAACATTTAAGCCTAAGTCGACTAAGAGGTTCCCGTTGAGTACAACGGATGTGAGGGGTGCTAATACCTTCCCCTCGCATAATCGACTCTCGAACCTAAAATCTCTTATTTAAAGGTAATTTCGAACTTTTTTTTCCTTTTCTCCCCGAAAAATTAAAAGTTCAGTCGTGATTTAAAATTAGTGATTCAACGCTTCTCAATAGCTTGATATCCGAAATTCGACGCGACACTGCCACTAAGGCTTATGATCCTATGATTGGGACATCTAAGATGAGACCTAAGATGCAAGCTCAGAAGCAACCCCAGAAGTTTAATAGAAAGAAAAGAAGAAATCATCCCTGGATCTGTCATCATTGTGGAAAGAATGGGCATATTAAACCTTTTTGCTTTAAGTTATATGGTTGTCCTGAGCATTTTCAGTATAGAAGAGTGGAACCAGCTGCAACCAGAAATAATGTTCAGAAGGTGTGGAAGCCCAAAGTCAAGAATGTTGGCCTCATAGCTCATACATCATTGAGAGTCACCTCTAAAGAAGACTGGTACTTTGATAGTGGTTGTTCAAGACACATGACTGGTGTGAAGAAGTTGCTGAGTAATATAAAGCCTTATTCCAGAAGCTATGTGACATTTGGTGATGGAGCAAAAGGTGAGATTCTGGGTATTGGTGACCTAATCAGTGAAGGTTTGCCTAGACTCAATGATGTGCTATTGGTGAAAGGATTAACCTCTAATCTGATCAGTATTAGCCAGCTTTGTGATCAAGACTTGAAGGTGAATTTCAACAAAGAAGAATGTGTGGTAACTGATCAAGAAAGTAAGGTTCTGATGAGAGGCTGCAGATCCAAAGATAATTGTTATTTATGGTTGTCTAAAGAAGAAAGAAGCATGATGTAATATCCCGCTTAAACGTGACTTTTATCAGTATCACAGGAATTAAACGAACACAATGGCATAATGGTAATTATAGAAGGGAAGGATTTAAATAAGGGAAGTATGAGATTTTTCCCATTTGTCCTAATCCTTTCTCTCTCTAAAAATCTGATTTCTTCCTCCCTCTCTCTCTAATTTTCGTGCATCATCATCTTCCTCACTACCAACCTCTTAAACATCATCCAATCTTGTGGATTATTGGCTAGGAAGCTTGGTTTAAGGAGTTGGAACAAGAGAAAGCAAGAAAGATCAAAGAGTTGAGCTAGGGTTTTGAAGCTTGAGCATAACCAGCACCAAAGCAAGTTTGAGGTGAGCTCCCTAGGGGTTTTAGAACCCCTCTTTGTGAGATTTATAGTGAATTTCTTCATAGGCAAGTTTATGGTTTTTACCCTAAATTCCTATACTTGTTAATTCCTTGCTCATACATGTTTTAAACTATCAATTTGTAATAGAAAATCATCCCTAGCATGTTTGGGATGCTTGGGTAACTTGGATTGAGCAAAAATGGTGGAAAAATGCATTTTTACACATGACTGTGCTGTCATGGTCGCTGTAGCGACGAGCTGTCGCTTGTAGCGACCAGGCAGGATTTTTCCCTGCCTACCCGCGCTTGTAGCGACCAGACTGGCGCTTGTAGCGACCAGCTGGGCGCTTGTAGCGACCAAGCCAGAACAGCACAACCTAGTTGAGCTGTTCTGGGGGTTCTGGAGCGCACGGGCATGGCTTTTTGCAAATGTTTTCTCCTAATACTTTTTAGAAACTTTAACCACCATTTTAACTCATTCTAAAGGTCTCCAAAGGTTGTGAAAGTGTAGGAGCAAGGATTTGGCAAGGCTAGGGAAATGTAAGAACTAAGGTTATATGAATGTGTGAACCCTAATAGCGGCATATGACAACAATATGCCGAATCCTTGATAGGAAAACAAGAATTATAATATGAGTGCAAGGATTTAATAGATTGATCCCTTGCTTGTGAGTTGATAACTCTTAGGAAAAGCATATGACTTGGATAAGTTGAGAACCTATATTAGGTGAATAAGATTATAGATGTATTCAAATTAGAATATGAGGATGATAGGAATGCTTCGGTAATCAAAGTTACAGATAAGATCATAGTGTTGGTTTTCCGACAGTTATAGGTGGCTTATGAGAACGATAAGCCAAGAATCACAGGTTATAGGTTATACGTTATAGGATTGTTATACGATTACAGTAACAGATTATATGTTCATATGTTATAGTTAAAGAATTAAAGATTAAAGATAATGGCGTGCTTGCACGTTTTACAGTTACAGGGCGTGTTCATCAGACTCCGGGATTCGCCGGATGGGACTTCTCCGAGAGGGTTGTCCACACGTTTTATAGGGAGTCCGGTGTTAGCCTGATATGATAGGAATTTCACCGGTTTATAGGGAGACGTATCTCGGGGTTGCTCCACCCGGGCTGCCCTCCGTAAAATGAACTCAGATTAATTGTTTGTTCAACGCTAACAGCTAACATAAAACTGCTATAGAACTGTTTATATGTTTTATGTTTAATAGTTATGGTCAAAGTTACAGTTACAGTTATAGTCACAGGAAACTCACAGTTATAGTTATAGACAGTTATCAGAAAGTGATCCTAGGTTTTCCCCTCGATCACTAAGTTAAGGTTATAGGCAGTTTAAGTTATAGTTACAGGAGGACTTATAGTCATAGGCAGATACAAGACTTGGCGATCATAGGAAATCCCCAAGATTGCCTAGGTAGGCATGGCGACCCTAGGTTCCCTGAGGTTGCCAACAGTTGGTTGGGCTGGAGCTCACTGAGACATTATGTCTCATCCCTTTCCTTCTGGTGCAGGTTTATAGGTAAGTCAGAGGTTCGTGATGAAGATCTTCATAGAGATACTGGATGGAGTGCAGTTGCTCGTTGTGCACCAGCTCAGGAGCGTAATGGATATTGTATAAGTATTGTAATAGTATTGGATATTTGTACAACGAGTAAACATGTATTCATTCATTTGTGATGTATGATTATTATTATTGAAATTTTTAAATGTATCCAGTATCAGTTTAATGCACATGCTAATATACTAGTTAAAGTTAGTATGGGTGTTACACATGACTTCCTGTCTCATGAGTTCAGAAGAAGAAGTCAGACTCTAGCACCAGAAACTGGGTCATCTGCATCTGAAAGGCATGAAGAAAATCCTGAGTACTGAAGCTATCAGAGGTATACCTAATCTGAAGATCAATGAGGACAGTGTTTGTGGTGATTGTCAAATTGGAAAACAAACAAGAAAGTCTCATCCCAGATTAGTACACCAGGTAACTACTAAAGTACTAGAACTATTACATATGGATTTAATGGGGCCTATGCAAGTTGAGAGTATTGGAGGTAAAAGATATGATTTTGTAATGGTTGATGACTATTCAAGATTCACATGCGTTAGCTTTGTTAGAGAGAAGTCAGATACTTTTGAAGTATTTAGAGACTTGTGCATTCAGTTACAAAGAGAGAAGGACTGTGGTATTATCAGAATTAGAAGTGATCATGGCAAGGAATTTGAAAATAAGAGATTTTCTGAGTTCTGTGCATCTGAAGGAATAAAGCATGAGTTTTCTGCACCAATAACACCTCAGCAAAATGGTGTTGTTGAGAGGAAGTGCAGATGGGATATTGTGATGCTGACTGGGCTGGAAGTGCAGATGACAGGAAGAGCACTTCTGGAGGATATTTCTTTTTGGGGAACAACTTGATCTCTTGGTTTAGTAAGAAGCAGAACTGTGTCTCTTTGTCTACAGCTGAAGCTGAATATATAGCAGCTGGTAGTAGTTGCTCACAATTAGTTTGGATGAAGCAAATGCTGGAAGAATACAATATAGAACAAGGTGTTATGACCCTATATTGTGATAATCTCAGTGCTATAAACATTTCTAAGAACCCCATACAGCACAGCAGAACCAAACACATAGATATCAGACATCATTTTATCAGAAATCTTGTGGAAGAAAAGATTGTTCAGCTTGAACATGTGGATACTGAGAACCAAATTGCTGATATTTTCACAAAAGCTTTGGATGCTAAACAGTTTGAGAATCTGAGAAGCAAGTTGGGTGTTTGTCTGCATGAGGATTTATAGCAATTACAGCAAGCTGGATGTGAGGAAGATAGAGTACCTGCCAGATTTGCTAATGCTGAGTGTGATTCTGAGTCTGAGTCTGATACTGGGACTGATTTTGAAGATGTATGTGCAGTTTTTATTCCCTATATGAAGTCAGAGTTTTGTCATAATTTTGTGGCTAAAAAGGGGGAGAAAAACTTGTGTTTGAGCTGTTCAGATTCAGAAGTTGTGTTGTTCAGAATTTGTTCAGCATTTAGAAATTCAGATTTCAGTATTGTTCAGAATTTAATTGTTTTGTTCAGAGTTCAGAACCAATGCAAGAAGTGCTGTGATGATCTGTTTGAGGGGGAGTGTGTGTCTCAGGGGGAGTGCATGAGTGATAACATCCTGAGTGTTTACTTGATAACAAGAGCTGTTTGTTTTTAGTGTTCCTGAAGTGTTTACTGGTGTTTCAGTTTCAGAAGCCCTTGTCTCAGAATTTTCAGAAGTTCAGGTTTAAGGGGGAGTTTGTATGTGTGCTGAGTTGCAGGGGGAGAGTTTTGAAGTTTGTGTTCATGTGTTTGTTGGTTTGTGAAGCTTCAGGGAGTGTTATCAGAAGATGTTCAGTAGTTTTGTTTGTTATCAGAAGCTGAAGTGCTGAGTTGAAGAACTGAAGCTGTTACATAGTATTTGTTGGTTTAACATGGTTTAACATAGCACATTTTGTATTTGTCCGCTGCTTATCTCTATGATATGTTTGATTTTGTGAAGTTCTTCATTGCTGAGTTTGCTTGTGATGAATTGAAGAACTTGTTATTTGTGAAACATTGATTTTAGCCAAAAATTTGCCAAAGGGGGAGATTGTTGAGTATTTAGAAGTTGGCTGCATGTTTTGGTAAATTCAATGTGTTCAAGCAAAGCATCTCCATGTGTTAGAGAAGTCTTCAGAAGCAAGAATTCGAATTTGAAGTGGTTCAGAAGCTGTTTTGACCTTCAGACGCAGGAACAGTGCTTCAGACGCTGAAATGCCTTCAGACGCACTATAGTGCTTCAGACGCACTATTCATCCGTTGACCCGCGTTGACTTCTTCAGAAGCTGGGTTTTTATGCGTTCTTTCTGTGCGAATCTTTGTAAGATTTATCAAGGATTTATTATGGCTGAAGGTTTCTAGAATGCTGATTAAATTGATGAAGAAATACTCTTCTCGGAACATCCAATGTACACATGGTTGGCGGAGAGCCAATCCATGCCTAAGATCACATCAAGTTGCTCCATAGGGAGACACACTAAATCAACATAGTATGTCTTACTGGACACAGTAATAGGACAGTTCTCACAAACATAACTTGCCACTATTCCGCCATCAGTAGCGGTAGATACCATCATCGGAGGATTCAATATGGACAAAGGTAATTGCAGCGTCTCTACACACTTGTAAGAAATAAAAGAACAAGTAGCGCCACAATCAAAAAGAACTCTTACTGGATTCGAACCAAGATAACACATACCAGCAATCAGATCTTCATTAGCCAGAGCCTTTGCACCATCAAGGGAGTACACCCTGCCTTTTCTCCCAGACATCTTATCCTAGCTGTCATATACAAGTCAAAGTGATCAGTTTTAACCAGACATAACATTTAGAATAATGTCCTGGATCCAAGAGGTCCACATACTTGGATTGTATTTTAATGACCCAAGGCACGGTCTGAATCGACCTGCTCTGATACCAAATTGTAACACCCATATAGAGATTGCCTAGGATCTCACACGAGTATTAAAATTTCGTACTGGATACATTAAATACAATACAGAAAGTTTGCTTATAGATAATACAATACATGAGTCATTACTACAATCTGAAATCCGATACAAAATATTCTTGATAATATACATCATAATACATCATCTGTGTACAAACATCCATAAACAAAGAAATCAGCACGATCAATCCAAAGCTTTCTCTTTACCTTTGCATCGTGCTACCTGTGAACCTGCACTAGAAGGAAAGGGATGAGACATAATGTCTCAGTGAGCTCTGGCCCAACCTACTGTTGGCAACCTCGGGGAACCTAGGGTCGCCATGCACTAACTTTGGCAATCTTGGGGATACCTATGATCGCCGTCGTTCTCTACATATTTCGCGATCAAGGAAAACTAGGATCGCTGAATGTCTTTTTCTTATGTTTAATCTCATACTTAGTGATTTGGGGACATCCTACGATCACTTTCTGTTACCGGTGTTTACTTGTCATTTCTCTTAATATAATATACATTTACATAATCATCTTTCTTAATCTTTAAGTTAGAAGTTAGCGTTGAACAAACAATACATTATCTTGGTTCATTTTACGGAGTGCATCCGGGTGGAGTAACCCCGAAGTACATCTCCCATCATACCGGTGAAATTCCAATCATATCAGGCTAACACCGGACTCCTCTTATCATTGTGTGGACAGCTCTCTCGAAGAAGTCCCATCCGGCATAATTCGGAGCCTGCTGGACACAACTTAACCTTACATGTGGACAACCCTCTCGGTGAAGTCCCATCCGGCATAATCTGGAGCCTGCTGGACATGCTTAATCTTTTAACATACGTGTAGATAGCCCTTTCGGAGAAATCCCATCCGGCATATCCCGGAGTCTGATGAACACGTTAACATAATCTTATAATATAATCTTAACTTGTTCTTATTCTTTAAGTAAGTATTCTTGAATGCTTAACCTATAAAAAGGTTCTGAACTTGAATACTGAATCATTTCTTGTGTTTGCACATACTTAATTGAGTGCATAAAAATCTGCTTAGTGAGGGGAAACCTGAAAACTAGCCCCTTAACCACTATAATAACTTGTGGATTAAATTCCCATCTCTCAATAAGATACCTATCCTCATCCTATATTAATCCTTGAAGGTTCATAAGTATTTTTGCCCCAAAGCATATCAAAGATCATAGCATGGTACGGTTGTTTGAAAATAAAATGCCATTCTGGGCAATTTCGCTCTGCGACCCCCAGACTTCGCTCTGCGAAATCCTGCGTCTGAACCTTCAGACCCTGAAGTTCAGAGTCTGAACCTTCAGAACCTGGTAATCCTGAGTCTAAAGCTTCGCAGAGCGTCTGAAAGCTTCGCTCTGCGAACCCAGCTTTTGGTTACTTCGCAGGGCGAGGTCTAGGCGATGGCTAGGTAGTAGCAAAGCTCTGCTACTTCGCTTTGCGACCCTGGCGTTGCTCTGCGACTGTAGCAGAAAACAGAATTTCTGGAAAAACATGTTTTCAATTTTAAAACTTGATACCCACTGCCCAGTGATCTTTGAAAGCATGTCAGGGACTCATTTTTAAACTCTAAAACGTACTGTACTCAAGGATTAAACATGATCGAGCATAGAATCAAAAATAGGGAAAAACTAACCTTTTATCCTAAAACTTATAAATTCAGTTTATAATCCTCACTCATGATGGGTTCTAAACCCTGTGGAGCTCACCTCAAACTTGATTGGTGCTTTGCTAAACTTTAACTTCAAAACCCTAGCTTCAATCCTACACTTCACTTGATTCTTCCTTGTTTTCTTTTGCTCTAAACTCCCAAAATAGCTTGCTTAAGATTCCAAGAAGTTTGGAAGGAAGGAAGAATGATGGTTGATTCTCTAAGGGAGGATGGCGTGAGTTTAAGAGAGAGGGATGAGAGGAAATCAGACTTGTAGAGAGTGAGAGGAGAGGAGAAATAAAGGGAAAAATATCTTAGTCTCCCTTATAAAAAGTCTTTCCTTCCCAAATTTACAACTTTGTCATTGCTTTCATATTAATCCTCTATTACTGATAACAGTTACATCTAAGCGGGATATTACATACAATGTTGAGGTTGAACCATAAAATAAAATTAAGACATAATTAGTAATTGGCAACATGGAAAAATCATACAGAAGATCAGAATTAAGTGATAACAATCACAGAACCATTTCAAAATAAAAAATAAAAAATTTCATCAGTGATAAGTATTAAGTGATAACAATCACATAACCATTTCAACAAAAATAACAGCAGAACCGTAAATTGCACAAAACCATTTCAACAAAAATCACAGAAGTATTAAGTGATAGTAACAGAACTGTGAATATAACAAAAATAACCTAAAATTGCACAGATTAACAGAACCGTGAAAGATGTGACGGCCGACGGAGAGAGCGCTTTTGAGCGAGAGAGATGGAGAGAGGCAGAGAGCGTTTTGATAAAATTAGGGATTGGGTTTTTGTGATGGGAACGACGGTGGTCGGTCGGAACAGTTGAACGGCGGTGGCCAGGCAGCTTCAGTGTGGAACAGTGGAACGCGTAAGAAGGAATGGAAAATGAAAGCGCGTACAGAGTTCAGAAAGAATGGAAAGGAGATTATTTTTTTTTTGTGAGGGGATATATGCATACTGGGCTATAATTTTTTTTTTGAGGCCCATGCCTTTGGGAGGCCCAACTCTGTTGAGCTGTTTGCACCTCCCTTAGGCCGGCCCTGACCACCAGCTTTGCAAGATCAGACCAACCATGGCTACCATTCCAACAACTTGAATCACACAGATCTTCACAAACAACTCTCATAATTTTTTATGTTGTTTATTTCAATTATAGTGCCAATTGGGTTGCTATTTTTTTTTCTAAATTGAACCTTGGTTTTCGTTTGTGTTCATGAATGTTCATGAATGGAATTCATAATTTACAATTTACAGGTTCTTTGCTAAATCATACACTATAAAACTACATCTTTGCTTGAATTGAATCATCAAGAGCACTCCTTTGCTTGAATAAAATATGTACTTCTCTTTATTCAACTAAATTAGGGAATTAATTTTGTTCAGTTTTTCTTTTTATGATTATGAAGTTACAGTATTATCTTATATGGATATAAATCAAAGGGTAATCACTAGTTTATAATAATCCATTAAAGTGAATTCTCATTCTCCACCAATAATATGAAGATAGTAATAAAAAGATACAACAAAGTTGGGTTTTTTATTACTTTATTCGATTTATATGATGAGTAATTAATTTGGTTATTGATGAGGTGTGAGTAGATTTGGTGAAGAAGAAAGTTGGGTGTTTTGTGAGAGGTGTGATTTTGAATTGCAGTGGAAGAGAAATGAAGGTAAGCCATGCTTTGGTTCACACACTTTATGTTTTTGTGAAGGTGGTTGTTAAGGTTGTTGCTGGTTGTGGGAGGTGGGGAGCCTGGAGGGAGACGGGCCGCAAAGGTGGGAGGAAGATGAGAAAAGTTTGGAAAGTGAAACCATTAAGATCAGATTTGGAAGAACATGATAAGCTTTAATAGAAGTACACAATCTAACCATTTATCTTGTGTGACCCATGGTGGGAAAATTTTACCCTTTTCTATGTGAAATGCCACCTTGTAAACCACATCGAGAGACGAGTCTTGCGAGTCACTGCCTCACTACCCCACGAGAAGATGGCTTCTAGGGTGATGGCTTTATTAAGTGCCTCACCGGTGGATCATAAAAAAAATATCATTAGATCTAATTGGTGGTTTAGATTTGTTGAAAATAAAAAGGAGAACATCTACATATTTCCATACACAATGCAACCCATATCTCTATTTCTCATATGATTCGTCTCCAACTTACCAATAATTTGAAAAACATTTATTTATGATGCTATACCCAAGCAAAACAAAACTGAAAAAACATCATTTTTATTCAATTTCACCGTGATGTGTTATATTCGCCAATTATCGTTACGAGTTTGTGTTGTATGTACACATATTTTCTTTACCTTGATTGTTAAATCTTATTTACCACTCACTCATCCATTCCAAACGCAATCAAATTAACTTTTGTTCGTTTTTTTACAAACAAAAGAACTTATTTTCCTTCAAACAAAAAAACTCAAAATTTCCATCAATCCGACAGAAATATTTATACAAATTTTATACCTCTTTGTCTCTTTCAGTAAAATCAAATCACCATTATTATACTAATGTTTTTTTTTAAGAATGCAAAATGAAATTAACATAAATAATTATCATCCAAACACAGGGTGTGCATGTAGTCGTAAGCAACAAAAGTCATACACAATACCACAAAGTCAAAGCGGCTAAACAAAAAGAAAAATCGCTTAGTGCGCGTTACAAGACAAACTAAGGGAATTACCCACTAAGCATGCAAATTAATTGATAAATTACAAAACTTAGTTTTAAGCTATATACTAATTTTGAGAAGCATTTTAGAACCAATCACTATTTGTCACAATTTTGTTTTTCAGTGAGTCATCTATGACCGTTTTCGGAGGAAAAAACAATCAATTTAGTTTCTAAACTATCACTTTATCATCAATTTTATCTCTAAACTATTAAAATCAACTACAAGGTTCCTAAACAATACTTTATTAAATCTAATGATGTTTTATATATCAGATAATTATTGTGATTTATTGATTTCAATGGTTATAATTAAATTCATAATTACATATTTAAATTCAAATAATAAATACCGAACATATAACACAAATTAACTTTGTAGATTTGATGATAATTTTGTCGGCATTCAATGGACATCCGCTTCAAATATTGGTAATATGAAATATAAGTAAAAATAATTACTTCAAAATGTCAATATAATATATTCTTAATGCAAATATTATTATGTTCTATAGGTTCATTTTCTTTTATTGTTATAATAAATATAGTGAATTTAAATATAATATAGTTGTTATCTTTTTTTTTTGGGAAAGTCGTAAATTTATGGTGACAAAGTGTCACCGATGACCAAATTACATATTCAAACACCTCTTGGACAAATAATATATGAATATATAAAAGCAAATATCTTAATACAACTACATAATATATATATATATATATATATATATGTTTAATATTTACATAAAATATACAGTATTATTATCAACTTTATAATTAATACTAAATTTACTTTAAGTATGTGTTGACTTATATGTCAAATAACTTAAATATACACTAATTTTTGTGAGATGTATTTTTTTGTTGTGTAATTTTATTTTAAAAGAATGAAATAGTAGATTAAAATAAAAAGGAAATACAAAGACTAGTACTACAAGAAAACATGATTTTAGACTAGTACTACAAGAAAACATGATTTTAGTCCCCTTAGAGTCGGACTAACGCACTCTACTTCAATTTCTAGTTTTCCTTTATTTTTAAAAAGATTTAGAGTCGATCTAGCCGAGGCTAAAGGTTAGGGGACCCACGTATGACATTTTAGACCATATTGCAGATTCCACCTCCCAAACCCTTTGTAATAATTTAGTAATTTAAATTTAGTTTACTATATCTAAACTAAAGATTCCACCTCCCAAACCTTTTTTATTGTATGTGTCTCATTTGTCTGGTTAAAAGAAAGGATTTTTTTTGATTTACAGATTTCTGGTTCAGTTTTGTAGAACAGGGTATACAGTAAAAATTAGCAAAAAAAAAAATCTAGCGTCCGTCATATCGACTCTACAAATTCCTTTCACTATTATGATCTTGACTTTAGCATCCGTTGGACCGACTCTAATGAATAACCTTTACTTTTATAATTTGACTTTAGAGTCCGCCAAACCGACTCTAAGATTTAGTTGACTTGTTTGACTGTAGAGTTGGTTGACCGACTCTATAAAATCTAGTTGACTGGTTTGAAGTTGACTTTAGCGTTAGTGCAGCCGACTCTACATTTTATAGTTAGCGTCGGTCTGGCAAACTCTAAATTAATTTGTTGACTTTTTGATTTTGAATTTAATAGCCTCGGTTGCGCGAAGAGTCGGTTTTAAACTCGGCTAAACCGAGCCTCGGAGGACAAATAGCTCACTCTACCCAGTAGCTTCAAATTAAGTGTTAGCGTCGGTTTTTCCCCTGTTAGAGTGGGTTTTTGGTCGACGGTAAAACGCAGTTTTCTTGTAGTGTAGGGGAAAACACCTGACCAGTAAATCCACACACCCTAACGGGTAATACATACAATGCAAAATACACAAAAGTGGAACCAAGCCTAATAAGTAATAAACAGACAACCCTAAAGGATAGAAAACATGGTCTAAAGCAAAAGAGCATCCATCAAGAGCACAACCCAACAAACCTATGTACGAGCGTGAAACTAGACTGCAAAAATAAAAGTGGTGTATGAACATTCGCGATCACCAAACTAAAGACGATAAAGGTGAGAAAAAACACAAGAAGTGGGGGTTGAATTGTGTTTTTTTTTTCAAATTTTTCTAAGTGTTTTAGCAGTGGTCAGAGTTTGATGAGTTCAGAGTCTGATAGCAGCGGTTAAGATCAAACACACAGAGAGAGAGAGAGAGAGAGAGAGAGAGAGAGAGAGAGAGCAAACACAAAACAATTATATTGGTTCCTCCTAGAATCCAGGAGTAGTCCAGTCCTCTTGCACTTCCAAGGAATTTTCACTATAATCACAACTGATTACAAATGCTCAAGGACACAACCAAGAGACTTCCAATGCTCAAGAACACAAGCAAGAGACTTCCAATGCTCAATCACAACTGAAAGAGACTTCTAAGAGTTTACAAATAAAATATTTGTTTTACACTTGATATACAATCAGAGGTGTAAGCAAATTACAAACAGAACATACTCTCTGAACTTAGAATTTCTAAGATATGAACTTAGTAAGAAATTCTTAAGTGTTTTATGCACTTTTGAATTTGACAGAGTAAGGGCACAGTTAAAATAGCAGAGTCTTGTTATTGTTATTCATGTCTTCAGCTCCTTATATAGGCAAGGATTTGAGAGACGTTGAAGAGGCGTCAACGCATTAAAAGTCGTTTATAAGCTTCAAATCAAAGATGTTGGGATACTGCCTGATATGGATAATGTCGTTCCTTTGCTGCAACTGGAATTATCCGTTCATTCTCTTTTTCCTTGAAGTTTTTTGTCTGTATCTACATGTGGTCAGAAGTTGACAAATTGTACTATTATAGTTTGATAAAGACAACTACAGATGATGACAAATCTGACGTAGCTTCTAGGTCCCTCAGAGTCTTCTTTCCTTCAGAATCTGATGGTCTTCAGAGTCTGGTATCCTTCAGAGTCTGATGCAGATCTTCAACTTCTGAGTGACTTCCTTTCTTCTGATCCAAAGTGTTGACTTCTAGTTGACATTTCTTCAGATCTTCTACCAAGTCTTCTAGCTTCTCTTGCACTTCTGATGCTCTTATACATGTTCAAACCTTGTTAAATTTAATTTATGGTCCTGCACTTGAACATATATTAGCATATCCAATTGTTCTTAATACTTTGCTATCATCAAAACTTTAGAGGAATTGTACAAATCCAATTTTGTTCCAACAGACGACCAAAAAGAACTTAAACTAGATCTTGAAAACTGTCTAATGAACATGTCCATCAACATTGAAGTAGATCCACTAATGAAGAACTCACTGCGACAAAAACGACAACAACAAGCATCCAGAGCGCGAAGCCAAGTCCCTTTTGAGCCAAAGAGTCTTAAGCCAATTTGAGGGAAGGATCCCAACAATTACAACAAAAAACTGGACAACAAAACCACGACAACAACATGACTTAAAATCGTCCATATTGTGAAGCTTACAATCCCATAAAACAAAGGCCACTGAAGATTGTGGCGTGGTATGTGGATACACAAATGCTTCACTCTAAACCCTTAACGGGTTATGAAGCAATTTGAACCGACCAAAACCCAAATCGAAAAAGGAATAGATTAAATCAGATTAACGAGCATAAGCATGGCGAGTAGTCCCTAAAAGGGAAAAGAATAATAATGAACCCAAATGCGAGAAACACCACACCTAGAAATTCCACAACAAACAAAAATGTGAGACACACCACACATAAAAACGTGAACAAATCAAATAACATTGGTGTAATCAATGCTCACAAAAAACTGAGCGTGAACCAGCCAACAAACAAAAACGCGTTCAGTGAGCCATTAGAGCAAGAAATGATGTTGTCAAGCCATGAGACATTGTTGTATCATTAGGCAAGCTACCTCGATTGGGGTTTGATGGTGACACCACCTTAAGGGTCGATCACACCACCACGAAGTTGTGGTTACACTAGTAATAACTGCTTTGGATTTTGGGTGGAGAGTGGTAGTGGGAGACAGTTAAGTATGGTTAAGTAAATTAACTTTCGATCAATTCAATTTAAAATAATTTTTTTTATTAAAATATTATAAGTACATTAATTCTCCGTGGTTGGTACGAGTATGTCACTAGTATGTAGACAAGGCAAACAAACAATCACTTATTAAACATACCTTATTTATTATTATAAATTCAAAATCAAAAGAAAGAAAAACATAATGAAATCTGCAAACTTGTTAGATTTAAAATCAAGCCAAAATTGTAGACAATTTGGAAAATAACACTGAAAGAGAATCGAGAAACAACAAAAATACAATAGGCTAGTCCATTTTTATTTTAATATCCCTCCCTCTTTAACAATGATCAGAAACTCGCTCCATAAAAAACACCCACTTCGATATTACCAGTGTAATGATAAAACTAATCCAATCAAGCTAATTATTGTGTGTTTTATCTCTCCAAATGGAAGAAATCGAGAATGACATAAATAGAGATGATCCTAACTTCTTTCGATCCATCAAAACCACGTAAAAAAAAACAGAAGTTTCTTATTTTGGTAATCTTAAACAACCCAAACAGAAGTTCCTTGATTATTTTTTAAGACTTATGGCAGCAATGAAATATTGTTCAAGAGACATTGTTTGTACAAAAAATGACTTTATGTCTGTGTTTTACCTAAATGACTATTCCCTCCGTTTTTATTTAACTGTCGTTTTAGAATAGTAACATGAAATTAAGGAAATATATTTTTGGAGAGCCCCTTAAGAAAACCAAAGTTTCTTTTGTATGTGTAAAATCACAATCTTTAATAAAAGAGCATCCTTCACTTCTTTGATGTAGTGCTAAAATTTCTATATATAAGATAACTTAATAAAAGGTTTAAAAAACTTAAAAACTTTTATATATAAGATAAGATATTCATTTGTTAGACATAATCGAACCACATATCTCCGATAAACACGTACAACTAAAGGTTTCTAAAATCTTAAGGTTGAAATGTGTTAAAGTGGCCTTTGTAAGACATGATATGTGGGCTCCCACCCCCATTCGACATTTTGTCCATATATATAACAATTACAGCAATATCATCATGATAATCTGATCTAGCTACTTCAAAATAAATACGCCTCCCACTAACACAGTATCCATTAGGATAATGTAATATGTCTCTATATATTTGTTTCCTTTTTTCAGCTGCAATCTCTAGAGCATACGTTGAAAGTCTTTTTGCGATCCCCTGCACCAAAAACACATCATAGCATATCATAAACAAACAAACCAATAACTAGCTACCAAAGATTATATACTAATACATGAATAATAAAAATAAGTAATTTGCAAGAACAAGCCATATATATACATCTCGTGGACTAGCATTAACAATTTTAGCAGCTTGCTCATTTGTCACAAATTTCCAAAATCCACCAGATCCAAATATGATGAATCTATCAGTGTCTTTTAAGACTCTTGAATAAATCTCTGGTTCGGCTGATAGCAAAGGTCTGTTAAAAGTTGAAGTCAGATGATCCCCCCACGAGACTGCTTTGTATGATGTCCATGTAGTAAATGGTGCCTTCTTCATATACGCATTTCCTATACATCTGCTTGTCTGTCAAGTCAACAAGCAATGAGTAGTTTAGAAGTGAATCACAAAAAATAAAAATAATGCGGTATAGATAAAACTCAATCAGTAATGTGCATATGTAAAAAATTAAATATTAATTAAATATATTATTATTATGTGATTTTGTCATCAGTTATAAGCCTTATCAACCACTATATTTTTACCAAAGAGGGTAGTTGTATATGAAGTGAAGAAGAGGATTGAAGTTGATCCCAAAAAAGAGGTTTCTTGGAGAGAATCAGAATGGACAGCGCAGCCGCATCCAGCGGCAAAGAAGAAGAAATGAAGACTTGGTCGCGTAATCAGACTACAATGCTCCGCCTTCTCTTCTCACTCACTCTCATTTCTCCTTTCTCATCACTTGTACCATCAGTCAGTAATCTCTTCTCTTCTCTCTTACTCCTCTTTTCTCTTTTTCATAGATCAATTTTGACACAGTTGCTTGCTTCCTGAAATTCACTTTTCAGAGCATGAGAAAAGTGCTACTAAAGAAGCTATTAACCACCTTCATAACTTCCTTAATGATGACTCTTCCAACAACGATACTCATGATGATACTTATTCAAAGAGAAGGAAGATATCCACACCGGACACTGATGGAGGACGAGGAGTGGCTGATCTTTCTTTAGTTAAACTCATAAGGAATGGTTTGGTACCTTTTACCTTTCCTAAAGGAAAGGTTCCATGACGCTGTTCCTATTGTTTCTAATATCGTTCAAGCTTTAGAATATGGGAACTTAACTTTGCCTCCGTAACTTCTCCTGCTCTTACTTCAATTTTTATTACTTTAATATTTATTTTGTTTGTTGTTTAGTATGCCTATCATACTACCCTATTCAACATGTACTGCTCAACTTGTTTGTTGTTACTTATACTAGAAGATAGATTGAAAGCAAATAAAAAATAAAAATATACCTCGCTTGTGTTCTTAACACGCCAAGCTCCATCATTATAGTGGCAAATCCTATTATCACCATGCAATGCAGCGAGTTCATCTCGAATATTCTGATTATTACAATTGTGATCTCTAGCCATTTGCTTAACACACAATCTTTTAAATGGACCAATACCTGTCTCAGAACCAAGTATAGCGCGCGAGTCTCCAACGTTGGCGAGATATAGTGTCCTTCTCTCTATGATACAAATCAGACAACCTGAACTAACTATACCAAAATCTGGTCGACCATTTTGCACATAATGTCTTCTGGCAAACTCAATAAACCCTGTCTCGGTTTCAGAAACAACTTTCCTCAGAATATCTAGAGACATATTGTTATCATTATCCTGAACATGCCCTGCAAATTATAACCAGTTCATCACACTTCTAGGCTTAAAAACTACACATATGGCAATATTAGGAAGTCTATCGTTCAAACCTAATTAATGCAAATATGTTATATGTGAGTTTTATTTTATTGAAACAATCACTTGATAGATTTAATAAACAGACATGCATGCAAACGCAAACAAGAAATAAAAAGAATGTACAAAAAATTAAAGCAGAAACAAACAAGACTCACTCAATAGAGTCTGGAAAATGTGATTCCTGATATAGTTAGATGCAGCGTCGCCTTTGTAGCCATCATAAACTCCAACAAAGAGTGCATCATTGCCAACCTTAACTTCACTGTGATCTTCCATATTCACGTTTGACTGAACCGCAGCCATGGAGAATTGGCCACAGTGATGCTTATCCAATGGCATCGACCACGCCAAAGGGTCTCGATCAAAGTCATTAATGTCATAATGAACCGTTTTTCTTTCCCTTGACATGATCTCAACTCAAGGGTTGTATAGTAGAGAAAAAAATGTGATTATAGAGAAAATATTGATGGAGAAAGGACGAGAAGGAATAAGGGTTGAGTTTGTTGAAGAAAAAAAAAAGCGTGAATAATGAACGCAATAGTGCTATGTATCACATGCATGCATGTTACTGAAAATCTTGCTGTTTTTTCCGAAAGTGATGTAATCCGATCAGTCTTTAAACACGCTAGGTTTGTTATTATCTGGTGGAATTTTGCGGTAACGATATGCCACGCTAGGTTTGTTATTATATCGGGAACAAAATTAGCACTTTTTGTTAGTTATTTAAAATTATATTATTATTAACTAGCGAAAGACGGTCACTTTACGTGTCTGTCTTTCCGTTATTTTTATTGCGTTAACATTTGTAGATTATCAACAATATTGTATATAAATTTTGTTAGTAAATTACAAACGTATTTTATATAAAAAAATTATATAGATTAAAATTATAAGTATATATATTTGTGAGTTTCAAATGTAAAAAAACTCAAAAACCCATATTTATCATTTTTAATGACAACAATTATATAAAAAATATAGCAAAAATTCTTATCTTTTTAATAACAACAACAATATAACATTATTATAGAAAAAAATTATTTAAGGGTATAATTGGAATAACAAAAGAGCCAGCTCAAAATCCCCCTATTATCTTTGTATATAATTAATATAGATTCATTTGTAAGAAGAAATTCATTTTCTTTAAAAAAAACAAGAAATTTGTGTCCGTGAACATAGTTCAGTTGACAACAACAATGCATTACTATGTGCAGGGGTAGGATTCACCTTAAAAGTAGCCTAGTGACTCAAGTAACATAGTGACTAGAATTCACTTTTTAAGGTAAATAAGTGGGGTGTCCAGAGTCTTCATATAACAATTCATTGTCCCGGCCAACTGAGCTATGCTCACGGGGACACCCCATTTATTCACCTTAAAAGGTGAATTCTAACCACTAGACTACTTGACAAAAAAAACCAAGAAATTCATTCATTTATTATTAATTAAAAAAAACATGGGAGAAGAAAAATTAGAAAATAAAAAAAAACTAATTACCTTTTTGTCCTTTAGTTTTGATTGGTCCAAAAAACAAAAACATGAGTATTTGTGTCCAAGTGAAAAGATGATGGTTGCTAAATTGGACCTTCATAAAAATGAGTGGGCCTATTGTAGCAAACCACACACACACAATATATACTATATATAAAGAAAATAACATGTTTTGGCTTTTTTGGGATGACTTTTTCTCTTTCCAAAATTACCCTCAACTTTCAATACAAATAACACATATAACAAATAGATAAGAGTAAATTCAAATATTAAAATAAAAATGTAAAAAACACGATATGAGTATATATATGTCAAGTTTTATTCATTTATCCTTTAAAAAGTGTAACAAACTAGATGGGTGTATTTATGCTTACTTTTTCATTATCCCAATTATACCCTTAAACAATTTTTTATATAATAAAGATTGTTGTTGGTGTCATTAAAAAAAATAAGAATTTAGATTATATTTTTTTGTTATATTGTTGGTGTCATTAAAATAGATAATCATGGTGAGTTTTATTTGAAAGCAAAAAAGCATTTTTATTTTTACTTTTAATCAAAATTTCATAAAAAAAAAAAAACACCGTTAATAATTTTCAAAAGTATTTTTATCATTTATCCTTAAGTTTTATTCCTTTATTTTTAGGTTACCACACAAAAATTATTTTCTCTATATATACTAGCGGAAAGACAGACACTCATGTGTTCATCTTTCCTCTCTTTTTATTGCGCTAACGATTGAAAATTATGAACGGTGTTTTTTTTTTGAAGGAACGGTGTTTTTTTTTTATGAAATTTTGATTTTGATTAAAACTAAAAATATAAATGTTTGTTGCTTTCAAATTATAACAAACAAACAAAACTAACCATGATTATCTATTTCAATGACACCGACAATATAACAAAAAAATATAATCTAAATTCTTATTTTTATTATGCACCAACAACAATTTTTATTATAGAAAAAGTTGTTTAAAAGTATAATTAGGATAATGAAAAAGTAAGTATAGATAGACTCGTCTAGTTTGTTACACTTTTGAAAAGATAGAGGAAACAAAATTGAACATATATATACTCATATCGTGTTTGTTAAACTTTTGTTTTAATATTTGAATTTACTCTTATCTATGTGTTATATGTGCTATTTGTAATGAAAGTTGATGGTAGTTTAAAAGAGGCAAAACATGTTATTTTCTTTATATATAGTATAGATATAACCACTTATATAAAAAATTTCCAACGGAAACTAATCACTTATATTATTTTCAATCTTTTTTATGTGTTTTATTCATGTCATAATATATTTTTATTATTTCTTCCATAAAAAAATATTTTTATCTTGCATTCCTTTTCCCCAATACTCTTCACCATTTTATTTATTAGGTCTTTTCCTACTTCATAATATGTATCATTCACCATTCCCTCTCAGTGTAATTTTTCTTATGTTGATGTTATTTTTTTCATCTCATTATTCTTTATTTTTTGTATGGGTATTTCTCTTTTCTACTGAGAATAAAACGTGAAAGGTACTCATTTATTTTTTAGTATGTTTTGATTTTATTTTACTGTGCTTTGTGGCATTTAATAAAAAAAAAGACGATGTTGAACATTTTCATTTGTCAAGCAACAACAGAAAAAGGTAAATTTATCGTTATTTCTGTCCTTTGTTCTTCTTAGATGTTTATTTTCTTATATATTAACAAAAATTTGTGCAGCTATTTTGGATGTCAAATAAACATTTATTAATTTTGAATCAATTATTGTAAAGTTTGTATTATTCTTTGAAATCGAACAATACTTTTTTTCTCTCTATATACACTTTGAGATTATTTCTTTTTAATTGAAGTGTTACTTTATTATTATTATTATTATTATTATTATTATTATTATTATTATTATTATTATTAATAGCGGAAAGACGGACACTATTGTGCCCGTTTGTCCGCTCCTTTTACCGCGCTAACATGTGTGTTTATTTTATTATGTTTGTTTGTATAATTTTGATTGCAATTTTAAAATTTTTAAATATTAATGGAAATTATTCGTACATGGATTTATCTACAAATTATCGTCAAAGCATATAACGAAATTAGTTATCAACTCGGCAGATTATTGTCTGTATATAAAATAAAAATAAATTAACGATAATTTTTTGATTAATTATATTTATATAAAATAAAAATAATATAACGATAATTTTCTTATTAATTATATTTATATAAAATAAAAATAAAATAAAGATCATTTTTTATTGATTATATTTATAGAGACATATATTTGATCTAGTTTATTACACTTTTTTTAAGGATAAAGGAAAAAATTGGACATATACACATATCATGTTTGTTACACGATATATTTTGTGTGGTAACAAAAATAATATTGTGTTTGTTACATTTTTTTTAATATTTGAATTCACTTTCATCCATTATCTTTATAAATGATAAAGAAAAAAATCAGACATATACAATTTGTTACATTTTGTTTTAATATTTGAATTTACTCTTATCTATTTGTTACGTGTGCTATTTGCATTGAAAGTTTAGAGTAATTTTGGAAGGAGAAAAAATCATCCCAAAAGAGCCGAAAGAGGCTATTTTTTTGGTCAAGTAGCCTAGTGGCTAGAGCTCACACATTTCAATGTGGAGAAGTGAGGTGTTCAGGGTTCAAACCCCGACCCCTGTATATATTATGCAGTGTCCCTACCAACTGAGCTAAGCTCACGTGGACTTCTTTATATATAGTATAGATTATTATTATTATTACTATTATTATTCTTATTATTACTCTTATTATTATTATTATTTGTTATCTATATTGTATATAAAGAAAATAACCTATTTTATCTCTTTTGAGCTGACTTTTTTTCATTTCAAAATTACTCTAAACTTTCAATACAAATAACACATATAACAAATAGATAAGAGTAAATTCAAATATTAAAATAAAAGTGTAACAAACACGATATGAATATATATATGTCCAAATTTTTTTTCCTTTATCCTTTAAAAAGTGTAACAAACTAGACGACTATATTGATACTTACTTTTTCATTATCTCAATTATACCCTTAATCAATTTTTTCTATAATAAAGATTGTTATTGGTGTGTGTGTGTGTGCACGTGTTTATATATATAAATGAGGTTTGATACAATAGACCCACTTATTTTTATGAAGGTCTATTTTAGCAAACAGCACCTTTTCATTTGGACACAAATACCCATGTTTTGTTTTTTGGAGCAATCAAAACTAAAGGACAAAAAGGTAATTAGTTTTTTTTTAATTTTCTAATTTTTCTTCTCCCATGTTTTTGTTTTTTTAATTATTAATAAAAAAATGAATTTTTTGGTTTTTTTTTGTCAAGTCGTCTAGTGGTTGGAATTCACATTTTAAGGTGAATAAATGAGGTGTCTCCGTGAGCATAGCTCAGTTGGCAGGGACAATACATTGTTCCCCACTTATTTACCTTAAAAAATGAATTCTAGCCACTATGCTACTTGAGTCACTAGACTACTTTTAAGGTGAATCCTACCCCTACACATATTAATTAATGCATTGTCGTTGCGAACTGAACTATGTTCACGGACACAAATTTCTTGTTTTTTTTTTAAGAAAATGAATTTCTTCTTACAAATGAATCTATACTATATACAAAGAAAATAGGGGAATTTTGGGCTGGCTTTTTTGTTATTCCAATTATACTCTTAAACAATTTTTTCTATAATAATGTTATATTGTTAGTGTTATTAAAAAGATAAGAATTTTTGCTATATTTGTTATATAATTGTTGTCATTAAAAATGATAAATATGATTTTTTGAGTTTTTACATTTGAAACTCACAAATATATATACTTATAATTTTAATCTATATAATTTTTTTATATAAAATTCGTTTGTAATTTACTAACAATTTATATACAATATTGTTGATAATCTACAAATGTTAACGCAATAAAAATAACGGAAAGATGGACACGTAAAGTGACAGTCTTTTTGCTAGTTAATAATAATATAATTTTAAATAACACACAAAAAGTGCTAATTTTGTTCCCGATATAATAACAAACCTAGCGTGGCATCCTTACCGCAAAATTCCACCAGATAATAACAAACCGTGTGTTTAAAGAGTATGTTCTGATACATAGCACTATTGCGTTCATTATTCACGCTTTTTTTTTTCTTCAACAAACTCAACCCTTATTCCTTCTCGTCCTCTCTCCATCAATCTTTTCTCTATAATCACATTTTTCTCTCTACTATACAACCCTTGAATTGAGATCATGTCAAGGGAAAGAAAAACGGTTCATTATGACATTAATGACTTTGATCGAGACCCTTTGGCGTGGTCGATGCCATTGGATAAGCATCACTGTGGCCAATTCTCCATGGCTGCGGTTCAGTCAAACGTGAATATGGAAGATCACAGTGAAGTTAAGGTTGGCAATGATGCACTCTTTGTTGGAGTTTATGATGGCTACAAAGGCGACGCTGCATCTAACTATATCAGGAATCACATTTTCCAGACTCTATTGAGTGAGTCTTGTTTGTTTCTGCTTTAATTTTTTGTACATTCTTTTTATTTCTTGTTTGCGTTTGCATGCATGTCTGTTTATTAAATCTATCAAGTGATTGTTTCAATAAAATAAAACTCACATATAACATATTTGCATTAATTAGGTTTGAACGATAGACTTCCTAATGTTATAATATTGCCATATGTGTAGTTTTTAAGCCTAGAAGTGTGATGAACTGGTTATAATTTGCAGGGCATGTTCAGGATAATAATAACAATATGTCTCTAGATATTCTGAGCAAAGTTGTTTCTGAAACCGAGACAGGGTTTATTGAGTTTGCCAGAAGACATTATGTGCAAAATGGTCGACCAGATTTTGGTATAGTTAGCTCAGGTTGTCTGATTTGTATCATAGAGAGAAGGACACTATATCTCGCCAACGTTGGAGACTCGCGCGCTATACTTGGTTCTGAGACAGGTATTGGTCCATTTAAAAGATTGTGTGTTAAGCAAATGGCTAGAGATCACAATTGTAATAATCAAAATATTCGAGATGAACTCGCTGCATTGCATGGTGATAATAGGATTTGCAACTATGATGGTGATAGTTGGCGTGTTAGGAACACAAGCAAGGTATATATATTTTTTATTTGTTTTCTATCTATCTTCTAGTATAAGTAACCATCCATCACCATATGCAATTTACTATTGAGTTTTTATCTATATGAAGCACCAATGCTTTAGATTTAAGGCGTCTTTGGTGTCCATCACATTGACACTGACCAAGACATGTGGTTATATTTAATTACTTGTATATTTTAAAATGATTGTTGGTGTCTATATGTATGTAGTATAGTGATGTTCGGTGTCCATGTCTCATGTCTATATTAGTGCTTCTTCATAGATTGATAATCACCGTTTCTTAATTACTAGGGTAGCATGATAGGCAACTAAACAACAAACAAAATAAATATTAAAGTAATAAAAATTGAAGTAAGAGCAGGAGAAGTTACGGAGGCAAAGTTAAGTTCCCATATTCTAAAGCTTGAACGATATTAGAAACAATAGGAACAGCGTCATGGAACCTTTCCTTTAGGAAAGGTAAAAAGTACCAAAGCATTCCTTATGAGTTTATGTAACACCCATACTAATTTTATCTAGAATATTTAGCATGTGCATTAAATTGATACTGGATACATCAAAATTTTCAATAATAAAATACAACACAACTGAAAGAATACAAATTTGCTCGTTATACAACCAATCTAGTACCATAATAAATACTTATACAAAAGTCTGATAAGCTCCTGAGCTGGTACATGACGAGCAACTGCACTCCAGCCAGTGTTTCCCTGATGATCTTCCTCACGAACCTCGTGCTAACCTGCAAACCTGCACCAGAAGGATTGGGATGAGACATAATGTCTCAGTGAGCTCCACCCAACCTACTGTTGGCAACCTCGGGGAACCTAGGGTCGCCGTGCCTACTTTTGGCAATCTCGGGGATTCCTATGATCGCCAAGCATTAACCTTACCCATAAAGGGTCTATTCCTGCCTATTTCTGCTATCCTGTGTAGTCATAATAACTAGACTACAGTCCTGCTAAACTAGTGATCAAGGGGAAACCTAGGATCACTGCCTGAGCCTGATAACTGAATAGTCATGAAAACTTGACTATAACCTGATAACTTGATAACTTGGGGATCGAGGGGACTCCTAAGATCACCACATGATACCTGCCTGATAGGTAACTCTGCCTGATAACATGATAAAATATATAATGATATTATTATGTTAGCTGTTAGCGTTGAACAAACATTATTATCTGAGTTGATTTTACAGAATGCCCCCGAGTGGAGTAACCCCGGAGCACATTCCCCTAATAACCGGTGAAAATTCCTATCTGAGGCTAATCACCGGACTCATATTGCCTATGTGTGTGGTTATCCTCACGGAAAGTTCCTGCCCGCTCCAGCTGTATCTGGAACCCCCTGTGCTCTAACTAGTGAGAACACAGAAGACACACTATAAACTATGTGTGGTTATCCTCGCGGAAAGTTCCTGCCCATTCCAGCAATAACTGGAACCCCCTATGCTCTCTAACTGCGAGAACACAGAAGACACAAAGTTTATCCTGATAATTAATTATTATTCCTGGTAAATAACATATACTTTATCCTAATATTCTTGATAATCTTTCCTGAACATATATATATATATATATATGTGTGTGTGTGTGTGTGTGTGTGTGTGTGTGTGTGTGTGTGTGTGAGTCGTCATGTAGGCTCCCTAACGGGCTGGCCTATAATAAATCTGAAGTGTACCTGTGCCATGACTTATCAACATATATATATATATATATATATATATATATATATATATATATATATATATTTATATAGCCTGTATAACTCCTGATACTAGTCTTGTACCACTAACTAAGGTACATCCTATCCTGAACTGATACGTGTACCCTCAGTGTCACTCTGACGTGAACGACTCACGTCCTGATGTACATATAAATGTACCTGCCTGATTAAGGGTATCCTAAAAGACTAACCCTTAACATACCTGATATTATTCTTATGTGAATCCTTGAATTTTAAGAAACATTCCTAGTACTCATGTACTTCTAACCGAATACCTCTCAGTTCCTCTTAACCTATTAAAGGTTCTAGACATATCGTCATCATATGTCATACTTATGGGCTTGTAAACCCATTTATAACAACTCTTGTTCTTACTTGAACTTCTGGGGATAAAATACCCATCACTCAGATATGATACATATCTTTAACCTAGATTAATCCTTGAAGGTTCTTGTATGTCACTACCCCAAAGCATATCAAAGATCATTGGCAAGGTACAGTTGTTTATAATAAAAAAGCCATTCTGGGCAAGTTCGCTTTGCGACCCTGAGCGTCGCTCTGCGATCCCTGCGTCTGAACCTTCAGACCCTCAAGTCAGCTTCTGAAGGTTCAGAGTCTGAAGCTTTCGCAGAGCGTCCAAACTTCGATCTGTGACTCAGCTTCTGATCACTTCGCAAAGCAAAGTCTGGGCGATGGCTAGGTGATGGTAGACAGTAGCAAAACCCTGCTACTTCGCAGAGCAAACTCTTGGTCGCTCTGTGACCGTAGCAGAACATAGAATTTTCTGAAAGACATGTTTTAATCTTGAAAACCTTGGTACCCAACTGTCCAGTGATCTTTGAAAACATGCCAGGGACTGATTTGAATTATAAAAACTTACTGTGAACCAGGATTAAGCAAGGATCAAGCATATGTATCAAAAGGGGAAAACTATCCTTTTATTTCTAAACCTTAGCAATTAAGTTGTGATCTCACACAATAATGACCCAAAAGGGTTAAGCTACTCTATGGAACTCACCATGTAGTTGCTGGATTTGATAAGCTCCTTTTACCAAACCCTAGCTTGGTCTTACCCTTTCTTCACTTTTCCTCAAACTCTCTTTGCTTCAATCTTTCCCATAAGCTTGCTTACTTCCAGTTCCAGAAATCAAAGAAGAAACAGATGGTTCAGAGCTGTTGCTGGTGCAAACCGAATTTCTAGAGAGAGGGAGAGAAAAATCAGACTTAGTGAGAGAAGGAAATGGGGAAGAATGAAGAAATATTCAATCTTATCCCTATTTAAACCCCTTCCTCTCAAAATTACCATTTTGTCCCTACTCACTCGTAATTCCTCTAATACTGATAAAAGTTACGTTTAAGTGGGATGTTACACTCTACCCCCCTTAAAGAAATTTCGTCCTCGAAATTTAGATTCCTCCTGAGATCATGAATGAATAGATCCATTCTACCTCTTTCTCTACTAGTTAAGCTCCAAAACAAATGCCTTATCGAGATTCCATGGCTATTCTAGGGTCTGACATGTAGATTATCCATGCGCCTCGCTTAAACCTGACTAATTTAAAACTGTTCCCTAGCCATAGTTTCCATCTCTGTAAGTCAAAATATTTGACAATCTCTTCCTCATTGAAGGACTTGAGGTACATTACACAATTCTTACCTAGTAGGATGTATGGTTGTCTGAACCAATACCCGATTCACTTGACTATAACTCTTGCTCACACACTTAGTGCGAATCCAACTTAAGGTTATTAAGCATTGGATACTCGTACTGAATTCATAAGTTCCCTTCCTTGACCACTTGGTCTTACCCTGACGACATCAGGTCAATTTTATCCTCCTCAATTAATTCCACTGAATCCTCATCTTTGACTTTTGCCTCGTAAGACGGCAACTCACAGTTATAATTATACCATTCTTCATATAGAATCATCTTTACTGAAACCTTCAAAGCTTATAGGATTTAGTCCAAGTGATAAGTGGTATACATTGTCTCCCATATCATCATATGATACAATTCATAGCACATAAATTACATACATGATCGAGTACGTGCACACTACTAATGGGTACACAATACATCATCATCCTTGTCCAACTAACGGGACATCCTCCTTAATCAAAATATCCTTGAGACAATACCACATCAACTGGAGACCCTCTTTTATTCTTAGCTCATGTTTATTCCTTGAGCATACATTAACACATAACATAAATCAGGGTTACACTTGTCGATATTTGAACTCATTTCTCATTTCTGAACATCGAGTTCAAGATCCTTGTTTTCAGAAGAAAGCTCTACTCTGATTGCTACCAAAAATAACACACTTAATCTTTATTCTATAATCATAACCTGAACTTACGTAGCCCTTTTACTGTAGACTACGAGTGACTTTTAATCTGCATAGAAAGTTCTTCTTCCTTTACTGGTGAACATTAAGTTCAAGAATTTCCGAATTCTTCAGCTAAGATATGTTTGATATCAACAAACCTGTTCTGGTCAAAACCTTCCTACTTAAACATTCCTGACTGCGTACCACGGTTACTAATACATGTCACATAACTGAAAATTTGTTACACTACTATCTGAGTAGTATGAACACTGCCTGATATGTATACATAATACAAAACATAATCCTGGTACAATGTGACATGTTGGCATAACATGGGTACAACGTGGATTAAACTCATATGCCACTGCATTGTCGTTTCTGATCAATGCTTCAAATTCGAAAATATCATCTTGCAGGTGCAACCTTTACTAATGTTACCTTATGCATAATCCTTTTTGATTAAGCTTACGCTTCAAGTTCACTTGAATTTACTGAGCTAAAATAAGCTAAATTACCGTAGTAGCGGTGACTTCCCTTGCTCTAGACTTATTGTGCTAGAAACACATCCTTCTTATTTCTTACCACATAATCTTAAACTGCTTCGATTTCATTCATCTTGAGTTTAGTAGTTCATAGTATTCCTCAGCTTAACTTTTAAAATTTCCTGTCAGAACTTATAATAAGTTCGAGTCGTCACTGATCACTACTGTTCTGTGGTTCAAAAATTAGGCACTTATTGCCTTTCCTACGGTCCATCTGACAAGGACTTCACAAGCATCCTTGTTCCCTAAGCTTCAGCTTAGAATTGTTCGTTAACCCATCCTTGGATTACCTCTCCGCTGCACGACTCTGATTTTAAACAATACACCTTGGAATAGGGGTAATACACCACTATTAAATTTCCTGGCTAACCTCGTTCCTTACTGACTTCGTAGCTATAATAGCAGAATCATCTTACGTTTGCTAATTCTCTTGTGGCTTAAACCACCTGTTCAACTTATTGATTGATCATCACCTGACTTGTGTTCCTTTCAGACATAAACCATATACTTACTTTCACGAAAATACGCCAAAACCTGTAAACAGTTTTCAGCAACTGTTACGAGCCCAAGAGTGCTTCTGTCAAAACAGCTTATACACTGGTCTTAGCTTTACTCTCCATATTCTGAATTTTGTAACCATCTCATGGTCAGCTCAACATGTATAATCATTTAAACATTGCAGAAACCCTACTGAAAGCATACCTGAAGCAACTTAAGTTCACACATTAATCACTTGTGACAACTTCTGAAACAATCTATAGCTCCTGGAGATTCACATCTTTCATACACTGAATCCGCTGATGGTTCGAGTCTCTTTCTATAATTATCCGTAAGGATTTCATATCCATAACCTTCTCCAAGACAACTTAGGTCCACATAACTTTACCATATCTCTTAGGTTACTCCTCGAGTTCTTCGGAAACAATCCGTCTGGATTAGATTCAAACTTTTACTAGCTCTCCTGAATACTTGTGTAAGGAACCCTTCAAATGAAAACATAGAACTCCTTAACATTAACCACAACCTTAACTTTAACTTGTGTGTTAGCGACGATCTTCCTGATACTAGAGCCTCACAATAGTTTTGGCTAATTCCTGATTATTCCTCAAAACTGGTCTACTATGATCCGACAACATACGATTCAGTCTTTACTTCATGCCCTTACTAGGGGTCTCCTTCACTTATCGCTAAGCTTGCGTTTCTCATACCAGACATCTTGATGACACATAATAAAGGAAGGTAATATATATCATCTGTCCAATAATTCGCTTATTCCATAAATAAGTCTCTTAACTGCGGGATATTAAATTCTCATCCGGTTCGAGTGCACGAGTCCTCCGATTCTTACACACTCTATCCTTGCTGGCAGTCTAGAGGTTCCTGTAATCGACTGATAATTCTCATTCCGAGTTCCTGGGTCTGAAGGGTGAATCTGTAGCCTGTTTCTGAGTCTGAAGCTTCGCAGAGCAAAGTCCTGGTCGCTCTGCGATCGTAGCAGAACTCAGAATCCTGAAATTTGCGTTTTAATCTCAAAATATTTTCTGAGACAACTTCGGTCTCTATAATCTCACCATAATTCCTTACTTCTTATGTCTCCTCATACGAGACATTTCTCAATGACGCGTCCATCTGTTTTAAGGTATTTCACCTTAATCTTAAATATCTTTAATATTCCTGAAACTCGGCCATTAACAGGCTCCGTTACTTTACGGTTTGATAACCACCACTTGGCATTGAATACTTCTTCGCCAATTTCTGTCTTAAAATATGACATCTTAAACATCGCTCTTCATGCGCTTCATTCCTCCACGATTACATTCAGCTCTCAGATATTTGTCCTAACTGTACATATACTAGATTGAGTTCATTAGGCTCAACTAGATGTGACCCTTAGAACAATATCTGGAACCCAATGATCCCACTACTTTTATTGAATCTTTAATGACCCAAGGCACGATCTGAATCAAACTGCTCTGATACCAATTGTAACACCCATACGAATTTTATCTAGAATATTAGCATGTGCATTAAACTGATACTGGATACATCAAAATTTTCAATAATAAAATACAACACAACTGAAAGAATACAAATTTGCTCGTTATACAACCAATCTAGTACCATAATAAATACTTATACAAAAGTCCGATAAGCTCCTGAGCTGGTACATGACGAGCAACTGCACTCCATCCAGCGTCTCCCTGATGATCTTCCTCACGAACCTCGTGCTACCTGCAAACCTGCACCAGAAGGATTGGGATGAGACATAATGTCTCAGTGAGCTCCACCCAACCTACTGTTTGCAACCTCGGGGAACCTAGGGTCGCCGTGCCTACTTTTGGCAATCTCGAGGGATTCCTATGATCGCCAAGCTTTAACCTTATCCATAAAGGGTCTATTCCTGCCTATTCCTGCTTATCCTGTGTAGTCATAATAACTAGACTACATCCTGCTAAACTAGTGATCAAGGGGAAACCTAGGATCACTGCCTGAGCCTGATAACTGAATAGTCATGAAAACTAGACTATAACCTGATAACTTGATAACTTGGTGATCGAGGGGACTCCTAAGATCACCACATGATACATGCCTGATAGGTAACTCTGCCTGATAACATGATAAAATATATAATTATATTATTATGTTAGATGTTAGCGTTGAACAAACATTATTATCTGAGTTGATTTTATGGAATGACCACGAGTGGAGTAACCTCGGAGCACATTCCCATGATAACCGGTGAAAATTCCTATCTGAGGCTAATCACCGGACTCATATTGCGTGTGTGTGGTTATCCTCACGGAAAGTTCCTGCCCGCTCCAGCTTATCTGGAACCCCCCTGTGCTCTAACTAGTGAGAACACAGAAGACACACTATAAACTATGTGTGGTTATCCTCGCGGAAAGTTCCTGCCCGTTCCAGCAATAACTGGAACCCCCTGTGCGAGAACACAGAAGACACAAAGTTTATCCTGATAATTAATTATTATTCCTGGTAAATAACATATACTTTATCCTGATATTCCTGATAATCTTTTCTGAACACACACACACACATATGTGTGTGTGTGTGTGTGTGTGTGAGTCGTCATGTAGGCTCCCTAACGGGCTGGCCTATCCAGAATAAATCTGAAGCGTACCTGTGCCATGACTTATCAATATATATATATATATATATATATATATATATATATATATATATATATATATATATATATATATAGCCTGTATAACTCCTGATACTAGTCTTGTACCACTAACTAAGGTACATCCTATCCTGAACTGATACGTGTACCCTCAGTGTCACTCTGACGTGAACGACTGAGGTACGTCCTGATGTACATATAAATGTACCTGCCTGATTAAGGGTATTCTGAAAGACTAACCCTTAACATACCTGATACTATTCTCATGTGAATCCTTGAATGTTAAGAAACATTCCTAGTACTCATGTACTTCTAGACATATCGTCATCATATGTCATACTTATGGGCTTGTAAACCCATTTATAACAACTCTTGTTCTTACTTGAACTTCTGCGGATAAAATATCCCATCACTCAGATATGATACATATCTTTAACCTAGATTAATCCTTGAAGGTTCTTGTATGTCACTACCCCAAAGCATATCAAAGATCATTGGCAAGGTACAATTGTTTATAATAAAAATGCCATTCTGGACAAGTTCGCTTTGCGACCCTGAGCGTCGCTCTGCGATCCCTGCGTCTGAACCTTCAGACTCTGAAGTCAGCTTCTGAAGGTTTAGAGTCTGAAGCTTTCGCAGAGCATCCCAAACTTCAGCTCTGCGATTCAGCTTCTGATCACTTCGAAAAGCAAAGTTCTTGTGATGGCTAGGCGATGGTAGACAGTAGCAAAACCCTGCTACTTCGCAGAGCAAACTCTTGGTCGCTCTGCGACCGTAGCAGAACATATAATTTTCTGAAAGACATGTTTTAATCTTTAAAACCTTGGTACCCAACTGTCCAGTGATCTTTGAAAACATGTCAGGGACTCATTTGAACTATAAAAACTTACTGTGAACCAGGATTAAGCAAGGATCAAGCATATGTATCAAAAGGGGAAAACTATCCTTTTATTTCTAAACCTTAGCAATTAAGTTGTGATCTCACACAATAATGACCCAAAAGGGTTAAGCTACTCTATGGAACTCACCATGTAGTTGCTGGATTTGATAAGCTCCTTTTACCAAACCCTAGCTTGGTCTTACCCTTTCTTCACTTTTCCTCAAACTCTCTTTGCTTCAATCTTTCCCATAAGCTTGCTTACTTCCAGTTCCAGAAATCAAAGAAGAAACAGATGGTTCAGAGCTGTTGCTGGTGCAAACCGAATTTCTAGAGAGAGGGAGAGAAAAATCAGACTTAGTGAGAGAAGGAAATGGGGAAGAATGAAGAAATATTCAATCTTATCCCTATTTAAACCCCTTCCTCTCAAAATTACCATTTTGTCCCTACTCACTCGTAATTCCTCTGATACTGATAAAAGTTACGTTTAAGTGGGATGTTACAGTTTAACTAAAGAAAGATCAGCCACTCCACGTCCTCCATCAGTGTCCGGTGTGGATATCTTCCTTCTCTTTGAAATAGTATCATCATGAGTATCGTTGTTGGAAGAGTCATCATTAAGGAAGTTATGAAGGTGGTTAATAGCTTCTTTAGTAGCACTTTTCTCATGCTCTGAAAAGTGAATTTCAGGAAGCAAGCAACTGTGTCAAAATTGATCTATGAAAAAGAGAAAAGAGGAGTAAGAGAGAAGAGAAGAGATTACTGACTGATGGTACAAGTGATGAGAAAGGAGAAATGATCAGAGTGAGTGAGAAGAGAAGGCGGAGCATTGTAGTCTGATTACGCGAGAATGCTGCTCCCAAGTCTTCATTTCTTCTTCTTTGCCGCTGGATGCGGCTGCGCTGTCCATTCTGATTCTCTCCAAGAAACCTCTTTTTTGGGATCAACTTCAATCCTCTTCTTCACTTCATATACAACTACCCTCTTTGGTAAAAATATAGTGGTTGATAAGGCTTATAACTGATGACAAAATCACATAATAATAATATATTTAATTAATATTTAATTTTTTACATATGCACATTACTGATTGAGTTTTATCTATACCGCATTATTTTTATTTTTTGTGATTCACTTCTAAACTACTCATTGCTTGTTGACTTGACAGACAAGCAGATGTATAGGAAATGCGTATATGAAGAAGGCACCATTTACTACATGGACATCATACAAAGCAGTCTCGTGGGGGGATCATCTGACTTCAACTTTTAACAGACCTTTGCTATCAGCCGAACCAGAGATTTATTCAAGAGTCTTAAAAGACACTGATAGATTCATCATATTTGGATCTGGTGGATTTTGGAAACTTGTGACAAATGAGCAAGCTGCTAAAATTGTTAATGCTAGTCCACGAGATGTATATATATGGCTTGTTCTTGCAAATTACTTATTTTTATTATTCATTTATTAGTATATAATCTTTGGTAGCTAGTTATTGGTTTGTTTGTTTATGATATGCTATGATGTGTTTTTGGTGCAGGGGATCGCAAAAAGACTTTCAACGTATGCTCTAGAGATTGCAGCTGAAAAAAGGAAACAAATATATAGAGACATATTACATTATCCTAATGGAAAGTGTGTTAGTGAGAGGCGTAGTATTTATTTTGAAGCAGCTAGGCCAGATTATCATGATGATATTGCTGTAATTGTTATATATATGGACAAAATGTCGAATGGGGGTGTGAAACCACATATCATGTCTTACAAAGGCCACTTTAACACATTTCAACCTTAAGATTTTAGAAACCTTTAGTTGTATGTGTTTATCGGAGATATGTGGTTGGATTATGACTAACACATAAATATCTTATTTTATATATATAAGTTTTTAAGTTTTTTAAACCTTTTATTAAGTTATCTTATATATAGAAATTTTAGCACTACATCAAAGAAGTGAAGAATGCTCTTTTAAGTGTTAATTTCCAAATTGTCTACAATTTTGGCTTGATTTTAAATCTAACAAGTTTGCAGATTTCATTATGTTTTTCTTTCTTTTGATTTTGAATTTATAATAATAAAGAAGGTATGTTTAATAAGTGATTGTTTGTTTGCCTTGTCTACATACTAGTGAGATACCCATACCAACCACGGAGAATTAATGTACTTATAATATTTTAATAAAAAAAATTATTTTAAATTGAATTGATTGAAAGTTAATTTACTTAATCATACTTCACCGTCTCCCACTACCACTCTCCACCCAAAATCCAAAGCAGTTATTACTAGTGTAACCACAACTTTGTGGTGGTGTGATCGACCCTTAAGGTGGTGTCACCATCAAACCCCAATCGAGGTAGCTCGCCTAATGATACAACAATGTCTCATGGCGTGACAACATCATATCTTGCTCTAATGGCTCACTGAACGCGTTTTTGTTTGTTGACTGGTTCACGCTTTGTTTTTTTGTGAGCACTGAATACATCAATGTTGTTTGATTTGTTCACGTTTTTAGGTGTGGTGTCTCGCATTTTTGTTCGTTGTGGCATTTCTAGGTGTGGTGTTTCTCGCATTTGGGTTCATTATTTATTATTCTTTTCCCTTTTAGGGACTACTCGCCATGCTTATGCTCGTTAATATGATTTAATCTATTCCTTTTTCGATTTAGGTTTTGGTCGGTTCAGATTGCTTCATAACTCGCTAAGGGTTTAGAGTGAAGCATCTTTGTATCCACATACCACGCCACAATATTCAGTGGCCTTTTATTGATGGGATTGTAAGCTTCACAATATGGCCGAATTTAAGTCATGTTGTTGTTGTTGTGGTTTTGTTGTCCAGTTCTTTGTTGTAATTGTTGGGATCCTTCTCTCCAATTGGCTTAAGGGTCCGTTTGGTTCAACGGATGAGAGGGGAGGGGAGGGGAGGGAAGGGGAGGAGAGGGGACGGGACGGGAGGGATTCTAATTAAAAATGTGTTTGGTTCACATGGGGAGGGGAGGGATTTTAAAATTAAATTACTGTTTTACCCTTAGACTTAATTAAATATACGATGATGTTTGTTTTTACCTATAACAAATAAGAGTGATAGATAACATGAAAATAAAAGTTGTTACAACGATAATATAACCTAATAATAATAATAAAAGTTGTTACAAGGATAATATAACCTAATAATAAAAATTGTTACAAGATAGTATAACCTAATAATAATAAAAGTTGTTACAAGGATAATATTGAGATTTTAAATTAATCTAAGGATAATTTTGGCAATGTAATAAAATTTTAGAGATCCCCTCTCCTTCCCTCCCCTCCCCTTCCCTTCTAAAAATTGAACCAAACACATCAAATTAAAAATATTTTCTCCCCTCCCCTCCCTTCCCCTTCAAAATTCTCGAACCAAACGGACCCTAAAACTCTTTGGCTCAAAAGGGACTTGGCTCCGCGCTCTGGATGCTTGTTGTTGTCGTTTTTGTCGCAATGAGTTCTTGGTTAGTGGATCTACTTCAATGTTGATGGACAAGTTCATTAGACAATTTTCAAGATTTGGGTCAGTTCTTTTTGGACTCGCCTATTGGAACAAAATTGGATTTGTCCTCATCTGTAGCTGTCTTTATCAAACTATGATAGTACAATTTGTCAACTTCTGACCACATGTAGATACAAACAAAAAACTTCAAGGAAAAAGAGAATGAACGGATAATTTCAGTTGCAGCAAAGGAATTTCAAATGTTTATTCAACAACATCATCCATATCAGGCAATATCTCAACGTCTTTGATTTGAAGCTTATAAACAACTCTTAATGCGCTGGCACCTCTTCAACGTCTCTCAAATCCTTGCCTATATAAAAACTGAAGACATGAAGAACAATAACACATATAAATATTTTTTTATATATATAAAATCATTTAACGGTGCCTTTTTCTATTATAAAAAAATATTATAAAAAAACTTAACAACTTATATATATATATATATAAACTATTATGTCTAACACATGAATATAGGCACCATTCACTACTGGATATTAAATGATAATTCTCATTATGTCTAACACATATAAATAATTTTTTATATATATAAAAGTTGTTAAGTTTTTTGAGCATTTTTTTAGGTCTAAAATATGGTTATTATTGTAATTTTAAATATCTTATCTTTAAGATTAATTTATTACTCCCTACATTCCTTCTTTCTGTTATAAAGAATATCTTTAAGACTATGAATTTTATGTTTTTTTAACTATCATTTTGATAGTTTAAAGAATATTATTCATTTTTTTTATCTAGGGCTAACATTTTCAAATGATCAGATGATATTGTTGTTTCTATAAGATACACATACCTAAAATACCACGATAAATATAAGGGTGAATAGTGCTTTACCCCTTGTAATATAGGTCATTTTCGGTTTTCCCTCCTGTAATATTTTTTTTTTTAGTTTCCGTCCTTGTAATTTGAAGATTTTTTGGTTTTGGACCTTCATGGAAAATTTCGCCCCCCTTTAATTTGAGCAAATTTCGGTTTACCCCCTGTTAATTTGAGTAAATTTTGGTTTACCCCCCGACCATATCATCGATTTTGTACAGTCAAAATTTATGAAGGTCCAAAACCAGAAATCTTCAAATTACAAGGACGAAAACTAAAAAAAAATTACAGGGGAGAAAACCGAAAATGACTTATATTACAGGGGGTAAAGCACTATTCACCCTAAATATAATTAGCAAAATACATTAGTGTCCTCAGTTGAACTAAAATATGATACTTTCAGGACCAATTCAAGTTGTTCATCATTTTTTTGAGGACATCTTTACTCGTATCTAGTGACACCATAATCAATCTAGTACTTAATGAAGTAGATTTGTCCATATCAAATTATTTTAACACGTTTTCTATATAAGTTTCTTGATGCACAAAATCTCATTTAAAGAATAAATTTTCAAATCCAAACAAACTTTGGACATTCAACATATCTCATTTCAAAAATTTATATAATCAATCTCTTCAAGAGTTCTAATAATATTTTTATCATCATCATAAAATTGATTATAACAAATTCATTTATAAATCTTTAAAGTGGACAAATGATATCATCTCTTCAATAGTTTTAATAGCATGTCTCACAAAAGAATTACTAAACTAACTATTTAACTAACTAACTAACAAATAACAAACTCTAACCAACTATATTTATATATAATATCCTTCAAATTTGTTTATGAATCAAAGTTTGAAAGAGTTAGATTTCAAAGCCTCACTCAAATCACAGTAAGCGTCACCATGGCTATGAATGGCAAATCCTCATTTGACGTAAGCTTCATATTTTGGATGCTACTTTTGGTTTTATTTGTTTCCATTTTGATATTCTGTACAGTCATAACCTTCGCCCCCTCTAGAGTGAAGTTTCACATGATTGAAGCTTCCCTCACAAAGTTCAACCTTACAAGCAACAACACCATATATTACAAATTAGAAGCCAACATCAAATCAAGAAATCCCAACAAGAACCTCATAGTGCATTATCATAGTATCACTGCAATTGCATGGTACAAAGATAATGGGTTTGCTAGCGTGAATTTGTCATCTTTTGATCAAGGGCACAAGAATACCACTTTTCTTAATGTAGTGTTTGAAGGGAAGGGTGTGATCAAACTCAAACCCAAACAACTTGCTGAGTATAATGAAGAGGCACATTTAGGGATCTATAATGACTTGGCTATTGATTTGGATTTTACAATCACTTATAAGTTTGGAAGTTACAAGACTGATCCCTTCAATCCACCAATTGTGCGATGTCGTCGTTTGAGTCTTTCTTTGATTTCTAATGGTAACTCATCATCGCCTTCTTTTCATGGTACAAAATGTACAACCGGTGTTTTCTTTAGATATCGGTAGATTTTTATTATCCTTTGTAGCCATTAAATGAGTTAACAATATGGATTTGTTTAGTTTTTGTTTTTTGATTTAGGATTTGTTAAGTTTTCAATTCGTAGATTTGTATAAAAGTACATGGCCCGAAGTGCTATATGTGTGTGTATATGGCTGTCTATGTGCTGAAGTTAATGATTCAAGATGAACAATGAAATGAATATTTCAAAGTATTTTGTAGTCAAATTAAAGTAGCTTATTATTCATCAGTTATGGATTATCTTCTCTCTCTTTTTATAGTTATGGATCATCTTTTGTATATGATATGATGGCTATGTGTATAATTGTTTATTTCTAGGCATGAATTAATATCACCATGTCGAAAAAATAAAATCATGTCATAAAAAACGAGAGACAAAAAAACCCTTCTTGCTATAGGTATGTATCCCGTCCGTTAGACCTCAACCATGGGATCATCTTCATGTTGAATTACCTCCTCTTGATCCTTGAAGGAGAAAGTAATATTAGGAATTAGTGATAAACACTCAAAAGAGGTTTGTACCTAATTGCCCTACCATGAGTCCAAATTACCTTTTTTTTTAGTGTTATTTTATTTAATAAGTTAATTAATATTTTTATTTGAAAGAGATTCTTATAATATTCTAAATATTTATGAAAAAACTTGTTCAAAAATACGAAGGGTATACACATAAGTTGACTTAAAAAAATGGATAAAAAATGGTGACGAAAATATTTAGATGATAAAAAATTAAAGAAAATTTTATAGAGAGTAAAAGCGAAATTTAAAAAATTTATAAGGACCAAAGACTTATTTATTCCAAAAAATAAATAGAAGAAAGAGAAATACAAAATCATTTTTCATACACATGACCTCAAAGACTAATCCATTTGTACTAAATAAAACCACAAAAGATGACAAAGTTCTTCTCTACACATTAAACATCATTGCATTACTAAGACAAGATTCAAAGTTATGACCTCTCATAACTTTAAACAAACACAAACGAATATACTTTTTCTGAAACATCAAAATATTTTTTTAATAAACTTAACAAACGCTCCTTATCTTGTAATTGAATGGTTTTTTTATGATTGAATTCTACGTCGTGCTTATTTAAGCTCTTCATTTTTTTTATATTTTTTTTTATATTTTTTTTTCTATTTAATTCAACTAAAGACCTATATTTGTTAACATAAATGTTTGAGATTTTTTTTTGTGTTAATCCAAGAGAAAAAGGATACTCGTAATCCAATGTTTAGACAAGAGATAAGTAAAGTTGACCAAAAATTGTTGCTTCCAGAAATAAAATTGGACCTAATAATTTGTTCATATGTTTGTGATGTTTTAAATACATAGAATTGTTACTAAAAAAATAAAATAAAAAGTGATATACCTGTCAAAAAAAACAATTTGGTACACTAAATTCCGCATACGCAAAGTCCGAGAAGGGATTCCACCATTTTGATATAGGTATACAAACAACCAAAACATAAAACACAGGTAAAATAACCAAAATCAAACTTATGTCCATTGAACACTCACCTAAATCTCCCACCAGGATATTAATTAGGGACTAAAAGCCAAATACCCCCAATAGCAAATGCAAATTTGAGGCATGAATATACCCACACCCACCATGACAAAATGAAAAAGACATAGCTTCCAACCAGAATTTGTTACCTACTGGCTAAGCTTCATCCCTTATGATCTCAACTTAGCACCACAAATGTGCTTCATTTATGAATGCAATACTGGATTAGCACATAAGTAACTAGCACCTATGTCGTCACATAGAATTGGAGTAGGAATGCTCATTCCTAGCTCTCCTAAGGTGACTTAACCATCGTCTGCAGCTGTATGAGCTACTGACCTGTACTCAGCTTCTTGCTACTGTGCGTTGTGTTTTTGACATCCAAGAGATAGGATTTCAAGTTAATATATCATAAAATTGTTTCTTAAACCTTAATTTGCATGTTTAACTATGTATCATTTGAGAGGTTACTCTATTCTCTAGATTTTAAAAAACCGCATAAGCTGAGTGGTGGCTTGGAATCATGGCACGGTTTCTACCAAAGTATAAGGCTTACTTACTCAGATGGGATTATCACTTAATGTTGGTGAGAGTTTATCATATCTTCATCTTTTTTCTTTAATGGGGTTTTTTTTAATGTTGGTGAGAGTTTATCATAGACACCTGGTAATATTTAACAACATAGAAGTGATAATTGATGCATGTTGGATAATAACTACGTCTTCAATCTCTGTGCTACATAGGTTTGAGTACATTCTGAACCGAATTGCTATGATATGTGTGTAATTAATTTAGAACTTTCCTAATATGCTAATAAACAATTCATAAAATTGATTATGATGATAATCCCTATGCAAAGGAGTTGCATCAGTTGAGGCTCAGGTTCTTCCTGCTACATGGGTGATTTTTCCTATAGTTGAATTGATCATTGTTGTTGTTGCCTTTTGGCATTCTACTGATAATAGTACATTTTGGCTCTTTCTTCGTAGTTGAAATATCATGACACAAGTTGGTCGGTAGAACATGATGAACAAGGTTAGCTTCGACACAAATTATAATTAGTTTTGTACTGTGGATTTTAATTCTTGTTATTTCAATGCAGAAAGTTTTAAATGGAAGCAAAGGACATGTATCAATTTCTCAAGAAGTGTCCAAGAAAAAAAAAGCTAGTGCATTTTGCCAACAGTTAGTTCAGACTTGCTAAAGTTCGGGCATGGTAAAGTTTCAAGTTTTGGCTATACCTGACAACTTTTTTTTGTTGATAATCATGCAATAGGTACCACGTATACACCGTTGTTTACTTGACTATTTGTTTGTGTAGCACACCACATCACTTTCTCAATTATGATTATACACTCTTTATTCTGAATGACATCGTCTACATCTGAACTATACATTATCTTGTATTATACTTCCACATGCTCTTTCTTTTATTTACAATGAAGTTAGTTAAATTCAGTTATATATTTTTGTTTTCAGTTAGTTGATTTTCTGTTACGTATATACTCAACACTCATTCAGTTGCATAAATTCAGTTATATATGCAATATTCATTATTCAGATTTTTGTTTCTACAAACTCAACACTCATTCAAGCTCGTCCTTTCTCTTTCGATCTTTTCGCTGCAATCCTATTATTCTTCTAGATATTCTTGAATCATTTTCTTCTCTTCAATTCATGAAGTGAAAACACAAAATCATGTTTTGGAACCGTTGTCAAACTCGCGAGTCTATACGAGTTTACGAGTCTATACGAGTTTACGAGTCTAGAAGGCAAAAATGAGTAGAATAGAACATAGAATCGTTTTTGTGGTAGACTCGGATTGACTTAGGTAGACTCGTACAGACTCGCATAGACTTGCGAGTCTATGATGAGTCTAAGCGTCCATGAATTTTTTTTAAAGCATTTTTTTTTAAAAAAAAAAAGCCCAAAATATGACCCAAATTTCAAATTAAACAAAAATGTGAAGAGAAAAAACCTAGAACCTTATAAACATAGAAACAAAATTTTATTTTATCTCACATTTAGTTTTGAAACGAAAAGTCACTATCTCACCAACGACGTCCAATCTCTCCTCTATCGCAACTCACAAGTGAACACTTCATCTTCGATGTTCTCTCAAGTTTGTAGTTCATAAATCACTTGGATGTTTGAAGACATTAGCATATTTGTTTTATGTTTTTTTTTTTTGCTTTATGTAGTATACAATTGGGAAGGAACTAGGATCTTATTCTTATCTACTTACTTTTACAACTTTACTTGCTTTATTATGGAGATTTTTTGTTACAAGTTGGTTATGGAGTACTCATCTTTATGGTAATTGGTATTTTGCTATATATATGTTATTTAGTGACTCATATTTATGCTTGTGACCAAACAAGCGTATCTCTTGATTGACATTTGACACTAGAAAGTCCATGTAAGTATAGTTCAGTTAATAGAGACATTGCAATATATAATGGTTGGAGTTCAAACTCTAGAACTACTTGACTACTTGATAAAAAATGATTTTTTTTGCTAACCAACTTTAATGAAAGAGTGTGATGTCTTTGACTTTTGGTAAACGTCCCACGATATCCTTACAACTTAGAACTTTTGGTTTAATAGAGTCTTTGACGTCATTAAATTTTAGTAAACATTCCAAGATATCGTTATAACTTAAAACTTTTTGATCTACTATAAGATTTTTGAAGTAGAAGACCGAATTTATAGCGATTAAGCACGCACACAAAAAAAAAACATATATCCCCAAAATGTGATATCATTTTTTCTTCTTTCTTTTTAGAAAAATGTTTCTGTATACGAAGTCTAAATACTATACAAAAAAATGACTCTTATTATAGAACTAATTATGGTAGAACATCTGTTTTTATGAGGTTAGATTGCCTCTCAAATTAGCAACAACTACAACAAAAATGTTGAATAATATGAAAAATTATTTGTACATTTTAGTGAAATTAGAAAGAAAAAAAACAGAGACACATTATATATTTTAATAATTACTACTTCGGTTTCAAGTATAAAAAGAAATAAAGTTAATAAAATTAATGTATCTAGTTCAAAATTTAAACCAAATACATCTTTTTTATTTTATTTTATTTTTGCTTATATTTAAAACTGAAGGAATACATGATTATTACGGCAAGTCGACAACATCTAACAAATAAAATAATCGTTAGTCATATTTAAATATTCAGTTCTTTACCAAATGAAAAGAAACATATAAGAAATAATGAAATATAACAATAATAGCAAATGCAATTACAGCCAGCATATTATTATATCACTAAAATCTGGAATAAAATAAAAAACCTCAGGCCATGAACATGTTGAGAAGGAAGAGTCCATTGGAATCTCTACCTTCCATTATAATAAGAAAGAAAGAAAATTTACAAAAAATATGATTTAAAGATAGAGATGTGGACACTTAAGAAAACATAAGAGAAAATAAACAGATAGAATCCATTCCCTTTGATTATCATATCCTTTAAATTTTTTCTCCGGTTACTTGTACAAAAAGGAGGTTATAGTAGCTCCTAGATGCTTTTCGAGAAGTAGCTTTTCAGAGGTTACAAGTTTTGAAAATTTAGATTGAGATGGATTGATTTAACTTTACAATCTAAACTAACATATAAGGGTTAAATATAATAGTATCGGTGAATTATGACAATCCAGCTATTAACTTATTAACTCTAATATTTTGTGGATCAAGGTCTCTTAAAATTGGTCTCTTCGCTTGTCTGCTTCTCAACCAAGGACGGATGGAGGGGAAGGTAAGGGTGGGCTCTAGCCCCCACCCCACAAAAAAATACTAATATTCTTTGTTCTTTTATAATATTTATTCGGTAAAATAATTATTTCTAATCTTTAATATACAACTAAAGAAAACTTATATATGTAAACTCCACTCACCAATAAGCTCTAGCCCATCCCTCCCCCAAAACAAATACTAATGTTCATTGTTCTTCTATAATATTTATTTAATAGGTAAAATAATTTTTTCTAATCTTTAATATGCAACTAATGAAAACCTATACATGTAAACTCTACTCACCAATAATTTTTCATTGTATATGATGACAGGTGATCTTACGTTATTCTTAGCATGTTTTTTAGTTATTTTCAGTCAGTTTTAATCCAGAATAGAGGAGTATAAGAACAATTGTATATGATTTTCGGGACATTTGTAATGTTTTTTATATTAAGTCATGTAATTCTAGTTTTTCCCAAAACATAGCAATTCTAGGGTGTTTTGATGTAATTCAAGAAGAAATCATGCAAATCGGCAAAGCAAAACATTTGAAGACTTGTGAACACTTTGGGAAGACCATGAATGAATATTCAAGAGGCCTCGGAAGACATTACAAATGAAAGAATTATGTTCACGAGTCCCAATACATCTTATATGGAAGCAAACACCCAAAAAGACGAAGAAATAAGCGATTTTGAGTCGAAACAGCACCCATGTGCATGGGGCATGCACCATGCGCTCGGGGCATGGCAAAATACAGTTGTGCGCCTGTGGCATGCTGGGAGCGGGCCAGAAACCACTTTTTCCATTTTTTAGTGGAAAAAGTCTGGTTTTTCAGTTCAACTTCATGTGGAAACTCTCTCTATAAATACCACTCCTCTCATTCATAATTTTTCATTCAAAACGAAGTGGTTCAAGAGGAAGGCAAATACTAGGAGCTTCAAGGGAGGAGTCTATCTCATCACTCTAAGTCTCTATATATGGTATGTTTTATTTCTTCTGTAATTTGTCTTTAGTTACCATGGGTAACTAAATCTTTTTAGGCTAGGGTTCTAAGATGAACCTGTATTTTATTTGTTGAATTATTTAAGTTCTTTATTCAGTTATTTTTCGAATCCTATTTAATTTTACTATTGAGTAAGATTTGTCTCCTCCGAAGCGAATCACCCTGAGATAACGGTGCATAGTGTAGTACCCCAATTTTGTCCTAAGCCTTTTAAAACAAAAAAATCAAAAAAATCAAAAAAAAAATCAAAAAAGGAAAAAAAGTCAAAGTCAACCAAAGTCAACAAAAAGTCAACATTTCAAAAATGATGACTTCGCACTGCGAAGGTCACTTCGCACTGCGAAGTCTGCGATTTTTCTGCAGATTTTTGGTTTCTTTGATTTAATTCCAGAATTTGTTGCACATCATTTGCATATTTATTTTAATCAGCATTCATGGCTATTTGGGCCAAGCAAAACCAGAAATGAGAGACTTGTCATTAATGCCAAGGTTGGAAGCTTTTTCTTCCAACCTAGCATGTGACAAGCAAGTGGGCTTGCCCTTGGGCAGCTCTTGTCCCTCCCAAGTGACCTGTTAACCACCCCAAGGTTGCCAGCCACCTGCTTGAAGACTTTCTTCCTGCTTGCTCCCCCCAAAACCAGTCAAACCCAGCTGGATTTTGTACTTGAAAAGGTCATGAGTGCCTACCCTGTTTTGCAACAGCTTTTCATCCCTCTCACACCAGCCATAGGTAGCCTTTTGCATCCCCCAATCTCTGCACATCACAGTGCACGTTTTTATTGATCAACCATTGAGATTGCAAGGATTGATCCCCAAGCTTGGCCAATTGCATTTCAACCATGTTTTTCATCATTTCTATCCTAAAACCTTTGATTTTGTGGCTGAAATCAGTCAAAGACTTAACCCTTGGCACAAGGCAGGGTTGCCTCTATCCATTAGCATTAAATGCAAAGCCAAATAGCCTGAATTTAGCCCACAAATCAGCTAGGATCTAGAGATTTTTCATCATTACTTGAGATTGCATTTTGGCCTATAAATAGAGATGCAAGGCAAGAGGAAATGCAGCATTGCATAGCATAAGATAGAGCAGAAAATAGAGCATTCAGAGAGCAAAGAAACACTACTCAAGCAACCAGAAAAAAAACAATCAAACACAAAAAGCCTTGCCAAGTTCAAAGTTCATCCAATATTCAAAAACCTTGCAAGAACCTTCAACCGATTCAAATCCACTGCAGCTGGAGCTTTGCTAAGGATCTCTGTAAGTTTCTAAGCCTTTGTATTGCATTTTCAATTGTGCTTGCATAGCAATTTTGGTCCAAAACCTTTTGATTCTAAAAAACCCCTTTTGAATTTCAAAGAAATCCCAAGGTTTTCAAAACATCAAAACTGGTTTGTCCAGCCTTTTTCATCCCAAAAACTCAAAGCTTTTCACTCACCTAAAAGGTCCTGAGTGTGTTCAGAAGTTGTTTCTGAACAACAGTTCAGAAACAGCTTCTGAACTCAATTTTTCGCATTGTTCGCAGTGCGAAGTCATGGTCGCAGAGCGACCATGACAGAACTCAGAATCTGAGTTTAGGTGCCCAAATGGCCAATTTTTGAGGTTCTAGCCCAAGAGCTCAGAACCTAGGAGTTTTAAAACTCATATTTTTCAAACCATGTCAAGGATTTTGCATAATAGTGGAAAATTCGCAAGTTCGGGTAACACTTTGTGGATAACTTGCAAAACAAGTTATGTTCCCAATCTTTCAAAACAACTTGAACAAACCAGTTATGTTCATCATTTCAAATCCAAACTTGAACAATAAACATTGTTCATGATTTTCAAAACCCAAGGGTGAACATACGCCGAATTTGTTCGCTTTTCAAAACCGTTCGCAAAATGAGCCGAACTTGTGCGTTTTCTAACAAAATTGTCAAAACCTTTTCATTTTGGGTTTCAAACCAAAAGCTTTTGATAAACTTTGGGATTTCAAGGAAATTCAACCAAAAACTTGAATGAAAAAGGGATGGTGTGACGTATGTCTCTCCATTGCCCCGATTGTACGAATGCGTGACGTATGTCTCGTCGTTTGGACAATCGTCATTCCATTTTCAACGTATCCAACCACAACCAAACCAAATCTTGGCCCCTTGTGGTCAATCCGAACCTTTTGGTCCCCCGTGGCCACTAGATTCAATCCCTCGACTCGTTTGAGTCACTCGGTCAATGTTCGACTCGTCCGAGTCCATTGTACCCATTCTTGATCCCATTGGATCAATCGAACAATCCCCCGACTCGTTTGAGTCCCCTCGGTCAATGATTGACTCGTTTGAGTCCATTGCACCCTTTTTGGTCCCATAGCGACCAACTCGAACCCCTTTTAACCCAACGGACGTACCTTTTAACATTCTAACGCGATTCGTAAACAAACGTTTAATAAGTCTCCCCATGCGCAAGCATACAAGCAAGACGCTTAATAAGTCTCCCATGCGCGAGCATACAAGCTACGTTGAATCGCAAGAATTCGGTTAAAACATCGTCCATTTAAAATTAACCAACATATGTACGTTTTTCTACCAAAGAACTACGTACGCTTTGAATTCTCCGACTACCGGGAGATACGTAGGAGCAAGATCGACATCTTGTCAAGCGCAATAATAAAAACTTTCTTTTTTCCCCTTCGTTTGTTTTTATCTCTTTTCCCCCCTTTTTAGTATATTTTCTTCTGACATAGATAAGCATGCGCGCAAAACATTTAAAAACAATTTAAGCTTTAGCCAAATAGAAGGTTACCGTTGAGTACAACGGACGTGAGGGGTGCTAATACCTTCCCCTTGCGTAATCGACTCCCGAACCCGACAATGGTTGCAATGACCAGTCCTTTTCCTCATCGTCAAGGGTTTTATTATTGTTTCCCTTTCAAAAAAAACATAAGGGTTTATCAACGTTCCCTTTACACAAAAACTTTGGTGGCGACTTCACAAAGGCCCTCCGAGCGTTCAAGGACGTCCTCAGAGGATTTGCGCGTTTTTTAAACGAGGTGCGCACAGCTGGCGACTTCACTGGGGATCCTTTTCCCACTAGCGAGTCAAGCCTAACCTATTTGGCTTTTAAGCCAATTGTTTTTATTTTATTTGTGCGCCATGCTTTTATTTTATTTATCCATGTCATATCTATGCTTTATGTTTATATTTGCTTTATTTTGCTTTATATTCATATCATATATATATATCAAATGCGGGGGTTACTTGAGTGATGTTACTCCACATTGTTCGGGTTAATGCCGGACGTGTGAGGCTCTCTACCCGAGCTTGAGAAAAAAACTAAGTTAGAAGGAGGTTGTGTACGGAAGCCCGCGTTGACGTATGTCCGTGAGGTAGGATGCCCAACCCCGCTTAGAGGAGATTTTCACGTGGAATTAATTGAAGTCATGTCGACGTATGTCCATAGACAACCCTAATTCCATGTGAGATCTATGACTCTAAGGACCTCTTCTTAGGAAATTTCACCTTTTAGAGCCTACATGTGAGGATGGGGGGAAGTTCCGAACCTTAGACGAATGGTAATGATAAATTTGATTAATTTTCGCAAAGCTAAAATGCATGTTTCCTATTTTTTCCATGATTAAACTTGAAAGGAGAATGTACATTCCATACCAAGTTATACCATACAATTTGCGTTATTAATATGTTTGTTCTATGAACCATTTAGAACCAGCCAGATGTGAGGAATCCTCAAAGTCATCATAATACATATGCAGGAGACCGACATTTTTGTTTAGCTCGATCTTTTTATGTTAAATCTGAATTTTTTTTAATTACATAAAAGTATTGACATGATCAAGGCATTTGTTTGAAAACGAGGGAAAACAATCAACCACAAATAGCCCACCCTGTGAGAAGTGAGTATTTGTTAAACCCCTTCGAGCCTAACAGATCAGAATTTTTAACTATGCACTGCCAACTTTCATAAGCTCAACTGCTTAATGAGATTGCCGGAGTTTGTAAAAATATTTTCAGTTCATAGTTACAACATCACTAAATTCTAATAATTTCCTTTCAATTTTTTTTGAACCCTTAAACCATCATGATTAGTGTCCCTTGCCAAAAGAGGAAGGAACATTCAATTAGGGCATTATATTGAAACAAATTGAAAAAAAAAAAGGGGAGGTTGTGAAAATCAAGCAACGTTGAATTTCTTAATTGATCTTGACGACCAAAGAAAAGAGAGAAAGGAAGAAAAGCAAACCAAGAAAAAGAAAAGAAAAAAAGAAGATCGACAAAATCCAAGAGTTGTCAGGATCAAAAGAGAAAACATTTGTGAATCACCAAAATTGTGATTTGAACAAAGAAAAGGTATAAGTTAGGAATAATGTTCCCTCTCGCTTGGCCATTTGAATTCAAATTCCCCACATATGACATTTCTTTTGTAACCCAGCCAAATTACAACCCTTAAAGACCTTTTGATCAATGCTTTCATGTTTTTAAGAAACAATAATTGGATGGACACATAACTCGATCGGAATGTTAGCAAACTTGCCGAATGAGTGTTCAATACCCCTCACATTAATATTCAATCTATTCTTTTACTTAAATGAGTGATAGGTTGGTTCATCGATAGACATGTTATTAACTTAAACTGTACGATATAATTTTTTTTTGTGGTATTTATTTCGATTTTTTCAGTACAATCTCGGAATAATGGGGGCATTAAAATTGCATGCGCAAATTTCATATGAATCCACCAATCAAAGCCCGACCTCGCTCGGCACCCAACAATAAAACCCAATATTCATTCGTATCCCCAGCAATAAAGCCAAATTTTCATTGGCACCCACAATTTTAAACCAAAAACCCGATTGTACCCGGTGCACAAATCATTCAAGGCCCAACCATGCTTAGCACTCTCCCTGCAATTTACAAAAAGTCCAATTGTCATTGACATTCCTCAAACACCCAACAAAAGGCCCAATTGGCATTGGCAATCCCAAACACGATCAAAGGGATCACACCTTTGGGGCAGGTCACCACCCCATTAACAAATGCTTTCCAAGAGAAATCTTTTACTTTTGTCAAAATTTCCATTATGATAGTGTTTAAAACAAAATTTTCCAAAAAAAAAACTTATGTGAAATCTTTTATGTTTTTGAATAACAAATGCATTTTCTCTGAATTGTGAGTACTTAAAAAGCGTGCATCAATATCTATCCACGAGAGTAGATAAACCTCGAAGGCCGAGCACGGTTAATTGCTAAAAGGATTTCTGGTCATCGGTGAATCAAAAAGGAATATCCCCGTCGAATCGAGAGCCTGAAGGGACAATTCAAGCAAGACTGACCAACCAAAGCACAAGCATCCCCAGCGGAACCATCAGTTCTGCTCCTCAGCGGTTTAGCACGATTTACACAGCGGATTAACAATCCCCACGAGGTATTTATCCTTTATCAATTATCGCGGTCTTACCCCGTCCATATTCAAATGTATCCCCTAAGACGTCATCCCCGCGAGGGTTACCGAATGTTTATACCGGTCCACTTTTTACCTTGCCGGTCTAATCTCGTCTCATCAAGTTTATCAAGGGTAAGAGGAACAAAGTTCCCCAGTAAGCACCCTAAACATCCAAACATCAACCAAGGCTGGATATCGATCATGCTTCCAAAATGATCCTTATATCCCCATGAAGCCAAACCTTATTGACATTCCCCAGGGAGTCTCAACCCAAAACAAAGAGTCCAATCATCATTGGCAGACCAGTACAAACCCCCAGGAGCCGACCTTGTTCGGCATCCAATCATAACTCCCAGCATTCAACATGCATCCCACATATCATGCATAGCATAATTCATGCATCATGTCAATTTCATTCACGCATACATATTCAAAACATTCATACACATGCATTTCATAAATCATGTCATGCATCCTCCACAAGGATTCTCCAGTGAATATCACATATTCACAGCATCCATCAACAGTTAAGCAAGTGTTCCCCAGTGAACCTCCTTCACAAACTGTCACCAATTCCCCCAGCGGGAATCTTTGATTGAGTCCATCATATCATGTTGCATTGCATATCATACTGCATAAGTTAACATGAAGCATAACATGCATCATGCAATCATGTTTTCCGGCTCAAAACCGGGCACCTTTTCAGGGTAAGACCATTTCAGTTTAGGAATCCACCTCTAGTGTAAGCGGCTAGATAAGATTACCTATCCTCAGTGTTCGACCTTCAGTGTTAGCGGCTGAATACGATCACTCCACCCTTAGGTATCGACCTCTAGTGTAAGCGGCTAGATAAGATCACCTTCCTCAGTGTTTCGACCTTCAGTGTTAGCGGCTGAATAAGATCACTCCCCCGTTAGGAATCGACCTTCAGTGTTAGCGGCTGAATAAGATTACCTATCTTAAGGTATCGACCTCTAGTGTAAGCGGCTAGATAAGATCACCTTCCTCAGTGTTTCGACCTTCAGTGTTAGCGGCTGAATAAGATCACTCCCCCGTTAGGAATCGACCATCAGTGTTAGCGGCTGAATAAGATTACCTATCTTAAGGTATCGACCTCTAGTGTAAGCGGCTAGATAAGATCACCTTCCTCAGTGTTTCGACCTTCAGTGTTAGCGGCTGAATAAGATCACTCCCCCGTTAGGAATCGACCTTCAGTGTCAGCGGCTGAATAAGATTACCTATCTTAAGGTATCGACCTCTAGTGTAAGCGACTAGATAAGATCACCTTCCTCAGTGTTTCGACCTTCAGTGTTAGCGGCTGAATAAGATCACTCCCCTTAGGTATTGACCTCTAGTGTAAGCGGCTAGATAAGATCACCTCCACCTTTAGGAATCTACCTTCAGTGTAAGCGGCTGGATACGATTACCTTCATCCCCAGTGGATCTACCTCCAGTGTTAGCGGCTGGATACGATCAACCTTTTCAAATCATTGCATTTGCATATTTTCATTTCACTGCAAATTTTTCCATTCCGCGAAGGACAAAATTCGGGTCCTTCTTTTACTTAATTGATCTTCGCAAAGAGTTCATGAGATGCCCTCGGCACTCACACACTCTATGCGAAGACACAATTAAGTAGGGGCAGCTGTAGTACCCCAATTTTGTCCTAAGCCTTTTAAAACAAAAAAATCAAAAAAATCAAAAAAAAATCAAAAAAAGGAAAAAAAAGTCAAAGTCAACCAAAGTCAACAAAAAGTCAACATTTCAAAAATGATGACTTCGCACTGCGAAGGTCACTTCGCACTGCGAAGTCTGCGATTTTTCTGCAGATTTTTGGTTTCTTTGATTTAATTCCAGAATTTGTTGCACATCATTTGCATATTTATTTTAATCAGCATTCATGGCTATTTGGGCCAAGCAAAACCAGAAATGAGAGACTTGTCATTAATGCCAAGGTTGGAAGCTTTTTCTTCCAACCTAGCATGTGACAAGCAAGTGGGCTTGCCCTTGGGCAGCTCTTGTCCCTCCCAAGTGACCTGTTAACCACCCCAAGGTTGCCAGCCACCTGCTTGAAGACTTTCTTCCTGCTTGCTCCCCCCAAAACCAGTCAAACCCAGCTGGATTTTGTACTTGAAAAGGTCATGAGTGCCTACCCTGTTTTGCAACAGCTTTTCATCCCTCTCACACCAGCCATAGGTAGCCTTTTGCATCCCCCAATTTCTGCACATCACAGTGCACGTTTTTATTGATCAACCATTGAGATTGCAAGGATTGATCCCCAAGCTTGGCCAATTGCATTTCAGCCATGTTTTTCATCATTTCTATCCTAAAACCTTTGATTTTGTGGCTGAAATCAGTCAAAGACTTAACCCTTGGCACAAGGCAGGGTTGCCTCTATCCATTAGCATTAAATGCAAAGCCAAATAGCCTGAATTTAGCCCACAAATCAGCTAGGATCTAGAGATTTTTCATCATTACTTGAGATTGCATTTTGGCCTATAAATAGAGATGCAAGGCAAGAGGAAATGCAGCATTGCATAGCATAAGATAGAGCAGAAAATAGAGCATTCAGAGAGCAAAGAAACACTACTCAAGCAACCAGAAAAAAAACAATCAAACACAAAAAGCCTTGCCAAGTTCAAAGTTCATCCAATATTCAAAAACCTTGCAAGAACCTTCAACCAATTCAAATCCACTGCAGCTGGAGCTTTGCTAAGGATCTCTGTAAGTTTCTAAGCCTTTGTATTGCATTTTCAATTGTGCTTGCATAGCAATTTTGGTCCAAAACCTTTTGATTCTAAAAAACCCCTTTTGAATTTCAAAGAAATCCCAAGGTTTTCAAAACATCAAAACTGGTTTGTCCAGCCTTTTCATCCCAAAAACTCAAAGCTTTTCACTCACCTAAAAGGTCCTGAGTGTGTTCAGAAGTTGTTTCTGAACAACAGTTCAGAAACAGCTTCTGAACTCAATTTTTCGCATTGTTCGCAGTGCGAAGTCATGGTCGCAGAGCGACCATGACAGAACTCAGAATCTGAGTTTAGGTGCCCAAATGGCCAATTTTTTAGGTTCTAGCCCAAGAGCTCAGAACCTAGGAGTTTTAAAACTCATATTTTTCAAACCATGTCAAGGATTTTGCATAATAGTGGAAAATTCGCAAGTTCGGGTAACACTTTGTGGATAACTTGCAAAACAAGTTATGTTCCCAATCTTTCAAAACAACTTGAACAAACCAGTTATGTTCATCATTTCAAATCCAAACTTGAACAATAAACATTGTTCATGATTTTCAAAACCCAAGGGTGAACATACGCCGAATTTGTTCGCTTTTCAAAACCGTTCGCAAAATGAGCCGAACTTGTGCGTTTTCTAACAAAATTGTCAAAACCTTTTCATTTTGGGTTTCAAACCAAAAGCTTTTGATAAACTTTGGGATTTCAAGGAAATTCAACCAAAAACTTGAATGAAAAAGGGATGGTGTGACGTATGTCTCTCCATTGCCCCGATTGTACGAATGCGTGACGTATGTCTCGTCGTTTGGACAATCGTCATTCCATTTTCAACGTATCCAACCACAACCAAACCAAATCTTGGCCCCTTGTGGTCAATCCGAACCTTTTGGTCCCCCGTGGCCACTAGATTCAATCCCTCGACTCGTTTGAGTCACTCGGTCAATGTTCGACTCGTCCGAGTCCATTGTACCCATTCTTGATCCCATTGGATCAATCGAACAATCCCCCGACTCGTTTGAGTCCCCTCGGTCAATGATTGACTCGTTTGAGTCCATTGCACCCTTTTTGGTCCCATAGCGACCAACTCGAACCCCTTTTAACCCAACGGACGTACCTTTTAACATTCTAACGCGATTCGTAAACAAACGTTTAATAAGTCTCCCCATGCGCAAGCATACAAGCAAGACGCTTAATAAGTCTCCCATGCGCGAGCATACAAGCTACGTTGAATCGCAAGAATTCGGTTAAAACATCGTCCATTTAAAATTAACCAACATATGTACGTTTTTCTACCAAAGAACTACGTACGCTTTGAATTCTCCGACTACCGGGAGATACGTAGGAGCAAGATCGACATCTTGTCAAGCGCAATAATAAAAACTTTCTTTTTTCCCCTTCGTTTGTTTTTATCTCTTTTCCCCCCTTTTTAGTATATTTTCTTCTGACATAGATAAGCATGCGCGCAAAACATTTAAAAACAATTTAAGCTTTAGCCAAATAGAAGGTTACCGTTGAGTACAACGGACGTGAGGGGTGCTAATACCTTCCCCTTGCGTAATCGACTCCCGAACCCGACAATGGTTGCGATGACCAGTCCTTTTCCTCATCGTCAAGGGTTTTATTATCGTTTCCCTTTCAAAAAAAACATAAGGGTTTATCAACGTTCCCTTTACACAAAAACTTTGGTGGCGACTTCACAAAGGCCCTCCGAGCGTTCAAGGACGTCCTCAGAGGATTTGCGCGTTTTTTAAACGAGGTGCGCACACATAGGAATGTGACATACCTAATATTGGTGCAAATCTACCCTAATCAGGAAGTAACTAATAGCGGGCCACGGTAATTAGGGAAACATTGTGACTTCATGACTTAAATCAACATAGTAACTTTATTCTTCTTTCATCCTTGATAAGGTAGACGAGATAGGGTTATCCGTTTGTAGAACTACCGAGAGGGAGAATATGTTGATGTCCTTCTAAGATTCAATAGACGATTGTACCTTTAGGACATTGAGAATTTAGGAACCCTAATATCCGTTGTTGATTCAAATACCTCTAAGAAAGTAAGAACTTACACGTACCTTTACGTGCGAAAGTGTATCTCCCTACAAGATTGACGACCTTAAACACTAAACCGTGTCAAAACTCCGGTGTAAGGTTGCAACTGACAGCTGGAGGGAATTGAACTCAAACCTCTGAGAGAGTAAGACCCCACACAAACAAACATGTGTGATCAATAGGTGCAACTTGACAGCTAGTAGGTAGTAAAGCCCCATGAACTCATCGCTTAGATAGAAGACACTAAAAACTGAATAATATTTGACCATTAATTAATTCCGACAAATGAATAGAGGGCATTCGAAGCATCCTAACCGCCACTAACATTCTGCAATCAAAATCAGGTTAACTCTTAAACTTTTGCTCTGCTGCAAACAAACTAAATTGCAAAAAAAAAAAAAAAACTTTATCTTTTATTTATTTTTATTGTTTTTTGTTCCCAAATTAAATAAATAACGTGGATTTTCTAGTTGGAACGACAATCCATGTGAATACGATACTCTACTTATACTTTATTACTTGGTAAACGATTTGGTACACTTGCCTAAATCCGACCATCAGTATCAAACTAATATATAATGTGATTATTATTTATTTAATTGTTATGCAATATTTATTATTAAATTTTTTCCATAAAAAATAAGTTTTAGGTTTTTCACTTTGATACCTTAATTTTTTTGTGCTATTTTTCTTTATTTTATTTTGGTTTTCTATAAGTTTATTTCATTGAAGAAAATTTTATTAAAACATGTCGGACATTATTAAATATAAGTATCTCTTTCGATCGAAATTTGAACTTTAATTCATCATGTTATGGGGGTAAACATTCCTTCAATTTTGATCCTTTAAATTACAAACATTAGACACCTTTTCCTGTTTTGTCAATTTTTCGTTTATATCTAAAAAATATATTATGAATTAAAATCATTTCAGCCCCCAGTCTCATAAGTTTATGGATTCGTCACTGTTCTCAACCTATTCCAATTAAAGCTATTTTATTTAGGAGAGAAGTGCTTCAACACAATGATCAAAGGTAAAGAGTCTCACCTTCATAGACCATTATCAAGAACATTCGGATCAGATTATAGTTATTGATTAATCATGCTATCAGACTAAGAAAGCTATAAATATGTACTTGTCATCTTTAACATGCACGCTATTTGATTAATCAAATCCCTAGCCATTTTAAATCTTATGCATCAATATTAGGAGTAGTACCTAAAAAACTTTTTTTTGTTGTTGATATCATGTTATAGGTACAAACTATACACATCACGTTATTTACCTCACTATTTGTATAGGACACGAAGTCACTTTCCCAACTTCTTTTATCATATACTTTCACAGAAATTTAGTAGGAATGTTCTAGTATATTCAGCCAGACCAGATATAGTTAAGAAGGCCTTGAAGTATGTACATTTTGTTTCCCTAAAGCTTTGTTTGCGAGTTTGGAGGGGAAGGGAAGGGAGAGGTTTGAAAAAAAAATAAGTGGAAGAAATAGACGGCATTGAGAGGGGAAGGCTTTGGGGGTTCATTTTTCTTCATAATACCAAATCCTCCTCATTCGAGGAAAATCAAAAATTGTATTGGAGAAGAGTTTTGGGAAATTTTAGAGGATTTACGTGAATTCTTCAAATTTACTCTATGTAGATATATTATTCTTAAAATTAAAAATATATTAATTATAAACATTAATTTATCATTCTCTATAAAATTACTCTTTCAAAAATGTAAAAAACTTTACCATTTTTCCATATATTTTCAACCGTCCAAAGTGTTCCCTTCCCCTCCCCTATAAACTCCCAAACAAAGTCCAAAGAAAATTGGTTGTAAAGAGCTAGAGTTGCTCATTGTCACTCTTCCAGACAAGGCTTTATGATTCTACGAGATTCTAGTACTTTACTATTCCCTCCGTCCCAAAATATAAGCAAAAATTGGTCAATAAAAGTTAATGTATTTGGTTCAAAATTTGTACTAAATACATCAACTTATGTTGACTCATTTTTGCTTATATTTTGGGACGGAGTAGTCCTTCATTTTGTTTGCATATACTCTCTCTATATTTCCATTTTTCACTTAATTTTCATTTTTTTTAATATAAAAGCAATATAATTTTAGATGGGAGGAAGGAACACATTACTTTTGGATGGTCTAAGTTGCAAGATTCCACTGGTTAGTGACATTCCCAACTATATAACTTTTGGCGCTGACGTATCTCATCCTGAATCTGGAGAGGATATTTGTCCATCCGTTGCTGTTGTAAGCATTTCCAAACTCCTATAACTCACAACTTGTCCTGTGTTCGATCTGTTATGACTAATGTTATTCAGGTTGTATCCTCCCACGCTTAGCCAGAAGCGGAAAAATGCAAGATTGGTATGTGCTCAGCCTCCTCACAAGGAACATATTGAAGATCTTTTCAAATGTTGAAACAATCCTCATAATGGTGGTATTATCAGGTATTTTAGTAAGACCTCTTATAAGCATTAGCATTTTGCATTTATTACCTTCAATCATTAACATCAGTATGCCTATTTGGATCATAAAATTTGTGCTACTGCATAGAGCTCTTAGGATACTCCCTCCGTCCCTTTTTATAGGAATAGTTTACAAAAATTGCGGGTATTAAGAAAAGTTTTTGAAGTAATAAGTTTGTCATAAATGTATGTTACTATTACCAAATTACCCTTTATCTATAGAGATATATAATTTTAACTTTTCATATTTTAAAGTATATTGATAATATTAATGAGAGATGTATTTGAAAAAAGAGTAACAAATGCATCTAGAAATTTGTAGATAGTCTTATATTTACTATTATTTAGGGACAAAACTTTTTTGTAAAATAGTCTTATAAAAAGGGACGGAGGGAGTAATATTTTGCAAGCAGGAGTGATCTGTTTTGGTCATTTAAGAAAATTTCTTGCAAAAGAAGTTGGAGCTAAATAATGATGTTTACAGAGATGGGTAAGTGAAGGACAATATTCTACCAGATTTGGCAAATTATGAGCTTGACGCCATTCATAAGGTACTTGGACATAATATCTTGAAACAGTTACATTGGTTGCATAAAAATGATTATTTTAACCTTGTATCGGGCTTTAAATTTAGTATGTGCTGGCCGGATAAAAATGGTTACTCCATTTGTTCCACTAGCTGGGGAAATCCACATACAGTACACTCTTTAATACATGATAATTAGGAGTCGACAATCGGTCGGTTAGGTTCGAAATCGGTTTCAAAACTGTAAACTGTTTAAACCAACGGTTGCATATCTCTAAACCATTTCCGACCAACTTAGGCATCAGTTTGGTCGGTTCGGTGTAAACGGTTAAAGCCGTCAAACGTGTGGTTTAGTTCGGTTAATTCGGTTTTGTATATATCAAACTTTGACCAATATATTTTAAAAGATTAACATAAACAAAATTAGAAGCTATAATTTGGGTATTAGATAAAACCAAGAATAATCATTTGGTCATTCATATTAATCTTTAAGGCTTGCCAATTTTCTAACTGAAATTTCAAGTAAAAATTAAGAGTAATCTTTGTACCACAATATTCATCTCAAGGACAATGACACAATATATTATATAACTTGTTTGCATTGACTGACAGCAAACATGCACAGCACAGCCAATATTAGTAAATATTACAGTGTCCAACAATATAAGTAATATAATATATTACAGTCATCCAATATTTAAGTGAGTAACATTGAAATAAATACCGTTGGCTTTGAAAGCATAGACTGCATGCAATTGCCGATGCTACAACATGGCGAAACATGAAGAATGTTGTTGTAGTTGCTGCTGCACAACAAGGGAATTCATATAATTAAAATCAGCAACTGTAAATTAAAATCAGTTAGTAAATCATAAAGATTTCACTAGATTAAAGACAATTCATTATAAGAAAGCAATCGCGAGCAACTGTTCTCCTTGAAGGTGGGGTCATTAGTGGTTGTAATTTTTTACATAATTGCTTGAACCCCTCACCATCTACCACTCTAAAAGCGTGTTCATCAAGGATAACAAAGTTGGTTACGGCATCCCTACAATCTTTCGCATTGTACCTTTGGCTAGCTGGAACTAGAAAACCACCATTCCCACTTATAAGATTTGTTTGCCTAGGGTCATTTAGTATGTTAGCTGGTTTCTTAAGGCAAACTCTAGAGTGTGCTAACATGCTGGATGTCCCATTTAATTTAGAATCACAATGGTATCTTTTATGGCAGTGTTTACAAGCGGCTGTAGGTTCTGGTTCATCGGGTAGGGGATTAAAATCAAGTCAAACGGAAGAGGTTCTCCTATTACCATTGGCATTAGGTCTTCTACATCTAGTAGTAGGTAAGGGGGGGAGTGCATCAGCTGGTTGTTGAGTTGATTCAGCTGAAAAGATTAGTAAAGTAATTTAGATATGTATTTAGCTAAGTTTTCTACACTGTACAGTATTAAGTTTTTTTTTATATATGTATTGCCAAACAAGTTTTTTTTTATTATTTTCTTTTGATTTTAAAAGTAAAGTTTTAAGTTTCAATGCATTAGTAAAGGCATTAGTAAAGTATTTCAGCTTACGGTTGGCTCCAGTAAGTGTTTTGTATTAAAAGTAAAGTATTAAGTTTCAAGGCATTAGTAAAGTATTAAGTTGTTTGCATTATAAAGTAACAAAACATTAGACTTACGGTTGGCTCCAGCTTCAATAACCCCCTCGATAGCTGCAAATCCAGTTGCCCCCTCCGTAGTTGCAACTCCAGTTGCACCCTCCGTAGCTCTAGTTCCAGTTTCCTCCTCCATGACTGATTTTAAGAGAGAGAAAAATTAAATCAAAACAAAAATATGCAGAATGATATTTGAAAAAACACTTAGATCATAACAAAAGAAATGGGGGAGGAAAAACACTTAGATCATAACACAAATATAACTTAAGGCAGGATTATAACAGAATCATATTCTTAAGCCTGTAACATTTAGATTAACTCTAAAACTGAGTCATATGACAATATGTTGTCCCAATATAAGAAGAAAAAAGGGAATGGGACATATTTCTCTAACTATTGAAATGTTTCAAAGAAAAGAAAGACGTGATTATTGGTTATGGCTTGTAAACAATATTGTGCAATGCAAAGCAATGATATATTTAATGAAATCCTTCAATTAATAATTATCATCAGCATGATGAAAGAGAGGAGTCTGAGAAATAATGTTGCATAGCAAGTTAGCAACCAGTAATATGTCGCCATCATTGGGGCACATAATTGTTTATAATAAACGCATTATAAACAAGCATACAAGATTTATTAGTTTCAATATGAAAAAAATGCATTATATAATAATAACATTGTAGCATACAGAATTGTTTATCAATATGATGCTAGAATTGTTTATAATCAATATGAAAAAAAACGCATTATAATAATAACGTGAATTTATTATTTTCAACTTACTGTTATCCGAAATTATAACATCATTTCCTTCTTCAGCCTCCATCTCTAGTGTTTCCAAAAACACAAGTGTTAGTAAACAAAACTAACTATCAATAAATTTTACTATTTAATTTAAGTATAGTAAACTATCAATAGATTTTAAAGAAAATATAGTTTCTTACTTAGAATTTTTAACCCAAACTAACTATATCTTAAAAGAAAAACTATTTCAAAAAAATAAATCATAAACAGCATTACTGGGTCACTATAAATATCATACATAAGAGAAGAATAAGGGTAAATAAAAGAAAGGCATTGCGTCCTTCTCTTTTCCAGTACAAGAGTTCCTATTTTGTGCTTGAGACGAAGGTGCAACTTGATTCATTTTTCATTGTGGGTCAAAGATAAAGCCCAAGTTAAATGGGTCCGGTGCAAAAATATAACAGCCCAATGGTCTATCTTCTTCAACCTAGTAAAACAAACCGCAGCCGCAAGCAAACACAGAGAAACAGGGGTAACATGAAAAGATATAAGATATACATGCTACACTAGCATTTCAAAATTGAATCCAAACAAACATGCGTTTGAGAGTAAAATCATGTTTGAGAGTGTTTAAAACGTGCGTTGATGCGAATTCTGTGACTATGACAAAAACATACAAAACGATTTTCAGAGAAAAACATACATAACTTTTTATAAATCGTCTACATAAATAAGCATACAAACCTTTCAGAGAAAAACAACACCAAGCCTTTCAGAGATCTTCGAAAAAATGCGATTTTCAGGAGATTGAGATTTGGGTTTATGTTAGAAAAACGATTTTTGGAAATGGATTAAGGTTAAGGATGATATGGGTTTACGATTTAAGGATGATTAAGGCGAAGCATGATGATTTTGGAAGAGGTTTACGATTTCTGGAAAAAAATGGGTGAAGTGAAGGTTTTGTCAAAGCAGCGGCGCGACACAAAGAAGAGAAAGAAAACTAGGGTTTCATTCAGATTTCAGTGTTAACAATATATAAGATTGAGCTTTGGCTGAAATTGGGCCTTTCATTTGGGTTGGACTGATGCAGGAAAGTAAGCTGAATGGGTCGGTCGGGTGCAGTTTTCGCTGGGTCATTCCAGCCCACCCGAAACCGACCACTACAATCCAAAAAAAACCACCTTCAATGGGCCGAGTTAACCGGGTTACCCGTGTAACCCGAACCGACGCGCTTTGGGATTATTGGGCCGGCCGGTTTGCATTTTTTTGTCCAGTCCTAATGAAAACTCCGTTATCACACACTCTATTCCTTAACCCATGTGTATGAGCTCAAAATGATACACTCCATGGTGTGTTGAATAACGTGTCTATATTTTTCCTCTAAATAAACGTGTCTATATTTTAATTACTTTTATTTTATAATAATTTAAAGTCGCTTTGATAAATTTTATTGACACTAGAACAAATGTTTTTGCTAACCAACCACAATTAGAGTCGTTGACATCCGTTAAAAATAACCCCAAGATATATCACTACAACTTAGGCCTTTTTGGACCTATTATAAATAGGACTAAACGTCGAGTCAGCAACAACAAATCTGTTTTTTATGGGGTTAGATTGCCTCACAAATTGGCGACTATGTAAAAAATGTTGAATAATTTGAAAAGTAATTCCTACATTAAAAGCAAAATGAGTAGTCCTTAATCCTAGCTTTTTGCTATTCATTTAAAATTCACTTTTTCATATCTTCCATGATTTATTGCCATGACTTGTTCTTCATTCTCTTCACATTGAAAATCGTGCAATTCCTCCGTTGATAAAACACTAGCAAAAGCTCAACATCAAATATGCTTCTTTAAAGAGTTATATCCAAACAGTGACAGTTCAGGAATTTATGAAACCGGAAACTAAAAAATGTAATCCAATGTTAAAAAAATCGATGTAAACTAACCGAAAATCATCACATAATCGGTCTGAGTGTAACTAGAACATAATTAGTTGGACTAATATATTTTAGCATAAAAATCGATGTAAACTGTAACTGAAAATCATCACATAAACGGTCTGATTGTCACTAGAACATAATCAGTTGGACTAATATATTTTTGACATGGAGCCTGGTGCCTTGACCGATACATAAAATAGTTGAATCAACAGTCATCTTTTTATAAAATAAAATAAATAAATAAATAACACGAAGAATCCAGGAACTTAATTCTTTTGGAAGTACTTCATATACACCAATAGATGAACCCTGAAGCATTCAATATCGTGTGATTATTTGGTGAGAGATCCTAAAATGGTATGAAATCCCAGTAACAGGTACCATCTTTTTACTACTATAGTTCATTTCACCAGTTCTCTACTAATCGTCAGGCATGGCTATTACTCTACGAAGAAGAACGTAGGCTGACAAAATCTGATAACAATAGCAAAACTCAGAAAAGAACAATTGATAACAATTTTCCTTTTGGTGTACTAAATAGTCAAGTGACCCATCAAAAAGGTATCATCCTACACATGCAGGCCAATTTCTAATTAGCATTCAAATCTACAAGATAACAACAGCATATGCACGACCAGCTTGCAACGGATAAACATAACTTGTTTGGTAAATTAAGGCATTATTATGCTCTAAACTTCTACTGAACACCCAGATTAAATCAAGAGAACTTTCTTGACAGCAAATTGCAACAACAGAATTTCCTTTGGACATGGAAAAACACATCAACATGAGCAATGAATTAACAGTGATGCTGCAGCTATTTGTGCTACATAAGGACAATCTAATACCACAAAATTTGTAGTCAAAATTCATAGTCAGCTATTGAAGACTACTAATAGGATGAGAAGCACAAAAAAGCAACATAGACAAGGTCTCTTCAGAAGTTAAAAAGCGAATAATAGCTCGCCAGTAAAATTTACAATAAAATGACATCAGGCAAGAGACCGAAAACATAAAACAGATCCAAAGCAAATTTAGGAGGTGACAATAGCTTGGAAATGAAATTGTTCCAACTTTTCAAAACACTAATTGATTTTTTACTATCTCTTCTTTCTTTTAGAAATGCTATGTTATTGTTACCCTCCAAAACAAAGGGGTCGAGAATTGAACCAACCAACACAATAATGAAGTTAACTTTATAAAGGTATGTCATCATATGGTTGTAGTGCTTGCAACTAAACTTAAAGAAACAACATTCTGCCAACAAAATATTCAGTAGAATGAAAACAAACCGAATATGAAATTGATTTAATTCTGCTAAGCAAACAACAATTTGAACAACATATTTCTAATTGAACCAATTTAATTGTCTAAATCAAGCTGATCATGTGATGAAAACATGGTCATTCTTCAAACAAAAGTACTCAATGGAATGCCAAAACATATAATAAAGAGAAAGGAAATTGCTAAAAGTAGCTACATTACGCAAACAAAGGAGGCTCGCATTCTGGATTGTTGTCAAAGCATGTTGTGCATCAAACTATAACGAAGATAAGGAAAAAGAATTAGCAAAAGGAGCAATGTCAAGCAAGCTAATAGTAACTAGAAGCTTCAAGATAAGAACAGTAGCTAAAATACTGCGATAATTATATAATGAGTGTAAATAGCTTAGAAATGCAATTTTTCCAACTTTTCAAAACACTAATTGATTTTTACTATCTCCTTTCTTTCAGAATGTTATGTTATTGTTGATGTTACCCACCAAAACCAATATGTTTTCATTCCTAGATGCTATTTCAAATGTGTCTGCCGAGTAGTTGTGTCAATTGGATTTCCAATATGACTGAACAATATAATTATATAGCATCACACATCTTGGAATTGGGTCATACTCATACTCACACTTCCCTCATGACTTGCTTGAGCTAAAACAAGTTTCACACTCACCCTTGCCTATATACAAGCAGAGAGTATACTCCCTACTCAAACACAACACACAACACTAGTTTCTAATACCTGCAAATTCAAGATTCAAGACACTAGATTTCTAGTGAAACACAACACACACGTTTCTAATACCTGCAAATTTCAAGACACTAGATTTCATATCACTATGAAAATAATCCCTCATATTAAATAAAATTTCCTACTGTTGTTGAGATAAGACAACATTCATAGTGCATTACACTTTTAACAGAGTCAAAAATACTAACTAGAAATAAACAATAATACAAAATACTCATCATAGAGAAGCATGTTTACCCTTTCCTTCACTCTCATCTTCAGAATCACCATCACCAACAAGACTACTTTCAACATCAGACTGTTTAGTCACCACAACCGCCGGTTGCGAACCACTTCCAGTCACCGATTGCTGATAAAGAACACCCCCAACAATCGTAAAAAGCAAACAAACCAAACCTGCAGGACTAGCATGCTTATCCCAAATCGTCACATTAATCGCCACAGTCAGAAACTTATTCACAACCCCAGTAACGGTAAAAGCCGTAGCAGAAACAGCTTTTCTAGCAGCAAATCCAAAGAAACTAATCAACAAACCAAACACACAAGACAACGAAACCGCCAAAAACGCGTTCACATCAAACAAACTCCCGGTACTAGATCTCAACGCAGTAAAAACTTCAAAATTCTCACCAGTCAAAAACCAAAAAACAGGAGCAATCATCAACGATAATACATTGTTATAAAGTACAAAACCCCAAGTATTCAATCCAAGACTCATAACCATATGTTTAATATAAACCATCTCAGTAGTAATGGTAACCAAATAAGCAAAAGCCCAAGAATAAGCCGTGAGTGTAAAACCCGAATCAGTAGCAACATAACCAACAGCACCAGCAAGAATAACAAGCAAGGACAAAAAGGTAAAATTAGACGGAGAAGGTTGACCGCGAAACGCGGTATCAGCAAGAGCAACAAGAAGAGGGGTAAGAGATCTGAAGACAATGAAAGTATCAACGTTAGCGTGACGAAGGAGATTGGTGTTGGTGAAGATAGCGAGGAAGAAAACGAGTGCTGCAGGGAAGAATTTCTTGGCGATTGGAAAAGTGAAAGGATCGTGATGAAGAAACCCTAATTTACCTAAAAGGTAAACACCGAGTGAAGAAGTGAGATATTGTAGCGCTGTTAAAAGACCTGGGTAGTTGAATTGAGTTATAGCGTATTTGTTTATGATTGCTAATAAGCTTGAACAGAGTGCGTAACCGATTACTAAGCCACTTGTGGCGTAGTGTTGTTGTTTCAATGTTGTTGATGACATTTTCTGGTTTCAAACAAAATCAATGACGGTGTAGAAGAATGTGGGTGTAAATGTAGTGATATATGAGTTTATATATGGAATATTAGAATTAGAATATTGGGGATATGAATGGGGTTTGATTTTGTTTGAAAATATAAAGTAGATCACCGACACTGATTGGAGATGTGAAGAGGAAATTGTAATGTCAGTGTAGATGTGAATTGGGAGCAGAGCGAGTACAGGAAAATTTCATGAAAGAGGAAAGACGACAATTATTTCCTCCTTTGTCCTCAATTCATTACTGCTCAGAATTATTCTTATTAATTAATAATTAATCAAAGATAAGGAAGATGCAGAGGAAAAGATGAAATCAATTACTCATTAATTACGTGATATTAGAAAAAAAATTGATTAACTAATTAATTAGGTGAAGACCTGAAGTGATTGTTTATTGAAAGGAAAAAATAAAAATAAAATACATGAAGATTTATGTGTTCCATCTTCTAGGAGCATTCACAATGGAGACCAGGGCCGGCCCTAGGCATAGGTCAAGGGTGCGATGGTCTAGGGTCCATATCGGTAATGGGCTCAAATTTCTTTTTTTAGGAGGGGATGTATATAGAAATATTTGGTTTATGGGTATATATAGCAAAGTTCACATAAAGGCCCCAAACAATGACATGTTGAAGAGCTGGGTTGGAGTCTGTTAATGCTTTTGGCCTTTTTGGAGCAATTTGCTATATATATATCTCTGTATAGCACAAATATTTCTATATACACCCTCTTTATAAAAAAAATTAATTGTTCTTAATAACGTGCCAAAAAAATTATTATCGAAGAAATTGGTGATATTTTTTGGGCCCTTTGTTCCTAATAATGTGCCTCATTAATATTAAAAGTATTTGTGATATTTATTATCCAAGAAATTGAGATAATTTTCATAACAAAACTAATTATATTTTAGTTAAAAATGGACCTACTAGAGAAATTAATTTTAATCTTGTCTTTCAAAGGTTTAAAAAAAAAATTATATCATTATAGTAATGTCAACTTTCTTAAATTGATTAAAAGGATTGCAGAATTGAATTTGATAATGCAAGATCATGTGAGAGACATTATTGATCATGAAACCGATGTGAGACGCATTTGAGATCATGTGGTCCACTCAGCTTTTTTTGTATTGTTGTTCTTTTTTATCAATAGCTGCATTTGTCATACAATGTTTTGGGGTGCTAGCATAGCATAGCTGAGATATCAACCGTCAAAATTAATTTGTGTCTCATCAATTTCAATGAGGTAATTTCTTATCGTAAGTGTGATAAAATTATTGATATAAGTTATTAAGTGTGCTAATTATTGATATAAGTTATTAAATCGCAGGTGCTATTGTTCTCTACTTCTAAGGTATTTTATTTTGTTTTGGTGTCTATGGAGTATTTGATTTATTTTCAGATGTTGCCTAAAAAAGCATTTATTTGGTAGTGAAAAGCGAAAAAAACGAAATGAAGAGCTAATAAAAACACAAGAATGAGCTAAAAAAATTTATGATGTATCATGTAAGGGGCCATTTTCTCTTATTATGTCTAACGCCCGTAAAACTCTAGGAATGGCCTTGATGAAGACACTCATTATTTGATACTTAAGTGATATCACGTGTACACATTATTCATTTATAATTTTTTAACAGTAATATCTTTTTTTTTAAGCCAAAAAGGGAGGAAGCAAGAAGCTAGCCTGCCCAAAATATATTAGAAAAACAAGATGTACAAGGAGGGGACCAAGCCAAAACTCCCTTAATAAGAAGTAAATCTAAAGTTAGGCAACCCAAGCCTATCTCTAACATAGAATTCTCTAATGAAACTAGGGGTATCATTCCAAACTTGTAAACTACTCCTAGTGAGACCATGATTAGCAAGAATGTCTGCTATTTGATTTCCCTCCCTGTATATATGAGAAATAAAAAAGTTCATGTGCCTTATAAGGATTTTCACATTGTTCCATCTGTTTCTTAAAGGCCAAGGAACCTGATTATCTCCTTTGAAAGCAGTCACAACCAGAGTTGAATCAGACTCTAACCAGAGATTTCTCCAGTTTCTTTGGTAAGCAAGCTCAATTGCTCTCATGGCTCCACAAAGCTCAGCTTGATAAGAAGAAGAAATACCAAGGGGTTCAGCAAAGCAAGAGAGTAATGTAGCTTCATGATCTCTGAAAATCCCACCACAGGAAGAAATACCTGGATTTCCAATTGAAGCACCATCTGTGTTGCATTTTATCCAAGTAATGATAGGAGGATTCCAAATGATTTCTTCAATACTAGGAGTTCTAGGATTATGAATATTGACCTTAAAATATTTTAAGATGGAGAAATCTCTAATTGAGTTGTTGGATGATTTTTTTTGTATGATTACCTGAGAGGGAAGTAGAAGCTATTATCATAGAGACTGATCTCCAGGATACAAGGTTATTATTGAATCTAGCTTGGTTTCTAGCATATCATATGGTATTAAAGAGATTGATCAAAGCAGCAGTGACAACTACTTTGCATTGGGGAGACCATGATCTCTCACAAATTTTCCAGATGTCTGACAGGTCAGTAAAGAACATGGTGAGATTGAGGATGCTGGCAAGCCAAGACCAAAGTCTAGAAGCAAAAGAGCAAGAGAAGAATAGGTGGGAAGAAGATTCAACATTTTTGAAACAAAGATTACAAATTGAAGCCAAGTTGCATCCTTTAACCATAAGGTTTTCATCAGTTGGGATCTTTTGATGCATGAACCTCCAAACAAAAAGTGATTTTGAAGGAGGAAAATCTACTGACCAAACTGATTTGGGCCAATTTAATTCTTGAGACTGGTGCATTTTGAATGAGTAGGCATCTTTGAGAAGCAAGATACCAGTTTGGGTATGTTTCCATAAAAGTTTATCTGGATCAGGCTCAAAAGGAATGGAAACTTGCTGAACAAGTTGCAGGATATTGGGGAACATTTGGATAATCTGTGATGGAAAGTTCCATTGGCCATTGAAGATGAAATCACTCACTGTGGATGAGAGATAGTGACTGATATTGGGAGGGATATTCAGAATCTCTGATAAAATGTTTCCACACCAATTATCATTCCAGAAATTGATGTTAACTCCTTTTCCAAGAAGCCAAGATGAATTTTCACTAATAGTGGAGTATTCCTCCTTAACACCACTCCAAATGGATGAATAGATATGATGTTGGATGATGTCCCTACCTCTAAGGATTCTATCTTTCAAGAGAATAGCCCAAGATGACTTGGAATTCAACAAATTCCAACACAGTTTGAGATTAGAGGCTTGATTCAAAGTTTTCAAAGATCTGATTCCTAATCCTCCTTGAGAGTAGGGTTTGCAGATCTTCTTCCAGGACACAGTCACCAATTTCTTTTTTTTCTATGTCTCCACTCCAAATGAAATTTCTGATGTGCTTCTCTACTTCTTTAATCAGAGATATTGGCCATGAATACAAAGAAATATTGTATATCATCATGCTTTGAATTACTGATTTCACCAGTTGTATCCTGCCGGCCATAGAAAGTAAAGAAGCTTTCCAATTAGAGAGCTTACCTTTAATCCTGTCAGCAATAGGCTGCAGGTGAATTATTTTTGGTTTACCTCTGAAAATGGGAACCCCTAGGTAGTTGAAAGGAATAGAACCAATGCTGAAGTTGAGCAGATGCTTGATGATATTCAGTCTACCTTGAGTTATGGAGCCAGAAAAAAAGATGGATTTGGAGGTGTTAACAACCTGACCAGACTCTGAGGCATACTTGGCAAAAAGATCCTTTAAAGCATGAAGACCAGAAATCTTTCCTTTGCAGAAAATCATCAAGTCATCAGCATAAAAAGAATGAGAGGGAACCTTGATGTTTCTAATACCTTTAAGCTGATCCAGCTTACCCTGTGAAACCAAGCTAGTAATGCTTCTGCTAAGCACATCCTCAGTTATACAAAAAAGAAGAGGAGATAGGGGATCTCCTTGTCTCACCCCTCTAGTACAATTGAAATAGCCTTGAGCTTGACCATTGATGGAGATGGATAAAAAAGCAGATTCCAAAATGACTTGAATCCAATTACAGAAAATTTCATTGAAACCAAACTTTTTCAGCACTTTTAAGAGAAAAGGCCATTCAAGAGTATCAAAAGCCTTTGTGATGTCAATTTTCAGAGCAAGGTTACCTCCAAAAGCTTTGTTGTGTAAAAGATTAGAGGCTTCAGAGGCAATGCACAAGCAATCTTGTATGTTTCTGTCATGAATGAAACCTGGACCGTAGTTCTCACTATCTAGGAATTAAGACCCCAAAGCCAAGGGTGTGAACCCTTAAAATAGGGCTGGACGTCCTCCAAGAGGGCATAGGGCCCACTTGACAATCACACATAACCCTTTGGGGGCGCCCTCAGCAGCTGACGAGGGCGCCCAAGTCATGGTTTTGGCCCTTTTACGATTTAGGCCCAAAACCATGACCGGGTAGGCCCAAAAAAGGCTACAAATAGTAACCTCGGGGCCATTCCCGAGGCATGACCTAAACACAGCACAGAAACCCTAGTTTCTAGAAGCATTGTACTCACTGCCAGTACAGTTGGCGCCCACCGTGGGGCTACGGTAAAACTGACCTAGCCACCGTCTCCCAGAGAAAAACGATCGATCCACGGCCCCTGAGAGCCATCAGAGCGCCGTGTATCCACCATATCTCCCCGAAGCAACCTCAAAACCTTCAATCCGCCGTGATTCAACCCTAGACCTACCCCTAACTCCATCAAACGACTGACCCACATCTGTTCGGAAAACCCTGATCTAAACTTAGGATTCGAGGCTTAGAGTGCGAATCTCTGACCACCAGTCATAAAATCAACATACAAACCCAAACTACCGTCGTCGCCGGCGCGATGGCAGACCCTGCGGCCTTAGAGGCTCTACAACAACAGATCCAGCAGCTTCGCGACCATAATGAAGCCTTGCAAGTAACCATGGAAACCATCCAACAGCAGCAACACGCCGAAGGAAATGGGTCTCAGCAAGATGAATCGGCCGACCCCGACCCTCAACCACTGTCCGCCGAAGTTTGGAACGCGCCGGTGCCAGAGAATTTCAAGCCGCCATCTCTGTCCTCCTTCGATGGAAAAAGCGACCCAGTGGAGCATGTGACCGCCTTCAACACTCAAATGGCCGTCATCGGTGCGGCCGATTCTCTCAAGTGCAAGTTGTTAGCAGGGACCCTGAAAGACGCCGCCCTGAGGTGGTATATGAACCTGCCTCGATTTTCCGTAGTCAGCTACCAGGATATGACGCGCAAGTTAACGCACCAGTTCTCAGCAAGCCGCCACCGCAAAGTCTCGTCTACCAGCCTTTTCAACGTCCGTCAAGGACCCAACGAGACTCTCCGCGAGTATCTTGCACGCTACAATGACGCCACCATCAAGGTCATTAACCCTAACCAAGAGTTGTTTGTGGGAGCCTTCCAGAACGGTCTCCGCGCTGGCCAGTTCAACGAGTCGTTGGCACAAAAACCAGCAGACTCCATGGAAGAAATCATGTCTAGAGCAGAGTGTTATATAAAGGGAGAAGAAAGTAACGCCGAGAAGAAGGCAAGAGATTTCAAGGAGCGTGCTCCCTACGGATATGATCATCGACGCAATTATTACCCGTCCAGTAGCAGAGACCGAGCGCCATACAAACGCCAGGGTCATGATAGGCGCCCACCCCCTCCAGAATCCTTCACGGCCCTCAACACCCGCCGTGAACAAATCTGGAGAGAAGTTTGCCACTCCAGAATCATCCCTAAGCCTCAGCCACCGAGAGGAACAATCATGGGGAACGATAAGGATGCCTGGTGCAAATATCACCGCATCAAGGGACACACTACAGACGATTGTATACATCTGAAAAGGGAAATAGAGAAGCTGATTCAGAACGGCAGATTGAGGGGTTACGTGAAGGAAGGTAGAGGGGAGGACAGGCGCCCCCACGAAGACCCCCAGAGAGAAAAAGAAGTGGCGAAAGAAGGAGAGCGCCACACTTTGAACACCATATCTGGCGGTTTTGCAGGAGGCGGGGAGTCCAGCACCTCCCGGAATAAGTACGTCAGACAAATAATGCTGCTTGATGACCACACCAGGAAGGAATCAGAGCGTCAGGTGGATATCACTTTTTCAAGTGAAGACCGTATGGGGGTAATTCCTCACGATGACGATCCCATGGTCGTCACTGTCCAAATCTTCAACTGGGACGTCAAGAGGGTGCTGATTGATCCAGGCAGTTCTGCAGACATCCTCTATTATTCCGCTTTTGAGAAGATGGGTCTAGACGAGGAACAGTTGCAGCCTTTTAAAGGAATACTGGCCGGTTTTACAGGGGAACAGGTGCACGTCCGGGGATACGTCACGCTGAAAACAACATTCGGTACAGGTAGTAATGCTAAAACCATCAGGATTAGATACTTGGTAGTCAACTCGCCCTGTTCCTACAATGTCATCGTAGGCCGCCCAGCCTTTAACGCCCTCGACGCCTACCTTTCCACCAAATTCCTCGTCATGAAATACCCGCTGGATGATGGGCGGGTTGGTACCATTAGAGCAGACCAGCGAGCAGCCCGAGAGTGTTACCACAATAGCTTGAAGATTCAGAAGGAGAAGAAAGGAAGCAGTAACCTAAAAGTGCACCGAGTGAACCTCATTGTATCCAGCCTAGAAGAAGAAATTCATGTCCAGGAAATCAAGAAAGTCGAGGAAGAAAATAGTAATGTTGAAGAAGAGGATACGGAGCCCGAGGAGATCGAGAGGGTCGAGGAAGAAAGTACTCCCTTCTCGATACCCCACTTGAAGCCAGTCAATTCGAGAGCCAATGCAGATGAAGAAAATGCAGAACACGGAGAGGTCAGGAAGGTTGAGGAAACTAGTACTCCTTTCCTGACGCTTCGCCCAAAGCCGGCCAATCCTATTTTCAGGACCAGGAAGGAAGAAGTAGAATGTGGCGAAATCAAGAAGGAGCTGACATTATGGACAGAACCAGCTAACCGCAGGGTGATGAAAAAGATTGAGGGCAGCGCAGGACGGAACTCGCCATGACAACTCAAGGGCGAGCTGGAGGGAAGACAAAACCTCTTTAGTTCTTACCGTTTTTTATCTTATGAATTCGCTTTCTTTTTGTACAGTTAAGTAGTAAGACAGTAAGGGGCACTCTTTTCCCCCCGCAGTAATGGGGGTTTTTAATGAGGCCCCGGTTTTTTATTAATGTCATATATATATATTGCTTGTCCGTCTTACTCTCATTGCATTTAGCAGATCGCCATTGCCGAATCTCAAATGAGCTCGCCGTATGATATGTTAACCACAAAGAAAGAGCCACCTAATTCCTTAACCCCCAAGAGGGCTCTAAGACGTCGTGAGCCGAAAAAAAGATCGCCGCCTAATTCCTTAACCCCCAAGAGGGCTCTAAGACGTCGCGAGCCAAAAAAAATAAAAAAAGATCGCCGCCTAATTCCTTAACCCCCAAGAGGGCTCTAAGACGTCGCGAGCCGAAAATAAGATCGCCGCCTAATTCCTTAACCCCCAAGTGGGCTCTAAGACGTCGCGAGCCGAAAATAAGATCGCCGCCTAATTCCTTAACCCCCAAGAGGGCTCTAAGACGTCGCGAGCCGAAAATAAGATCGCCGCCTAATTCCTTAACCCCCAAGTGGGCTCTAAGACGTCGCGAGCCGAAAATAAGATCGCCGCCTAATTCCTTAACCCCCAAGAGGGCTCTAAGACGTCGCGAGCCGAAAATAAGATCGCCGCCTAATTCCTTAACCCCCAAGAGGGATCTAAGACGTCGCGAGCACAAAACAAGATCGTCGGGAAAACTTTATAAAGGAACCCTGTAGCATCAAGCGATAAAAGAAAACACGCCTACAACGATCGACGCCGTTACGAAATAAATAGAATCACCGCCCAGGAGAGCTTCCGAAATGCTTAAGTTTGCAGGAAAATAAAAAGTTTAAAAGCGAAGATAATACATCACGAACACAAATTCAAAGCAGAGTAATGAATTTAAAAATAAGTCAAGGAGTTAAAATTACAATAAACAAATTAGGGTTCGTCCACTAGGACGCCATCTACAATGATTTTAAAAGGATCAAAAGCGGAAGTATCGACGCCAGGATGGAGGAGGGCAAATTGTGCCTTGGCCCTTTCAAAGCCAGCATCAAAGTTCAGAGCCAGCTCGCCCTTCGCTTCAGAAACTTCGGCCTTGAGTTGAGCCTCCTTTTCCGCTCCAGCCGCGACATCGTTTTGTAGCTTGGCAATGACACCGTCCTTTCCGGCGAGATCTGCCGCATAACCAATCTTCAGATCGGAGATGCGTTTCTCAAACTCAAGCGTCACCGCCTCCCTAGCCTCCCGCACTTCTTTCTCCCTAGCATTCCCGGCCTCCTCCAACTCTTTCTCCAACGCCCTCACCGTAGCTTGAAGGGCCTCCTCATTCTGCACCACCTCCTCATACTTGCGATCAACCGAGTCTATAAGCAGCATAGTCCGCAGACAATGGATCCCCATATCCTTCATCATAAAAGGCACAGCACCCTGACTTCCCGACTCTGCATCCTCAGGATTGAATACCAGCCTCTCCCTCACGTAAGCACCATAGTCAAAACCTTTGTCCCAGAAAGACGGCACCGAGCTACTGGTTTTGACGGCGCCAATCAGGGAAGGAGAGGGCGTCTTCTTCCCTTTCTTCTCTGATACTGCCTTCCCTTTATTATCTTTTCCGGGCGACCTCCTATCGCGCGGAGCCGCCGGAATGCTCTCAACTGGGACTTCGATCGGATGATCAGCCTTCCTCTTTGGTTTGCGGGTAATAAGCCCCGCGGGATCAGTAGTCGCCGTCCCCTCAGCAGCCTTCTTTGCTTTCATCTCTTCAAGATATCTTTTCCTCTCTGCCGCAGTCATGGGCGCCATATCCTCTACAAAAAATAAAGCGAAAGATCAAGAACAAGACAATATAAATACAAAACATAGGCTTGAGCAAATAAATGTGACTCACGTAAATACTCGTCTAGGCCATCTACGTCACCTTCCCTGTTCAATAATTCCCGGATGTTCATAGGCAACATCTTGTCCAAAAAACAGACGACGCCCTGGTCGTACGCGTCCAACTTCTCATAGTCAAAACCCATGATGGACGCCGGAGCACTCGTCCAACATGTGGGAAACTTCAGCTTACCGTCCACCCATACTGCGGCCGCCTCACAACCTTTTCGCCCCTTAACCCGAAGGAATGTTTGTCTCCAATTTTTGTAATGAGAGGCGTAGGGCGGAAATAGCCTCTTACCAGGGTGCGCACTGACAGACACCCAAGACTGTTTATCCACCCCCTTCGTGCCATAGAAAGTAAAAAAGGACCCAACCGAGGGCTGGAAGCCCAATCCCTCACAAAGTATCTCAAAGGCACGGATAAAAGCCCAGCTATTCGGCTGCAGCTGAGAAGGCGCGACATTGAGACAGTTGAGCATGTCAACTTCAAAGGGCGTGAAGGGATACTTCACGCCCAGATCCTCAAAAACAGCGGTGTACATATGAAACATCTCACTCTTCAGACTTTTCGGCCTCTGTGCGCATACTCTCTCGCCCGGACGGCAAGGTTCCAAAACCACGTCCTCCTCAAATCCCGTAGAAGACACGTGCAGCTTACTCCGGAAAAACGCCACCCGTTGCGAGTCCAAGTATACAGACTCAGAACGAAGCACCTCGTCGGCAAAACTCTCTTGTTCTGAATCACTAGAAGACGCCATGTAACAAATTCCCTTCCTACAGAACGGACCTGGGCGAACAGAACGAACAATAACGTCAGATGAATCTCCACTAATACTTCCCGCTTCACCCCTGTCCAAACCAATCGAAGACTCCGTCTCAAGGGAGTGGCCATAGTAGGCCTTATCGAACACCACCCAATCCATGGTTCCATCAGAGCGTCTCGCATGCCTAACGCTCTCCCCCCACAACCTACACCTTTCCTCCGAATTAGCTGGGGATAACTCCCTACCCGCCGCATCGCACTCTCTAATTCTCACCATACTACGAATGTTAAAACAAAAAGAACGAGATCAAGTAAGGTACCTGGATCTAGACAAATGGAGGGCTTGAGAAGCGAACGAGTAATCCGGACGATATGTAAAACAGTAAGCTGCAATTTTCTCCACGAACACCGCAACCGCTTGAACGAGAAAAAGAGAACGAACAGGAAGGAAAGGACGGAGACAAAGGAAGAAAAAGAGATAAGCAGAATCTGAAAGTACAAAGTAAAGTAAATCTGTTTCAGTTAAAAGCGAAAAAGCCTGAGGAAACGCGCAGATGACGTCACTTAAGTTGGCACGATTTCCGAGAACCGCTACGATTCGGACACGTCAACAAGAGCGAACGGTCGCCTCACGCCAGCCGTCGGATCCCAATAAGAGGCGTCCTCAACACGCGGTCCAAAGGGCGCGGCGAGCTACACACAGTTGAATCACTTCGCCTTGTACCAAGACTCGTGCTTGTTGGGCTAGCATAAATATTCCTGTTGGGCTGGCGCCCAACACTCTCGTAGGGCTAGTGCCGCCCACTAAGGTACTCAAAACAAAACATGGAGCTAATACCCACGTTGGGCTAGTATCCATGTTGGGCTAGTACCCATGCAGGGTTTAAACACCCATGTTGGGCTGATATTCATAAAATTTTTTCACATGGCTTCGTAGCTACTAAGTCCCACTTGCTGGGCAAAAGGTCATAGACAAACACCCTGTAAACAGTTTAATCACTTCGCCTTGTACCAAGACTCGTGCTTGTTGGGCTGTGGACCGTAGTTCTCACTATCTAGGAATTAAGACCCCAAAGCCAAGGGTGTGAACCCTTAAAATAGGGCTGGACGTCCTCCAAGAGGGCATAGGGCCCACTTGACAATCACACATAACCCTTTGGGGGCGCCCTCAGCAGCTGACGAGGGCGCCCAAGTCATGGTTTTGGCCCTTTTACGATTTAGGCCCAAAACCATGACCGGGTAGGCCCAAAAAAGGCTACAAATAGTAACCTCGGGGCCATTCCCGAGGCATGACCTAAACACAGCACAGAAACCCTAGTTTCTAGAAGCATTGTACTCACTGCCAGTACAAAACCCTTTTGTTCATCAGATATGATGTTTGGCAAGATAGAAGCCAGCCTGTCTGCAATAATTTTTGATATGATTTTGAACTTGAAATTTGCCATTGCAATGGGTCTATATTGGTCAATAGAGGTAGCATCTGGAGTTTTAGGCAAAAGAGCTATGATATTGGAATTGTAGCCAGGAAGAATCCAACTGGAGGTGAAAAACTGTAAGACAGCATTGCAGACATCTTCCTTCACCACATCCCAGTAAAACTGAAAGAAAAAGGCTCCAAATCCATCAGGACCTGGAGCACTATCTTTGTTTAGATTGAAAACAGCTGCTTTTATCTCAACATGGGAAGGAAGAAGAGTTAGGAGGTTATTAATATCTTCAGAGATCAGATGAGGAATAACATCTTCTGCAAGTGACTAATCCTGCAAAACAAAGTTAGAACAAAATATATTTTTATAGTAGTTAATAATATGCTCTAATATTTGTGATTGCTCTGTCAAGACTTGTTCACCATATTGAAGGGAGGTTATGTTTTTGGTAGAGGCTTTTATCTTGGCCATTCTATGAAAAAATTTGGTGTTTTTGTCTCCTTCCAAATGCCAGTTGAGATTAGCCTTCTCCTTCCAAAAGGTTTCTTGTCTAGATAAAGCTTCTTCCAACTTCTGGTGTGCTTCCTTTTCTGCTAGTAAAAAGGTTTCAGTGTGACCATTAAGCTGAATAGACTCTTGGATAGATTGTAACTTTTGCTCAGCAATCTTGACAGAATCATGAACATTTCCAAAACAGTTTATGTTCCAAGCCTTAAGCTTCTCTTTAAGGATCTTAAGCTTTCTACTCAAAATAAACATGGGACAACCAATCACTGAAGTACTCCAACAATCTTTAACTAAGTCTAAACAATCATGATGAGAGGTCCACATTCTCAGAAATTTGAATTGGGAAGCAAACTGGATGTTGTTAACTTGAACCTCAAGCAAAATAGGGAAATGATCAGATCTATGATTGGTGAGGGTTGAAACTGAAGCTGAGTGGCAAGAGTCTAACCAAGAATTATTTATGATGGCTCTATCTAATCTTCTCTCAGTGGATCTATTACATCCCCTACCATTAGACCAAGTGAAAACAGATCCTTTGGTAGGTAAATGTATCAGGTTGTGTGTATCAGTCCAGGTTTGAAATTCTAACATGGGGAGTTTGGCAGGGTTAAAGCTACCTCTATGTTCATGAACTCCTAGGATAGAGTTAAAATCTCCTATGAAACACCAAGGTAAGTCATGTTGTGATTGAAGGGTAGATAAAGTGTTCCAAAGCTGTCTTCTCAACCTATAATCAGTGGATGCATAAACAGCTGAAAGGGCAAAAATTTTGTTATTATCCAAAATAGAAAAGGACACCTGTTGCTCATCTGAAGCTAGAACCACAGGGTTAAGAGTGGATTTACAAAGGCACCAAAGGTTGGGGAGCATGTTAGGTCTAGTGTTGGTGGCAAATAGTTTGAAATGCAGGTTTTCAAACCATCTTCTAGGCAAATTAACAAATTAACAGTAATATCTAATAAGCACTCGATTCCTTTAACACAACATATCACACAAATTTCTTAAATGCTACCCAATAATCAACTATCAATAATTTTATATTATTACATTTCAAATTTTTAATATTAAAAAGTGTGGGTCCCACTTAATACTAACAAAGTGTGTGCTAGAATGATTAATTTAATGAAAAATATTGTAGACTCCACTTAAGAATTGGATGCTTGTTTGAGACCTTGTGTGTCAGGATTTGGATTCTCTCCATTGAAAATTCTCTCAAGTTTTCTCAAGTGAAATTTCAACCATCAAACATTGGAGAGAAAGTGATAATTAAATTATAAAGAAAAGTGGTTGTTGTATTTTAAGAGTGGATATTGAAAATGGAGAAAACTTGAGAGGATTTTCAATGGAGAGAATCCAAATCCTGTCTTGTAGGACCCCCAAAATTTTTTTCATTAATAGGGCACCTAATAGATATCGAGTCTTAAATGTTTGAGACCCTCCAATTGAAGATGGTCTAACCATCTTTCTCACTATCCAACCGATTAAGGTCAAGTAGTTAATTAGTTCACTTAAACCAAATCGTTCGAGACAACACAAGTTATTTTTAATGGAAAATAATTTTTTTTTTCAAACTTAATTTGTTTTGCTCAATTGTCGGACTTAATTTATAAATCGATCGAACTACTATTATTATGGTCCATTTTCTCTAAGAGCAGTAACACCAAAAAAAAAAAAATTCTCAATTATTTTTTGTGACAATTTCTACACTACACTCCATAGTTCAACATCTATGGATGTACTTGTTCTTTAAATTAACAGTTTTTTTATATAAAATCTTTTATATATTATTTAAAATTATAATAGGTAAATAATCTACTAAAAGTGCCAACAAAATAAATAAATAAATTTAAAAAATGAAAGGAATTTTTAAAAAATTTGCTACTCATAAAAGTGTATAATAGTATGTTTTACGATCAAATGTAAAATATTAATGCGATGCTTATAAACCATGAATTTGTTGACACTTATTAACAAATATAGAGAAATGTTAACATGTGTCTTAAGGACACTATGTCCTAAAGACATGTGTTAAGGTACCAAAGATAAAAAATTTGTATCGAAAAATGTTGTTAATTTATTTCATAAAAGATTAAAATTTAATTTTTCTCGGTAATATATTTGCTTTTTATGGAATGGCACTTGTTAGTATGACCTACTAATATATACTTACGGTTTAAATGTTTTTCCCTTAAAAAATTAATGCTTTCTATATGAGTCACAATTTCTAAAATCATTGAAAATAAATATGGTGATCATTAAAAATAGGGTTAAATATGTTTTTAGTCCCTATAAAATTATAAGTTTTTAAGTTTTGTTCCCACAAAAATTTTATTCACTTTAAGTCTCTATTTGAATTTTATATGGACTATTTTGGATGACTAAAAATATTTACTTTTTATAAAAAGTTTTTAAAATAGGGACTATTCTTATAAATTATAATATTATGAAGGACTAAAATTACCATTAAAATTTTATAGGGACTAAACTTATAAACTCATGATTTTGTAGGGACTAAAAACATATTTAACCTTTAAAAATAATCTCATTCTTTTATGAAATACGAAATGATTAAAAAAAAAGTTCACGGAAAAGAAAAGACACAATTGTAGTATTTTCTTTTAGAGAAAAAACACAATTTAAGAAGAAATTTGTCTTTGTATCTCGACCGCTATTTGATACCAGTTATTACTCCACTAAAACAATTGACAATTATGAGCAGGGTGGTTACTAAAGAATGAAAAACTTGGTCATTGAATAAGAATTAAGAAAGGGTTAACAAAAAAATTAAAAAACGCATGGTAGCATCTTTGTGAGCAGCTTATGACAAAGAGTGCATGTCGTGCATGCTTCAAAACTTTCGTTCTTCACTTTCACAACCATGCATCTTCTTCTAAGCATTAATTAATGTCAATAAAATTTATCTCTGCGCGAAGAAGAAAAGGAGAAGATATTTATTACTAAGTTGAGTTAAACCAGAAGAGAATGTTGTCGTTTTGTTTCAAACCAGAAAACATCTCACGAGTGTTCAGAAACTATTTTTAAAACCGGAAAACATAAAAAGAAAATTCCAGACACTTTTGCAAACCGTAAAACTCACAAGAAGGTATCCGGTTTGTATTTACTACGTCTCTATATGAAGGCGAAATAGGAAGTTCAAGACAAAAATATAAGGGAGAAGATATAAGTGTATGGGTGTATGGGTGTAGGGGTAAAATTTTCTAAAGAAAGGTGCTCATAAATCTAGTCCAAGTGTGGCTCATATTTAGAGCCTATACGTAGTCAATATTGAGCAGCGCAATTATCTACTACTCCCTCCGTCCTTTTTATAGGAGTAGTTTACAAAAAAGTTTTGTCCCTAAATATAAGATCATATACAAATTCCTATATGCATTGATTACTCGTTTTCCAAATATACCCCTTATTAATACTACCAATTTGTCTTGATATATGAAAAGCTAACATTAAATATATATTTAATCAAGGGTAATCTAGTAATAGTCACACACATTTGAAACAACTTTATTACTCCAACAACTTTTCTTAATACACGTGATTTTTGTAAAATACTCATATAAAAATGGACGGAGGGAGTAGTCTATAACAATACAAAAATTTATCAGGATTAAGAAATCTGAAATGTGTATTTCTCTATTTTGAATCCCTCCTCTAGATTGGTAGTCCATTTTTTACAACAACAAAAATCTGAAACGTGTTTTCTCTACATTTGGATTATATAATCCAAAACCCACTCACACACACATATATTTCAGAACCAAGGCATAACTTCACCACTTTTTACTCCATATAGCTTCAAAAACACTTATTTTTGGCAAAAACGTTATTTCAAAGCACAATTCAATCATCAAGGGGCTTCATGCACACTATTTATGTATGAATGCAAAGGTAAGGTGACTATAAAACCTTCATTATTCAATTTGTATGTGTTTTCCTTTGCTTCACATCACCAAATATGTACCAACAGCGTTCAAATTATATAATCTGAAAATATGACATATATTTTATGATGGTAAACTTTTTCTATGTTTTTAATACACTTACATTTAATGCTATCATTGTTTATGTGTAACAGTATATTACAAGTATATTTGCAGGATGTGTGTTGAATTCCTTGCACTTGATACAAAACTATCAAGTTGATACAAAACTTTTGAAGGCTAGATATATCTATAGGGTAGTTAGTTGTAATGAACTCATAAAATAACGGTACTACGTGCATGAAAATTAATCACAATCGGTAGATTTTTTCGGGAAAATGAAATTATGTTATATTACCTATAAAAACAATCCAGATTCAAATTGACTTGGTTTATACTGGAGAAAGGGAGCTCCACAATAGTAGTAAATTAAAAAGAGTTTTTAAATGAATCATAGATGTACACATTATTTATTTATAATTTTTTAATGAAAAAAATTATTTGGGACTCAATGACTCCAATTATAATAAATTAAAAGGAGTTCTTAAATAGGTCCCATTAATATACAATTTAATGTATGTATTTAAAAAAAAATAAAGAGAACAAAAATCACGTGAATTTGAGATGGTGGAACCAACTTTTGTGATTTTTTCTAATTACACCCATAAAATTCTCGTTACACCCTGATTGGACAAAAGTACCCTTGAATAGTTTTCAATTTTTTTCATTGGGGTAGGGTTTAGGGTTTAACTAGTTAAAAAATTGGGTGTAACGGGAGGTTTTAAGGGTGTAACTAGTTAAAATCAACCTTTATCTATTTTCTTTCTCCAAATGGGTACCTATTAGACTTCAATAAAAGTTGATTTGAACTAGTTACACTTTAATTCTCTTCAATAGGGTACCTAATATGTATCAAGTCTTAAAAGTTTGAGACACTCCTATTATGGATGGTCTAAGAGAACTTTTAGTTGAGCATTGTCGTTGAGAGAGTTACATTGATGAACCTTTAAATGAACACTGAGAGAATAATGTATTGCATGCACATGATCAAAATATAAGGGTCGTGATATACTATATCGTATCCTTTCGTCTTATTATCATTCTTGGGTGCTCTTTACTTTTAATTTTATCAAGTGGTGGACACATTGGCATTGTATCTAGAAATGCAATTTCACGAAACTATCTTCAACGTTCTTTTTCCAAAAAATTAAGCGTCGTCCACAATTTGAACAGTACATTAATTTCAGCAACGGGTGTCTGAGTCCAAACTCTGATCCCTTATTGCATTCTCTTCATCTTCTATTAAGATCCTTCATCCTGAATTTACTCCAATGCATATGAACTATTTTCCGTGAGATTGAAATATCATTCATCTTATAATTTGCCAATTTACAAGCACAAGAAAATCAATGGGTTGTTCTAATTGAGTAACAACACATGATACTTTACTTACACCTACCTTGCCAACTCTCATATTTTTCTGGAATGTGTTGTAGAACTTGCCTGGATTATGTTTTTGCTCCACAAGGTTGTTACTATTATTATGATGTAGTGAATTGGTATTGCCAATTTGTAACTTTAACATGGTATTCTAAGTCTCACAACATTCATACAATTCTTATCTACTACGTTGAAACATCTTTTCAGCTTTGAATGGGAAATCTCAACCCTAATATTAAACATAAAAGACCACCTAAGATGAAAATATAAGTTTAGAAGTTTGTACATTAAGGCTTTGTTTGCAAGTTTAGAGGGGAAAGGAGGGGAGGGTTTTGGAAAAAAAGGAAGGAGCAAGTGGAAGAAATAGAGGATATTAGGAGGTGAGAGTTTTTTTTTTTTGGGGGGGGGGGGGTTAGTTTTTCTTCATAATACAAAACCCTCCTCATTTGGGGGAACTAAAAAGATGTATTGGAGGAGGGTTTTGGGGAGTTTTGGAGGGTTTATAGGAATTATTCAAATTTAATTTATGTTGTTATAATATTATTAATATTAAAAATATATGAATCATAAGTATTAGTTTATCATTCTTTAAAAAAATGTGAAAGATTTCTCTTTTTCCCTCTTTATTTCCCATCCCTCAAAGCCCTTCATTTCCCTTCCCTCCAAACTCTCAAACAAAGACTAAGAAAAAATATATTTATGTGTCATTATTCTCTAGATGCATCACTCAATTAGTCCATGCAACAACTGACTTTTATGTGGGAATGGTCATCCATGAATCTTTCAAATAGTCAACAAATTAAATATTAAAGAATCAACAACACTCACACACCTCATTTTGGAAATATAGACAAATCATCAACTAGAATTGTTTAATTGAAACTTGAAAGTAAATATGAATTTGCTATTCTTACTCTCGTCATAATTAACTAACAATTCTTTGTCCTTGTCACTTGGTTATAACAACCATAATTATGTCTTAGTGTGTGTTTGGTTATGTGATGACTAAAATTGAGTTTGATAGAATTTATTTTGATTGAATTGATTTGGGTTAAAAGTGAGTTGAATATAAATTGCTTTATGTCTGGATATATTAATGTAGAAGTGATTCTTATGATCAATTGATATTGTTTGGATAGTTATGATCAAAATTGACTTTGAATGTATAATTACCAAAAAGGACTTTAATGTATGTATCTAAAATTAAATTTTATTTCAATTTTATTTATGATTTATTTTGCATTAGTAAATTCAATTATTCATATTTTTTGATAGAATTATCTATATATTTATATGTAATAAATTGATTTTTTTAGTAAATAAATTGATATATTTGTGTTATACAAAAAAAAATGATATATTTCCTATTTTGTTTTCCTATTTTGACATGTATTGTAGTTCAGAAAAATAAGATAATAAAATTAAAGCAAAAAAATAAAAATAAAATAAAAGGTAATTAACTCAATATGATGGGCCTAATTAGAAACCGTATCTTTATTTTCTTTCATTCTAAACATGAAGATAAAAGCAGCAATGTAACAACAACAGTAAAAACTCACGAGAAATACGAGGGGTAAAGCTATAAACTATTATGTGTCTTTTACAGAATTGATTTACCTGGACGCAGAAGCTACATAATGAAGCTTCGACTAGAATCGAGTTTAAAAGTAAGACTCACGTTTTTGAGCTGCATGTCAAACATCTCAAAACACTGTAAAATCACGTTTTAAGGAACAAAACGCACGTCCATGGGTTCTCGCGGCAGAACCAAACAGGGGCTTAGAGTTTTCTAACTGAGTTTGTCGTAACCATCAACATAACAACAAGATCTTCTTATGCCATATATGCCTCATTGTCTGGCTCATTTTGCTGACTTTTGTTGTTGTAACATTCATTTTTATTGATGCACCTTGTTACTTTCGAAGCATGGACCTTGTTCATTTTTATTGATGCACTAAGTATTTATACAGTTGTATATGTACCACATCAGTTAAATACTAAATTATCACTAATTAGATTTGACATTTTTCTCAATTCCTAAAAAATTTCAATTTCAAAGGTTTGGTTAGTATGTCATCATTTTGTAGCTCGAATTTGCAATATGGTAGTTCAAACTAACACAAGTAATATTGGAGTTTGTTTGCTTCTCCTATGAGCAGTTCATTTTTTTAGCCAAGTTCATTGTCAGTTTTTATCAATGATTGAACCCACAGAGCTTGACAAGTTGCATGGCAGACAACAATATACTCTACTTCACAAAGGACAGAACAACTACACTTGTTTCTTGCAAAACCTAGCTTGACCTTATTTATTTCAATTCCTGATTGCCTCCTACCTCATATTGTAATGTCAAATAAAAGTTAGTTTTTCTTCTTCCTCATGGAGGTGTACTTCCATGACAGAAAGACTATGTGTGGTAAAAAATAGCGAAACTTATAGCGGGTAGTTAGTGAATAGGTTAGCTGATTAAATTAGTTGTTAAACTAGTTTATAAGTATGAAATAACATAAAAATGATACATTTAATTAATATTTATTTATTTTAATTAAGATTAAAGGGTTAAAATTAAGATACGTAATGATAAGATATAAGTTTAAGTTATATGTTAGCTTATCAAAAAGCAATATAAGCTAAGAAAAATACGTTATAAGCTCTTGTGAAAGTGATAGTAACCAAACAAATTTTTTTTTAATCAAATGAGTTTATAAGACACAAGCTACAAACTATAAACTATAATCTCAAAAATGGGTCTTGCCACACATACCCAAAGTCTTTTTGAGGCACTACTAGGCACACAAACACTAACAGCACATCTCTTAACTACAACTCCAACTTCAATTTATCAGGTTGTCGAAGATTAGTCCATTCTTTTAAGCCATACCTTCGTTGGTAATCTCGTGTTAGTTTTAAGCACAATTGTATTATGGGTCCTTTAATTTAATTTAAAGCTTCATGTTTTGTCTTTGTTTTGGATAAAAAATGCTTATCAAAACCTTCTTTCCACTAAAAAAACATGTGGAAAATGGCCATATTTTAGTATTTTTTTGAAATATAATTTGTCATTGTATTTATTTTGATTCTTCATAATTTTCTTGTTGGCCAATTTAATCCCTAACAAAAATAAAACTCAAAGTAGTCGACATTTTATAACGGTAGACAAATTAGTCCTTATATTATACTAAATCAAAGACTAGTTTGTCTCTGTTATAAAAATGTCAGAGATTACTTTAAATTTTATTTTTGTCAAAAACTAAATTAGCTCACACAAAAATTATGAATGACCAAAATAGATCTTCACTGCCATATATTTACTTTCAAATTTTGGTGTAATTTTGTTCCAATTCAAATTTAAACCAAAATTCATACGTTTATTGAACGCCAACCAAATAACACTGAAGTTAGCACAAAAAAAAAAAACAAACAAGTTCCAAAAAAAAGGCCAAATTGGCACAAAAATATCATAATAAAGATATAATTAAAAAAAATTAAATTTCAAACGAATGCTTAAATAAGACAATTGTAACACTTAACAGAGAAATCCTCACGTTAATAGCTGAAGTTGAACCTACAATCTTACGAGAGGGTCAATATCTTATCAACTAAGTCAACCTTCATTAACATGTAATTTTCAATTTATCATTTGTACTTTGAAAAAAAAAAGATGATAAATCAATTGATTTGAATTAAAGGTAAAAGATTTGGAGATATTAGTTCAATGCCGGATAAGGAGAAAATATTTAATCTACAAAACAGAAGAATTGATTGTATAACGGTGAACTTCTTATCTCCATGCTTTTTATAATTCCCATTTCACCCATGCCACTAACACGTCTTTCCTTTTCGAGTCTCCAAAGCTCATCCATTTAAAAAATGACTCTCGGTCAAACGATAAGTAAAAATCGATAAAACATTGTTTATCGAACCTTGGGTCTATTGAAAGATTTGTTTTCGTTTTAGAAATAGTTCATCAAACATTTGAGTCAAATCATTTGGTTATCAACCCTTTGGCTCTCTTTATTAAAGGTCTCATTTAATTTTCCTTTCTTATTTGATAACACCAATGATACCAACAAAAAAGGCAAACTTATTTGATAACAACATTTGTGAAAAAATAAGATCAACGTGTACTAGTTTTTCTAAAATTGCTTTATAATTGTTGACATCATAAATTCATAAACAATTTTTTTTTAAAATTGTGAAACTAATATGAATTTTTGTATATAAAAAAACAATTAATATAATAACTAATTTTAAAAAGTTGTTATCTTTTTTTTTTCTTTAGACAAAGTGACAAACATCACATGATTCTCACACACACATAACTACAAGATTTTAGATTCAAACCAGATGGAGGTAACTAATCTAAAAATATCGCATGATACTCACAGACACATAACTACAAGATTTTTATTTCGATATCACATATTTTTTATGTAAAGGTTAATCACTCAAGCATTTTAAAACTCAAATGGTTGACAAACACTTATGTCAAGATCTACGTTTATCTCATCTAATCAATTGTAGTGAATTCCCTCTATTAATCTGACTTTTTTTTTGGGGAAGTATATTATATGTCCTTCATCTTTTTCTTTCTGCATATAAATTTACTACTCTCTCTTGGAAAATTAAGGCATATAATTGAAGGACATATTCATCTTGTCCTTCAAGGTATAATTTTATGAGCTTGATATTGTTTCACGTCAAGATTAACCACTTCCCATGTTTCCAATTTTTCTTTACTCACTTTATGCTTCTCATCGTCCATTATGGAAATTTCCATCAATGATCAAACTTGATTTGCGATCCATCTGGATTTGAGGTTGTTTATCAGAGTCTTTTTCTCCTAGTTGGTCATCTTGTATTATCATCTTCTCCCTTACGAGGATGTGGGAGAGGGATGCCAAACATTACCCTCATTCACCCTCAATCTTCTTGTATTTAATAGTTTGTTATAAGAGAAATGTTGTGTGGGACCAAACAAAATGTGACAGTTGACGTGGCCATTTGCTTTGACCACTTTTTTGCCACCACACCCCTGAATTCCACAAAATCTGACCAGCCCACTTGTAGCACATCATCATTCGTTGTTTTGACGAAAAAAGGTCCTCGTACCAAATAGATAGCAGCGTTGTAGTTATAATAAGCATTATGCTAATGTAAATGTATTATGACTTATTAATCAAATAATGAAAATGCGTTCAATTATTGATAAATGTATCATGTCTCTATAAACTTGTGTCATTTTTTCATTTTTATTTATGTCATTTTAATAATATATGTCATTGTTTTAAAAAATTGTTTGAAAATCTAGTTAAACGCGAATCAGATTATATAATCCAAACAAACTAAAAATGTATTTGGATTATATAATCCAAGTGGAGATATTTTGATCAATTAGTAAAACACGCAAGAAGAGAGTATGATAGACAAATTAACGGCCTAATTGTATTACGAGTCCTTTAACTAAATTTAAAATTTCTAGCATGTTCTTTGTCTTTGTTTTAGATAAAAAAAAAATGTCTTCTATCTTTCTAAACGACAGTAACATTGGACCTTGAATGAGGACTTATTTTGGTTTTTTTTTTTGAAGTATAATTTGTCACTATATCTTGAATGAGGACTTACTTTGATCCTTCCCGATTTTTTTTTTGACCAATTTAGTCCTTAGCAAAGATAAAACTTTAAAGTAGTTCATGACATTGTCATCATACCTGAGATAAAGTAGTCTCTTTATCATACTAAGGTAGCGACTAATTTGTCTTCGCTATAAAAAAATATCAAAAATTACTTTAGATTTTATTTTTTCATAAAACTAAATTTGCCCGCACAAAAATTGTAAAAAAAAAACCCAAATAAATCCCCACTCTTATATCTTTACTTGAAAATTTTGGTGTAATTTTGTTCCAATTGAAATTTAAACCAAAATTTTATATTCATCCAATACTAGCCAAAATAACAATCAAGTTTCAAAATAAGGACAAAATAGTCCAAAAATTTCAAACTAAAGATATAATAAAAAATACATTTCAAACCAATATTTAAATAAGACAATTTTATCATCTCAAAAAGATCATCATGTTACTTTTCAGAAATTGAACCTACAATTTTGTGACCAATTTAACATTTATCAAGTGATTCAATATTCATTGATATGCAATTTCTATTAATATTTTGAAAACTAGTAAAGATTAATGGTAGTTCAACTCATATCAGTTTTTTTGGTAGAAAGTATTTTTTTTGGTAGAACAACCCATATCAGTTAAAAGAAAACATAATATTTAATCTAATAATATTTATCATTAAAAAAATTGTAAAAGTGAACTTCTTATGTCCATGCTTTTTGCAATTCCCATTTCACCATGCCACTAACTTCTACTCCTTCCGTCCCAAAATATAAGTAAAAATGAGTCAACATAAATTGATGTATTTGATACAAATTTTGAACGAAATACATTAGCTTCTGTTGACCAATTTTTGCTTATATTTTGAGACGGAGTAGTATTTCCTTTCCGAGCCTCCAAAACTCATCCATTCAAACATGACTCTCTCGTTCTCTTATTATTAAAGGCCTTATTTATTTTTCCTAAAAAAAGTTCTTATTTACCTACTTTAATTCACCGATGATAAGTAAAAAAAGTAATTCACTGATGATATAAAAAAAAAAAAAGACAAACTTAACTGATAATAACAAATTTATCGACGTTCCATAAAATATAATATCAACGTTCCTCCAAAATTGCTTTATAATTGTTTGTAGAAAAGACAAAACAAATTTATCAACGTGTCTGTAGAAAATAAAATCAAACTGTACTAGTTTTTCTAAAGTTGCTTTATAATTGTTGACATCATAAATTCATAATCTTATTTTTTTTGGTCGAAATTCATAATCTTATTATACTTGCACCATTTCTATTAAACTTCACAAAAGACAAACAATATCTTTTAAAATTGTAAAACTGGTATTTTTTTTTATGAATCTTGTAAAACTGATATGAATCTTTTTTATATAATAAAAATACATTAAAAAATTTAAAAAAGTTGTTTTTTAAACAAAACGACAAACACTGCGTGATATTCACACAACACATAATTACAAGATTTAAGATTCGAATCAGATAAATGTGTCTAATCTAAGAATATCTAAATCACCTAGTTTATTTTTATTTTGAAATCATATATTTTTGTTAAAAATATTAACCTCGTACATCTAATACATGCTTTATATTTTTTATTTTATTTTTTTGGACAGAATATTATCTGTCTTTCATCTTTTTCATTCTGCATATAAATTTACTAATAAATAAACAATTATTCCTCTCTCTCTCTCTCTTGGAAGACATTACTGGAACTGGGATCTCTGGTGGGTTTGGTCTTCAAGGTACAATTTTGTGAACTGGGTTTTGTTTCACATCAACATTAACCTCTTCCCATGTTTTCCAATTTTTCTTTACTCACTTCATGCTTCTATTTTCTATTGTAGTCTTCTTTGTTTCACTCGTATCTATCTACAATCTTTTTCCTGAATGAATGCATTTTGGATTTATACACAAAGATTTGTTAAATAATGAAACTATAAAGCTTTATTTTCATGTTGAGTACTATTCAATGCATGTAAATTAAACATTTTTAGTAGAAATTGTTACTGAAAATGGATCTTTTGGAAGGAATTTGCTATAATTCTAACAAGAATGAATTGTGCATTAAAGGAAAATATCTAATCAAAGTAGATGGATTTGACTTTTGAACAGGGCAAAAATGACAGATGCTAGACTAGATACACCCTTGATGCCAAATTCATCCAGGAACCTACCTGATTTCAAGAAATCTGTTAAATTGAAGTATGTTAAACTTGGCTATCACTATCTAATCACTCATGGAATGTACCTTTTTCTTTCACCACTTCTGGTGTTGATTGCTGCTCAGATATCCACTTTTTCCATCCAAGACTTTTATGATATTTGGGAACATCTACAATACAATTTGGTATCTGTCATTTTTTGTTCAACTCTCCTTGTTTTTCTGTCCACACTTTACTTTTTGACTCGTCCGAAACCGGTGTACCTTGTTGATTTCTCATGTTACAAGCCTGAAGAATCACGCATGTGCACGAAAAGGAAATTTATGGATCAGTCTAGGATGATCAGTACTTTTACGGAGGAAAATCTCGAATTTCAGCGAAAGATTCTTGAGAGATCGGGACTCGGGGAATCTACTTATCTTCCAGAGGCTGTTCTTAACTTTCCTCCTAACCCTTCAATGAAAGAAGCTAGAAAAGAAGCTGAGACTGTGATGTTTGGTGCCATTGATGAGCTATTTAGTAAGACCTCAGTAAAGCCTAAAGATGTAGGAATTCTGATTGTAAATTGTAGCCTGTTTAACCCAACTCCGTCGCTATCTTCAATGATTGTCAATCATTACAAGCTTCGAGGGAATATAAAGAGCTACAACCTAGGTGGGATGGGTTGCAGTGCAGGGCTGATCTCGATTGATCTTGCTAAAGATCTTCTCCAGGCCAATCCTAATTCGTATGCATTGGTCATTAGCATGGAGAATATCACATTGAATTGGTATTTTGGAAACGATCGGTCGAAACTTGTTTCTAATTGTTTGTTTCGAATGGGAGGAGCTGTGGTTCTGCTTTCCAATAAAAGCTCAGACAGAATAAGATCAAAATACCAATTGATCACCACGGTTCGCACTAACAAGGCTTCTGATGACAAGTGTTTTAGCTGCATAACCCAAGAAGAAGATGCTGATGGCAAGATTGGTGTTACCTTGTCAAAAGATCTTATGGCAGTTGCCGGTGATGCTTTAAAAACTAATATCACTACACTAGGGCCTCTCGTACTTCCAACATCAGAACAACTACTATTCTTCACCACATTGGTTGGAAAGAAACTTTTCAAGATGAAGATAAAACCTTATATTCCTGATTTCAAGCTAGCTTTTGAACATTTTTGCATCCATGCCGGAGGTAGAGCTGTTTTGGATGAACTAGAGAAAAACTTGCAGCTATCTCCATGGCATATGGAGCCATCGAGGATGACACTTTATCGTTTTGGAAACACATCTAGCAGTTCACTTTGGTATGAATTGGCTTACACAGAAGCCAAAGGGAGAATTAAGAAGGGAGATAGAACATGGCAAATAGCATTTGGTTCTGGATTCAAGTGTAACAGTGCAGTGTGGAAGGCTCTCAGGACAATCAACCCTGTGAAGGAGAAAAGCGCTTGGATAGATGAGATTGACCAGTTTCCTGTTGATGTTCCAAAGGTATCTAGCATCTAAACGACGGGATTGTAAGTAGTTCTGTATCAGCATTAGGTGGTAGTTGTTGGATTGATGAAATTTTCTTTCTGGGATTTTGTGATTCGTTACTGTTTTTAGAGTTCAGGTTTTAGGAATTTTATTCTGCTTTCTGGTGTACAAGTGGTGGGTCTATTTAGGGGAAGTTTTTGTTTAATTCAACTTTGTCATGTCCTGGTGGTTGCTTGAACTTGTGATTGTTTTGCTGTGAGGTGTATTTTCTCGGGAATGTATTTATTGACTGATCTGTGGATTGTTGTGCTGAAATGCATAGAATCTGAAATGAACTTCCAGATTTTAACTGTGATTTTTCTAACAAAATCGGAATTGAACATTTCAATTCCGTTTCTTTAGTATGTTGATGGTTAAAAGCTAAATTCTGAAATCGTTATGTTCTTAGTAATTTGTATCATCAATCATCATCCGTGCACAATTTTAAGCTGCATCAAGTGCTTTTTAGCTGGATAACTGTCTTCTACCAGTCATTTGAAATACATAGTTCTTACATTGAGATATTGCATGCTCTTACATTTGGTTGTATCCTTCTTTCTCAAGCAAAGAAACATTTCATTGGTCTACCTCCTCAGTTGTGCCATTGCATGATACTTAGCTTGTTATATGCATAATTTGATCCCAACATGAGGGAACCCGTTTCTCATGAAGCACAAATTAAAGGGAATACTCTTGTTTCTGATTAGCCTGCTGTTCTAAGCTAACATCGTAGAAACACGCTTAGAAACCCAGATCCTCCTTTTTTATAAATTCCTTATTTTGGCAGGTACTATTGATCATGTTCAAAATCAAAGGGCAAGAACAAACAGCATAGAAGTATTAAGGAAAAAAATACAAAGGAAGTTAATTTGGTTTTGATTTTTTTTTCAAATTATGTCTTGTTAAGAAGTATTAAGAATCCTTTTGGCTCTTTAAAGACACCAATCATTAGCTTTACATAACTTCATAACCAAGCATCTAAATCTAATTATCATCTATCTTTCTAAGCACCCCTCTTGAAATTTATCATTAGAATAAAAAACAGGATCAACAATCGAAGTACCAAATCCATACTTACTGTAGTAAAAAAGAAGAATAGATGAAAAACAAACGTTTCTCATTCCAAGTTTCTGTCTTAAATTCAATTTTGTTTCATCCAATGATTCCCAGTGTTTTTTAGTACAACAAATCTGGATTCATCCTTTGTCTGCTGTAGTGTGTTGTAGTGCAATATTTACATTGGACTTGTCACAATCAGACAACATATGTCCACAGCAAGAACATATTCTTTACAGTGAAAATATGCGTGTGTTTGGTGGAAAATATGCATGATAGTAGAATTATAAGGGTTCCCTCTACTATTCAACGTAATGCATAATAGAAGCACGCATCATTAGTTACCAAATAACTCAAACTAATACAAGTCAAGCAAATAGTTATATTCTCCTTCAACTGTCATTCTAAATTTTGTTGCTGCTACAAGAGAATTTGGTGAAACATATCTAATAATACAAAAAATTTCCTTGAGTGTGAAACATATCCCGTTCAAAAAATAGCACCAACATATTGCTTGATGCTTTACATTCGAACCCATAGCATAGTTATAAAGTGCCAATACACTTGACAAGACTACCAAGCACATATCCTAGAAGTCCCATCTTCATTAATTTAAACAAAATGATAAAGGCCATTTCCACCAGATTAGCATGTAAATCTCTAAGGTGAACTGTTCTAAATGTAGTAGACCTAAACCGGTAGCTGGAAGCCACATATCTTGTCCATAAACTTTGATCCATTGCTTCCTCCACCCATTTGCTTTTCGGATCATAGTTTGTAGCAGTAAAATAAAGAAGACATCCACCAAAATGCACAAAGGATAGAAGAATCTGTAAAAAATGGTTCAAATTATTAGTTGATGATGCATATATATTTATCTTCTCTGTTAAAATGTTAAAATCATAATTAATATATATGTTCAAAAACTTACCAAGACAAGCTTAGCACAACGAAACCGAACAAAATTATATCTTATATCATCCTCAAATCTACACTCAAAAGAACACAACATTCATAAGTAATCAGACAAAGAATCAAAACATAAATCATATAGCTTTTTAACAGAAAAAGCTCTAAATCTCACCTAGTCAAAAAAGCATGAACTTTTCCAACATGCCATAAATATTGAAGTAGGCGGAGTATGCCATAGGTTAAATGTGGAGTATATATTAGCATTCCAATAATCTTTGGGGAAATATTGCATATGACATCAAGACTAAACCAAGTTCTTAAATAATGTAGCATAATCTTTTTTGGATTGTCCACAACTGAGTGAGTGTAGTCATCTTCATAGGCCACGAAGAAATTAAGAAAAATATCAAAACCAAAAAGTACTTGAAGAAAATTATCTATGATATTGAGAATGCGTGCTTGTGGTTCCTTGAGGAATCCAAACACAACGGGAGATACGCATGCTGTATATAAGGCCAGAATCGTAAGAAAAATTTGCCATTTCCTGAAGAATAAAAAAACAAGTATTAATAAAGAGTAGAGAAAAATTTGATTATGTATACAATCTATTTGTAAGCCAAGAGAAGAGAAAGAAAAGTAACAGTAATAGACTAGTATCTACCATAAAAAAATATACTTCATTTTTTACACTCTCATTCCATCGACCCTTGCTTTCTCTCCAGCTCACTGTTTCCCCTCACTCTATAGTCTGATCAGACTCCAGTTTCCGAACAAAGGTAATAACATAACGAGTTTAGAAGGTTTGCAACACAAAAATAGTTGGTAGATGAAGATTTCTCACAAGTCATGCTATACTAGAAAAAAAAAATGAAAGGCTATAAAACAATAAAAAAAAACAGGAGGAATATGTAAGAACCTGTAACGTTCATCATTGGTAGATATGATGAGCCTTTTGAGAAGAGTTTGAACAACCATTTCTTCCCTGTGCATTGGCATAGTTGGTTTTATGTGATGAAGGGGTTTTTTGCTCTAAGTTTGAGAATCTGTTTTATATCTCTCGCCTTCTTTATGTATGAATGAATGTATTGAGCTTCTACTTATACTGTTTCATTTCTTTCACTCCCCAACGTATCTGTTTTCCTAGTGCTAGTACAAGTACTAAAATGGGAAATGGTAATGCATGAGAGGTGGCTGGGTAATGTGCAGAGAAAAAAACAACAGGTGCAGATAAATGGCATGTTGCAGTTTTTATTTATTAAAGAGGTAGTAGCTCATATATTGATTTGAGGAAAAGACTTGAGACTAAAAAAAGTAAAACCAAATACATATACAAAGCTAGCTGTTATTGCCATGGTAAATATTAGCAAAATTATGAGACACTGAATAAGTAAATAAATATATTCCAACAACACAACTATTCCAATTTATTTATTTATTTCCTTATATAAACAATTAAAAAATCTTATATAATATTTGGTCAAAATATTTCCTTAATATTTGGTCAAAATTAATTAAGGCATAAAATAATTTTAGCTGACTTATATAATTTTTTAATTACTTAAATATTAATTATCTTTGATTAATTTTTCAATTAATCAGTAAATAAATTAAATAATTGTGTTAGAAACAATTAAATAATAAAAAGCCTAATAATTTGCTCAAGAAAAAAGTAACCATATTCATCTTCAACCTCAAATTCATCCTTCATCAAGAAGTTCAAACCCATGTTAATCTCACTTTTTTTTCTTGAGTTTCATAACAGCTTCATGGCTCAGATTGCCTAAATTCCATAAAAAAAATTACAAGTTTTTTAATCTAACGATGTTTTTTTTTCATCATAACATTTCTTGATTTCTTTTGCTATTGGTTTTCTTCATCTTCATCACATCCATCATTTTTCATCATCATCACTTCTTCACCACAAACATCACAACCTAAAAAACATTATTGTCAACAATAACACAGTCAAAAATTAAAATTTCCAGATCTGTTTGTAAAACCCAAATAAATCTTCCTCTCAAACCCAAATCAATTTTTTTTTTATCTCAAACCCAGATCCAATTTCTTGAAGAGATCTGGAAAAAAAAAATCGTATTTCGACCATTAAAAAAGGAACTCCATTGTGAGATCGCCACCTAAAATCGTTTTCGACGACAAAATTTGTCTAAAACCGTCGGGTTATTTTTAACATCATCGCATGCTTTTGTCTGACCAGGGATCGAACCTAGGTCCTTCAGGCTAACAGCGTAGCCTTTATTCCAACACACTACGGTGAGTTTTTTGTTTATTGCTTGTTACGTTTTTCTATATAATGTAATCATGGTGAATGAAAATTTTAAACACTTGCTAGTCTATTTAGCATATTGAATTTTGTTAATGTTTTGGTTTATTTATTTCAGTAATTTAACTTGCGTAAATTATTTCACTTAATGTTGTAAGTTTAAATGAGCTTTATTAATCATATACCTTACTCCCTATGTCCCTTTTTATAAAAGTAGTTTATAAAAGTAGTTTATAAAAAACACGGGTATTAAGATACATTGATAGTATTAATAAAGAGTATAGTTGGAAAAGAAGTAATAAATGCACCTAGAAATTTGTAGATTGTTTTATATTAAGGGACACACACTTTTTTGTAAATGGTCTTGTCATACCCCATTTTTTTATCCAATTTCGATTCATTTTCGCTTGTCTTTTAAAGGCCGAAATTTTCATCGTTTCAGACGAAATTTCGGCAGAGAGGTGTTTTAAAGTACCTCATTTTTGTTCAGAAGGCAACTGTTTTTTATTTTTATTATTTTATATTTTAGTTCCTTTTTAAAAAATTTTATTGTTAATATTTTCTTTTTCTTTTTTATTTTATTTGCATTTTTCAGTCTTTTTTTTCAGATGCTCAGGGGCATTTTTGTCCATAATTTTTTTTTCACCAACCCATTTTGTCCTATAAATAGTACATTCATTGTTTAATTCACGAGGGTCCCAAACAGTCAGTTTTCCAGTCAGAGTCAGAATCAGTCACAAATCACAAACCACCACAAATTTCACAAAAACCAAACCCTTACTTTCTTTCATTTTCTTTCTTTTTTTCCAGAAATCCCACATAACCTCAAATCATCACCGAAACCACAAACCAATTCCAAACCATAACCATAAATCATCACTGGAACCACAAATCATCACTGGAACCACAAATAACCGAACCAACATAAACCACAAGCGAACCAACATAAACCATAACCGAACCCAAACAAGCCATAACCGAAACGAGAAGGGTAATTTTCGAAAAAACCAAACCTAGATCTAGTTTTTAAAAAAGGGATTTTGAAAAATCTAAAACCGGATTTGGAAAGAGGAGAGGGAGAGGATTTAAAAAAATAAAAGCTTTTAAAAAAGCGGTGAAAATTTGCTTCTGCACGGTGGCGCCGCCGGCTGGCCACCGCGCCGGAAAAGCTTTCTGGTGGAGGTTTTAGAGAGAAGGGAGAGGGTTCGGTTAGAGAGAAGAAGCTTAGAGAGAGAAGGAAGGGAAAGAATGGATAAAAAAAACTGAAAATTGACTCTTATTAGCCAAGCCCAGCTTGGCCCAGCCGCGGCCCATTTCCCTTCTTCCTCCCTTCTTCTTCCTGTTTCTTTCTGCACCCCCCCCCCCCTCTACTTCTGCACCTCCCTTTCTTTTTATTTCTTGCATTTTTTATTTCCATTTTCTTTTTAGTTTATTTTGGTTATTTATTTCTCTGCATTTTTATTTAATATCCAGTATCACATGTATTTTTATTTTTATTTTATTTTTTTGCAACATATTTATTTAATGTCTTGCATTTCATGCATTTTTTATTTTATTTTATTTTTTATTTTTTACAACATATTTATTTAATGTCTTGCATTTCATGCATTTTTATTTTCTATTTTTATTTTTTGCAACATATTTATTTAATGTATTGCATTTCATGCATTTTTATTTTATTTTTTTTATTTTTTGCAACATATTTATTTAATGTCTTGCACATCATGCATTTTTTTTTCTTTTTTTATTTGCAACATGTTTATTTAATGTCTTGCATATCATGCATTTTTATTTTTTATTATGCAACATATTTATTTAAAGTCTAAACATCTCATGCATTTTTATTTTTGGCATATTTATTTATTTTAATGCATTTGCAATTTTATTTTTATTTATTATTTTGTCATTTTTTATTTTACTAGAATGTATTTAGGGACAATGTAAATATAAATGAGAATATTGCACCGACACTCACATTTGTTTATTCCGCGTTATGTCGAAAACGATAAAAATGCTAAAATTAGTGTCTAGTCAAAATTATCTCAGCACACCTTTAGTTTTTTTGGACCTTAGGAATTAATCAAAATTTTCACTAAAAAAAATCATATAATCAAAAAAATCAAAAAAACATTTCATATAATCAAAAATCCCAAAAAAAATCAACCTTGGATTTCAAACCAAGTGACTTTTCTTTTCCAATCAAATTTTAATCAATTTTAATTATCTAAACTTTTTCTTCAATTAAAATCAATCAAACTCACATTTTTACTATTTTATGTCATTTCGGCCTCTTATCTTCTCGAAAACATTTTCAAAACTTTAAAATCAACCAAAAACAAACTACTCGGCTTTTTACCCCGAACTACGTGATTTTGATCCCGCTCGGGTACGTAGGCAAAAGACTTTGTCTTTCCAAATCAACAAAATAACAAACATTTTTCTCTCTTTTCACTCATCACTTTAGTCTTTTCACACTTAGGCATTTGTTTACAAATAATCAATTTAGCATAAAGATAAATAAAACGAGAGGTTCCTATAGAGTACTATAGACGTAGGGTGCTAATACCTTCCCTTTGCGTAACCAACCCCCGGACCTTGATCTCTAAAAAATGGGTTTTTTCGAACTTTCTCCCTTTTCCTCGGAAAAAATAAAAGATCGGTGGTGAACTTAAAAAATTGTGAGTCAACGCTAACTAATAGCTTGATATCCAAGAATCACCGCGACAGAAAAATGGCGACTTCACTGGGGAAAATGTCCTAAGTGGGTTAAACCTATCTCGTTTTTCTTTATCTTTATGCTTTATTCCTATTTGTAATTGTAAATATGTGCTTAAGTGTTTATCTTTTCGCGTGAGGGGTGAGATAAGTCCTACACCCGGACTTGAGGGAAATCATAAGATAGGATGGTGGTATAATCAAAGTGTCATACCAAGAGTAGTCTTGGGTTTTGGTACATGTGATATAACCCCACTCAATGGAGGTCTCTTAAAGGTAATACCATGTCAACATGAGTAGTCGTGTTTGGCATTGTTATTTTTAAGTGACCTATGAAGTTGAGGACCTTTAGAGTTACCTTTAACCCATCTTGGTCTTTTAGGACGTAGTGCGGAGGCTAATCAAGAGTAGTCTTGAATTGGTCGATACGCGATACTACACTCAAACGAGACTTTCCTACGAATATCGTTGGACCGGGAGTAGTCCCGTAATCCGACAATATTCAGAAGTGGTCAATGACTTTGGGAACTTGGTAGAACCCGTAATACAAGTACATGTGAAACCATAGTCCTTACCAAATGGCGTATTTTACCCTCGACTCCAACATTATGGACTTAACCTCACCATGTTTTCTCCGTTTCTTTAGCATAATCATGCATACATGCATTCATTCATAAACATTTTTTTCCATCAAGTATCGAAGGACTTAGACAAATTTTGTTGTAAACATCGTAGGAATGAACTTCACAAAGAGGAACACTCAGAAGTATAACTTCAAAAGCCCGGATTTGACAAACTTAAGGAAGCTAGGATCTTTAGTGACTAGTCCGGAGGATTTTTCAAGCTCGTTATGAGAGATCACTTGGCATCCTCAAGTTTGAGATATCGGGGTTTTTTCAAGATTTCTATTGATGAACTTTTGAGCATATCCTTTGGCTTTGTTCCTAAAAAGGGGATTGTTTCTAATATTTTATTTTTTAAATGAAATGTTCAAACTATGATGTTTACAATTACTTCGACGAGTCCTTCGATAACAAATTTTCCTTTTTTTGCATAAGCATAAATCATGCATCATACTGCATTCATAGTTTCAGAACCGAGTCTCACACTTTGTTTCATCAAAAAAAAAGGTTGATCTGCTGCAGTAATAGAAAGTAGTCCGGTGCATTCATTACAAACCCACTCGAATCTCAACACTCGGGCACACCAAAGAAGAAGAATGGATCTAATAGAGCAAGATAACCAGAACCTTCGGGAGGAGGTAGCCAGTCTCCGGGAAGGAATGGAGAAGTTGACTTCCATGCTAAATGCTTTACTAGCTTCTCAAGCTCAGGTGTCAGTTCCTCAGTCTACTGTCACTACGTTTGAGCAGCCGATCTCAATTGCTTTACCAATTTCTATTGTGCTCACTCCACCGCCCGTCATGTCTGGGGCTTACCCATGGGGGATGCCGTTTCCGTCCAATGAAGGTTTCCGTCCCATTTTCTCTGAAACTCCAACTCCGTTTGTCCAGCAGTCAATACCGGTTTCTCAGCCCGGTCCGTCGTTTGCACAAGCAGCTATGACCTACTCAGCACCTCTCATCCATACTGTTCAGCAAGAGTCGGAACCTATCTTTCATGCTGAAAATATTGGGGCTTTCGACAGGATGGATGAACTTCAAGAGAGATTTGACGAGATGTAGCGGGAAGTCAGAACTCTCTGCGGGAAAGATTTATTCGGGAAGAATGCTCGTGAACTCTGTTTGGTTCCCAACGTTGTGATACCACCAAAATTCAAGGTCCCTGACTTTGAAAAGTACAAGGGGAACACATGCCCACGAAACCATTTGGTGATGTACGCAAGGAAGATATCTGCGCACACCGACAATCATAAGCTCCTCATTCACTTCTTCCAGGACAGTTTGACCGGGGCCGCCTTGAAGTGGTACATGAATTTGGAAAGCGCTAATATCCGAACTTTCAATGACTTAGGGGAAGCCTTCATTCGCCAGTACAAGTACAACCTGGACATGGCCCCTGACATAGACCAGCTTCAGGCTATGGCCCAGAAAGAAAAGGAAACCTTCAAGGAATACGCCCAGCATTGGAGAGAGATCGCCGCACAAGTCATCCTGCCTCTAGAAGAGAAAGAGATGACAAAGGTTTTCTTGAAAACTCTCAGCCGATTTTACTATGAGAAGATGGTTGCTAGTGCACTGACAGATTTCACCGAGATGGTAAATATGGGAGTGCGTATGGAGGAAGGAGTGTGAGAAGGACGTTTGGTTATGGAAAGTGCCCTTGCTGCCAGCAGTACAAAGAAGTTTAGGAAGGACTTCTCAGGAAAGAAAGAGCAAGAGGTAAGTATGGTTGCCCATAGGCAGCCTCAGCAACAGTATCCAAGGTATCAACTTGTCGCCGGCGTCACACGTGCTTTTAGTGCTATCCAAAATCTAGGTCATCAGCCTCAACTCCAGCAAAGGCCTCAGCAACAGTATCAACAACAACCTCGACAACAGGCTCCCCAACAATTCACCCAACAAAATCGGGTTCAGAGGATATCTCAGTTTGATCCAATCCATATGGCGTATGCAGAGTTGCTTCCCGCTTTGCTTGAGAAAAATCTTGTTCAGACTAGGACGCCTCCTCGGGTACCTGAAAGGTTGCCAAGTTGGTATGGACCTGATCTCTCTTGTGCTTTCCATCAAGGGGCACCCGGTCACGACATTGAGCACTGTTACGCCTTGAAAGCTGAAGTTCAAAAGTTGATCCAAACTAATATCATGTCCTTCAAAGATTTGAACCCCAATGTGCAAGCTAATCCACTACCGGATCATGTGACCTCATCTGTTAATATGATGCAAGATTGTTCAGAGGCTTACCCTTTTGAAGACAATCTTGAAGTGGTGGCAGCTAGTTTTGTGAGGCATGACGGAGTTTGCCACAATCGGATCGCTGTTGACGTTCCTTCCGCTATTCATTTTTCCAAATAACATTTTGTTGTTTTCGCTTTTTGTTTTTTAAAAAAAAAAAAAAATCCTTTCATTCCGCCCAAGACGAAAGTGAACTTTTGTAGGGTATTTTTGCTTTATGCATTCCCATCATCAAATAAAAAAGTCGTTTTGTCCCCGACTATGTCTTTTTATTCTTTGCTTTTTTCTAGAAAATGGTAACACAAAAAACCAAAAAACTTATTTTTTTTAATCAATTTCCAAATATCTGCATTTACTTGTTTACTAAAACTAATCATGAATCATACAAAAAGTTTAAACACCAATAAACCCGTTGAACACTGTAACCCTATGCTCTCTCCCAACTTTGAGTTCCTTGTCTACGAAGCTGAAGAGGAGGAAAATGAAGGGATTCCCGAAAAGATCTCTCGGTTAGTAGAGTATGAAAGGAAGGTCATTCAGCCTCATGAAGAAGCGCTGTAAGTGATTAACTTGGGTTCCGAGGAACTACCACTACAGTATTCTTGATAAAATCATCACAGACAATGGGACGAATCTGAACAACAAAATGATGAAAGAGTTGTGTGATAATTTCAAAATTGAACATCATAACTCCTATCCTCACCTCAGATGAATTGTGTCGTTGAAGCATGAAAAAAACAAAAAAAAAACCAAAAAAAACAAAAAAAAAAGAAATATATCAAGAAGATTGTTCAAAAGGTAGTCACCTACAAAGACTAGCATAAGATGCTCCCGTATGCTTTGCACAGATATCGTACCTCCGTACGCACCTCAACAGGGGCAACGCCTTTCTCTTTGGTATATGGCATGGAAGCAGTACTCCCTGTAGAAGTTGAGATTCCCTCAATGAGAGTTCTAATAGAAGCCAAGTTGTCAGAGGTGCCAAAACAGATATGATCAGTTGAACTTGATTGAAGAGAAACGCATGAATGCCTTGTGTCATGGGCAGTTATATCAAAAGAGGATGAAGCAAGCTTTTGACAAGAAAGTTTGTCCCCGTGTGTTCTAAGAAGGAGATCTCGTGCTCAAGAAGGTCTTGTCTTTTCAACCCGATTCCAGGGGCAAATGGACGCCTAACTATGAAGGCACATACGTCGTCAAGAGAGCTTTCTCCGGTGGTGCAATGACTCTTACGACTATGGATGGTGAGGAGCTTCCCCGTCCTGTAAACGCCGATGCAATCAAGAAATACTTTGTCTAAAAAATAAAAGAACATCTCGGTAAGTCGAAAACCCGAAAGGGCGGCTTAGGCAAAAATGAGCGTCTCGGTGGACTGAAAACCCAAAAGGGTGGTCCAAGCAAAAATTAGAGACATAAAACAGAAAAATAATTATCCTGATAGGTCGAAAACCTGAAAAGGCGGTCTATGCAAAAATTAAGAATCATGACAAAGTAACTGCATCGGGTTGGTCATGACTCACTTGGGGCACATTAGCCGTCAAAGAGACTCCGAATCTGAAGCATCCAAATAGTGGAATTCAAAGTTGTCAGAGAGAATAGCGGTTATTGTGTTCAATGTACCTTCCCCTTATATTTACTATTTTCCAAACTTTGTGAGATCAGTGGAGCCACGCCATTGGCGGGCCACCACCCTATTAAATAAATTTGAGCCTGTGCCTTTTATTTGGAATTCCCATTTATTCTGTTTATAAAACTTCTTCTATTTTTGATGGTAGTACTTGAAGCAAAACATTTTTCAAAATCATAAATATTTTTTTCATATCTTTTGGAAAACATAAACAATAAACACTTTTTCTCTAAACTCATGAATAAGTGAAGTGTGCGTCAACATATGTCTTGAGAACGGATAAACTCTGCAGGTTGAACATGATCAATTGATTGAAAAAAAGAGGAAAAAATAAAAGGAAAAAAGAGAAAAAGAAAAGCGTTCTGGTGGACCGAAAACCCGAAAGGGCGGTCCAGGCAAAAATTAGGGGCATAAAAAAGAACATATTCCCGGTGGATCGAAAAACCCGAAAGGGCGGTCCAAGCAAAAATTAGGGACATACAAAAGAACATATTCCCGGTGGATCGAAAACCCGAAAGGGCGGTCCTGGCAAAAATTAGGGACATATAAAAGAACATATTCCCGGTGGACCGAAAACCTGAAAGGGCGGTCCAGACAAAAGTTAGGGATTCAAAAAAAACAAAAAACAAAAGATAAACATGACCACATAAGCACCAGTCTTTCTGCCAGGTTTTTGGATTAGCATGCTTTCCCTAGGAAGTGTTTACTCCCCATCAGTTGTTGTGTATATTGGGCTTTACCCCGTCAATGTTTTGATATGTCCCCGATGACATCATCCCCAACGAAGATTGCCGAGTGTTTGTACTGCGACGTCGGTCCACTTTCCATCTCACATGTCTAATCTTGTCTCGCCAAGTTCATCAGTTATACAATCACACAAGTTGATCTTTCATACAATTATACCAGTCATACAAGTCATACTATCATACATACATTCATACATTCATGCATATACAACATACAGACAACATCATTCACACATGGTTGCATTAATCACCTTGAGTCTTGCTTTAACTGTATCTTTTCACACCAATCAATCATGAACAATTTGTAACCTTTTTTTCCCCCAAGTGTCATCCCCAGTGTGTCTGGTCCAGATATGTCACCCTCTTTATGCCAAGTGGCAAGTTCTACAAACGAACAACTTGTGCATATCTTTTATTTTCGTCTTTGTGCCAAGTGGCAAGTTCTACAAATGAATAGCTTGTGCATTTTTATTCCGTCTTTGTGCCAAGTGGTAAGTTCTACAAACGAACAGCTTGTGCATATCTTTTATTTTCGTCTTTGTGCCAAGTGGCAAGTTCTACAAACGAACAGCTTGTGCATTTTTATTCCGTCTTTGTGCCAAGTGGCAAGTTCTACAAACGAATAGCTTGTGCATTTTTATTCCGTCTTTGTGCCAAGTGGCAAGTTCTACAAACGAACAGCTTGTGCATCTTTTATCTTGTCTTTACTCCAAGTGGCAGATTCTACAAACGAACAGCTGGTGCATCTTTTATCTTGTCTTTTCGCCAAGTGGCAGGTTCTACAATCGAACAACTTGTGCGTACTTTTATCTTGTCTTTTCGCCAAGTGGCAGGTTCTACAAACGAACAGCTTGTGCGTACTTTTATTTTGTGTCGTCACCAAGTGGCAGGTTCTACAAACGAACAGCTTGTGCGTACCTTTTATCTTGTCTTTTCGCCAAGTGGCAGGTTCTACAAACGAACAGCTTGTGCATCTTTTATCTTGTCTTTTCGCCAAGTGGCAGGTTCTACAAACGAACAGCTTGTGCATGTCTTTACTTTATCTTTGTGTCAAGTGGCAGGTTCTACAAACGAACAGCTTGCGCATATCTTTTATTTTCATCATTGTCGCCAAGTGGCAAGTTCTACAATCGAACAACTGACATGTTACTTTTATTTCCATCTTTACCTCAAGTGGCAAGCTCTACAAACGAGCAGCTTATGATCAGTGTCTTTTCACCATATCATCTTTCTTTTTCAGCTATCAGTACGATAATCAACCTTTTTCTCCAATCAAACCACATTATCCCCAGTGGAGTCGGATCCCGCTCTTTAACGAGCTCATGTATCCTTTGGCATGTTTCATCCCCAGTCAGGTCATTCTCGTCGTCTTGCATTCATACTTGCATCGCGAGCATTCATAGCATTTTGCAGTCGAAATTGGTCAAAAATGGTGTACTCTGTATTTAAGTCTCTTCGACCCGTCGAATTAAAATTTCACTTTTAAATCTCCGTAACGAAGAAACTTAAATAGGGGCATCTGTCATACACCATTTTTTGATCCAATTTCGATTCATTTTCGCTCGTCTTTTAAAGCCAGAAATTTTCGTCGTTTCAGACGAAATTTCGGCAGATAGGTGTTTTAAAATACCTCATTTTTGTTCCGAAGGCAACTGTTTTTTATTTTTATTTTTATTATTTTATATTTTATTTCCTTTTTAAAAAATTTTATTGTTAATATTTTCTTTTTCTTTATTATTTTCGTTTTTATTTTATTTGCATTTTTCAGTCTTTTTTTTTCAGATGCCCAGGGGCATTTTTGTCCATAATTTTTTTTCACCAACCCATTTTGTCCAATAAATAGTACATTCATTGTACTGTTCATGGAGGTCCCAAAAAGTCAGCTTTTCAGTTAGAGTCAGAATCAGTCACAAATCACAAACCACCCACGAAACCACCACAAATTTCACAAAAACCAAAAAACAAACCCTAACTTTCTTTCCTTTTCTTTCTTTTTTCCAGAAATCCCACATAACCACAAATCATCACCGAAACCACAAACCAATTCCAAACCATAACCACAAATCATCACTGGAACCACAAATCATCACTGGAACCACAAATAACCGAACCAACATAAACCACAACCGAACCAACATAAACCATAACCGAACCCAAACAAGCCATAACCGAAACGAGAAGGGTAATTTTCGAAAAAACTAAACCTAGATCTAGTTTTTAAAAAAGAGATTTTGAAAAATCTAAAACCGGATTTGGAAAGAGGAGAGGGAGAAGATTTAAAAAAATAAAAGCTTTTAAAAAAGGGGTGAAAATTTGCTCCGGCGCGGTGGCGCAGCGCCGGCTGGCCACCGCGCCGAAAAAGTTTTCTGGTGGAGGTTTTTAGAGAGAAGGGAGAGGGTTCAGTTAGAGAGAAGAAGCTTAGAGAGAGAAGGAAGGGAAATAATGGATGAAAAATCTGAAAATTGACTCTTATAAGCCAGGCCCAGCTTGGCCCAGCCGCGGCCCATTTCCCTTCTTCCTCCCTTCTTCTTCATGTTTCTTTCTGCACCCCCCCCCCCCCTCTACTTCTGCACCTCCCTTTCTTTTTATTTCTTACATTTTTTATTTCCATTTTCTTTTTAGTTTATTTTGGTTATTTATTTCTCTGCATTTTTATTTAATATCCAGTATCACATGCATTTTTTTTTATAATCCAGCACAACATGCAGCAGGCCACCTCAACAGCACTAACAGACTGTTTGGACGGAGGGACCAATTTGATGGACTTCTGCAAATTTCAAGGATGAATTTGATATTTCGCAAAATTGGGGGACGAATTTGATTGGTCCCTGAAAATTTAGGGACGAATTTGATGATTCACTCAATTAAAATTATTGCACTTAGCTAGGATACCCGTAACAACACCCCACATACAAATTTGGGATTTTCTTCTTTCCTAATAGAAGACTAATCACCACTTCACTGTCAGATTCCACCATAACATGACGAAAACAACGATCATTCAGCAAAATTGAGAGCTAAGTAAATGGCATAAGCTTCAGCTGAACTGGCATCTTTAAAACCAGATCTGTTCCAATTGACTGCTGCGAGGACCACACCTTCATCATCTCTACAAATCGTACTCAAATCCCAGGTATGATCTTTGGATAGATTTGCATCAGTGTTAATTTTTACAATTCCTGCTTCAGGCTTTTCCCAGCAGCTAGCGTTTCTGCTTCCAGTAGATCTAGGTGTGTGTCGAAACTTTTTGCATGTTGGTTGATTGAACACTAGATCACATTGTTGAAACTCATGAGTGGTTTGATAGGCTTTGTTAATAACTTCTACTTCCTTTGTATCCCTATTTTGAAATATTTTCAAATTTCTGGAATTCCATACTCATAAGCTAGAGAAATTATATGAACTATTGTATCAGCATCAGTGTTCAAAGTCATGTCTTTGAACCAGTCCTTAAAATCTATGAGATTACATGATAACTCTATTTTTTGTATAAACTCATTATGTAAATTAATAGTAGCTATTATATATATATATATATATATATATATATATATATATTAGGTTCCTTAGAGAGTATCTTTTTTCTTTATTGAGGAAGCACATGACAGGTAATTAAATTGGTGTGCTCACAATCCCTTTTTTCTTGGCACTGGCGAAAAAAATTGTGAAAGAATGTACTTAGTCTTAATTTCAGATGTATCGTTAATTTGTTAATTAGACTAAAAATGAATCCACATTAAGTTTATTAATAAAAAACCGGAACTAGTCCCCGAACCCCGGACACCCCACTTATTTACTTTAAAAAGTGAATTTCAGCCACTGGGTTACCTGACAAAAAAAAACCGGAAGTAAATTGGATAGGTGCATTGGTTAGTTTCAAATAGAACCATTGTTTCTTGGCACCGGAAAAAAAATTATATCAGATTTTTTTATATGTCGGATATCTCTAATTAATTTATTTAGTGGACTAAACATTAAACCGCAATTATTTTATTAAGAAAACACCAGATTTTGCTTATATAATTACTCTATTTTTTGTATAGACTCATGATGTAAATTAATAGTGGCTGTCTACAAAAAAAATATTAAATGCCATTGAATTGATTCCTCTCTATTCGGCAATAATATATATACTAGACTTCGACCCGTGCAATGCACGGGTTGTTTTAGAAAGTCATAATTAAAACACACTGCACATCTAAAAAATGTAACATAGACTACACCTTAACTTCAAAACACCAAGTAAAAATGGCTCCCTCATAACATCCCTACACAAACATCATGTCTTTGATGGTATCTCTTATATCAGTAAATTATGTCTTTGCAGTCCAATATAAAATTTAACGTCATATTTCCCTAGTCATGGATGTTACCCAATGTGAGTATCTTTCAAAAGTGCACCGTCTACAAAAAGAATGCAGGAAAAATTAATTAAAACAAAGAACAAATTAGCAAAACAAAAAACAAATACATGGTTCAAAAATAAAATAGAATAGAAAATTGTAAAAGAAGAATTAAAATAAATTGCTGCTTCGTTGAACTTATGGTTTTTTGTTCCTGTTCATACTTTCTGCTCCAAGAATTAGCATTTAAGGGGATTAATTTTATTTAGTTATCAGTTAGAATACGATTAAATTCTTAAAAAAAAAAGTAGAATACGATTAACGAAAAGGATACATAATATAGAATCCATTGACTACCTTCATTCCAATTTTGGTGTGTTGAGTCTCTTAAATAATGGACATTACTACTTTGCTGTAAAAAACACACACAACAATGAGTTGTGAGCAGCAAATTTGTAGATAGAAAAATTAACAAATGAATAAAAATCAAGTTGATGTAGATTGTTCTGTCCGACACAATATTGTATTTGATCATCACAATAAGCCGAGGATAATTAAAAGAAATCCAACATTATAAATGGTTCTCCAAAAAATCAAAAAAAGATGCATAGAAAAATCAGAGGGAAAGTGGCATCAACGATGATATGAGAGAACCAAACCATAAGGAAAGTCACATCAACAACCATAAGAAACATCATTTTCAAAAAATAAAATGAGAATGAGAAGTAGAAATAGTTCAAGAACATACTAAATAACACATAAGCCATAAATATCTAATCTGCATGGCTTGTCTGCCGCCACGCCTATTAAAGACAAAAGCAGAACAACTAAATAATTGTTACTTTGTAGAGCTTAACAGGACCACCATATCAAAGTAAAAAATAATTCACGCTACACTATAAAAGTTCAAAGTAACAAATAAAATAGGAAAGAAATCGAGAATCTAATCTAGAAGAAGATGAATGTACAAACCTTGTGCAACAGAGACACTCATATTTAGTAAAAAAATCCAAACAAGAGCAGAACAATGATGAATTTTAGAGATAATATGTCTATAACAACCGCATAATCAGCATGCCTTAAACAATCTATTTATCTGCATTTTGTAGGAACTTAGCAAAAATAAATGAATGCTTTAAACTGATTCATATAAACGTCAATTGCAAGAACATATTAATATATAATATCAAAACAAAACAGAATAATCACCATTACCTTATCCTCATGTTCTCAAAACCTGCAAAAGAAAGTTCATTTCGGAAAAATTACCTTTTTTTCTTTTTTGAATCATTGTATGCATGCAGTTACTAATTTATGTGTTGAAGTTGTTAATTGCTGAATTATATTTGGGGAAAGAGAGAAAGTGGGGGGCGGTAGTGGGGTAGTGGTAAATAGGAGTTCTTGTTTTCCTTCTCTTTAATTGCATATCTCATTTGACGGTTAATTGCTGAATCAGATTTGGGGAAAGAAAGAAAGTGGAGGGCGGTAGTGGGAAATATGATTTCTTGTTTTCCTTCTCTTTGCATATATGTTTTGGAATCAAACATGTAGACATTATAAACATTAATGTCGTATTGGTAAATCATTGGATCTAGACCATCTTCAACCCGGTTTGTTATGAAACGATCAAAACAAAAAAACAAAAGAAAAGGTGCAAAAATTACACCAATTTAAGTTATTAACTTTATTTGGTTACCAAATAATATTACCAGTTTGTGTTTCCGAATTCCTTCTTTCTCAACCTTCATATTCGATTACATTCATGTTAAAAGAACAACTAAAATAGGCAAATTGAAAATAGTAAACATTTTCAAAAGTCAAAGTGAGAAAACAAAGTAATGTTATAATCTAGTGTAGTGATTTTTGCAAATAAAAATGCAGAATAAATAACTTAAAGTAATTAATATAATATATGATAAACAAAGAGGTAGACAAAATTACACTAAAATTTTATCGATAAAAGTATATGAAAAGGAACTGCTATCAAAAAAGGAATTGCAATGACGTTAGTGTCTTTTAAAAAAAATGACATTTTCATGTGCTACCTGATTGAATTCTTTGTAGACCTTTTTTTCATAAAAATTAATTAGGTCTGTCAAAAAGGGCGGGGTTATGGTTATTAGGTTCAATTGCATGATGGTGAGAGAGATGAAAGTGAGTGAGAAATGATTTAGGAATTGTGAGATTCAAAGAAAGAGGACCCAAAATTTGTGTTGAATACATAACATTGAAGCAATCGCATGTCATAAAAAACATCAGTGCCTTGGTGGTAAGAGTTGTGATTTGGAAGCATGTGGTACCTGGTTCGATTCCCACCAGGAGTTTTTTCATAAAATTTTTTCAAAACCAAAAATTAGGGTTAGGTCAGACTACCTAACATATCTTTTTTCTACATTGGGTGTACTCACAATCCCTTTTTTTTTTTGGCACGGGCGAAAAAAAATATGATTGAATATCTTAGTCTTAATTTCAGAAATCTCACTAATTTGTTAATGAGATCAACTTTATTCCACATTAACTTGTCAAAAAAACTTTATTCCACATTAAGTTTGTTAAGAAAAAATAGGAATTAATTTATATGATAACTCTATTTTCCTGCTTCTTTATGTACATTGATAGTGTTATTTAATATTTTTGGAAATACTCTCATTGAATGCATTACTATAAAAAATTGCTATACCCGTTCTTCCACCCGTAAAATCTGATAGTGCTTTGTTTAATGGACTAAAAATTAAACCATATTTAATTTATTGAGAGAATATCGGATTTTCCTTATATTTTAAATCTATTTTCTATATAAACCTATTGGTGTGCCATTGTCCGATGCACTGTTCTGGGCTTCTGGCTTTATAGTGTTATAGTTTTTTTTTTTTTCTTTTAGTTATCAAAGATGGTTAATTTCTATGACTCAATATCTACCGTGTCCATCTATGACAACTCCCTGATCCTTGTGGTTCGGGTTGTCAGGCTATGGTACGACACTGATGTGGTGAGAGATAGTCACTCGCAGTCAATTGGAATGGTTTTAATGGACTCTTATGTAAGATTTTTAAAGCTACATTTTTTTGATTTGAATGTTTTTTTTTTTGACAAATTTAAATGTTAATTTTATATTGTTCGAATGGTTTGATTTAGAATTGTGATGGTTTTTATGTTTTGATTTTTTTTTTCCGTATTGGTTTGCTTTTCTTCCTCAAATAAATTTTTATTGCCGTTTTTTTGAAAGGGAAGTTCCATTTGCTGGACTTTCAACCCTTTGAAATTGTTAGTTCTAAAATATGGAGGATAAATTTATAATTCTTTTAATTTATGCAGAAAATGAAAGAATTGCTGATTTTGTCAAATGGATACTTTCTATTGGAGACGACAGCGACGATTCAGACGAGAATGGTGAAATGAAGATAGACATTCCTGAAGATTTGCTCATATTCGACACTACAAATCCGTTGATGTCACTGATAAACTTTACATATCCCAATTTCACTCATAACATTAATAACCCGCCATTTTTTTTCAGGAAAGGGGGATTCTCGCACCAACACTTAGTGAAGAGAAAGAGTATTTAAGCTCTGATTTTGTTTGTCGATTAGATGAAGATTCGGATGTCCAGAGCCAATGGTTCACGAATGAATTTCTTAACGATATTAAGAGCTCTGGAATTCCAAATCACCGATTTAAACTAAAAGTAGGATGTCCCTATGCTCATGAGAAACATTGATCAGGACAATGGATTGTGTAACGGTACAAGGCCGACGATAACTAATATGGGGAAGTGCACAATAGTCGCTACTGTGTCATTACAGGAAAGAGGGCAGGTAACAAAGTGTTCATTCCCAGAATGAATCTTATTCCTGGACTACCTTTCAAATTCAAGCGCAGACAGTTTCCGTTGACGCTCTGTTTTGCAATGACAATAAATAAAAGTCAGGGTCAGTCTTTATCTCAAGTAGGTATTTACCTTCCTAAGCCTGTGTTCACACATGGACAACTTTATGTTGCTGTCTCTCGAGTTACTTCTAGAAAGGGATTGAAGCTCCTAATATTGGTTAAAGATAATAATATTTGCAAGGAGACCACAAATGTGTATCGTGAGGTTTTTCAAAAAGTATAAGTGTTGGTCATGTTTTTCATATGGCGTCGCGAATATGTTTATGTTTCTTCTTTAAGTTTCATATTGAGGCATCTCTTATTTATTTTTGTGTTGTGTGATGCATTGTGTACTTCGGTTGATAAACCTTTTTATCAGGTATTTTACTAGAGATTGTGCATGGTCATTTTAAGCTGAGTAATAAACTTTCTGTAATATGAATAGTTATAAGCTGATTATTATTTAGTTTTTATTTTTTGTTTTACATATTTTGCAAATGTATTTTTGTTTCTATTGGATCTATACTAAAAAAATAAACGCATGTTTGTTATTTTTTTAAGAAGAATCTTTGCTACTATTTTATATGATTTGTAAATGAATAAATGATTTTATCCATTTTATACTGACGTATGCATACCAATGACAATTTGAAATAGATATTAAAAAAATTGGTTTAAATACATTATTATTTGGTTTCGTATAAATTGATGATGACTCATAATTAACAAATTTGGTAGATTAGTTTAAAATAATTAGAATATTTCACTATTAACCTAAAATAATAATAATAATAATAATAATAATAATAATAATAAACAATCGGCAGCGGCGTAGCACATACTTTAACAATAATTATTTATACTCCGAATATACTTTAACAATAATTGTTTATCCGTTATATTAAACATTTTTTAACAATAATTATTTTTTAAAAAAAGTTTAACAATAAGAATATTTTATACTTCGAATATACTTTATTTTTTATTTTTTTTGCAAAACTACGAATATACTTTATTATTTCAAGCCTAAATATCATAATCCTTATATACAATGCATAATCATTTCAACAACTAAACAACATTACGCAATCTAATTTTTTATGTTGAATTAAATTCATAATTATACTTATAAATTTTATATAACAAATTATTACTTTAAGTCGTTTCATAAAAAAAAATTTAATTAATTTCCCGTGCTTGGCACGGGTCTCACACTGGTTACTCAAATAGCTGAAGGAAATTCTCTACAATACGCACATTCCATTGAGTTGAATGAATTACAAGAATACACAAAGTACATATGAGTAAAGAGGTGACTACTGGACTGAAGCCATAACAGAGTTTTAAGTTTTTTTTTCAGACGAGTTTATAAGCTATCCGCTATAAGTTATAAGCTAGCTTCTTGGCCTTACCAAACAGAGCCAATGTGTATATTTTGATTCTACTTGAAATTTTCACTAAATCGATTCTTTGATTCTACTTGTGTATTTAAAGGAGCACCAAACACTAATTAGTGAAAGCTATCTTTTACAAGAGTTGTACTTAATTCTAATCAAAGAAAAACAAGCCTAAAAGAACTTATTTGGAAGTTGTTGAGAGCAATTTTTTTTTTCTCAAGTAGTATGGTGACAAGAAATTCACCGTCTTAAAAGTGAGCAAGTGAAAAAGTGAAAAATTCGAAATTTAAACACCGATCCTTACATACTGCGACATCTCTACCAATTGATCTATGCTCACATAGATTGTTGTGAGCAAACTTTTTTTTTGGGGGTAAAATGTTTAGACTTTAGAGCGACTTTATAGTTTATATGCATTTGCGGAGCTTTTTGCAATATATGATCTTCGATATGTATATGCATGAATCTAACGTATAAACCTAACGTGCGCGGTGCATCATGCACAACAATTTATGCAGCTTCAATATATATGCAAGAATATGTACGATATATATACATATGAATGGGATTGGAAGCTCGATCCCGGTGCAGGTTTTACCTTTAGTGGAGTATATCACATGATGTCTTACGTGAAGCATATTGATGGCAAATAAGTATTATATATTATTTGAAATAAAGAGGTTGGTTTGAAGGTTTCGTTATTTAGGCAATCGCTGAATAATAGGATTTTACGAAGGATAATTTGCTTCGTCGTGGTGTTCTTTATTTAGATTTCAGCTTGTGTGTTGGAAGGTGCAACTTTGAGGAAAGTGCAGATCATCTTTTTCTGAGATGTGGTTTTTATGGGAGTATTTGATAGCTTGTGTTACAATGGTTAGACATATCTTTAGTGCTTTTGGCGCGTGATCATCATATTTAGTTTGGCGGTTTTAGAGGGTTTTGGAAACAAATTCGTTCTTGCATTATTATAATTTGGTTGACTTGTGTTTGGGTCATTTGAAAGAAAATAAATTTACGCATTTTGATGACGGAGCATTATAATATTTTAGACTATGTTTTTTAATTATTTTCTTTGTATTTGAAGGCAAATAAGAGTACATTTGGAGTTGTCAATGGATTGAGAAACATTTTGTATTGTTTTCATTCTAGTCGTTGTAATTCACTTTTATCATAAACCATACAAATCCATAGGTGTGTTGAGTCTTTTTAGTAAGAAATCTTGTAAATCGGCAAAACAAGACATCACGTGAAGGATCAAGGATATGAATAATGAAGATCAATGGTTCTTAGAAGGTTTTTGAAGACAATACAAGTTGGGGAAAATTCATCCCAAGTTACAAGACATTTCAAGACGGAAGAACGCTCGAAAAAGGACGAAAAACTGCAAAATTCGCACTGGAGCTGCTTCCCCATGCGCCCCTGTGCATGAGACAGCCCTGAATGTTGTCCCATGCGCCTCAGCATGTGTGCCCTGCACACGAGTACGAGAAAAATGCAGTTTTAGCTTGTTTTCCAAGCTAGATCAGAAGAAAAAAGAGAGGTTGTTGCGGAAGAGTTGGATGTTGGTAGAAAACAAGAATCACAGAAGGTCAAATTATTGACACGTAGTAGTGAAGAGGAGAGGGAACAAAGGAGGTTAGGCGTTGTTAGTGCAGATGATACTTATGTTGAGATGATTACATGGATGGGGAAGATTAAATGTGACGGAGGTTTGATCGGTGCTAATATGGGTATGGAGGTTATGCGCAAGTTTTATTCTGACAAAGATGATGTAGCCTGGGCAAGCAAAGGTGCAGTTGCAAGAGTTCTGGATGGGAAAAAATATATCAATTGTTCAACAGAAAATTAGTGATGCTGATTTTAAAAATGTGCGGGTGATCCCAAGAGGGAGGGGGATAATGTGGTTCTTTTTTGTCCCGAGAAAGGCGATATGATGTCAGTTTATCAAGAGGCTGCTTATTTTTTAACTTGTTTTTTTTTCTGAGGTTCGAGCTTGGTCTTTATCGGAGGACTCGGTGTGTGAAAGAGGTGTTTGGGTTCGGATTTATGGGGTGCCTTTACATGTTTGGCATATCAATTTCCTTCGGTTCATTACCTCTTCTTCTGGGAGATTTTTAAAAATTGATCCTTGCACATCTAATTTAGAGCATCTTGACTTTGCTCGTATATTGATTAACACTTACTCTTTGATGCAATTAATGTTACGAAAAATATTTTGATTGACGATAAGGCTTGTTGCATCAAAATTGTGGAGGAAATAATGTCCGTTTTTGCAAGGGACGCATGTGTAGAAGATGTTGTAACAGATTTCGAGTCATTATATTCTGAACCGCACTGTGATTTTGGTAACAACGAACATCTAGTTGATACTCTCGATCAGGACCTCCGAGAAGATTGGGAAAATTCAGCAACACCGATTCAAGCAGATGTTACTCGCAGAATTGACGAGAATTTCACGGACAAATCACATGTTTCAACAGCTTTTAATTATCAGCATCATGCAGATTCATCTACACAACCTGCTGATATTCCTAGACCCATACAGGAGGCAGTCTCCTCGGAGGAAAGTTGTGGGCATTCTGTTCAGCCTGCTCACTGTCTCGATGGCTCGAAAAAATCTAAAGCATCTAAGGCAGTTTCTTGTCCTAACAACCGAAATCAGACTTCAATTTTAGGACCTTGGAGTTTTGAATGAATTAATGATCACTATTTGGGAGATATTGGTTTAATTTTTTTCTCATAATGGAAAGAAGAAACCTATTGATCGTAAGCAAAAAGGGGCTACTAAAGCTTCTATTCATCATACTTCTCTTGTTAAATGAGTAAGATTCAAACTCTCGTGAAAGAGAAATATGTTTTTGGTACAAGAAAAAATATTAATATCATAGCTAACTATTAAATTTGCTTATGAAAAAAAATAATGTATCTCTTGCCTTAAACAAAATCGTGGTATTTATCTTTTTTTTTTTATGCATTTGATCACACAATCATTTAATCATTCATCTATCATTTATTTTAAGAATACGATGTATCTAAATCTCAAACCTAGTACTTTAAGGTGCAAGAACAAGTATGTAACCAAGTGACCTATGGAGACAGGCATCTATCATATTGTTGAGCATGTAATTCTTCACAGATAAAATTATTTAACAATTTTTATGGGGTAACACTTAGTTTTTAATAGGAACAAAAATAAAATCAATGTCCGAATGGGGTACACTTGCATCTGTCCCGGGGGGATTTCGTCATATGGGTCTCAATGTTTTAAAAATAAGAAAAGTAAATGGTTAGTTTGATCCATGACTCTGCATCTCGCTGTCACAAATGTTTCTGATTCAGGATTAAATACAAAGTAGTATCTGAATGTGCATTTTCGTTATCACTTTAGTCCATAACATTAAATAATTATGTTAACCGATGACGTGACAAATGTATTATGTTGACAAGGAGTTTGAGGTGTCAGGGACCAAAGTGATAATTTTCTACTTTTACTTTAGTCCTTGTGACACCTCATACTCTTTGTAGCATAAAACTTTTGTCACATCATCGGTTAACATAATTATTTAATGTCAGATTAAAGTGATAACGAAAGTGCACATTCAAAGATAACTTTGTATTTAATCATCCGTCAGAGACCTATATAACAATGAGCAGAGCCGTTCCTGTAAAATTGGAGGCCCGGCTCTTATAGTAAAGATAGGCCCCCAATAGAAAAAATGTAATTTTTTAAAAGAGCAAAAAAAAAACTTTATAATGTTTGTTTTATTTTATTTTTTAAAAGAATAATTACAATATTTGTTGTTAGAGTTTTGCTATTTTATACGACAAGTATGAGCCAAAAATTATAAGCGCTCTAAAAAAAATAAGAAATTGTATTGTATTTTTATTTGTAAATATGTAGTCGAATGTGTTGAAGAGTTTGATTGAATTGAAGGAAGAAGAAAGAGTATCAAAGACATATAGATCTCAAACACATACCCTTTCATGCTGAAGAAAAAAAATTAAGTGAAAAAAAAAAGAACATAAATTCTGGGAGGGAGTTGAACCCAGGACCAAAAGATCATAACCACCAACATTCTACCACTACGTCAAATCTTCAGTTATGTTAATATGACAACGCACTCAGTATATATTCACATTTTACATGCATTATTTACAAAAAAAATATATTTTGGGCCCCAAAATTTTGGAGGCCCAGCTCTATAGAGCTGTTTGCACCTCCCCAAGAACGGCCCTGACAATGAGGTACCCAGCAAGTGACCTTTGTGAAATAGGCAACATAGTTATTCCTCCAACTAAAACCTTGGCGCACCATCAAATCGTCTTCGAACTCCGCCCCTCTCTCCATATGAAATGAAACGTGTCCCAACCCCCCATCAAATAATAGTCTGCAAGCAGTCCCATTCCTTTCTCACAACTGTCATACTTTCACCTAAATCACCATTTGTTTGCTTACTAGGCAAAAAGGCACAATCTACCCTTTCTATTTTGACTTTTCTATCAAAATTGATTTGACCCTACATCTTCCTTCGCCCCTATAGGTTCACAAAACTCTTATGTATTGTCACTATCCAATAAACAAGGCAGTAAAAAATTAAAAATTAGAAAAGAGAATATGGAGATTCTGGTTGAAGAGTTTAGCTAGTTTTGGGCATGGGTATTTGTTCCAGCTCAAGTCTCATTGGCTTTGAGCTCAAAATGGATATGATTTATTTATTTTTTTAATTTAATAATAAAGCGCAAAATGGATATGACTGCATGCTGCCTTTTGTGAGTTTTGCAATGTTTCCTTACATCTTTCATTTATCACATTTTATTACACTTTTTTTATTATAAGATTATTACACTCATTTTTTTTTGTCTGTGATCAAAGAAATATGTACCATATAAAACTTGCACATATAAATAAAAGATTTTAGATTTGAATATAGAACACCACAAATATCTGATTTAATAATTTTGACTTGTGTCGGTTGAGTCAGAATTTACAATTAGTTTTTTTTTAATACTACAATAAAAATATATTTCATGATTTTAGGCTTTCTATTTTGTTATGTTTTAAAAAATGTATGAATCAAAAAAAGAGAATAATATTTTTATTAAATTATTCTTAACAAATTGTATTGGTGTATTCATTGTAAATACAAAGTGGAGTGTGATCTAAGAGTGATGTAAGAAATATTAATTAGATTGTACAATTACAAAAAGTAATTACCCATTTTGTCCCCTCACAAGAAACACTGACATAAAAATGACCCTCTTTAACCTCTTACAAAAATATAGCAGAACAATTTTGTTCCTCTATCAATCTTTTTCCTAATCATTTTTTTGTTTGTTTTTGAGACAGTGATTGAATAATACAACTGCCCACATGTTAAATAATAAATTGTCAACTTGTATTTCAAACAAAAGTAATGAAGATATTTAGATTTGGCAACGATTATTTGGACAATTTGGTCCCAAAAAAGCATTAAATTTGAAATATTGCTCATTCTTCTTTAAGTTGCTCATTCTGCTATCATCATGAAATGATAAAGCTTGTTTTACTCTATCAAATTGGTACTTTCGCATTTTGTGGAGGACCAAATTGCGCCTTTGTATTTGAGAGATTGATTAAATTAGATGTAAATGTTTGTATTTCAGTAGCTAGTTGGTGAATATAATTTTGTCCAATTTAATCCCCTATAAAAAATGAAGTATAATTTAGTCCCCCACAAAATATGAAAGTACAATTTGTTTTTTTAGAGTTCAACAAAATTAAAGAAGAATGAGCAATATCCAAAATTGACTGAATTTTGTTTTTTAATTTTTTTTGGGGACCGAATTGTCCCGGAAAATTGTTGCAAGACTTAAATATCTCATTATTTTGGTTTAAAATACACTTGACCATTAGTTATATGACATGTGGCCTGTCAAATATTCCTATTACAAAAAAAAAAAATTGATAGAATGACTAAATTGTTCCGATTTATTTTTCGAAAGAACCAAAGAGGATCCTTTTTTTATCGGGACTATAATATGTCCTCCATATTTTTGTGAGGGATCAAAATTGGTTTTCACTCTAATTAATATTAATTAAAAATTGAAAACTCATTCATTTCGGTTCTCAGATAATGGGGTTTTGCTAATCTTGAGTTCGTTTGAAAGGTAAATAAAATCCGATAAAAAATTGTTTTATTCATAAATTAAATTTGAATTCTCTCAAATGATTGTCTTAAATAAGAGGAGTTCATTAATCACTTGAATATAATTATTTACTTAAATAAGTCCTTTTTTTATGGGACATCGGAAGAGGGAGTAATCTATAATATGGATTGAAATCATTATTAATCCTTTTAAATAACTGTGATATAAGGTCCAAATTAAGGTCTAGTTGGTTGAAAGAAATGGTTAAAAAGTACACTCGTTCAATCTTTTGACTAAAGAAAACTTGATTCATACTTCAATTAATTTTTTTCGTAAGTTTATATATGTTGGTATTGTCCGATCCTAACATGACTAACTATCCTTTTTTTTTTTGAAACATGACTAACTATCCTTTGTGTAGTTTGTTTTGTTATATGTGTCATAACATTAAATTTGTTTTTCAATTGACAAGACATTAACATTTGTTTTGTTTGATTTTTTAATTTTAAAGAGTTCAACTAAAAAACTCACACATATCGAATGTATTTGCAAGATTTTTTTTTGTTAGAACTTGCAAGATTATTTTAGTTAACAATTTAATGAAACTTTTGTTTTTTGAAACGATCATGCTTTAATGAAATTTTACATTTTTTAATCAAATACATTATTTATTTTATTTTGTTATTTTTGGTAAATTAGAGGGCCAAAGGCCCAATCATATAATATTTTATTTTGATTAAAATCAAATAGTTTTAATATTGGACAAGTATTTATCATTGACAAATATAAAAAAAAACATGACACAAACTTTTTTCACTAATAAATATTAGTCATCTATAAAGAAATAGAATATAGCAGACAAGTATTTGTCACTCACGAGTAAAAAAGAATAAGAGATAGAATTTTATCGCAAATAAATATGCAACAAACAAGGCACAAGATTTTAACAGATAAATGTAAAAAAAAACACAAATAAACCTTTATCACTATAAATATAAAACAATTGAAGGTCAACCTGTCTTTGTATTGCCTCTAATGTTCAGTGTTTAATGTCTCTTCAGATGAACACTTTTTTTGTATGAAGGTCAACTTGCAAGTGTCGTTGTTTTCGAGGTGAGAGATACTCCACCTTCTTCCTCCTCCCAACTTGACACTGCCAAAACATCTGCATCCTCAAAGTCCTCCGAGGCAATTGCAAATTAAGCAGAATCATCATTGCCCCTAACTCGAGACAATCCCTCTAAAAGTTACCAATCTTATGACACTTAAAGCACTTGTACTTAGACTTATCACCAACCTTTGAGTTTCCACGATTTCTTATACTTTCACTTCTTCCTTTTGAGACACTCAAGCCTTCACCACTATCATCAAATTCCAAGTCCTTGGACTTGGTAACTCCTTGGTTCTTAGCATCGTTTAGACTTCCTCCAAGGTGACATTGTTATTTTAATCACAAAGTATGATATCCTTAAAATGCTCAAATGATCTAGGTAATGCACACAACAACGTAGATCTTTGTCTTCATACTCAATTTTCACTTCAATGTTCACCAAATCATCAAGGATTTTGTTGAACTCTGTCAATTGCTTTGTTGTTGTTTTTTACTCCACCATTCTAAATGAGTAGAGATTTTGTTTTAGGAATTTCTTATGAGCCAATGACTTGATCATATACAATGACTCTAACTTTGCTCACATCCTCCTGTGGTTGTCTCCTTCGGGACTTCTCTGAAAACTTTATCCGTGAGACACGAGACAATGTCACTCATAGCCTTGTCCACCATCTCAATCTTGTTTGCTTGTGACATGATGTCCAACAGCGCAGCCTCGCCTTTTAGTGTCTCTGCACACTTTTGTTGGATCAAGAATGCTTGCATCTTCACCTTCCACGACCCAAAATTGTTGTCCCCGATAAATTTCCCGATATCACACTTGATACCAATGGTGTTTGCTTTAAGATATGGGGATAAAAACCAATGATGGATGCCAATTGTTGTGCATTCGGACACAATTCAAACCAATGTTTTGATATGTGGAGCAAAATTAGCAGCAACCAAAACTAAAATGAACAAAGAAGCATAGACCGTAAAACAAGATAAACGAGAAGAAGAAAAAAAAACATTGTGATATTTGCTCACCAATTAATTCAGCCCAAATTTGACCTACATCTGGAGGAGAGAAAATTTGACCAATTAATTTGTGATATTTTATTACATACTTACTATTTTAAATTTCTTAACATGTGCAAATTTACACATGATAAAAAAAATAAATTTAAAAGATGAACTTTCTCTAATAATAGAGACTAAAGAGAGTATATAAATATAAATATAGATACAGATTCACAATTCACATGGTCATTTATCAATATCTAGTACTTAACATATAATTCTAGACTAAAGAAGTGAACATGATTATAAAAGGCTAATTCCATCCATGCACACATGTTCAAATTAATAATTATACGAAGAGAATTAACTTGTATATACTATTAGCATTAACATGACTAAAGCGTACGAGAAACAGATGGCAATTTTATCGTCCATTTTGAGCTAAAAAGCCAACGACACAATTTCAGCAAGAGGATAACCTTAGCTTAACTCTAATTAACGTGTGCTAGTCTCCTTACTATTTTTACACATAGTCAAATCATTCTTTATCATTTGATTATTTAAGTTTCTTCTATTGACAAAGTTACAACTTACAATGGCTCATTTCTTTCACCAATAGGTACAACAACAGAATCATGTGAAAGCATGTGCACATAGCTAGTTGAAATTTTTCTAAAAATGATTAAGCAATAATAACAAAAATAAATACGTGACAGGAGAGAAAAAGTAGAGTAAGTCACCAACAAACCGGAAATATTTCGGTGAGTATGCTTATTGTTATAAGCCACTAAACCATTCACAATAGGAATTAAGAAATTTGTCTTTAGGCACTCTCTTCCAACACATTGCATTGCTGCTTGATTCAACCTTTACAAACAATGCCAACAAGAAGACCTTCTTTGGTTAATATTAGGAATGTTTCTCCCAGATCCTTCATCATATATCCTGAAAACAACAACACTTACAGGTTTGTAGATATAGGTTCCATTTTTATTTTTAATGTGAGTTACATTTTTTTTTGTGGTAGTATTGGTGGCTTCTGAGTTGTGATTTTGCTGCTGTTTGTGTGTTAGAGGACTTAACACACTCCTCTAACACATATAGAGTGTTTAAATATTCGTTTTACTATCTTATTTTTTATTTTCATTTTTATCATCTTTCAATCAACATTATTAAGTTATTATTCAAATTTTGTTTACTTTGCAGGATGCTACAGTATTTTCTAGATGTTCTCTCCATTTATACCTGCTTTATTTCACTATATCTGAAGACATTCAAAACACCACTGCCACTATATGTTGCTATAATCGAGACTGTTGTCAATGGATTTTTTCTGTTGGATATTATCTTGTCCTTTTTTGTCGCGTATGTCGACAAAAAAACTCTTGCGGTCGTGGATAATAGGAAGAAAATTTTTCTGAATGCTGCTAGAACAGCTGTGTTAAGGTTGCGCATCTTTTTGATCATTCCTTTTGAGTTTCTTGAGAGGCGATTCCACCCATCTGGCACAGCCTATCGGATATTCACGGCTCTTTGCTTTGTTCGTCTTCTCCGCGCATTTAGAGTTCATCGTTTGATTTCTGAGTAAGTTAAATTGTTTTACGTTAAAAAGTTATGTATTTTTTTCTTTCTCTGCTATGACTTTTGATGATGAATATATTTTTGAATGTAGGCTTGAGGAGATTGAATATTTAAATTTTATCACAGTTCGCATGACAAAGATGATTTGGGTAAGTTTTTGAATATATTATGCTATGTTTAAAATTTGTATTTGGACTATTATTGTTGGATTGGAACTGCAAAATTAAAATATATTACTGTTCATTCCGGTATAATTTATTAATATTATAAATCTTTAATTTTATTGTTTTATATAAATTTTGTTTTTACTTTATCATAAACGAACTGTTTGAAAGAAATTATGTATCATAGTGTAATAGAAATGGACAATTTGAAATCATTATAATTGATAATGAGTAGGTTTGGGTAGATCTCATGGTATCTATTTTTATATTTGTAGTTTTAATTATTTTTGAATTGTGAGAAATAAAGCAAAATATAGAAAAGTCAATAGAAATTTTAATCATTAATTAACTAAAATTTATGTGGATGCATTGGACTGATAATTTGAGTTTTTTTTTTTTTTTTAGGTTTGCTTATTTGTTTGCCATTGCGGTGGATGCTTGTTTTACTTTATAGCTAAGCTTCATCTTAATCCACAAGGCACTTGGTTCAAACTTGCCGATCCAAATTTTCTAAAACTAAGTTCAATTAAACAATACATGAATTCTGTGTATTGGGCTGTAACATCTTTTAGCACTGTTGGATTTAGGGACGTCCATCCTATGACAATATCGGAGAAGATATTTTCTATATGTTTTTTGTTCATTAATATTGGAGTAGTAGCATATGTGGTAAGAAATGTCACTAATGTGCTTGCCCCTGATGTTGGTCTAACTGGAAGATACGTAAGTATATATAAGAATACAATGTTCTTAAATTAATTCATTATTTCAAGGTGTGGAAGTTGTATAACATCTAACTATATGGTTAATTATTTTCAGAGAGCACGTCGACTTCGTGTGTTAAGTTTTTGTCGACAACATAATCTACCTATGCATCTTCGAAATGAGGTGTCCACTCACTTGGAATTAGAATATGTATCCAAATTAGAACCATCAGAGGAGCATGGTATTTTCAAGTCTCTACCAATGCCAATTCGTAGAATGATTCTTAATTATTTGTACAACAATTACGTGACGGATAGCTATCTTTTTGAGGGGGTTTCAAATGCTATTCGATTGCAATTGGTAACTACTATTTTACATAAAATATTTACTTTTATATTTCATTTGCATTGAGAACTTATATAGTTTTTATTCAAACTCTAAAAGGTACATGAGATGGAACCTGTTTTTTTCCTTGCCAATTCAACGGTGATTCTACAAGATGAGTTCCCAACTTGTTTTTATTTTGTTGTCGGTGGTTCCGTGGTAAGTGTTTGCCTCTTTTTATATGAATTGTCATTAAATTTTAAAATTAATAACAATTATATTGTATTAAAATATGATGATAGTATTATTTTGATATTAAATTCTATAAATTGACGTATAACTAACACTTTTTACACATAATCCAATAGAATCATGACAAATAAATGTTTGTAATATATTTTAAGAACTAACTTAAAAATATGGTATTAAAAAATGATTTTTTTTTGGTGTACAAAAAGTGATTTAATTAGATACATGTAAAAAAAATATTTACAATGTCGGTGTATATAAATTAAATCATTTTATCTTTGTTTACAAGCTAATAAAGTGTTGTTTCTTTGTTTTACTCTATTGACAGGAATTAAAATCTTTCAAAAATGGAGTTGAGCGAGTAAGTCTATTTCCTAGTATATACATTTTTTTTATAAGCATTTCATAGTATATATTGAAAATAAGTATTGTAATTTAAAAAATTGAGTCTTTGTTCTAATTTCAGGATGCCGGAACAGCCATAGCTGGAAATGTTTTTGGTCAAAGTTGTGTGCTTTGTGATAAGCCACAACTTTTCACGGTTAAGACTAGGGAAGTATGTCACCTCCTTAAGCTCGACCGTGACACACTCTTCGACATTCTTAAGGACAATCCCATTGCTATATCCAACCTAATGAATAATGAAATCTTGGTATGTGTACAACGTATCACCCTAACTTTTTTTTTTTTTAATAGAAATCTAATAAGTTGGTGGTTCTTGGTGCATTTTTTCCATCTCATAGAAAGGATTTTTTTACGCAAGCACAAAACTTTTAGTCATGTGTTCATTATTTTTAACATAATATAAATCTAATAAAACTTCTTTTTTTAAAAAAAATACATACAAGGAGTTACAATGTGATTTATGTATCTAAATCATGCATTTATTTATTGTGGTTGGCAGATATTGAAAGAGCTATTAGAAGAGCTTAATGATCCAGACATGACTGATGTTTTGAGTGAAATTGAAAGGAGGAAGGCAACACATGAAAGATAGGATAGATCTACATCGAGCTATTAACTCATTATATTTTGGATGTATTTGTATTTTGTTGGTGACTTAATGTTAGGCTGATGGTTGTTTTTTTATGGTGAACTATTATTTTGAGTTTGTATGGATTGGTTTAATTTTATGATGGATGAATGTATTTGTATTTGACTATGTTTTGATTTTAGTTTGTTTGATGGATGCATTGATGAAGTTTGTTTGATGGAGGGTGTATTTTAAGACAGAGATATGTTTTAATTTTTGTTTGCTTGATGATATTGTCTCAATTTGAGTGTGAAATATTTGAGTACGCATTGATGAAGTTTGTTTGATGGATGTATGGATGTATTTTAGGATGAAAATATGTTTTAATTTTAGTTTGTTTGATGAAATTGTTTCAATTTGAGTATGAAATATTTGAGTTTGAAAATGAAATTGTTCGACGGTTGACGGTGAGTATCGTAGTCGTCGAAAGTTAGAGTCGGTAAGAGGAGGAAATGTTATGTTTCCGAAAGGATATGATGATTTGAAAGGAAAACTTTGAATGAGATAAGTACAGGGAAACACCATCTTAGACCTTCATGGATCAACTTTTCCATGTCATAAAAAGGATACGCAACCATAAATTTTGTAGTTATGTGTTCATTATTATTAAGATAAAAAAATGAAATAAATTTATAAAAATTATTACATATAAGAACCAAGAGTTACAATGTGATTTAGGTGTATAAATCATGCATTTTTTTTATTATCACTAGTACAAAAAATACTTTTTAAAATCGTGCTTAAGTCGGTTCACTCTGCCATCCGACTTAACAAGTGACGCAGTGGTAGTTTCGTAATTATTTCAAACTTTGTTAAGTCTGTTTTTTGGCTACCCAACTTAACACTAATAAAAAAACAAAAAATAAATAATCTAAATTAAATTCTTAAGTCAGGCAATTGACCAGCGGACCTAAGCGTTTTTATAATCTAAAAAATAAATAGTAAAAATAAATCAAAGAAATAACCCACTATCTATCACCGAATACGATCCATCACTCACCCCCATCCATCGTTTTCGTCGTTCTTCTTCTCCTCCACTGAACCATCACCGCATCCCACTTCCTCCATCTCGGGCTGCCGTGAGAACCAAACGACGACTTGTTTCAATCTCGTCAACACCTAATCTTTGTTTCAAGCATGTCATAGTCGCATCTTAATTTCCTCTATTGTGGTAAGAGCATCGGAATCTCACCCTTTCTTCTTTGTTCTTCATGTTTTACACTTCCTCTATTATGTGTTCCTTCAATTTCTTCCAAAAATTTTTGGGGTTGACTTTTAAATCAAAAATACCAGTTTTTTAAAACCCCTAATCTTCCTTTTTCTCTCAAATTCAAATTTGGATTTTGATCCTGTTAATTTTTTTGTTATTGGAATTGTTAAAATTGACCTCTTTTCCAAACCCTGAAATCGTTCTGTATGAAAATCCATTGGATGATTCCAATCCCTTGTTACCACGCTCAAGTTGTTAAATTTGGGTTGTGTTTTGATTGTCACGTGGGTAATGGTCTGGTTGTGCTTATTCTGTTTTTGGTGATTTGGTTGATGCACGTTACGTGTTTGATGAAATTCCTGAGAAAAGTTTGTGTTTTTGGACCTCGGTGATTTGTAGATATGCTCATAATTTTTGTTACTCCTATAAGACAGGGAAGGGAGAACCATTTAGTGTACACTCAGAAGTGGAAAACTGAAGAAGAGGATGGAAACATGTATCAAGGAGGTGAAGAAGAGAAGCATGAAGGTTTCTATGACTTGTTGCACAAAATAGTTTCGTTTTCAATTTATTTCTCTTTTGTTCAATTTCTTTCTCTGTTGTTCATTCTTGTTTTCCCCTTTCAATTTTCCACTAGTGATGGAAGGATTGAGAATAGAGAGGCTAGGGAAAAGATTCCAAAATTTGTGACATGCCAAGTACTAGTGCCAAGTGCATATATGATATTTAAAAGCCTTATACAACTTTTCCCCTCATTCATAGTGTAATATATCTTATGCTAAACGAGCAGAAACTACTTGTGCAAGGAGAAAAGAAGCATGGAGGAGAATGTCATATTCACAATTCTTATAGAAAGATAAAATTAGATGAAGATCTCATTGATATCATATTATATGCTTTTAGTGGTGATCATGTTGTCTAATATTATATGGACAGTTCTTTGAATTTCCTTTAATATGAGGTTGGAGGCACCATGTTTACTTTTAGGATGTAATAATATTTATTCAAACCTTCATTCAGTTATAGATCCCAGGTTTATTGTTTGTCTTCATCGGTGGAAGAAATTCATATTGACTTGTGTATTCTACTATTTTTCTTTCAATGTCTATATATTATTCTATTTACGTGGACATTGTGAATCAAATATTTTAATTTTACAAGTCCATATATTAATCTTTGATCCTATTATTTCCGCAGAATATGATGACAAGTTTAGAGAGAGCAAGAAAGACTGCTAGTAAAAATATGCCTCCCTCATGACCCTATTCAGGTCTTGTGGTTTTGTGCTAGTTTCATTATTAAGTGCTCTAGAGAAAATTATCATGTCGTTAAGTTCCTTCTTTTCTTTGGGATGGTAAACTTACTTTTGATTTTAAATTGTGTTTTTTAAGTCAATTATCATATTGTGTTTTTGCTTTAAATTTAAATACTCTTCACATCCTCTTAAATTGAAAAATTAAGTTCATGGGATGACCTGCTTTCTATGGTTAGAGCTTATGATGATTGGCAGTTGATGTGAACAAAATTTCTTACTCTCTCATTTCTTCTTTTCCAAATGGCCCACAACATCATGCAGAGTTCCTTCGGCTTCCGTTCGCTCAAAGCCATTAAGATGCTGAAAAAGGTGTGCCTGTACATGTGTGCATTCTGTACAGCCGCGATGACAGACTTGCAAATTGTTTTTCGCCAAATCAGTCCCGCTTTGTGACATGTCAAAAAAATTGCAGCTCATTTTCATCTTCATTGAAGTTTGTGTTGAGGTTTTTGAATTTGAAAATTGATATTTTTACTTATTCATGTTGTCTAATTTGTAGTGAGAAAGAAAGGTGGGAATGGCAGTTCAGCATTTCCATGGTCTATGAGGTACAAAGTTGCAATTGTGGACTACAAGATGTGTTTGTTATTTCATAGCGACATTAAGCCCTCTAACACTTTGTTGTCTGGGTCTTAATTTAGATCTGTTCATATTAGAGCAACTGTAATTTTTTCCTTTTTTTTTTTTGGAAAAGTAGGTTGCCCCTGATTAAGAAGGGATAAACTGCTTTTTTTTTTTTAAAAAAATACATCTTAAGTCGGTTCGTTTTTTACCCGACTTAAGAAGTCGTTTTCTTAAGTCGGCTCAAAAATCCGACTTAAGAAGCAAAAACTTCTTATACGGCAGCCATTAGGTCGGATTCGCGCCCAACTTAACAAGCCTTTTTTAACCGACTTAAAAAGGGTTTTTTGAGTTTGCAGCTATTGAAAGAGCTAATGATCCAAACATGATGCATAGTAACTGTTTTCAAGACAACGCTTCAGTCACACTTTGAATACTATGCGATTGAAATTGCAATCACATATAGCTCTAAAACCAGAATAAAGAACTACCAACAAATACAGCTCAACAATTTCATGCTTGGCCGAATATTGAAAAGGAAACTACATCCAAGAAAGTACAAAGGGCATTGTTACTTTTAATTATTCTCTATGACTTGCTCAGCATTCGATTTTTTTATTTTAATTCAAATTTTCGGTGCACATGATGTACCTTCGATGGCACCGGTTTGGTATCAATCCCTACGATTTCCGATACAGGATTATAACCCCTGGGTTCAACAGATTTCAGTTGTTTTACATCGTCCACTTCAGGCTCCTCTTTCTTACATGACAAGTCTATGGAGGACCTTTTTGCTTTATCGCTTGACAGCTTTGCCAATTCTTTTTCCTTGCGTTTTTTTTTCTTTTCAATCATTTTTGCTCTAAATATTATGGGTCATTTTGCTGTCCATTGTGACTTTCCCGTTTACGTTTCTTATCCTTATTTTTGTGTTTATCTTTCCGACGAGCAGGAACTTCTTTGCCACATGATTCTCCATCATGATCAAATCTAGCAACTGAAACTGTTTGAAGGCTGGCAAATCGTCGTGCATCAGCATCTATATTGTTATCTTGAATAATACTAGACGGTGATGGATCTTCTGAGGTTAAAATGTGTAGAATATTGTAAAAATATCTCCAAAAAAGTTTTTTTTTTAACAAAACATGAATTAGAAATGAAATTTTAACCGCAAAAAATATAAAAATTCATATTTAATTTATGTTTTGTTAAAAAAAATTAATTTTTTTTGAGAGATTCTTATAATATTATAAACTTTTTTGCAAAAAAAAATCAAAAATATGAATTCTACATGAGTTTACTTGAAAGGAGGGACCAAAATTGAAAATGGAAAACTTTTGGGGACTAAAAGTCGAAGAAATTTTTTAGAAGGAACTAAAATAAAAAGTTGGTATATTTATAGGGATTAAAAACATATTTAACCCTAAAATCAAATAGTTCTAATATTGGAATCCATCTCATGATTTTGTATCAAATTGTTCTATTTTATATGTCATTTTACAATACCAGTCAAACAAGAATCCATCTCATATAATATTTTATTTTGATTAAAATCAAATAGTTCTAATATTGGACAAGTATTTATCATTGATAAATATAAATAAAAAACACGACACAAGCTTTTTTTCACTAATAAATATTAATCATTCATAAAAAAATATAAGAGTTTAATGGTGGTGGATTGACCGTCTAAAAGAACATTGCACACACAACCAATCAAAACATTTAGAATTGTCACATCAATTAATGTTTTTAATTTATATGGCAATTCTGAATATTTTGATTGGTTGTGTATGCAAAGTTATTTTAAACTATCAACCCATTATCATTAAATTCTAAATGTGCAAAGTTATTAATCATCTATAAAGAAATAGAATATAGCGGACAAATATTTGTTACTTACGGGAAAAAAGAATAAGAGATAGAATTTTATCGCAAATAAATATATAAAACAATTGAAAAAGTATTTGTCACTTATAAATATAAAAAAACACACGGGACAAGTATTTGCTACTAACAACGGGAAACAATGAGACAAATATGTGTAACTGGTAAATATATGATCAGTAAGTTACATGGTTGACTTAGCAGCAAAATGTAACCGTAACAGATATCAGTGTTTTGTACAATATTATTAAGTTCATTTACAGTATATAACATGAGATGCACACGAGAAAATAGTGTGAAATCAAAAAGCCGAGCTCTCGTAAATGAGGAGTGTAATCTTCAAGATAATGTTTTGATGAGAACTTTACATCAACAGAAAAATGATCCATAACACTAATAAGGTAACTTTTTCTCAAAGTAGCCTTGGAAAAAGAATTTCCGCCACCCTTAAGAATTTGCCATGGAAATCAATAGGTTTTATTTTGGTCAATATGAACTCAATAGGTTGTTTTGAATTGCATCAACAACACCAATTACAATATATTTTGATCTGAGAAGGCCCAAGAGGAAATAAAGTGATGAGCTATCTCAAAAGGTCCAGGAACAAATATTGGAGCAAGTTCACCACTTTCAACGTTGAAATCTTCAGCCAAGCTCCTACTCTTTTCTACTCCCTTACACATTTGTTCTACCTTTGTTGCTGCTGTTCTTTGGGCTTTCTTGTATTCAGCCATCGTCAATGCTTTTCTTATATCTTCTCTACTGAACCACTGAGCATCTAGATAAGAAAGTTGTACAATCAGCTTATAAACAAAAGCAAAGGAAATGGGAAAATGCTGTGTGTGGAGGAAGCAAAGCTCTGAGATGTTAACTCACTACATACTATTTTTTATTATAAAAATATGCCGACAAAATAGTGAGGACTGCAAATGTAAGTGAGGGAAAATAGACTTTGAAGCACTAGCACTGACACAGACATGGACACCATGTACCACACTGACCCTGGCACTGTTAATAATTAGAAGTAATAGAATATAATCAAATAAGTTGTACACATTCAATCTGAAGTGTCAGTACTATGCAGACAACAGATGTTGAACTGTCTTTATTTTCTCAAGAGTTCGTCTATTATTTTCTGTTCTTCCCACTCTTTTTCTCGGTGTCTCCAGAAATAAAGAAAAGTTTATCAGATGCCACAACTTCTCATGATAGATGACCAACAACTTGCAACATATAAGCATAACTTTGAAGCTAACACCGTACGAAAATAAAGGGAAATAAATGTTGGATATTTGGTTGTTGGCTTCATTTTTGCTAAAATCAAATATACAAGCAAGATGTACGTCTTCAGAAGCAACCTCAGAAACTGAAACTTCAGAAGCTGAAACTTCAGAAGCAGAATCTTCAGAAGCAGAACTTCAGAAGCAGGACCTTCAGAAGCTGAACCTTCAGAAGCATGAACCTCAGAAGCTTGAACCTTCATAAGCACCTTCAGAAGCATCTCACTTCAGAAACAACTTCAGAAGCACCCTTGTTTTCGCAGCCTTGGCGCTGTTTATTATCTCACCTGATCTTTTGAAGATTTGATTGAAGAATTCATTAATGTTACTTGTTCTCCAAGCTGCGTGTGTTTCCAGAAGGAAGATACTTTTCGAGAGATATATTCTTTCAGATTGGATATTTTTATTTGTGTAAATATATTTTCAAAAGAGATCTTTGGAAAATATATTTCTGAAGAATATTTGTTTCAATATATTTCTGAGAAGAATATTTGATTCAAATATATGTTGTTGCTGAAGGCTATAAATAGAAAATGCCACTATTGAAGAAGGATGAACCGAAGCCATCATTGAAAGAGTATTCTTAGGTTTCGAGTGTGTGTGTCACCTTAATGCAAGCTTAGGACTGTGTTTATTGAGTTGTAATTGTAGATCGCTTGAAGCTTTTAAGCAAGAGTGACTTTTGTGTGTTTGGAGTGTGTCTCCGTCTTTGATCGTTATTTGAGTCTAAGATCACTGGGGCAGTGATTGTTTGAGGGGAAGTGAGAGGGGTCTCATATCTAGGAGTTCCTAGGCAGAAATACCACGAGTAGTGATTAAGTGAGAAGGCGGTGAACCGGAGGTTGTTCACATAGGACTTTGAATTGATACTATTATAGTGGATTTCCTTCCTGGCTTCGTAGCCTCCAGATGTAGGTGTGTTTGTCACCGAACTGGGTTAACAAACATCTTGTGCCTTTTACTTTCTGTCTGTTATTTCTTTCCTAGTTATTTGTATTGATCAATAGCCTGACGTTGGAACATTGTATTCAACATTCACCTGTGTATCAGTGCTGGAACATTGCATACAACATCAGGACTTTACTGCGCCAGAATTTCAATTGGCATCAGAGCAGGCACCCTACCTGTTTTAGGGTGAGCTCCAGGGAAGTTATCTTCTGGCATAATAGGATAAGGAAGGAGGATTTGTGAACAGACCACCTCTGTTGGATGGTTCCAACTACGACTATTGAAAATCTCGCATGAGTGCTTTCCTTAAATCTATAGATAGTAAGACCTGGAAAGCAGTTCTGAAGGGTTGGGAACATCCTGTTGTGCTTGACAAAGATGGAAAAAAGACAGCCGATCTGAAACCAGAAGAAGAGTGGTCCAAGGAAGAAGATGAATTAGCGCTTGGAAACTCCAAGGCATTGAACGCTTTATTCAATGGAGTGGACAAGAACATGTTCAGACTGATCAAGCAATGCACTGTAGCTAAGGATGCTTGGGAGATCCTCAAAACTACACATGAAGGCACATCCAAGATAAAAATGTTCAGGCTTCAACTTCTCACCACCAAGTTTGAAAATCTCAAAATGTTGGAGGATGAGAACATACAAGACTTCTATATGGACGTTCTGGACATGGCTAACTCATTTGATTCTCTTGGAGAAAAAATGTCTGATGAGAAACTTGTGAGAAAAATACTCAGGTCTCTACCTAAGAGATTTGACATGAAGGTGACTGCCATTGATGAAGCACAGGACATCTCTAGTATGAAGGTTGAGGAATTGATAGGATCCTTGCAGAACTTTGAGATAGCCTTCAATAACCGAACTGATAAAAAGGGGAAAGGTGTTACTTTTGTAGCAAATGCTGATGCTGAGGAACAACAAGGAAATAATGAGGATGATGAAAGCATATCAGAGGCTCTTGTGTTACTTGGAAGATAGTTTAACAAGATTCTGAATCGTGCTGACAGGAGACCCAAGCCAAATGGTCAGAACATGAGGTTCAACATCAGCAAGAAACAAAATGATTTGAAGAAGACAAGAACTGATGAGAAGAGCAATCAATCAAAGGAAGTTCAGTCATGAGTGTGAAGGATATGGTCACATTAGGACAGAATGTGCCACATATCTCAAGAGACAGAAGAAAAGCTTGGTTGTTTCTTGGTCTGATGAAGATGACTCAGAAGGAGAAGTGGAGTATGAGTCTGCTAAGCATGTTGTTGCCTTAACTGGTAGATGCATGTCTGATACTGAATCCAGTGATGAAGAATTGTCTTATGAAGAGCTGGCTAACTCTTACAAAGATTTGTATACTAGGAGTGAGGAAGTGTGTAAGCAGCTGGAAAAACAGAAGAGAACTATCACTCAACTTCAGGCTGAAAGAAGTGAACACTTAGGTCAGATTTTTGATCTCAATGATGAGGTAACCCAACTGAACTCTCAATTTGAACATATGAAGAAGCAAGTCAGAATGATGAACACTAGGTACTGATATGCTAGAAGAGATATTGGAGAGTCAGAACCAAGGGAAACCAAAAGGAATATGGTTTGATTATAGGACCTTGAACAACAAACAGCAAAATCCAGCTAAAAGGTTCATTGCGGCTGTTGGAACGTATGATCCAATGATGGGCAAACCTAAGTTGGAACATCAGAACGAACCTCAGGGATCTAAGAGCAAGAGGGCATCTCGTCCTTGGATATGTCATTAATGTGGTAGAAAAGGGCACATAAAGCCATTCTGTTTCAAGCTGTATGGATACCCCAAGCACTTTCAGCAAAGAAAAGTGGAACCTATTGTAAACAAAATCACAAGGGAATGGAGACCAAAGTGTGAAAGTCTTGGCCTCATAGCTCATACATCTTTGAGGGCCTCCTCTAGGGAAGACTGGTACTTTGACAGTAGATGTTCCAGGCATATGACTGGGGTGAGTAAATTCCTTGAAGATATACGGTCTCACACCAGTAGCTATGTGACTTTTGGTGATGGAGCTAGAGGAGAAATTCTTGGAATTGGAGACTTGATCAGTAATGGACTACCAAGGTTAAACAATGTGCTATTAGTAAAAGGGTTAACTTCCAATTTGATTAGCATAAGCCAGCTGTGTGATCAAGGGATGAAAGTGAACTTCAACAAGACTGAATGTCTGGTAACTGCTGGGAAAAGTGAAGTGCTAATGAGAGGTAATAGATCTAAGGACAATTGTTATTTGTGGGTACCCCAAGAAGAAGCTTACTTAACCACATGTCTCGTGAGTAAAGAAGAAGAGGTTAAACTGTGGCACCATAAACTTGGTCATTTAAATCATGGCAAGGAATTTGAAAAAGCCAAGTTCTCTGAATTTTACTCTTCTGAAGGAATATTTCTTGGTTACTCCATCAACAGTAAAGCCTACAGTTTATTTAATTCCAGAAATAATACTATGATGGAATCCATAAATGTTGTTGTTGATGATTCAACAGTTGAAAAAGGGACTAATGTTGAAGACGATGTTGGAACATCATTTCCGCAAGTTGATGCTTCAGATAATGTCCCAGACATTGAGTCCAACATTGAATCAGATTCAGGTGAGGCACAAGCCAGTAAAGGGCCATCAATCAGAATTCAGAAGAATCATCCTGGGGAGATTGTTATAGGGTATCTGAATAAGGAAGTTTATGTAGAACAGCCTAAGGGATTGATTGATCCTAGCTTTCTAGATCATGCGTATAAGTTGAGGAAAGCTCTGTATGGTTTGAAGCAGGCTCTAAGGGATTGGTATGAGAGGCTGACTGAGTTTCTGGTCAACAATGGATACAACAAAGGTGGGATTGACAAGACCTTATTTGTGAAGAAGGATCTCATGGTAACTCAAATTTATGTTGTTAACATTTTTTCTGGAAGAATGTCGAACCAGATGTTGGAACACTTTGTCCAACATATGCAATCTGAATTTAAGATGAGTCTTCTGGGTGAATTGACATATTTTCTCCAAGCAAGTAATTGTGATGAATTGAAGCTAATGGATGAAAGCAAGTGTGCCAAGAGTATTGTGAAGAACTTTGCTCTTATGAATGCAAGACATAAGAGAACATCTGATGTAGCACATGTGAAGATAATCAAAGATGATAATTGTGTTGATATGGATCAAGGGTATTGTGATGCAGACTGTGCATGTAGTGCCTGATGATAGAAAAAGCAATTATGGAGGATGTTTCTTCTTGGGAAACAACCTTATCTCTTGGTTCAGCAAGAAGCAAAATTATGTATCTTTCTCTACTACAGAAGCTGAGTACATTGCTGCATGCAGTATCTGCAATCTACTGTTATGGATGAAACAGATGTTGAAGGAGTACAATGTCAAGCAAGATGTCATGACATTATACTGTGACAATGTTGAGAAGTTAAGGGGCTTTTTAAGTAGTTGCTTATATGAGAATCTATAGCAATTACAGGTGTTGAAACGTGCAAATAAATTCTTTCTATTTACTATAACTAGAGTTGCACGAGAAATCAGGGAAATCATTGTTATTTTAAAAACTGAAGAAAATATTGTTGAGGGTGAGCAAGCAGGAAGTGAGGGTGATAAAGATGATGCTGATCCTAATGAAAAAGCTTGTGTCTGATGCAGAGTCTGATGACAAAGCAGCTTCTGATGCTTAGTCAGCTTTTGTTTCCTGCGTGAAGACTTTGCTTTGCAATTGTTTGGCTAAAAAGGGGGAGATAAGTGTTTCAGAAGCAGTACAGTAGTTCAGAAGCAATACAGAGCTGATGTGTTTCAGGAGGAGTCTCTGTTTCATGTGCCACAACTTCTCATGATATATGACCAACAACTTGCAGCATATAAGCATAACTTTGAAGTTAACACCGTACGAAAATAAAGGGAAATAACCAAAGAATCTGCATAGGTTCATAACTAAAAAGAAATTACTTGCTTACACCACGTAAGAGTATTGGCTTAGAATCCAGCCATTGCCCATTCCACAAACATACACATAATGTATGTAACTCTGTCTCACTCAAAAGTCATTTATGTAAATGAAGGGAAAAAAAGAAAGCATGAGCTGGTTAATAGGTAAATGTGATTAAACGAAAGAGTTCAACCTACCTTCTAACTCTTTCTTGTCGACAGTTATTTCGTGGGATTTCGCATATGCAAAGAATCCAACCATCAGCTGGTATGGAACACTGTTTGGTCCAACTAGCAACAAAAGCCAAGATAGAAATAATAACATTAACAAACAAGAGAAATTGTATTCATAAAATTAAACAAGAAAAATAGTATAATACATATCTAATTGTGTTAATTCATCATGACATTAAACTATGTTAACCTATAATGTGTTAGTTCATCTAATTATATGAAGGAAAAGAAAAACAATCAACCCATAAACAAGGTATACAAGCTGAGTTCAAGCTTCATATTTTCTATCAGACAAATACTAACTCAACTCCACAATCACAATTCATGCGTCTCTCAAAAACAAACAACAGGGAATTAATAAAATTATAAAAGTATAGAGTTAAATTATACCAGGCCATGGCTGAGAACTGTGATATACAACTTCTCCCACTCTCTTCCCAAGTTTCTCTTCTTACAGCTTCCTCCAAGCTTTCTCCTTGCTAGATGCAACAAGAGGATACACACTAATAAAAAAATTATATACATGGAGAAAGGGGAAAGACAAAAAAGTGAAAAACAAGTACTAAAGCAACAAAATTCTTGAGTCCCTAAAAAATGAGAATGTCTTAAAATTGATCAAGACAGCACCTCTGTGAAACCAGATAAGCAGCTTCACAATTGAGAAATAAGCTTCGGCCGTGTATCCAAGAGAACAGAGTCATTCTCTCTATCAATTACAAGCATAATTACCACCTAGTACATAAAGAAAGAAAGCAAAACACTTTATCACAAAAACACACTGATGATCATCCATTCAAAAAATCAAGACATAGAACAGAAGACAACCTACTGGATCAAGACGTGGATATATCCTTTTCTTGCAATAATCATTCGAACATTGCTTCCGTCTCCAAGCTTCCATTGAAACAATTTTCGCACCACAATATCCACAAAATTGTGAAGTATTATGACATTCTAGCAATGCCTTGGCCTGTCCAGGCAATACAAGTAATAAGTAGGAAGTTGCATTGACATTCATTGACTAAACTAAAGCACATAAACTTCATAGAGTAAATAGACAATTTGGTCTTCAAAACTCTAATTAGCTATCAGTCAAAATAGTCTAATTTTTGCGAAGGGAAAAATACAGTCACCTCCCCTAAGTTTTCTTTAAATGACATAGACACCCCCTCTATTTTTAAAATAGACAATGACCTCCCTTAAATTCTCAATGTATAAACAAATACCTCCCTTCTCTTTTGACTCCGTTAAAACACAAACAAACATGAAATTGAAGTCCTCACAACTACTAAAAAAAATTAGGTTGACGTCCTCCCCATCTTTGACCATTCAATTGATTTTTTCCTATGAAGATATCCTCATCCCATAGAATCAGTGAATTACTTACTCTACTCTCTTCAACATCTGTTGCGGTAATGGACCAAACACCCTCTTAAATTTTTGTGAGTCTGAAACAAAGCTTCACACTGCATTAGAAGCATAGAAGGCAGTTTAAACAACAACAAAAATTACTAAAGCACATCAAAAACAAACTTTGCATATTAATAAGATTAACTACAATCCAATTTGTTTGAAAAAAGGGGTTAGATGGAGTTCAAATTTGATACTTTTAGTGTGAAAGTTGATGTTGATTACCCTGAATTTAAAGATAAAATGAGAATGAATACCAGGACAAGGAAAAATATAGGAAGATATACAACAACTTTACCAGTTGCGACAAGGTGTTAAGACTATTTCCAGGACTTGAAGAGTATCTAGAATAGTTAAAGAAAATAAAGTTTGGAAGGAGTGTTCATGGTCATCTTAGATTATAGCAACTGCAACCTATTGAATATATAATAACATTGAAAACTAGAAACTATTAGAGGGACACAAGTTTTTTTTATATGAATCTATAATTCAATTCAAGCTTTTTTTAGAATGCCAGATTATAATTAACTTATATATAGTTGTTAACTAACAACAGTTCACAGTTTACTCGATAAGAAAAAGTTCAAAGATCAATTACATAAAAATTTTGGCGTCCCTCCACTAAGACAGTCACACAAAGATATGGCGGCCTTTTTGCTGCTAATTTGTCAAAAGATAAATAACTAGGGCAGACATATATTCAAGTATGCTAAATTTTTCCACCCAATAATTTTAAGGTAAGATGAAGAAGATTATACATATGCTAATATGTTTTCTTACAGAAACAACAAATAAAGTCTAAAATATCTCATTATAGCTCCAGACATTACAAGGAAGATGAAAATTCCTTATTACTTTTGGTGTTCAAATTCTAAATTAAATTAATGTAAGCATGCATTAACAGTTGGAGAACAACCATGACATTTGTTCAAAACTGTTTTTAAGATGAACTGTTGCAAAAACACAAGTAAGAATTGCTTAATTGATATCCTCTATAATCAAACATCAAGTTCATGACTTTGATCAACTTACAAAGGGGTTGTTGGTATGTGACATCATAAGATAAACTAACAAAATTATTTTATGCAAATTTCAAGAATTGACAAACTAATATTTTTAGGTTGATTTAAGAAAACAACAATGAAACATCGTACGATCTTCTTCTTAAAGTAGTGGATGCGACTAAAAAAAATTTATGCTGTTAAGAATTAATATGACAAGACCCCGGACATCTAATCTACCAGTTCTTCCTGTCTGATCAATATGATATGGAAAGGGACGCTTGATATAGAATCAATAACATGATATCTAACTGAATATTGTGAATAAAAAATTTGATTTAATTATGAAGGTTATACAGTTATTTATACCCCCAAGTTGATGGGCCAGTAAATGAGTCGAGTACAACTATTACAGATAATTACAACTATACATTATTTACAATAGAAATGTATAAATGTCAATAATCAATCCACCTTACAGTTATCTAATTTTTTATTTCAATTTTAATTAAATTTGAAAATTTTATATAGGTTTGTTTGTGTATAATATTATCATGCTTTTTTTCAATACAAATTTTGTCTCGCCTTTTTCTAATATTTCACATTTTGTCTTACTTTGTTGAGATGACGTAATATTTCTTGGAAATGTGATTGAACAAGTAAGTTTCTTTATTTTTTATGAATAAGTTTCTTTATTTATCTAAAAAAAGGAAAGTTTCTTTATTTATTAGTACACATATATTAAACATAAGTATTGTAATATAAATGAAATTGAATCTTTATTTTGATTTTAGGCTGTATAAAATGTTGAAGTTGTATGTGTTTTTCGTGAAAGTTGTGTGTTTATTAATATGTCACAACTTTTCATTGTCAAAACCAAGAAATTAAGTCTGCTTCCTAAATTGTGCCAATCTCTTTGACATTGTTTAAGTAAAGCTAAGAAATGATTCAAAACCATTAATAACGTCATTCATATATTATGAGTGGTTTATTAAATAAATGTAGGTTATGCCGTAAAAAAATCATATATCATCTTCGCAATTAAATCTATGAATCAATTATTAAAACTTGTTTTCTTTTTGCAGGATATGGTGCTTGTTTCTTGTTGTTTTATCATTCAATATTTGGTTCGTATTGTTGGTGCAATGAACTTTTTATTACATAAAAAACATAATATTTCTCTATATTGGATATCATAACTAATTTTTATATATCTTTGGTATATTTGCAATAATTTTTGTTGTGTATATCAACAGCAACACATTTGTAAGGGTGAGCAATCCAAAGAGGCTTGCTATACAATACTCCAAAAGAATTATATTGATGTATATTAAATTTCCTTTTGAGCTTATTGTGATACATTTCCTTGTTTCTAACTGGAATTGTCGAATTTGATCGCTTTAATTGTTTCAAATTTTTCGCTTTAGAAAAACTCTATGATTGTTTTCTCAATAAGTGTGAATTTTTTTTACTTCAAAAAAATACAAAATTTGTGAATACTTTGTTTCTTAGTTGTGACTTGTGACAATAAATATGTTTTGAGTGTAAGCTTAAATGATATTAGAAAATTAATTTTACTTAGATGTTCTCCATGAAAATTATCTTGGTAAACTAACTTTTCAAAATATTAAGTTTATAACTAATTCGATACAAGCGCAATGAATTGATTATTTGAATGATTTACACATGCGTGTGGTTTTTCCGTCCATTGCGGGACATGCTTTTTCTATTTTTTTGCAACCTTTAATATAGACTCCAAAGAAACGTGAATTAGATTCTATAGACCAAATTTTCTACAAATTTATGTGGATTCCATATATTGTTATGTGGAAACATTTACAACCATTAGATATAGAGATTGGCACGCTGTGACTTTTGAATAGACGATTTTTACCATTGTTTATGTGTTACAAAATGTTATAGTATGAACATATTTTATATGGTATATAAATAACTGGATGTCTATTAGTATTGTAGAAAAGAAGAATACGTGGGTATCATTTGTCAATTAGTTGATAATTTTATGTTTGAAGATGTATAACATTTACTATATTTTATGATTTCTATTTTTATAAAGCATGTCAAGCTCGTTTGCTCACTTGCATTTGGAGTATACATCACGCTTGCAAGCATTATAGCATCACGACTTTCTTTACTATTTATAAGAACAAGAGGAAGAATTGACAATTTTCTATAAATAAAGTTAGCGAAGACTACTTGTTTGTGGGGTTTCAAATGAGATTTTATTTCAATTGATAATTATTATTTTACATTAAATATACATTATTTTTCATTTGTACTGAAACTTATATTTTTTATTCAAATCCTATAAGAAACAAGTGATTGATATATTTTTTTGTCTTGCAAATGAATTTACTATGAAGCAATATGAAGTCCCCACATGCTTTTATACTGTATTAATTGGTTGAGTGATGAATATCTAATTTTTTATTTGAATTTAAATTAAATTTGAAAATTTTGTATATGTTTAATTGTATATAATATTATCATGATTTTGTTCGATAGACATTTTGCCTCGTCTGTAACATCCCGCCTAAGCCTCGAATCTTTATTAATATTTAGACGATGTATCAGAAATGTTTTAAGCAAAGGGCAAATTGGTAAATTGTCAGTTAATGGGTTAATTATATGACAAGAGTAATATTCCGCTTGGACGTATCGATTATCAGTGTTGGAAACTTGTTAAGCAAGGATGGCAAACTTGTAATAAGTGGCATGGCGTTTTAGTAATTATTTGAAAAGAAGAGATTGTTTAAGAAGAAGAAGAACAAGATATTTTCTTGTTCATTCCTTTTCTCTTTCACTCACTCAAATTAGCTCTCATTCTCTCACTCTGCCTCCCTACTCTCACGCCTTCTCTCCCTCATCTCCCTCTCCATCAATTCAACATCTCTTAAAGGAATTCTTGGTAGAAACTTGCAAGCAAGCTTGGTTGATGATACTAGAACAAGAGAAAGGAAGAATGGAACAAGAAGGAAGGAAAACCTAAGCTAAGGTTGGAGAAGAAGTAAGGGAAAGCTTGGAAAGAAAGCTAACTAAATCAAGTGAGTTCCCTAGGGGTTATAGAACCCACCTTTTGAGTATTTCATGAGTTTTAGCATTATGAATAAGTTATGATCATTTGAACCCTAATTCCATTTTGATAGCAATTCTTGATCATTGTATGTTGTATCCTGTTGATAAGCCTTTGAAATTACCATTTAAACTGTTATATTGTTGGGCATGATTGGATAGACCAAAATTGGTGGAAAACATGTTTTAAACTTGCTCTATGCTGTCCAACTGCAGGTAAAATCGTGTCACGATTTTACCAGCGTGTCACGATTTTACAGGCAGAAACCAACACGATTTCTGGGTATGAAATCGTAACACGATTGCCAAATCGTGTCACGATTGCCCAATCGTGTCACGCTTTGACAGCTTACAGGGGACATTTTGTTTTTCATCTTTTCTTGCACCGTTTCGGCTATCCAATACTGCTCCGAACTTAAGGATCGACATGTAATGATTAAGCATTGCTAAAGAGCATATCAAGACTTATCCTTAAGATGGTTAAATCAACATTATAGAGTGAGGATGATAGGCATAAGATTATTAGAAAGGATGCCTTAATCCACAAGTATCATAGAAAGGTATAAGACCTAGTATTGAGTTTATCTCTCACTAGGCAATTCTCAAACACTCAATTAAGTATAAGCAAGCCAAGAATGTTATAGTATTCAAGTTTAGAAACCTATTATAGGTTAAAGAGAATTAGGAAGGTACTTATCATGTACCAAGCACAAGAATGATACCATGTTATAGCTAAGAACCTCTAGTAGGTTAAGTTTTAAAGAATGCATTAGATATGCACCGGAAATATGAAATGTAATAGATATGTTTATGAATTTAAGTTAAGAACCTAATGATAAAGAATATGATAACGTGTTCATCAGACTCCGGGATACGCCGGATGGGATTTCTCCGAAAGGGCTATCCACACGTAAGTTATAAGACGATATTAAACGTGTTCATCAGACTCCGGGTTTCGCCGGATGGGACTCTTCCGAGAGGATTGTCCACACGTATGCTAAAAGACTTAAGCATGTCCAGCAGGCTCCGGGATTAGCCGGATGGGACTTCTCCGAGAGGGTTGTCTACATGCAAGATGTGTCCAGCAGGCTCCGGATTATGCCGGATGGGGCTTCACCGAGAGGGTTGCCTACACAAAGATAAGAGGAGTCCGGTGTTAGCCTGATATGATAGGAATTTCACCGGTATGATGGGAGATGTACTTCGGGGTTACTCCACCCGGATGCACTCCGTAAAATGAACCAAGATAATGATTGTTTGTTCAACGCTAACTTCTAACTTTATGATATGAAAAGATGAATATGTATATTTTATATGTAATACGAGACATGATGATTAGTTCCTAGTGAACGCGATGTGATCATAGGATGTCCCCAAGATCACTACGTATAAGACTAAGATAAGAATAGAGTATGAAATGCATAAGATTATGTATATGACAAGTATAAGAAAGATAAAGACATGACGCGATCCTAGGTTTCCCCTTGATCGCGATAGATGTTAAAGAATGACAGCGATCGTAGGTATCCCCAATATCGCTAAGAGTAGGCACGGCGACCCTAGGTTTCCCCCGTGGTTGCCAACAGTAGGTTGGGTTGGAGCTCACTGAGACATTAAGTCTCACCCCAATCCTTCTGGTGCAGGTTCTTAGGTTAGCAAGAGATGTTCATGAAGATCTTCAGGAAGACGCTGGATGGAGTGCAGATGCTCGTCAAGGCAAGCTCAGGAGGTTGACAGATTTGTATATGTATAGGAAATGTATTTTGTGATATTTGGATATTTATGTAAACGAGCAAATTGTACTCATTCAGTGGTTTGTATATATTTAATTATTGTAAATTTTAATGTATCCGGTATCAGATTAATACGCATGCTAAATATTCTAGATAATTTAGTATGGGTGTTACAATTGGTATCAGAGCAGGTCGATTCAGACCGTGCCTTGGGTCATTAAAGTTTCAATAACAGTAGTGGGACCATTGGGTTCCAGATATTGTTCTAAAGGTCACATCTAGTTGAGCCTGATCAACTCAATCTAGTATATGACAGTTAGGATAAATGTCTGAGAGCTGAATGTGACCAAGGAGGAATGAAGTGTATGAAGGGCGAAGATTATGGTGACAGAATTCTAAGACGAAATTGGCGAAGGAGTATTCATGCCAAATGGTGGCTATTAAACTGTAAGTAATGAAGCCTGTCAGTGGCAAAGTTTCAGAAACATAAAGGATATTTAAGAGTAAGGTGAAGCACCTCAACCCAGTTGGACGCGTCGTTGAACGATGCCTCGTCTGCGGAATACATAAGAATTAAGGAATCATGGAATGCTCTAGGAAATGACGTAGAACCTTGACGGGAACCGCAGTTTTGAGAATTTAAAGTGAAGTGTGGACTAAGTAACGATTCTAGGTATAGAATTAAGGAATTGCAGTACCAAGCCTAGAGAAATGAAATGATGAATTACCGGACCGTTAAGAGAAATAATTACGGATTTCGTGAGTTATTGGACAGATGAAGTTAACCACTCAAGTGTCGTCTTTAAGCGTGAATCAGATATTCGGATGTGTCCTAATAGTAAGAAGATTAGAAATAAGCTAAGCTAGATTGGAATTTAGTGTACTAATGGACGAATTAAGTTGAACACCCTTGATTCGATGAACCGTATTGAATTTCCTCGGTTGGTTGGAGAATGCAAGTTTAAGATAACACAAGAGTAAAGTAGACCAGTTTTGAAGGATAATCGGAATCTTAGCAGAGAAGCATTATATGATATTTATTATATGGAAGATCGTCCTTTATATGAAATGTTAAGATTGTGATTAGAGTAACGGCGTTATATGTTTCTAACCGAAGAGTTTTCTTCCACAAATATTCAAGAAGCTGAAAGAAGATCACCCCGTGTAGATAAGTCTTGAGGGCGGTAATAAAGTATAGACTCCTGGCTGTTCAACTATATGCAAAATTACTCAGATGTTAAGAATCGAGCTTTGGATTGTGAATCCAGTAACAAGTGACTGGAGGAATCCAATAGATTATGGTAATGTGCAAAAGTTTAAGATCGATTAATCGGGCACTCGAAGAAACGCAACCGATGTTGGGCGTTCTAGAGAACCGGTAAGAGTTTAGATCTTTTCAGGACGGATTGTCCCGTAGAAACTCAAGAATAAATTAAGGGACCTGATAGAGTTAAGGAAACCAAAGTTGTCCCGAGAAGATTATGGATATGAAATCATTACGGATAAAGAAAGAGCGAATAATAGCAAGACTCAAATGAAAGGTATGAACCGTCAGAAGCTATAAGTGTTTTAGTAGTTGCCACCAATGGATGTACATGAATTTAAGCTACCTTAGAGATATTTCCAGTCGGGTTTCTGCAATGTTTAATGATTCTATATGAAGAACTGACTAAGAGATGGTTATCGAACTCAGAATATGGAAAGTAAAGTCGGAAACAGAGTATAAGCCGTTTGATCGGAGCATTATTAGACTCGTAATAGTTGCTAAAGACCGTTTGTAAGTTATTGCATATTTTCATGAAAGTAAGTATATGGCCCTTGTACGAAAGCAAAGGTAAAGTTAGGAGATGATCAATCCATAAGTTAAGTAGAAGGTTTAACCTACGAGAGAAATGATAACGTCAGACAATCTGTTACGGTGCTTACAAAGTTATAGAGTAAAAGGATTGACCGATGGAATTTTATGTGACAATAGTGAAGTCTTCCTCCGATGTTAACTCGAGTGTTAAAAATCAGAGTGGCGCAGCGGAGTGGTAATCCAAGAATGATATAATGAACAACGCTAAGCCGAGGCTTAGAGTATGAGAAGATGCTACGTGCTTAATTCCTATTATACGGGATAGTAGTAAGTATAAGCGATTTGAACGTATCATGAGTGCTAATGGAAAGTTATGGAAGTTAAGTTGACGAATACCTTAAACATCGAAATCCATGAAGGATGAAATATTTGAGTAGAGGCCTTGACCAGAGACGACAATGCAATGGCGAGTGAGTTTAATTCCACGTTGTAACAATGTCATGTTAACCTATATCAGTCGAAGATTTTGGAAGTCTTGAACTTAATGTTCACCAATAAAGGACGGAGAACTTTTACGCAGATTAAAAAGTTAATCGTAGTTCATGGTAAAGGGCTACGTGATTTCAAGTTATGACTAAAGGATTAAAGGCTAGGTGTGCTATTATTGGTAGCAACCAAGTAGAGTTTTCCATTGAAACCAAAGATCTTGAACTCAATGTTTAGAAATGAGAGATAAGTTTATGAAGCCGATGGAATGTAACCATAAATTTATGTTATGAGTTATTGTATACTTAAGAAATAAACATGAGTAACATTGGCGGGGCAAACCTGGCAAGCCAGTCGAAAGGCAAATCCCGAATGTTACAAAGTGAATTAATAGTAAAAGGAAAGAATCCCAAATATGTTATAAATGATGTCCCGTTAGTTGGACAATGATAATGTGACGTACTATGTACTCGTTAGCAGCGTATATGTGCCCTAACGTATATGTAAGTTAAGTGTTAGGACATATGCTATGAGATGATATGATATGTGAAATGATTTATACCATCCATCATTTGGACTACATTTTATAAGCTTTGGATATATATATATATATATATATATATATATATATATATATATATATATATACCGGCATAGGGAGTATAACGACCCGATAAAGATTCAAGATAACTGGTGGCAGGAATGATAAAAGATTATCGGACTTCTGATAACGAAGAATGACTTCTAATTTATCAAGATAAATGATGCCAACTACTTATTAAGCAAAGCATAAGAAATTTGCAAGAAATCCGCGAATTATTCGAGAATTTTATAGTGGAGGTAATGATTATGATTGTAACAAGAGGAACATCGAGATGGCATAAAGAAAGGAGCGGGTGCTAGAGGTGAAATTCCTGCTTGTGCGTATACTAATAGTGAAGCTGGTATGATCCCTGCTTTTGCATGAGGGTACATTATATCAGGTGTGCTGTGTAAGAATGATTCTAATTGGAAAGGACGATATAAGTCTATAAGTAAGATGTCGTCGTATGTGATGAAGGATAAAGATGAGAAATCATTGGAACTTGTTGCAATGCAACAAACCCCTGAGGAGTGAAAATATTCAAGGAGGATAAGATTATCCAGTAAAGTATTTGAGGTTTAGTAATCTTAAGTTGGAATTGTATTAGATGAGCCGAATAAGGTATATATGTATTTATACATGATTTCAAGGGAATTCTAAATTTCGAGGACGAAATTTCTTTAAGGGGGGTAGATTGTAACATCCCGCCTAAGCCTCGAATCTTTATTAATATTTAGACGATGTATCAGAAATGTTTTAAGCAAAGGGCAAATTGGTAAATTGTCAGTTAATGGGTTAATTATATGACAAGAGTAATATTCCGCTTGGACGTATCGATTATCAGTGTTGGAAACTTGTTAAGCAAGGATGGCAAACTTGTAATAAGTGGCATGGCGTTTTAGTAATTATTTGAAAAGAAGAGATTGTTTAAGAAGAAGAAGAACAAGATATTTTCTTGTTCATTCCTTTTCTCTTTCACTCACTCAAATTAGCTCTCATTCTCTCACTCTGCCTCCCTACTCTCACGCCTTCTCTCCCTCATCTCCCTCTCCATCAATTCAACATCTCTTAAAGGAATTCTTGGTAGAAACTTGCAAGCAAGCTTGGTTGATGATACTAGAACAAGAGAAAGGAAGAATGGAACAAGAAGGAAGGAAAACCTAAGCTAAGGTTGGAGAAGAAGTAAGGGAAAGCTTGGAAAGAAAGCTAACTAAATCAAGTGAGTTCCCTAGGGGTTATAGAACCCACCTTTTGAGTATTTCATGAGTTTTAGCATTATGAATAAGTTATGATCATTTGAACCCTAATTCCATTTTGATAGCAATTCTTGATCATTGTATGTTGTATCCTGTTGATAAGCCTTTGAAATTACCATTTAAACTGTTATATTGTTGGGCATGATTGGATAGACCAAAATTGGTGGAAAACATGTTTTAAACTTGCTCTATGCTGTCCAACTGCAGGTAAAATCGTGTCACGATTTTACCAGCGTGTCACGATTTTACAGGCAGAAACCAACACGATTTCTGGGTATGAAATCGTAACACGATTGCCAAATCGTGTCACGATTGCCCAATCGTGTCACGCTTTGACAGCTTACAGGGGACATTTTGTTTTTCATCTTTTCTTGCACCGTTTCGGCTATCCAATACTGCTCCGAACTTAAGGATCGACATGTAATGATTAAGCATTGCTAAAGAGCATATCAAGACTTATCCTTAAGATGGTTAAATCAACATTATAGAGTGAGGATGATAGGCATAAGATTATTAGAAAGGATGCCTTAATCCACAAGTATCATAGAAAGGTATAAGACCTAGTATTGAGTTTATCTCTCACTAGGCAATTCTCAAACACTCAATTAAGTATAAGCAAGCCAAGAATGTTATAGTATTCAAGTTTAGAAACCTATTATAGGTTAAAGAGAATTAGGAAGGTACTTATCATGTACCAAGCACAAGAATGATACCATGTTATAGCTAAGAACCTCTAGTAGGTTAAGTTTTAAAGAATGCATTAGATATGCACCGGAAATATGAAATGTAATAGATATGTTTATGAATTTAAGTTAAGAACCTAATGATAAAGAATATGATAACGTGTTCATCAGACTCCGGGATACGCCGGATGGGATTTCTCCGAAAGGGCTATCCACACGTAAGTTATAAGACGATATTAAACGTGTTCATCAGACTCCGGGTTTCGCCGGATGGGACTCTTCCGAGAGGATTGTCCACACGTATGCTAAAAGACTTAAGCATGTCCAGCAGGCTCCGGGATTAGCCGGATGGGACTTCTCCGAGAGGGTTGTCTACATGCAAGATGTGTCCAGCAGGCTCCGGATTATGCCGGATGGGGCTTCACCGAGAGGGTTGCCTACACAAAGATAAGAGGAGTCCGGTGTTAGCCTGATATGATAGGAATTTCACCGGTATGATGGGAGATGTACTTCGGGGTTACTCCACCCGGATGCACTCCGTAAAATGAACCAAGATAATGATTGTTTGTTCAACGCTAACTTCTAACTTTATGATATGAAAAGATGAATATGTATATTTTATATGTAATACGAGACATGATGATTAGTTCCTAGTGAACGCGATGTGATCATAGGATGTCCCCAAGATCACTACGTATAAGACTAAGATAAGAATAGAGTATGAAATGCATAAGATTATGTATATGACAAGTATAAGAAAGATAAAGACATGACGCGATCCTAGGTTTCCCCTTGATCGCGATAGATGTTAAAGAATGACAGCGATCGTAGGTATCCCCAATATCGCTAAGAGTAGGCACGGCGACCCTAGGTTTCCCCCGTGGTTGCCAACAGTAGGTTGGGTTGGAGCTCACTGAGACATTAAGTCTCACCCCAATCCTTCTGGTGCAGGTTCTTAGGTTAGCAAGAGATGTTCATGAAGATCTTCAGGAAGACGCTGGATGGAGTGCAGATGCTCGTCAAGGCAAGCTCAGGAGGTTGACAGATTTGTATATGTATAGGAAATGTATTTTGTGATATTTGGATATTTATGTAAACGAGCAAATTGTACTCATTCAGTGGTTTGTATATATTTAATTATTGTAAATTTTAATGTATCCGGTATCAGATTAATACGCATGCTAAATATTCTAGATAATTTAGTATGGGTGTTACATCGTCTTTTTCTAACATTTTACATTTCATCTTACTTTATAAGTTTCTTTATTTATTATTTTTTTTGGTGAATAAATTTGTTTGTTTAGCAAAAAAAGAAAAGTTTCTTTATTTATTCGTACACATATATTAACTTACATTTTTAAAATCTGAAATCTCTCAAATTGTTACGGTTAAATAACTGAAAGAGTCTAATTAGTATGAAAAAAAAACATAAAAGACCAATTTGTTACAATTAATTAACTTAAAGTACCTAAGTGGTAAAAAAAACTTAAATGACTAATTTGCTACAATTAAATAACTTAAAAAACCTCTAATGTAATTTAGCCAATATTTATTATTATTTTTTTAAAGGAAGAATAATTTATTATGTTGGAAATGATAATATCGAACAATACTGAGAAATGATTTGTGCATGAATCGCGGATCATGACACTTCTTATTATGTTGGCACATGACACTTCTGGTTCATTAGTTTTGTGCATGAATCGCGGATCATTACGAGTTAAAAGAAAAATTGAGGTTTGATTTTGTTTTAATCTTTAGATATATATATATTGATTAGGAAATTTTAACTAATCTATCATATGCTGGACTTTATTTCTATCAATCATATCAACGTTGCATAACTTATTTGTGTAATATGCAATTCAAATAATTTCATTTGCTTACTTCTAATCAATTTTTTTCTTCTATATTTAATGTTCCAAGTATTAATGTGATGATCTCATGATATAATTGTTTGCTAATTTGACAATGGGTACTAGATAACCAAAAGCATTGGGGATGCTTATCTAAAGTGGTCGCCAATTTCAAAGGAATCACATCCAAAATTTGAACCAGTTCCTAATTATACCAAAGGTGTACTCTCAGCAACACCATATACACATAAAAGAGATATAAAAGAGAGTGATAAATTCCTAATATTTGCTTCACACGGCTTTTGGAAACTTATGACAAATCTGGAAGCAGCTTATATTGTTTACAACAATAGCCCAAATATATATATACTACTTTTCTTTTAACTTACTATCATTTTATTATCGTCTTTATGATATACTACTCCCTTATTGGCTTTTGATTATGATATACCGAATTTTTATAGGGAATCTCAAAAAGACTTGTGAGAGCTGCTCCAGAGAAGGTCACCAATGATACTATCACGTATGAAAAGCTTCAGAATTTGGATGGAGGCAATGGTTTGCAGGGTCGTCATCATTATTATGACGATGTCACTGTAATTGTCATATTCTTGAACAATATGATATGGAAAGGGACATTTTATATAGTTAGCCTTGACAATTCTCGAGTTGTGATTGACATCAAAGTTCGTGACACACCAGTGTTAAAAGTTCAGCAACTGACAGTAAAAGTGAGATTGTCATTGCGACAACAACATCCTCATGATCCTAGCATTCTTACGAAGGAGGGATATGAATGGAAGGTTAAAGACTTATACAAGATTTGGTTTTTTCTTTTAACATCCTTTTTCTATTATTGCAATTAATATGATAGGGTAAAGAGTTGTTTAGGAGTATATACAATGTTTGTTATAAAATCATTAAACATACATTGTAACTGAATTACTGACATCAATGTAACTTACAATATATTTGCATCTTTTATTATGTTACTCAGACTATTGAGGATGCTTGCACCAAAACATAACATCTATACACTATATTGCCGAAGTTAGAAAATATATCGATACCTTGTAGTCAGACTATTCTATCAGCAGAACCGCACATAAGTTTGAGAATCATCAGAGATGATGATAGATGTTTTATTCTTGCATCTCGCGGATTTTAGAAATTTATGTCGAATGAAGAAGCAATTTTGATTGTTGAGAGACATGTACGACGTGTAAGAGTTTTTTACTTTTTTTTCAAAACTTTCTGATTTTTGTTATAATTATGGTTATAATTTGTTGAGAGAGATAGAGTCAGTAACATGATATCTAACTGAATATTGTGAATCACAAATTTGATTGAGTTACGAAGGTTGTACAATTATTTATACCCTCAAGTTGATGGACCAGTACAACTATTACAAATAATTACAACTATATATTATTTACAATAGAAAGGTATAAATGTCAATAATCAATCCACCATGAAGAAGATAGATAATTTCAAAAATAATATAACATGGTTCAAAGAGCTCGAGAGGCACCAATCGGTATAATTCTCCACGGCTGCTTACCAAGCTAACTCTTCAATGAAAGATTTCAGTCAAGTTGAGGTTGAAGACAACTAAGTTTTTTTTGTTTTCAAAATTACCTGTGAACCACCACATATATTTCACATGAAATCAGCTTTTAGGGTTCAACTATGAGCCCATAGTGTTTGAAAAAATATCCCTCAATAACTCACTATTTTGGGTGCACCCCACATAATTGAAAAAATGTCTTAGTGAGAAAAACTACAATTTAAAATTTATTAATGTCCGCATGAAAAAGGTAATATGGATAAGCTTTTGAATATATTGTACTATATAAAATTTGTATTTGGGTTAATCATTGGTGTGACTGCACAAAGTAAAATATATTTATGTTTATTCATATACAATATATAAATATTATAAACTTGATTGTTTTATATAAACTTTGTTTTAACTTTATTTTAAAGTGTTTGAAATAAATTAAGTATCATAATGTAATAAAAATAAACAGTTTGGAACCATTAGAATCGACAATGATTAGGTCTAGATATAAATTATAACTATAATTTGAGTATGGTACATGACATGTCTCTTGTGCCCCATAGACTTTACCAAATATACAATTTATTAGGTAGTTAGAAACTTTATACTACTAAATACATGTCACATATCTGATAAACAGTAAAGTATGTCATCTATATACTAATCAATAAAATTGATTAACAATTTCGGTAAAAATATATTGGCAACGGTATGTAGAGATTTTATAAGTATTAATTTGTGTTGTTAGTCTATATGTCAAAGAATAAAATGAATATTCACTCTTTTGTAAGTATTAATTTTTTGTTAATTGTTTTTTTAATATTACTACCTCTGTCCCTAATTATAAGACCCTTTTGAGAATATTTTGTGTCCCTTTTTATAAGATCATTTTGCTATTTCCAACTACATTAATTATTTCTTTACATACATACCCTTATTTATTATACATTTTTTTCTTCAATCACCAATAAATAACATGTTAAAAACATAAATTAACTCTCTATCTTAAAGGATAAAATTTAAAAACCAATAGTGATTACAAACAACATTAATACAGATATCAACTTTCTTAATTCCCATGATTTTGACAAAAGAGTCTTTTATTTAGGGACGGATGTAGTATATAGTAAGACAATTGCAATTTCAATTTTGTAGTTGACATAAATTGCAAAATTTATCAACTAAATTTCAATTACCAATGGTAATATCAAATTCGATCAATTAATGATTCAACCAATCATTAGGTCATAAATGTTGCAAATTCGGAGACGTAGTTATTCCACTCAATTGTATTTTGTCATATTATTTGTAGATATGTTCACGTATTTATCATTTTCAATTTTAAAAATGTTGAATTTATGTTTGTATACGATGTATTCTACTAAATTGCATGAATGAATATCATCTTTTATTAAAAAGAATCACATACAAATTACTTCTAACATGTTATATTTCACTTTATATTTATTACAGTGAAAAACACATAGATATTTTATAATTACAACATCCGTTCCACTTATATGTCATTCTAGCAAATGAACATAGATTAAGAAATATAATTAAAGTGTCAATATTATTTTTTACATTTCAAAAGTACCATAATTTAATCTTTTACATCAAATTACCATTACAAACTTTCATAAGAAACTTGTCCAAGACACTTATGATTTAAGTCACTTTCTCTCTCCATCCACCATGCATTTCAAACGATACTTCTCTCGGTTTACCGCTTTTTCTCATCACCGTTCAGTTTTTAACAAAATCAACAAATTTTCACAACACAGTGCAATGATCATGAGTAGTTTTCAATGATGGTCTTTATTGGTTTAAACAAAAGAATAAATATCCATGTGTACACTGTAAATGAATGAATGAATGAAAGTATTGATTTCTTAATAACATTGGTCAAACAAAGGAATATGTAGTATTTGTTCTGTCCCAAATTTTAAATCGCTTAGGAAAAAAATTTGTCCCAAATTATAAGTCGTTTAATATCAATGAAGCATTAATGTTATTTTTCCTTTAGATATTCAAGTTTGTTTATCTGTAGGATTTAGAGACATGCTCTTCTGTGAGTAATTCTAATCTACAAATTGCCTTAAAAAAGCATAGACAAAATTCTCGATGATCAAACTATTCCAGCAACTTCCTGGATGAGGTTCGGATCCTGCAAGTTAGCCTATTGGATGAATCGCGTGGTGAAGATGACACTTTTAAAGACTTGGCAATCAAGGTTGGAGAAACCTTGTGTCGTATCAAGACAACACATGAATATTATGACTTGGCTGATAAAAATCTGAAGGATCCCAAGTCAGGGTATATGGTGGACATACATGTGAAAGAGTTAAACAGGTGGGAAAAAGTTTTAGAGAAGGCTAAGAGTGATTGTAAATGTATCAGGAAACTCATATATGAAGTTGGGTCAAGTGAAAGGGAGACCGTGCCAGAAATAATAAGAGAAGATCTGCATGAGACTCAACCCTCACTTGATGTTAGTAAGATCCGCTAACTTTAAAATATATTTTTGAATTATACAATATTTGTTTGTGAAATGGATCAAATTCAATAGTTTGTTGTTCCATATTGCTATACAACACAATACTACAACTGATTGTAAAGTAGGATTGAAACGTAGAGGAATATTTATAATTGAAATTATGTTTACATTTTTATTACTGATATATGAATGTGTATGTACGATAGCTTAAGAGAGTTATCGAATCAATGTGCAGAGCAGGGTGATGCATTGAAGGTGACTCGACCAGATAAGGATAACGATGGATCACAAAAAAGCAAGGAAACCACAGTTAAGAAAAAATTAGGAGACGTTAAAGGAAAATGTTGCATTCCTTTCAATCAGTTGTAAGTCAAATTGTTTTTTTTATAGAACCAATCAATACATTTTTATTGGTATGTAACATCATAAGATAAACTAACAAAATTATTTTATGCAAATTTCAAGAATTGACAAACTAATATTTTTAGGGTTGATTCGAGAAAACAACAATGAAATGTCGTACGAGCTTCTAAAAAAAGTTCTTTTATGTTGTTAAGAATTAATATGACAAAACCCCAAACATCTTATATACTGGTTCTTCTTGTCTGATCAATATGATATGGAAATAGACATTTTATATAGCTAACCTTGGCGATTCTCGAGTTGTGATTGGCATCAAAGTTTGTGACACACCAATGCTAAAAGTTCAGCAATTAACAGTAAAAGTGAGATTGTTATTGCGACAACAACATCCTCATGATCCTAGCATTCTTACGAAGGAGGGATATGAATGGAAGGTTAAAGACTTATACAAGATTTGGTTTTTTCTTTTAACATCCTTTTTCTATTATTGCAATTAATATGATAGGGTAAAGAGTTGTTTAGGAGTATATACAATGTTTGTTATAAAATATTTTTGCATCTTTTATTATGTTACTCAGACTATTGAGGATGCTTGCACCAAAACATAACATCTTTACACTATATTGCCAAAGTTAGAAAATGTGTCGATACCTTGTAGTCAGACTATTCTATCAGCAGAACCGCATATAAGTTTGAGAATCATCAGAGATGATGATAGATGTTTTATTCTTGCATCTCGCGGATTTTAGAAATTTATGTCGAATGAAGAAGCAATTTTGATTGTTGAGAGACATGTACGACGTGTAAGAGTTTTTTTACTTTTTTTTTCAAAGCTTTCTGATTTTTGTTATAATTATGGTTATAATTTGTTGAGAGAGATAGAGTCAGTAACATGATATCTAACTGAATATTGTGAATCACAAATTTGATTGAGTTACGAAGGTTGTACAATTATTTATACCCTCAAGTTGATGGACCAGTACAACTATTACAAATAATTACAACTATATATTATTTACAATAGAAAGGTATAAATGTCAATAATCAATCCACCATGAAGAAGATAGATAATTTCAAAAATAATATAACATGGTTCAAAGAGCTCGAGAGGCACCAATCGGTATAATTCTCCACGGCTGCTTACCAAGCTAACTCTTCAATGAAAGATTTCAGTCAAGTTGAGGTTGAAGACAACTATTAGGTAAGTTTTTTTTGTTTTCAAAATTACCTGTGAACCACCACATATATTTCACATGAAATCAGCTTTTAGGGTTCAACTATGAGCACATAGTGTTTGAAAAATATCCCTCAATAACTCACTATTTTGGGTGCACATATATCCACGCAGTGTTTGAAGAAATGTCTTAGGAAGTAACTTATTTTTTAAGGTGCACCCCACATGTTTGAAAAAATGTCTTACTGAGAAGAACTACAATTTAAAATTTATTAATGTCTGCATGAAAAAGGTAATATGGATAAGCTTTTAATATATGTACTATATTTTAAAATTTGTATTTGGGTTAATCATTGGTGTGACTACACAAAGTAAAATATATTTATGTTTATTCATATACAATATATAAATATTATAAACTTGATTGTTTTATATAAACTTTGTTTTAACTTTATTTTAAAGTGTTTGAAATAAATTAAGTATCATAATGTAATAAAAATAAACAGTTTGGAACCATTAGAATCGACAATGATTAGGTCTAGATATATATTATAATACCTTTGATATTATAACTATAATTTGAGTATGATACATGACATATGTCTCTTGTGCCCCATAGACTTTACTAAATATACAATTTGTTAGGTAGTTAGAAACTTTATACTACTAAATACATGTCACATATCTGATAAACAGTAAAGTATGTCATCTATATACTAATCAACAAAATTGATTAACAATTTCGGTAAAAATATATTGGCAACAGTATGTAGAGAATTTATAAGTATTAATTTGTGTTGTTAGTCTATATGTCAAAGAATAAAATGAATATTCACTCTTTTATAAGTATTAATTTTTTGTTAATTGTTTTTTTAATATTACTACCTCCGTCCCTAATTATAAGACCCTTTTGAGAATATTTTTTGTCCCTTTTTATAAGATCATTTTGCTATTTCCAACTACATTAATTATTTTACATACATACCCTTATTTATTATACATTTTTTTCTTCAATCACCAATAAATAACATGTTGAAAACATAAATTAACTCTCTCTCTCTTAAAGGATAAAATTTAAAAAACAATAGTGATTACAAACAACATTAATACAAATATCAACTTTCTTAATTCCCGTTATTTTGACAAAAATTTCTTATATTTAGGGACGGATGTAGTATATAGTAAGACAATTGCAATTTCAATTTTGTAGTTGACATAAATTGCAAAATTTATCAACTAAATTTCAATTACCAATGGTAATATCAAATTCGATCAATTAATGATTCAACCAATCATTAGGTCGTCAATGTTGCAAATTCGGAGACGTAGTTATTCCACTCAATTGTATTTTGTCATATATTTGTAGATATGTTTGCGTATTTATCATTTTCAATTTTAAAAATGTTGAATTTGTGTTTGTATATGATGTATTCTACTAAATTGCATGAATGAATATCATCTTTTATTAAAAAGAATCACATACAAATTACTTCTAACATGTTATATTTCACTTTATATTTATTATAGTGAAAAACATATAGATAGTTTATAATTACAACCTCCGTTCCACTTATATGTCATTCTAGCAAATGAACATAGATTAAGAAATGTAATTAAAGTGTCAATATTATTTTTTACATTTCAAAAGTACCATAATTTAATCTTTTACATCAAATTACCATTACAAACTTTCATAAGAAACTTGTCCAAGACACTTATGATTTAAGTCACTTTCTCTCTCTCCATCCACCATGCATTTCAAACGATACTTCTCTCAGTTTACCGCTTTTTCTCTTCACCGTTCAGTTTTTAACAAAATCAACAAATTTTCACAACACAGTGCAATGATCATGAGTAGTTTTCAATGATGGTCTTTATTGGATTAAACAAAAGAATAAATATACATGTGTACAATGTAAATGAATGAATGAAAGTATTGATTTCTTAATAACATTGGTCAAACAAAGGAATATGTAGTACTTGTTCTATCCCAAATTTTAAATCGCTTAGGAAAAAAATTTGTCCCAAATTATAAGTCGTTTAATATCAATGAAGCATTAATGTTATTTTTCCTACTATACCCTTAACCATTTATTACTTTCTCTTCTTTCAATTCTTTTCATTTATCTTTTAAGAACAATTTTGCAGAAGAACTCATAATATATATTTTCGTATAAAATTAATTGCATTTCTTAATACGTGTGAAATGACCATACCAACTTATAATTTCAGACGGAGAGAGTAATAATTATAGAGGGATAAAATTGGAAAAATAGTGCAAAATTTTATTGATATCACAAAACGACATATGATTTGGAACAAATTGTTTTTGCTAGAATGACATATAAAGTGGAACGGAGGGAGTATAATTTAATAAAATTTCTATTCTCTTTACTTTATTTAAAGTTATAGTTTTTATTTCTACTAGTAAAATATTTTATAGTCGTTAATATTTTCAAATACGCGTTAAATGAGCAAACATAGATTTGTCGTGAAACCGAGAGAGTAGTATAGTTGAAAATTTAAACTTTGTCTAATATGCACAGATAAAATATCTTACACTATGCACAACATACATGTGTTTCATAATTGGATCAAAAAGTCACATCATATATCATTTTATCCAATGGTAGGATTCATTGATTCTATAGTATAAACTAACTTGTGTATGATGTAAGACTCATCTCACTTATGTAACATTAAATTAGCCAAGAAGTTCAAATTGGTCTTCTCCTTTGATTTGTCTTTCTAGTTTTTCTGTATTTGTGTTACTTTGATGACATAGAGTAGTAAATATTCCCATCCATGTTGTCAATAGTGGGCTATAACAAAATAACATAACAATGATAAGGTTTGGCACGATTCTCTTGACCAGCGAGCCGCAATCAGTAATATTGGTTTTTGCGCCCACTAATTATGGTCCCAAACCGCTATCACATCCACTATTAGGATTTCAAGGCAAAATTCCTCAAATTCTTTTTTAAAATCGCCGTCTTTTCAATTCGAACCGTTTTTTGTGTTCTTGCTCACAAACAATCTTTTTGTTCTTCTTCCTACCCTTACTTATCTTTGTTATGTTCTTGTTTGTTGTTTACATTTTACTGCTCTGTACTTTAGGTTCTTTAATTATTATGTACGATATGTTGGAATTATGAGCAGAGATACCTAAATATCATACATACATATTGTAACGTAAATTCATATAAATGTGTACCTTATACAATTGAAGGATCATTTGGGACGCCCGAGCGATCAAGCCTTAAGAGAAGCTAGGGTGTGAGAGTCTTCTGCATATTACTGGTGATCAACAACTTATATTTCTGCTAATGTTTTAACCTAATAGGATGATTAGAATATACATGCCCATCAGTTGAGGCAGGAACCTGTCGACTAGCTTACGAAGAGAACAATCCAAGTGATCACGGATTGTTCCCAATTACAACCAAATAGCACATTTTTTCATATATGTAAAATAAGCGCAACAATATTTTAATTTATATTTTAATTAATTAATTAAAGTTATCCATAAATCAAACACGATAGTCTTTTAATTTTGTGTGTTTTTCCATTTTAATTTGAGTATTTATGTTTAATTTATACACTAATTTTTAGTCCTTGCAATAACAGATATCATGTTATACCACTATTACTAGTGGGTCGGTGCTACGCAACACTATTTGGGATTAACAACATAGATTCTCATATTATTGATCAGTGAGTACAATGACGAAGGGGATATTTATATAGAAATAAGGTTAACCATGAAACAAACCAACTCGAACATAGTTTAAAACTCATTTGTTTAGTTCATGAATCAAATTAGTTGAATTTGAGCTGAAAATTAAGTTTATTAACTAAATAAATTAAACTTGAGCTATATAGTCTGACTCATTAAGTTCATAAGCTAGATCGATTATATATATAATCATATACATCAACCTTTAATTTATTAAATTCAATATTTAAAGAAAATCCCCTAAATGTTTTCTTTTTCTTCATACTTATGTACATATCAACATTGTATTTGTGTCTATTTTGTAAACACCTTATGTTTGTAATCTTTTATTTTCAACTTGTTTCCAGCCCTATAGAGAAATATAAACTCAAACTAACAATAGAAATAAAATGTAAACTCGGATAAAAATAAGCAACAGATCTATCTAACCTGGATATTTATCCTCAATGACAAACTACTTAGTAAAACCAATTATAAATGAGAACCTAATAATGAACTAAAAGTACATAGTTTATATAAAAATGAGTTTATATAAGAATGAGAAGAACAAATTGATAACTAACTATAAACTAACAACGATGACTAACCTAACTAACTATAAATTAACTATTAACAAACTTTTACACACACACTCTTTCACTTTCAAGTGATTTTTTTTTTAAAGAACTTTTAAGTGAACTGATTGGTCATTGTTTTTTAATATTATAATTTTCAACTTTGTATATGTATCCGGTAGATGGTATTTTTCTAACTTTTCGTACACCCCATGATGGCTTTAGAGATAAGGAGTGTATCACAAAAAATGATATAAGTTATTGATTACTTGTCATTTTTTGGTGTTATATATATCACCCCTCTAGAATTTTAGGGTAATAATATATTTAACTTTTTTTTTGCCAACAGTATTATCATCTTCCCCTAAAATTTTTATAGTGTGCAAAAAAAATAGTGTGTAAATATATAAATTTTTCTGTATGTACCGTCAATTTCAATTCCTTGATAAAATTGTTTCAAATATATGTCCCCAACGTAAATATAATAACAATAGACAATTCCTCAAGAAAACAATTGACAATTAAAAAGGGCAATATATAATCCTCTAAATGAACCCAATAACTTGAAACCAGATCTAATTATATTGATAAATAATTATTTGGCTACATTTTGCTCTGAATACTATTGTTACCAAGTACCTAACAGATTTTTTTTTACGTTAAAGATAATTTCATTAACAAAAGTCTGGCAATAAATCAAACGTCAAGATTGCAGAAATACAAGGTGGAGTCTCTTCGATCCATATGCAATATAAATTATGAATAGCATATTTAGCTAAACAATAAGCAGCTTGGTTGGCTTCGCGCCTAACATGCAAAAAAATTTCAACTACGAAAGCAAACATTGAAACTAATACAATCTTCAATAATAGAGCCGACATAGGTGGACGATTGATGATAAGCAGTCAACGCCAAGACCACATTAAAAACATCTGATTATGTTATAAGATTCATAAAAGACACGTCTAATTCGCAAATTTCAAACCCTTCTGCATAGTTAAAGCTTCTGCAACCTCTGAGTCTGGTAAAGAAAAGACTTACGAGCAGCTAGCAGCAACGACAACACCTTCATTATCTCTCACCACAACACCAATACCCTACTTACCCTCCTCTATCGGATCTACTGCATCAACATTAAGCTTATAAAAACCAATAAAAGAAGGTGTCCAATGAACATCAGATATCTGCAAACTACAAAGCCTCTGATAGCTTCTCATTATAGCAATAAGGATTATACCAATTTTATATAAGCTTTATTAACTTTCCTAATGCCTAACTAATTCAGTTACATTCAGTTATAAGCAATAACAGAAATTATGTACACCAAGCTAACTTCCCAAACTATAAAAGTCCTAAGCCAACTGCTAACACTTCTCAAACTTGTTATTACTCTTCTTTTTCCCAATAGCTAGTCCATTACATTCCAAGATTGATCATTTCTTCTGCATGCAACAAAACAAGCTCTTCGTCTCATGAATGTTCTTATTGTGAGCTATTTGAAGAATTTTCTAATCTATATAGTTAAAGAACTGCGCAAGAATTTAATTCTCTAGGTGGAAAAACTTTGCAGATTGCATGGTGTTAAATCTTGATTTAACATCATCTTAGTAGCAGCGAGGTATATACGTCATCTTGGTTCAAATTGAAGTTGTCAACTTAGTTAGGTACGTGAACTTGATTGAAGGTTATAGTGTGTGTGCATTCTTTATTATTTCTTTTATATTTTGGTCTATCACTTTCATTCGTTGGGGTCCACATAGAATTTTGTGATTTGTATTGTTCGTTTAAGTTTTTATCTTAATAATAATGGGTTGAAAAATCTGAATTCAAGGTCAAGTTTATATTTGTTCATAACTAGTATGGTATATATGTTTATTAATAAAAAACTCTACTATGCCAGTTCGTACATTGAATTGTTATGAAAAATTACAAAAGTTGTGTCTTTTTGCGACTATGAACTATTGTTTTCTGCCATGCAGTGTGGAATTCTGTATATTGATATTGTTTTCTTTTTCTTTTCCTTTCTTCTTTCATTTTTCAGCAATTTTTTAGTCTTATTGAGTTAATGTACATATAATGTACTTCACAGGGTCGATTTGTTTATTTATATATTAGTATATTATATGTTATGGTGTCAATTTCGGTTTGAATTGCAAGTATATAAGATTGCATAATGTAATATTTCAGGTAAAATATAAATGGGGTGTGTCAACTGTAAGACACAAAAAGGTGGACGACTTCCTAGGCAGCGGGATCCAGTAATTCTTGCATCACAGACTGCTTGTATGTCTATCGGTTAATTCAATGAGATTATGTTAATTAAGCTTTAATTAATTCTTGTATATTTCTAAGATAAGATTGTGAGTTTTTTTTGCTAGACAGTTCAATTTCTTTAGTTTATATAGTTATAAATGGTGGACATGTAAAACAGGTCTACCTTGTAATATATAACCTGGGTTATACGGGAGGAAATTATTTTGACCCCTTTTTTGTCAATCTAGACTGTGTCATAAATTGTACTCCCTCCGTCCCAAAATATAAGCAAAAATTGGTCAACAAAAGTTAATGTATTTGGTTCAAAATTTGTACCAAATACATCAACTTATGTTGACTCATTTTTGCTTATATTTTGGGACGGAGTAGTATTTTTTTGGTGACGGGCATGGGCTATGGGGCCCAAAATTGAATTTATTATTATTATTATTATTAATTTCATTGATAAATAGCTTCAAACTTTTTACATGCTTGTAACCAAAAAAAAACTTTTTACAGGCTACATTTTTTAGCTCATAGGAATATTCTTGTATATAAAAATAAGACAATATTACAAATTGCATTTCGTTTTGTGAGCAACAGGAGCTAGGGACCCAAAACTCCATTTATTCTTATCATTGTGGAAGTAAATGTTGTTTTGCTATATATTTTCCCTTTTTCTAATAAATTGCCTGCAATTTCCTAAGAAAAAAACTCCTTTTTGATAAATCCGTTTAGCAAGCCGTGCTAGTTAATTAAGAAACAAAGTCTAGACTTGTTGGTTCATATGTATTGGTGTCTCAATTTAAATGGATGGGACAATCGTATTTTGTTAGTTATTAAGAAAATTTTATGTATATGTCAAAAAAAAAATCTGTATGTATTAAGTGATGCATTTTTTATGGAATTATACTTTTTCAAGCAATCGAGTTAGTTTTGTAGTTGAAACTTGTGTACAAATTTTTTGTTTTCCAGTCTCTTACAGTGATGTTGAAGCATTAGCAGAGCTTTTTAAGAGCATCAGCATCAGCAATTCAATTGTCGCTGATGGAAAAATAAGCAAGGTACTACTATAGAATATATATTATATTATACATTTAATTTCTGCATAGGCTTTTTCTACAAATTATATTGTATATATAAGTTGTTGCATATATAGTCCAAGTATAGAGAAAATGTCATCTAATCTAGTTAACATTTTTGTTTGATTGTTACTTGTTAGATTATTATGATTGTTCGTTCTTCGATCACATGGAACTTGTAGCCCTTAATTAATACGATTATGTGTGTTTTTTATTTGTAGGAAGAATTTAAATTAGCAATATTCAACAATAGTGAAAAGGAACATATATTGGCAGATCGGGTACTATACTCTTGCTTTCTTAATAATAACTATATTATTATTTTTTATGTCATTCATATTGTGAACTAATCTTTTAATGAAATTGACTATATCTATTAATACAAAAAATTGAAACGTGCAGATCTTTGATCTATTTGATGTCAAGAAGAAAGGAAAGATTTATTTTGATGACTTCGTTAGATCACTCAGTCTCTTCCACCCAAATACATCACTAGAAGCCAAGATAGATTGTAAGTTAAAAACTGATCAGGTCTCCATTCATTGTGTTAGACTTCTACATTTTTTTGTTCTTCTAACAATCAATGTTAATATTATTAATTGTTACTTTAGTAGTATTATGATGAGTGTGGAAATAAAATCATTGATATTCTTATCACTTAACTCTTTAACGTCACATTAGGTTCCTTATCAATGTGACTTTGGTATTGTGATGCAGTTTCATTTAGGCTCTATGACTTGAATGATAATGGCTTTATAGAGCGAGAAGAGGTAAATATTATTGAAAGTTATTATTAGTTTGTTCATAGACCTTCAATAAAAATGAATTAAATTAAATCTATTATAATTTTTTTCCAAAGTGATAATTTTGGTTGCTCTCCTTCTAATTTGATAGGTCAAGCACATGGTTATTACAACTCTTGACGAGTTTGAACTTGGTGTGACTGACGAGGCAATAGAAGCAGTTCTAGACAAGGTGTTATGTTTGCGATTTTTTTTCTCTTTTTTTCACAAATTTCTTAGATAGTACTCCCTCCGTCCTAAAATATAAGCAAAAATTGGTCAATAAAAGTTAATGTATTTGGTTCAAAATTTGTACCAAATACATCAACTTATGTTGACTCATTTTTGATTATATTTTGGGACGGAGTAGTAGTACATTTGAAATACCATACAGTTTTGAAGAAATAAAATCGCTCTTAATAGAAGTTGTACTGATTGTAACATCTTGTTTTTTTCTTCTCTATAAATTATTAAAATTGAATAAAATAATTAATTAGTTTGGTATTGTATTTTTCTGGCCAGACATTCTTGGATATGGACCAGAACAAAGATGGTCAAATAGACATTGATGAGTGGCGAAGCTTTGTTACTCAAAATCCAAATATGATTAAATTCATGACTATACCCGGCCTACGGTATGTACAAGATTATTTTTATGAATATACTTTATATATATATGTTGATGTTGAAACTACAGTGTAATTTACTTGGTTATTATTGTCATTAATTAATGCAGGGAGGTAACAACCTATTTCCCAAGTTTTATATGGAATACAACCATGGATGATGATCAACAAATTGGATGCTCAACTTCAACTGTGGGTCATGCTCAACCTGGATGCTCAACTTCAGCCGTGCGCGATGCTCAACCTGGATGCTCAACTTCAGCCGCGGGTGATGCTCAACCTGGATGCTCAACTTCAGTGGATCATGGTCAACCTGGATGCTCAACTTCAGTGGATCATGGTCAACCTGAATGCTCAACTTCATCCGCACATGATCCTGGATGCTCAACATGATGCTCCACTTGCTTGAGAGCACAAAAACTTTAGACTTTTCAATTATTGAAAGAATTAGATGCATCGAGAGTTTTTGTCTTTTGAAAAAGGCATATTGAATAGCTTCTTGAAAAGCTTTTACGAAGCTTTTTATACATGAATCCCTCTTCCAATCTCTATGTGTGCCTTTTGAGTTTTCTAATTCTTATAACTGTCCGTGAGTTACATATAGCTCTCTGCGTTTATTTTTCTGTGTTTCTTCTGCTATATATAACATCATAACTGCATACTACTAATAGGTTTTTGGCCTGAGTATTACACTTTTGGTCTCCCATATAGTTTGTCTCATTCACAACTTTCGTTCCTTTTTTAGAAAACTACAATTTTGGTGTACTTTTCTGGAAAAAGGAAAAAGTCTGCTTGCATGTGAAATTTGGACATAAGCTTGATAGTGTGACAACTGAAATGTTTATGTGGCACGTGAGTGAAATATACATTGTCATTTAGGTATATATTTATGAGGCAAGTAATTTTTTTTAGTTTTCTATTCTTTTTTTGATAAAAAAACTGGCTAGTTAAAATCAAAAGAAGCTGGATGGATATTGTATATTATATCCACCTAGACATCCTAGTCATGTACCACATGATCAAAATTCTGTCCCAATTTCAGTGACTTGTGAGGATAGTAAAAAGAAAAAAATATTCAAATTGTAACTGATCTTATTGTATCAAGGAAAGCACTGAAAAACTACCTAAGCACATTATGTGAATGAGTGAACGACTTGATTAATAATCCGTTGCAATCATGTGTAATTTTCATTTTACAAACATCTGTGTACAAATAACAAGCAAAAGACTAAGTTAAGACCAATAAATCTGATCAAAACCGCAGTGTTATCAACTCTAGCATTGTGTGAAACAATTTATAGGGTCCAATTTGTTACTTTTGGGAACTGATCTAATATCGTCTAAAGGTCTTTCATTGTGGATAAGACTCCTCTATTTTTTATTTGATTTTAATTTTGTAACAAGAAAACCGTGTCTCTCTTTCCCGGTACATCAATGATCCGATGAACCCGAACATCCAAACTAAATCAATTAAATTGATCCAATAAAAATATATAATATATGAGAAGAAAAACAATATATTTAAAAAAAAAATCTTGTTAACTTTTAACAATGTCAACCGAACCAAACTAACGAACTTGTTCTTTATCTATTTGATTTGGTTCGAACTTCAAGAGAAGAGATTGCAAAAACTGAACCAAATAGACTATACTGAGTTGAATTTCTCTCTCTCTCTCCCAAAATCGGAGCCAAATCGACTCATTATACCCTTAGGGCTTGTTTGGTGCACACATGATAAGGAGATATGATAGGATAAAACTATCATATCCTGATTCAATTCGTTGTTTGATGCACCAATATGATATGATAAATTAAACATATTCCATATCCTATCCTATTCACCCTTTGTCTTTTTAATCCTTAGTTTTTAGTGGGTTAGCAACTTGATAAGATAATATCCCACATGCCTACTTCTTCTCTCTCTCTCTATCGTGCCTGCTTCCTCTCCCAAAAATCCCTTCTCTCTCTCTCTCGTGCGCCTCCTACCTCATCAATTCATCTCCGTCACACCTGCTTCATCTCCATCAATTGAACAATTGATTAAGAAAAATGTCATGTTGAAAGAAGAAACCCATTATATTCAAGAAAAAACAATTATATTCAATTGATCAGAATTCCAATTGTTTAAAGGCTTCGATTGAAAAAATCAAGGCTTTTCAATTATATTCAATTGATTAAAAATCCTTCTTGAATTTTTAAAGGCTTCAATTGAAAATATCAGTTGAATTAAAGGCTCCAAGGCCTCGAGTGAAAAAAACCTATTGATTGAAGAAGAAAACACATATCCATCACACTAATTATATTCAATGAATTTTTCAACCAGGGACTCTCAATTTCAGCTTAGCTGACTCTATTCGATACAATTTTGTTTGATATTATTAAAGTAACATTATCATATTTCTTATCATGTTTCTTATCATGTGTAAACCAAACACATGAAAGGATAAATGTCTATCCTACTACTATCATATCATATCTTTATCATATCATGTGCACCAAACGGACTCTTAGAAGCGAATGGGAAGAGAGGAGTAGATTTTGTGTGAATGGTGTATCATTGCATTTGGTAGAACGTTATTATCTAATATTAAAAAAATATAAACGTTAACATGTGTCCTTAGAACACATGTTAATGATCTACATATAATAATTCTGTCTCAAATATTATGTATCTAAATTCTTAAATTGCTCTTTTCAATATAAAATTGCTACATGTGCCTAAGTGTTAGAGCACAAGCTAGCAAGCACCATTAAAAAACGATCTTGCATGGTGCACCGCTTAGATCACTTGTGCACGTTAGAACAAGCTGAGTATATCAGGTAGAAGCCCATTTTAATTTTCCAACTTTACACGAACAAAAAATAAAAAAATGTTGTTTCTCTCGAGTGATTTCTCTATGTGGTAGGGCGTGGATCCTATATACAAACTTTTTTTTAGTAGTAAACTAGTAATTTATTGATTTTCAACAAAAAAAAATTATATTGGACAAATAATCTCTAAATATATTTTTCTCTCTGACGGAGAATACATTTGTGTCTTCAATGGTATTGGCAATTCCAATAGTCTCCATGCTGAAATTGTGTTTGATGCATGAAATTCAAATTTGTTGAAAGGCAGGTTTTTCGAGTAGTATATGTTACACTCACATACTATCCACTTAGTATGTATATCATGTTGATATTTCGACATACCATTATCATAATGAGATAGCGATAATAAAAAAGTATATGGGTAATGATTGGAATTTCCATTTGTATCATACTCTAGAGAAAAAAATGTAAGTCATTAACCAATTATATTACATAATGCCAAATGCACCGGTGGATTCTTTTGATCCCCCAACTGAGTTGTGTTGTTGTATTTGCTTCATATGATGGGTGCGATGAATGTTGCTTACCCTTGTGATTTTTGGTCTTTTTGATTTTTTTTTTTTGCTTTGGTTTTTCATTATCTCATGTAACCAAAAACTTTATTTTTTCCACTCACTTTTTTGAGTGAATTTCACATGGATACACAACATGGTATTGTATAAGCGGTAAATATTTAAATACCCAATTATCTCAATACATAAATAAATCTATGCAGCTCCACGTAGAGATATCTTAATTGAACAAACAAATCGTGTTTATCTCGTTAATTTGAAAATAAATATCTCCAACATAAAATAACACCCCATAATTTAATAGAGATGCATCAATATACTAAAATTTTAGTCTTAACTATGATTTGTCCACGATTAGATATGACCGTTAGAGTATGTGCAATGTGGTGGAATGCAGTTGTTCTTCACTAAAGCGTAGTGAAATAACTTCAAAGATACTCCAACATTTATGTGAGTGTTGTTTCAATGAGTTTTGAGGTTTTTCTCAAAATGAGAGTCTTTACCTTTTTTTGTTGTTGTGGGTGACCTCTTTTATATGATGCCACGTGCACAGTGGAACCGTAGGACTTCGGAGCTTAATGCAGTTATCGATAGTTCATATATAGACTAGCGCTTTGTTGAGCCCTTAAACCTTAGGATTGAACTTTGACCGAGTCTTAAATAACTTGTATCTATATTGTATATAAAGAGAATACATGGTTTTAAAGTGATTTTTTCACTTCCAATCATACTCTTAAACAAATTTGTTTGTAAGAATGTTAGGATAATAGAAATTATGCTTTATGGAGTTGAGGTGTCATTCAAAAAGATAAGAATTTATATTATATTTGTTATATTGTTGGTGTCATTGAAAAAGATAAGTATACTTTGCAATATGAAAATGCAAAATATTTATTTATATAATTTTAATCAAAATATTTTTTCTATAAAAACTAATGTTCGTAATTTATACGCACTAATGCAATAAAAAGAACAAATAAACCGACACTAAACGCTAGTTAGTTTATAATTAAAATAGATTTAAACTTGTATCAGTAATTTACTCTTTTCATTCCTAATTATAGGATCTTTTACATTAAAAAAAAAGTTATCATTAAATATAAGACCTTTTAGACATTTCTAGATACATATATTAGTTTTTTTTTTCAAATATAAATTAGACATTTCAAAAATAAATTTATTATCCAAATAATTTTTTTAATACTCGTGAATTTTGATTAGAAAGATCTATAAAAAGAGATGTAGTATTAAATAATCTAAAAAAATGTGAAATCATTGCATTTGCACTCACTCGTTTAGATAAGTGAGATGTCAAGAAGTAGGTAGGTTCTTACCATCATATTTCCATTCACCGAATGAAATATAAATCCAAAACAGTATTTTGGCACCTTTCCCATTTCATAGAAGACACACCTAAGAATTAAGATACCATTGTTACCCTCGACATTCCTCAATAATCAACACCATTATCTCCGAGTTTCCCTCTAATTTTATCATTGAGGTACCGCGTTATTAAATTTTAATAATTTCATTCACTCTTTCAATTTTTTTCATTATTATTCGTCTAATATTTCTCGTGTTCTTTTAGGTTGTTAGGGTTTTCAATTTCGAACATTCAAAATCGAAATCGAACGGTGATTCATTATGTTAGGGGAAGTTCAGCTTCAACCTCCACCAATTCAGCAAAACCCTAGCGATTCCGATCCTTTACTCGCTCATCAAGATGATGATTCCCATGGAAGTGGAAATTCGAATGAGATTAAGGATCAAGAAGATATCGAAGCTGGGTCACTACCTTGTTGTCGAATTTGCCTCGAATCCGATTCTGATCCAGGTGAATTTTCGTTTTCAGTTTTATGCCAATTTTTTGGAATTTTTAAATTGTGAATTGTGGGTGTTTCATTTTGTGGGTTGTGAGAATTTTTCGTCTTTATGTGATTTGGATGATTAAATTAAGGATTTTTTTGGGATGGGGTTAGATTAAGATATAAACCGTTGAGTTGGTATCAAGATTGGTGACATTTTGATCAGATACTGTGGTTTTGGCAGTTGAATTGATCCCTGTTGTTCTTAAGATATGAATCGTGGCTTTGGTTGTTATGTAGAACAGAAAAGCTTAAGATTTTCATTTTAGTTTTATCGGCCTTTGGAAAGTTTGTACTTTTTGATAACGTTTCTCACTTGCCTTAGCTAATCATTGACAGTGAAATTGGATAACTTGGCTATCTTTGTATGTTCATGTTGTGTTTGATTGTGTAATGTTTGAAAATATTTATATTTTAATTCTTGCTGGTTGGTAAAAGGAACCTCTTGATGTTGATGGAATAAACTAGGCTGTAGGAAAGCATGAAACTATTGTCATTCAATTTCAAAGGTTTTTTTGTTGAGTGCATGCATTTACCTTCCATTTCCATGTGCTAAATTTTTGGAAAGAAACACAACATTTTCGATGTGGAAACTTCATTGTTTTCCGCATTAATCAATATTGTGGTTGGAAGAACTTGAATTATCTTACTGTGTTATGCACAGTGACAGACCCATGTTTGCAACTATGCTGGCCATGGCCATCGCTTCATTTCTCATTTAACTTGCTTATATATGTCTCATGCATAAATTTAGCACCACCGCTAGAAGAGGAAAGGCAACATATGCACCACCTCTAGCCTTTAGTTGTTAATAAACTACCACAAAATCATTATATATACTGTATATTACTTGTATTCCTATATAAAAGATGATGTTATGTTTTTAATTAATATTTTAAAATTATTGTTGAAAGTCTCACATTTGATGAGATATGATATGACAATTTGCTTTTAAGTTTGGGCAATCCTCACCTTACAAGATGGTTTTGTAGGGTTGAGTTAGGTCCAACCCAAATTTTAAGATGATATCAGTTTATCCAAGATCTGTTGGGCCGCTTGCTTCCGCTATCGAGCCACTCGGGTCACGTTCTAAATGTGCAGTCCTAGACATGAGAGGGTGTGTTTAGAGTTCCACCGATTTTATAGGGTTGTGATAGACCCAACCCAAATTCCAAGAGTTATATAAATAAATTTTGCCCTCACTATACAAAAGTTATGGGTCTGTCACTGGTTATGCATAAGAATGTTAATGATAGATTGATGATTAAGTTTTTTGTGCTTTTCTCATTGATACCAGCATATCCTATTACATGGCGCATAGCCTGTTGAATTAATTAGATAAATGCTACTTGATAGTAGAAAAAAACAATTTGGCTGGTAATTACAGTGGTAGTACGTGTTTCCCTAAACCTACCTTTGTTTGGTTTCACAGAGGACGAGTTGATATCTCCATGCATGTGCAAAGGAACCCAACAGTTTGTTCATCGTTCATGTCTTGATCACTGGCGCTCAGTAAAGGTAAATGTTTTGATGCGTAATTTAAACTGCTAGTTTTTACTGGTTGAGATCAAATGACAATTACATAAACTGTTTATTTTGTACTTCATAGGAAGGATTTGCCTTTTCACACTGCACCACCTGCAAAGCCCAATTCCATCTTAGAGTTGAAACAGTATGAGGACAACTCTTGGCGTAAAATAAAGTTCAGACTTTTTGTGGCAAGGGATGTTTTCCTTGTTTTTCTGGCTGTACAAATCTGTGAGTATTTTTAACATTCTATCCATTTCATATTGAATGATCAAATTTGCATTGCTTCTATTATTTCGATTTTAAGTCAATCTCTTTTTAAGCCATCCTTATGGGCGTGTTATTTACTATATCCATTCCATCCTACATTGATTATCATGGTGAAATGGTACTTGCTATAAGAGCTCTTTTTTCAGAGACAATATGATGCTTATCTTGTGCGATTGCTAAACTGAACTTTTATGTCAAAACATTTGAGTAACTTAGTATCTGTAGTTATTGAAAACAAAATGTCTGTATTCCATGAATCTCAGAACAATTAGATATAGAAGTTGTGATTGTGCTGGTATCAGGTTGGTTGGTAAGGAGACGCCAATGCCACAGTATTGGTAATTTTAAACCTCTCTAAGGAATTCTTTTTATGGTATTTCTAGTTTTGTTTTTTATAAAATTTGATTCCGGTTTGATCCGTCTAGTTGTTTTGACATATCTTGTCATATAGTCTAATGTTCGCGGGGGGTTACACAGGAAGTGCCTTATTCATTATTATTTACTTATTTTCCAGGTGATTGCTGCTATTGGTGGTTTTGCGTACATCATGGACAAAGATGGGAACTTCAGGAACTCATTTGATGATGGGTGGGATAGAATACTGTCAAAGCATCCTATACCATTTTATTATTGTATTGGTAAGCTAGCATACGTCCACTGGAGTTGTTTGCTTTAATAAATGGCTGAGACTCCTCTGCATGTGTGCTTGGTATTTTGCCATGAAATTTTCTGAAATTAGGGACCATAGTTCTCCATATCATCTGAGATACAGATACTTGTAGTTTTCGTTGATATTTATTTTCCTTGTCCTTCATGTTTTATGCAAGTCCCAAAGAATATTGGAGAGAATGTTGGCCTAACTATAGTCATGTTGGAGAGAAAAGAGGCATTAGCAGACACCTAAATTTGATTTGAATAAAGCCAAACGATAGTAACATATTAACATGAGAGAATCCAAATGTTAGAACAGAAAGTTGTAGCATGAGAAAACGCACACACACACACATACATATATATACATCTAAGTTTTCTTGCTTTGGGGGAGGGGAAAAAATAAATGTGGTAAATGAAAAGTTATTTTTAACACGAGTTGCTCATTCTACTGACTTTCCTTATTTGCATGGTTATTAAATAGTTTACCATGTATTATATATCAAAGATTTTAAATGTTTCATTCAGTGGACTATTTTGATGCTTAGTACTAGAGTTAATTATCCGCATTGTGATAACTGTTTGAAAAGCTATAGTTTTTCCCTCCCTGTACGTCTCTATCTCTCACACAGTTTATATACATGTTCCAGGAGTGGTGGCCTTCTTTGTACTAATTGGATTTTTTGGCCTAATACTGCATTGCTCTTCCCTCAATAGCAACGACCCCAGAATGGCTGGGTGTCAAAACTGTTGCTACGGATGGGGCATCTTGGATTGCTTTCCTGCATCAATGGAGGCATGCTTTGCCCTTGTAGTTGTTTTTGTTGTCATCTTTGCAATTCTTGGTGTAGCTTATGGCTTTCTTGCATCCACCATGGCAATTCAAAGAATTTGGCAGAGGCATTACCACATCCTCACCAAGAGGGAGCTTACAAAGGTAAGATCGTTATGCTAGTTGAACGTCCTTATTGTTATATTCTCTGCTAAATGAAATCTGTCACCTGAAATGTTTTTTCTATTTTCTAAATCATTTGATACTTTATTTGAATCTGATGCACAGTGATTGTACTTTCTTTGTTGTAAATATTACAGGAATACATAGTAGAGGATCTACAAGGCAGTTATTTCCCACCCAAGTTAGACCCTGAACATGAAAGTCGCCTGAAAATGCTTAAGCTTTTGTGATTCACGGAACAAATCTGTAAAAATGTGCTTTAAATTATTTTCGTATCAAGTTGTTGCTTTATGTGACGGTTTCAATCTCTTGGCAGCCTGCTAGAGCATGGAAATGGTTTATATCATCGTTTCTTTTTTATATATAATTCTGGGACCCTACCAGAATCTGTATACTCCAAATCTGACTGTCAGAAAAAATGAGGAAAATATAAGCAGTTAATTGTCCACTCAATGGACTTACCTTTATTGATTCATCACCTTCGCCAATGCCATGTCATATGTTCGGATGACCAATTCATAAGATGAATTATCTAGGCTTATATTATTTGCTGAAAAAGGATTAGAAAAAGGATCTCTACCAATTCAATGGTTTCTGAAAGGTGAAATAAACAATAGTTAAATTTTTTGTTATTTGGTAAGTGAAAAAATAGAGTGGAAGAAAGTTTAATTTTCCTCCTCTTTTTTAAGTGTTATTTCATCTCGATTAGTGGTCAAACTGTCATATATATGTATGATATCATTTTCCTTTTTGTATTTAACTCCAAGCTCACAACACGGTCTTTGGATATCGAGTGACATAAGCCTGCAGTCCTTTTTATTCAACATGTAACTTTCTTAAAATCATCACCTCTTGATTCGGAAACATCTTCCTCTGTAAATGATTTATGCTCCTCCACAAAGTGAAATTTTCTTGGATATTGGGCCTGAAGGATTGGAAGTCTAGTCACCTGCCAAAGTCAAAATTGAATCTTGTACACATAGTGTCAACGATAAAAATAGATGAAACAAAATAATGGTATGTAACGGACAATAACAGTTATATAAACTGACTCTAATTTTGTAATGTACTCTAACATGCACTTATATTCATTAGGCACCTGCTCATGCTATCTCGATGCTTTGCTAAAAGAACTTTGAGACTTAGTTTCCAGAATATTTATTTCTACTATTGATAGACCAGACGTCAACCTCTTTTCCTTCTTTTGTACTTCCTCTTCTCTTTTGCTGTAGTCATGGTTTTGGAAATCCATGGAATTGGCAACAAGCAAGATAGTATTGTTTGATTAATATGCTCTTCTTTGACTTGTCTCTAGAAAATTGGGGTCAACTTTTTGTTCCTTTTTGTTTTGGTACAACTTTTTTGTTTCTTTTTACTTGATGTTGTTTATTTCTTGTTGCTCCTATATCCTGTCTAGTGCTTGTGACATTGGTTTTATGCTAAACATCGGGTTTTTTTGGTTGTAAATTTGATCTTAAATAACTGTTAACTTTTTGTTCCTTTTTGTTGTTTACTAATACTACGTGCGTCATTCTCAATTTAATATATCTCACTTTGTAGTTATGTAAGTGTACTACTCACTTTCATTCATTTATACATTTTCTTGATTTTTGTAAAATGATCAGATATGTTGATTATCATTAGATATATGAACCGGTAATTATTATGAGTACACATTATGGATTGACACCATTAGAGGGTGCTGTACAATTGGAATCTAGCACCCCACCAGTACCAACAAAAACAAGATGATCACCATCTCTAATAACCTCAATATCATCAATTTCAGCTCCATCTTTGCAGACAACCTTAGTAGCAACTATACCAAATTTCTTAGATCCAATTTCAAGTAACTCTTTAAAACTTTCAGGTAGCAATACAAGCTTCCCAGCAATCTCCTCCTTTTCAGGACAACTAATAGTTACTCTAGTTGGACGCAAAACACTCTTCACACCATTCCTTGCATTGTTATTCATTTGAACACTGAAAAATTGGTCATTTTCTCCTTTGGTAGCCGCTGACATTATCCCGAAGAGCGAATTATGAAAGTTATTATTCCTACGCCTTGGTCGATTTTGAATCCACAAACCATCATTTCCATGAAATGATCCATCTTGAGGTGTAGGCATTGTTGGTTCACTTGTAAATCTACCAAGGTACCTCACTTTACTACCCTGCCTCTCAGGAATAGGCACAGAAACAAAAGATTGAATCTTACTATTAGGTTCTCCTTTGGCTTCAAAAATGGCTTTGATTTCTGTATGTCCTTGTTGATCAGCTAAATCTCTTGGACTCCAACCATATTTATCTTGTTTGTCAATGTTAGCACCATGTTCTAATAGGAATTTGACAATTTCAACATTGTCTTCAGAGACTGCCACGTGTAACGCTGTGGTTCCAACGCTGTTATTTGGAAGCGTGATGTCTCCTCCGTAACGCATAATGTCTTGCAACAAATTGAGATTGTTCCGTTCAACTGCAGTGCATGCATATTGACCAACATCACCAATTTGCAAGGTAGCACCATTTTCTGCCAAAAGTTTTGTTACTGATTCATGTCCTCCAAGTATAGCCTCCCAAAGTGCTACATTTCCATCCGAATCTGCAAGTAAATTACCATAATCAACTTATGTTTTTTTTTTACAACCAGAGTTATCAATCAAATTACTTCATCAGACATAAAAGGTGCTAATTGTAATTTAATGGCAAAAGCCTCATGAAAAGAAATGTTTATATTATAGTTTTTTCTAAGTCAACACTAGTACATGGGCTGTGCAATTTGGATGAGATTGGTGATGAATGTGAGCACTACAATATATAATATTTTTGTGAAATTATTAAAACCATGTACGACCCAACATCACAAAAATTACTAAAATTTTAATTAAGAATTTTATAGGGAAAAAGAGGCATGAATAAGTCTGGATTATGTAACCACATGGCCATCTCTTGTTTGTATATTATTTTATTTACAACTAGTAAGCTCTTGACTATGAGAGACCAATAATTTTATAATAAAGGGAAGGAATAGACTTTGCATAATACAGACTATGTTCTATTATTAAGAAATAAATGACATCATTTTCTAATATTATCTTACATCAATTAATTAAATTTTTTTATTCTCATTAAATTCAACGTGTATTGGTAAAGGCCACTACTAAAGGCCGGTGGTATAGTCTAGATAAACAAAATAATGCAAGGAAAGTCAATCCAAAGATTAATAATTCATAAGTTCATCGGTACTACATGCAATCCATTTTGTAAGTTTATTTAGTTGTCTTTCATTTTTTGAAGCAAGCCAGATGCACATGGCTGCACAGAAAGAATTTTTTTAAATTTAGACCTTTACTTCCTAATTGAGTACAACATGATTAGTTTAATGCTCATTTTTAGTAAGTAGCCCCTGTTGACTTCCTAATATGGAAAAGATAAGTCAACTAAGAAAATAAATGACACATACATACATAAGCATAAGTAGAAGTAGATGTTTTTCATAATAACGTAAAGAAACCAAATGCTTACTATTGACTTCAAAATCATTACTTGGCAATAATTGTCATGAAAAATAGTTTTCATCTGTCATTGTTTTCTAAATTGATTAGTCCATGTATTGTATATTACTATTACTTCTAAACTTATACCAGTACTGTACTGTACTACATATAATATACTATAACCAAAATTATTTGAAGAAGTAAATGAATAAGAATATGGATAAAGGCCAAGAGTAATTAATTAAATAGTTTTGCCAAAAAAAAAAAAGTTTAGGGACAATGAATATTTACCTCTAATGTTGGGATTTGTCCCATAATCTAACAGAAGTAAAACACAGTTTTCTTTTCCTTTACATGCTGCTATATGCTGATTTGTGTAAGAACAACGAATTAGTACAATAGATTGAGAAAATAGAAAATACACAAAAGATCAACAATCAAATTTAAGCACTCACCAAAGCTGTCCTTCCATTATTGTCAGATTCATTTGGATCCAAACCTCGTTTTAACAATTGTTGTAACAACAAATCATCTCCTCTTTCTGCTGCAAAGCATAGACTTACTGGTAAGTCCATCCTACCGCGAGCTAACATGTTCTCTGTCTCGACCAAAACTCCCTCCATAATTGGATCGTTCAGCTCTTTCAAATGCTGTCAACGATAATAAGTCATGATCCGCATACATAATACTTGTTTATTGTCATTATGCAGGAAATCGTTATGGTATTATGCAAACCTGAAGAAGGTTATTCATGATTATGGTTCCATCCCCAACATTTGCCTGAACAATATTCAAGAAGGTGGTACGGTTCAGCCTCAGCAATTGACTTAAACGTTTGGTTCTAACTGTAAAATGCTGCGGCTTATAGCAAAGTACACCAATCTCGCCACAAAGTTCTCCTGTTTTTGCTTCACCGACAATCTGAAATCAATTACCAACGTTTAGATATAGTTCATATCATATATTTCAACACATTTTCCTGTCATGCATTAAGTAGTAAATAAAATTACCTGTTCAACCCCGCCTTTGAGAACTACCAAGTCCTGTCAAATAAACGTATTAGAAACCACAAAAAACTTCAGTTTATATTACAATTAACAGTTTCTTTTAAGGAAATTAACAGTTTTGAAAATCCGCATTTAGAATTCAAATTAATAATTTGAATATTTACCACAGCACCAGTGACTAGAATGTAAAAATCGGTTGGAGCTTCATTTTGTAAGATAACATCTTCTTTAGGTGGAAAATACTCCGGCTTCATCTCTGATACCTTTTATAGTCGAATCAAGCAAAATACAAGTCATTAATGCAAGTTGAAAATGAAAATAAATATGTAACTAACAATAACAAGTTAGGGCAAAAAGGTGCAATTACCAATTGAAAGAGCAAATCATTTGAAACCCCCTTGAATAAGTAAACCTTATCCATCAAAGAATAGAAAAGATAATGCGAAATGCTTGATCTGATGGCTTTAGGAAGAGACTCAAGTGTTTCTTGTTGCTGCAACCCCTCTGAGTCAGTTCTAAACTTCAAACACAAGTGAGCAAGCATTTGATCTTGTAAACGAGGGGGTAATTGGTTCCTATGGGCAAAGCTTGATGCAGCTTGTATGGTATCCCTCTGAGAATAGTCACAAACAATGAGTTTTACAATTTCCTAAACATGGAATCACTAACTAAAAAATAACTTGATACTTACAAATTTTCTAGTACGACTTGTGCCATGAACAACTAAGTTAGTCATGTTACCAATCAGATATGCGGTTAATCCTAAATTAAAGAGCATGTAAAATATGACAAAGACCATCTCCCTTTCATTCACCGGATGCAAATCTCCATAACCAACTGTTGTCAAAGTAGTGATGGACCAGTAAATAGTTGTCACATATCTTGTCCACAAGGACTGCTGAAGGAAATCTGTCATTGATTCGCCAATCCACGTCTTTGCTGGATCATGATAACGCGCGGCAAGAAGGTAATAAAAGCATCCAGCACAGTGCACAGCAAATAGAGTAACCTATGATAATCATTCAGATTATTAGTCCATCTCATTTACATCTAATTTACCTTCCTTCTTAAAACGTTACAAACACAATATATTCAAAAACTTACACAAATAAGCTTTGCACACCGAACCCAAAAATAGTTATAGTTTCTGTCCTTCTCAAGCCTAGGCTCAAAGAAACAACATTTACTGTCATAAACTACACAACAAAGAAACAAAATATATACATGATTTTATGAGATAAATGCATGTTTGGATGAGCTGTGAGATTGAAAAATCTAGTTAGCCACCGTGATTTTGTGAATTTGAGAGTGGCTCACTGTGCTTTTATCAATCTCATCGCTCATCCAAACATGCACCGAAGCTATCAAGTTTCAATCTTACCGAGAAAACATAGCGCTAACTCTACGAAGACGCCAAAGCCTAAGCATGTTGAATAGGCCATAGGTTTGCATAGGAGCAGGAGATATATGTGCAACAAGCTCAGAAGGAATGATGGAAATAAGATCAAGTACAAACCAAGTTCTTGCATATTTCCAAGCAATCTGTTTTGGGTTATCTACGAACAAATAGGTAGTTTTGTCCAGGTAAGCCACAAAGAAGGTTAGAACTATATCTATAGCAAAGAATCCATTGACAATATTATCCGTAACAGAAAGGGGTTTTTCTGGTTTCTTAAGGAATCCAAATTCAAATGGAGATACCCAAGAAGTATACACAACCAATGTAACAAGGAAAGTTTCCCATATCCTGCAAAAGCCAAAAGGCTTTAATTACTTAATAGTCTTAGAAAACTGTAAATTTCAAATGCAACAGTTATTTATGTTCAACAAGAAGAGAAGTAGGCAGTATTCAAATAATCAAATTTATATAACATTCAATTAAATTGGTAGAAAAATTATTTAAATTTTAACCATTAAAAAATTAGACATTATTGTGAGTTTTGCGACAACTATGTATATTACATAGAAAAAGTAAATAAATACATTATGTAAAAAGATAAATGAATATAACATACAAGTATACTTGAATATATACATATATAGATTAGTTTAATAAACTGCTAGGGAATGAAGTGTTCACGAGATGGGGTACGATACCGTCGCCCTCACCAAACCACCTTGTGGGACTTTCTCCCCCATCCAATTCGTGCGGGGAAACTCCCCGCCAGCGAGACCCCAAATGGGGCAATCCCCGCTGTTGGGACGGGGAGTTTTAAAAAAACTATGTCATACAAGTGAGTTTAAAAATCATATCTTTATCTAAAACCTACTTAAATCATTAGGTGTATGAGTTTTGTCATTATTTATATGTTCCAAACAAAAAAGAAATCTTATATTCAACGCGAGTCACAGTTGACAAATCAACCCACACAAACCGCACTTAAACAAATTGACATCAGAGAACATAATATGAGAAAACATAGATAATGACTCTTTACACGAAACAGAAAACGGGTAATTTTGGAATTTCAGTTGAGAATCCAACATCAAATTTCTTTCTTTACAAACTCAGCCATCATTAAAACACCACCAACTTCTTGGTTGTTTCCTATAGAAGGAAAACAAAGTCAAACTTTATAGGATGACTAGGAACACGTGTAAACTTTTTGGATGTTCCTTTGAAGAGTAAAAAAAAAATCGAATTAAACAGAAGAAAACAAACCGAATTTTTAAATGGGTTGGATAGATCTCAAAATAAGAACATTTCGAGAAAATTGAGTGATTAAACATACAAGAAAAGGAAAGATAACCAGATTTCTTTTCTGTTTTAGTAAACGGCGGGGATCAATAAGAAGATATATTGTTGGTTTATGTTTCTAAAGAGTAACAAAACAAACAAATATTAGCATATAACCATAAGTATTTTCAAAGAATACAAATGAGAGTAATTAATAAATAGTAAAAAATAAAGTAAAATATTGTTTGTTTATTTATTTATTTATACAACAACCTTCTGTGTGAGAATTCCGTGAAGATGGAATTTCTTGAATGGTTTCAAAGAATAGAATAATAACATCAAATACAAACAGAAAATGAAAGAAGTGAAACATTAACAGCTAACAATTTTCCGTCAGAAACAAAGGAATAGAAAAATCAATGTCTCTCACTCAACTCTGTCACAAGAAAGGAAAAAAAACATCAAAAAAATAATGTGAAATACTGGAAAATTTAAAGACTAATAAAGATTAATTATAAACGTTAATTACATTTATTGTGTTTCTTAAAAACAAAATGAAATCTTAAGAAAGAAAAGAACAATCAAAGAGTGTTGGGTCTAACAGAAGATTAGACACTTCCAACCAAGATTTGAAACATATAACCATATAGTATTTACTATTTGACATGTCTCAAATAAGATTACCAAGAACGTTGAAAATAGAATAAACGGAGAAGGAATTACCGGTAACGGCGATCATAAGGAGATATTATGAGAGGTCTGAGTTTAACTCTCCGGTTGCTTCTGGCTCCAAGAGAAGGTAATATTCCGGTTGTGAGACTATAGTGACTTCCATCTCTTGATAATTCAAGTTCTTCTTGGCCACACATAGTCATTGGAAGCACCATTTTTATGTTCTAGTAATTTGTTCCTTCTATGAATATTTTTCAGTAGTTGTTAGTACACGGTTTTGATAGACATGTTTAGGCGGTTCTTGAGTTCAATCTATATTTATGTCTGCGAGTGAGAGTGATGGTATGTCATACACAAGTTTCTAATGTCCTTTATATAGACACATAAAATAGTCATTAATGCATTGGAAATATTACAAAGACACCTTAACAGAAAAAAAGAGATTTTTTTTAAGGGGGAAAATGAAATAAAGATAATGACATGAATATGTAGTAATAAATTGATTATTTGACAAAAAAATGTTGAATGAATATTTAAAAATTTGGGACGTTCAAATATAAGAATTTTCCCTTAAAAGAAATATTAATTTTAAGAGTAAATTACACTTCTCTCCCCTCAAATCTTTGCTTGAATTACACTATCCTCCTTTCTTGTGTTAAAATATACACTTTTCTCCCCCTCTAATTCAAAATATATTGGAAAATTTCACTCCCCTCCCTTGAGAGAAGCTTGAATTACATTCCATTCTCCTCTTATGTTAAAATTTACGCTTTACTCCCTCAATAATTTTTTTTATTTCTAATAATCTAGCAAAAAAATAATATAACACGGTTCGAAGAAAAATAGTATTGTGGGTCCATTTTTATATAATCAAATTTTGAATACATATTTTTCGCTATTTTTTATTAACAATTCCATTAACATGTAGTTTTAAACCCTATTATAAAATATGAAACAACCCAAAATAAAATTAAAATATGTTAAAAATTACTAAAGTCGATTAAGTAGGGTTATTTAAAAGTGAATTTCATACTCCAAATTATGAAATTAATAACAAAATATTTAAATTTAATTATCATTAACATTTAAATTATAAGAAACAAATTTATTTTTTCTAAATGGTGATTCAAAATTAGTATATATTATAAAAATATTTATTTATGTTAAAATAGATTAAAATGTGGTGCATATCTAATTATTAAGGGTGGGGATTGTAATTCAAGCATCTCATAGGGGAGGGGAGTATAAATTTTACTTTTCAAGGGAGATGAGTGTATATTTTAACATAAGAGGGGAGGGGAGTATAATTCAAGCTTCTTTTAAGGGATGAAAGTGTAATTTACTCTAATTTTAATGAATTAAATCATTTGAAATCTCCTATATTCTTGGACTTGGATCTTGTATGCTACTAGAGAAATTTTTTCTTCCAATCTAAAGTCTTTCCGGTTTGCATACTACGATGGTCGCAGCGAATCCACATACCTATATTTTTATAGTTTTTTTGTTCAAATCATTTAGTGATTAGAAATTCACCTTTAACATAAATAAATGAAGTGTCTGGGGTTCGAACTCGTCCATGCATATATTATACAATGTTACTTACCAATTAAGTTAAGTTCACGGGTCCGTCGAAAATAATTATTCTATTTAGAGAGAGAATGGTAATAATAATAATAATAATAAAGTTTGATTTGACTTGTATTTGAAATTAATTAATTTTAATTTTAAAATTAAGTTTCACATAAATCACATTAATTTTATCTTTATATCTATCTCTCATTATTCATAGACCAAGAAATTTTGCTTCTTTTAAAAATTAGAGATCTAATCCATTCAATTCTTTTTGAAAAATTTGAGAAAAAATTATATTTTCTTATTCAAATAGAGTCCTTATTTATTTTAGAAATTATAGAGTGTCTTAAAACTAAGCATTTGACAAATAGTGGCATATCTTAATGACGCAATATCGTTTTTACTCTTAGTCGTATTTCGTGCAGCTTTTTATTTATTGGGATTCATGAGTCAATGATGCCATTAATTATTTAAATTTAAAATATTACAAATTGCTACACACATCAAACTCGAGATGTGGCCTTAAGGTCGAAGGCAATAAATACAATTTTTTATAAAGTTTTATCCACCATTTCATCATATACCCTGTTTGAGGGCTGCATTATCTAATTCGTTTATAAAAAATAAATCAAACATCTAATTTTGTTTATAAAAGTAAATCAAACTCAAGACTAGCATATAAGATTTTTTTTGAAGAAAGCATATAAGATAATATTCATCCCCTAAAAAAAAGAATATTCATACTTGGTCAAAAAATATATTGAATGAGTTAAGTCTATAGAGAGAATCCAAATCCGAAGCCATGAGTAAACTTTTAGTTACTATTTATAAAAAAATATTGAATTGATTTTTTTTTAGGGAAAAATATTGAATTGATAATCTGTATTTTTTTTAGCAAAGATAATATGTATTATATCTAAATGGAGATGCTAATGAGTCTAATCATATCACTATTTAAGTGTATTAAATGATATGTTATTATAAAAATTTGTGTCATCGGTGTATTAAAAATTAAAGTATTTGATTTTTTAAGAATAAAAACGAGTTCATGTAACATTTGTTAGCAAGACCCGCATATTACTCTCGAATGTTAGTAAATAATATGATACCCATAATGTCAAACACGGTGATTTAACGTATTTATAAAAAATTTAACGTATTTTGAAATTTTAATAAAAATATTATTTTTAATTTAATGAAAAATTAATTTACACATACAAAGTTAGCGAATATCTATGTTATTTGACAAATAAGTCAGCATAAATTTGTCATTCAAAAGAAAAAGTATATATATTAAGTTTTGTTTGAAGGAGGGGGTGTTGGTGGTTTGGGTAGCTTGACTGGTTTGAGTCAAGGGATGAAGAATTGGAGTCATGCTCTCAGTTCAAACTCGAACAAAGGAGTAAATATTAACATCATAGCTAACTATTAACATTCATTCAAAAAATAAATAAAAAATAAAAGTGATTGTTTCATTCTCTCCAAGATAATAATATTTGCAATAAGAATATATTATATTAACATTTTAAAAAAATTACTTATATTTTCCATTATCAAATTTGCCTCTTGAACATGATTTTTCGGTAAGATCTTAAGTAGCCTTGTCCTATTATTAGTGGTTTATGGAACCTATTTTCTGTTGTAGCCGATAGTTATTTGAATGGCTGACAAGGACAATCTGATTTAGTGTTTGGGTTGTGGAGGTAGTTTGCCTCATGTTCTGGCTCCAAATTGCGGAGTGCATCTCGACCTGTCAGATTTTTATTGGTTTCAGTTTCATCCCGGTTTTCAATTGTTCATTTTTCAAGAGAAATCCTCCGTTGATTTTCTGGGTTATTGTTTATATTAATTCTCTTATTTTATTTTATGTCTGATTGTACAATTATGAGGTAACTACCATTGGCTTTTTAAACTTATGGAATTAAACTGATAACACAAAAATCGTTCGAAAGAACTCTTATCTGTGCCAATTAACCAACACCAACAACAATCTTGATTATAGAAAAAATTGATTAAATGTATAATTGGGATAATAAAAAAGTAAGTATAGATATATTCATCTAGTTAGTTACACATTTTAAATTAAGGATAAAAAAAAACTGGACATATATATACTCATATCGCGTTTGTTACACTTTTATTTTAATATTTTAATTTACTTTTATATATTTGTTATATGTGTTATTTGTATTGAAAGTTGAGAGTACTTTTGGAAAGAGAAAAAGTCATCCCAAAAGAGCCGAAACCTGCTATTTTCTTTATATATATAGATACTAGCGAAAAGATGGGCACTCACGTGCCCGTCTTTCCGCTTTTTTTTATTGCGCTAAAGTTTTAAAATAATGAACGGTGTATTTTTATGAAATTTTGATTTTGATTAAAAGTAAAAATATAAATGTTTTTTGCTTTCAAATTATAACAAATCAAACTAACCATAATTATATATTTCAATGACACCAACAATATAACAAAAAATATAATATAAATTCTTATTTTTTTAATCACACCAACGATAATCTTTATTATAGAAAAAGTTGTTTAAGGATATAATTGGGATAAAGAAAAAATAAGTATAAATATATTCATCTAGTTTAAAAAACTTGATTGTTTTAAATTGTGTAAAGGCAAGTGTTTGTCACACAATGAATTCTTTATACTTAATTGTAGTTTTAGTCTCTTTATTTTTATCATTTTGTAAAATTGATGATCCTATTTTAAATTTTGATGGTTCTGTTTTCAAATATTTTATTTAAAATATGGTGATATGATATATTTGAAATAAATTTTAAAAAAAAATTCTTACAATCATCAAATCACATACTACACCTTCCTAACTAAAAAAAAAAAAGATCTTTGTCAGGATGAGACTAAAACTCTTCCCACAAGTTTTATTACGGATGAAAATTCACGTTTGTGTAAAAAGCAACACACACGCTACGCAATTTATCCATTGTTTTTGAAAAGAAAAAATAGAATAGCTGCGAGCTTATCTTACATGCCGGGAAAATGTTAAATTTTACATGATATTCATATAATTTTAATTTGTTTTTTGAAAGATAGACTCACACATAAAAAGAGAGCGTCGGGGGGTTATTGACCAAAAAAACAAAAAAGAGAGCGTCGGGATTCAAACAACGATCAAAGCTTTCGGTCTTATAATTTTAACATTTTTATCTGCTGAACTATAATTTTGGACAATTTGAAAATTAATTAACCATATTTCATATAAATCTTATTTTATTATTAAAGATATAAATATGCTTGACCAAAAAAAATATAAATATGTAAAATATATTACTGATTAAATTACGAATGACTTTTGTAAAAAAATAAATAAATACATATGACTTGTTTTTACACACACATATAATTGAACTTATTCAGCTAACCTTGACATTTCTTTGGTTAATGTTTAAATTAAAAATATTTGACGAGATATTAAAACATGTATACTAGTATAAGAAAACATGATTTTAGCCTCAAAATTTAGCGTCGGCCACCGACACCGATGCTAATAGCGTCCACTTAGAGTCGGCCTAACACACTCTACTTCAATTTCTAATTTCCCTTTATTTTTTAAAAAATTTAGAGTCTGCCCAGCCGAGACTAAAGGTTAGGGGACCCACGAATGAGTTTTAAAAAAAATATGTTTTAACTTTTAATCGCTCCTAAATTATATCAATTGATTAAAATAAAACAATCATTTTATTTTGCAACAGGAAAACTACTCTTTTACTATATTAACAAGCTAAAAGATTGATGTTGATGTGTCATTATATCCATTTTCTACTACGCTTAATTTTACATATAAATACTTGTCAATTTTGAAATATATTATGATCAAAATAACTTTTTTATAGTATCCGATATTTTTTCTATTGTTGTGGAGTAATTTCTACTTTAATGAGATTTTACTATTTTTTAAAATTAATAATTTTATTAATATTTCCTCAAAAGAATAATTTAAATAATATTATAAAAATGATAAAAGAGTAAATAAAATAGTTTAAATGAAGGGTAACAATGAAATAAAAAAGACATCACAAAACCATGTATTTCTATTGTATATAGACTAGCATCGGGCAGTAACATGTTCACCTTTTTGCTTTTTATTTGCATAAAACAATAATATGGTAAAAAAATAATGGTAAAAAATAACTAAATGAAGAGTACAAGTAAAAGAAAACAAATAAACCCAAAATGGTGTTCAATTTTGTACTTATTATTGTGGATTGTTCACATTTTAATAAGATTTAACTAATCTTTAATTGTTAATTTAAATAATATTATAAAAATGATAAAATAGTTTAAATGCATGGGGTAAAAATAGAAGAAAAAGTTCAACCCAAAAAGAGTTTATTATCTTTATACATTGTTATGGATATAGATAAACTCTCATAATTGAACTCTCTAAGACTTTTTAGTTTTTGTGTATTAAATAATTTGTTCATTCAAAGTTGGGACCAATATTGTAGTAGCTAGGCATGTCAACCATTAAGGGAAAGGATTCCCTCCCTTGACATTTTCTCTCGTGAAAATCTAGACTCTTAAATGTTTTTCTCCCATATTTTTAATAATATATAAATGATTTTCCATCTTTTATTTTAAACTGTTTAGATTTTAATTACCATCTTCTTTCAGAGGATCTAGTTCCCATCTATTCGGGTCTATGAGATCTAAGACGAATGAAGACTTGTCTTGCCCCGGTTCCATGACTTGGAACATAGGCGAGTGGAAAAAAAAAGGTCTCGCTAACAAGTGTCTTTAAGAAGTTTAAAGTATAAATGTTTCCTTGGGATTTGTGTATTCATTGAAACATCAAAAAACAACTTTTTATAAATAAAAATTATCAATTATTTCTATTTTTTAATCTTTAACAAGTGTTTTTATTGCACTTCTTAACAAGACCTTTTTTAACTATAACGATAAAATGTCGAAACAAGGCTGATATTGTAATGTAAACGTGAATTTCGAATAAGCAAAGTTTGTAAAGTTGGTCTCATGCATTTGTCGTGGGTTATGTTAAAAAAAACCCTATAATTATCAAAGATTGGGAAGACAAAGGGCAAAAAGACGATAACTGACAGAATATTTTGTTTTCTTTTAAAAAAAACTTAGTTTAAATGTTTATTTTTTTTCGTTTTATTTTTGACTCACCTAAGTTTAAATGTTAAATATATGGTAAAGTGGTAACATATGACATTCCAAAGTTTTATATAACAAAGAAAGTACAACCATAATAAATCTCAGATTTTGATTTTGTTTAATTTATTTATATTGCTTGGTATTTACATAATTTCCCAATGGGAGATACATGTTTATTATTATCTTCGTTCCTTTTTAATTGTCATTTTTTGACATTTCACTCAAACTAAGACAATCAATAAATATTATTATTTTTTATACAATAATTTATATTTTTACTATAATAATCTTACTCATACAATAGCCTTACTACTTTTAATATAAATAACTAAAGATAATACTGATAAAACAACATTTAATGATACATTGAGCTTTGGAAAAAAAAATTTATAAAAAAAAATAATCAAAAAAGATTGGAGGAAGTATTACTTTCATTAAAGGAGGAAGCTTCAACTCCAACTAACAGCTCATAAGTCAATGGTCCATGCAACACAGTTAAGAGTCAACTCTCTTGCTATGGGTCGGTTTCCTGCTTCTATAAATGGGTCTATGTAACATAGCTCACAGTATTATGACCAAGTTCGTTGAATTGAGTGCTGGTTTGTTTCCTTTAATTCATTATGATATCGATGATATTGTTATTTTAAAAATTGTTACATTTATAGTGAGAAATACTCCTTCCGATCCTTATTATAAGAAACTTTTGAAAAAAATCTTTGAACCTATTTATAAAAAAATGTCACAATTTTTTATTGTATTTATTGCGTAAAAGACATTTGTAACCCTCATTTAATGCTTGTCTTTTTAATGTTAGTGAATATATTTAAATACTTCATAAATTTTTATGAGGGTATATTTGTAAAAACATTTTAAAAGTTCCAACAATTAATGATTGTCTTAGTTTTGATGTTTTTTTGTTTTTCTTCTTATATTAAGGACCGGAGAGAGTACTAACAAGTGTCTTTAGTGCACGTGATAAAAAGCTTAAAGTAACAACTTTATTTTGGAAATTGTGCATTCAACTTATTGAATGATTAAAAAACAACGTTTTATACATAAATTTTTACAATTATTTACTTTTTTGAATCCTTAACAAGTGTCTTTAAGACATTTATTAATCTTAGGACACTTGTTAGTATAACCATTTATTTATTTATTGTTTGCAAAGTTGCTTTGCTTAATTTTCCAGTTCTCCCATGTCGGCAGTATATATCAGTTGCAAATCAATCCATGTTCTTGTGTTGGCCACATTTACTAACTACTCCCTCCGTCCCAAATTGTATGTCGCTTTAGAAATAAAATTTGTCCCAAATTATATGTCGCTTTACAATACCAATGAAACATTAATGTTATTTTTCCTATTATATCCTTAACAATTTATTACTCTATATTTTTTCAATTCTTTAATTTATCTTTTCCATACCATTTATTAAGGACAATTTTGTAAAACAACTTATAATATCTCTTTCCCACACAAAATTAATTATATTTCTTAATACGTGTGAAATGCCCAAAACGTCATACAATTTGGGACGGAGGGAGTATTAAGCAATTTTATTTGTTACGCATGAAAACGCCGCGAAAACTCCAAAGTAGATAAACCCATCAAAACAAAGTGTTTTAAACAACACTTTTTTTAATACTCTGTTTAACATTCACTTTTATATTGAATAGAACTCACGTGATTCTCACCATTTTATGTACTACCTTTATTCCTTTTTAATTGTCACATTTTGATATTTTATACAAACAAAAACAATCAATAAATATTACTACTTTTGATACAATAATTTATCTTTTTCCAATAATAATCTCATTCATTTAATATCTTGTTTTATATATTTTTCTCTCTGTAATAAATAATTAAGGGTAATATTGGTAAAATAACATTTAATATTGCATTAAATTTTGAAAGTGACAGTTAAACTGAAACAAAATTTTTCTACAAAAGAGACACTTAAAAAAGAACGAAGAGAGTAAAAATCTATTTCTAAAGTGTGATCCACGCATAAACTTTATCTAATACTCTCTGTGTCCATTTTTATAGAAGTAGTTTACAAAAAAAGTTTTGTCCATATATATAAGATTATATATAAATGTCTAGATGCATTGATTACTCTTTTTTCAAATATATCATTTATTAATACTATCAATTTGTTTTGGTATATTAAAAATTAACATTAAATATATATTTAATTAAAAATAATATAATAATAATCACACACATTTGATACAACTTTATACTTCAGTAACATTTTTTTAATATATGTGATTTTTGTAAACTAATTCTTATAAAAAGAGGGAGAGAATATAAAAGTTGGTGCAAGAGAAAATGATAAAATAAGAGCATTCGTACCATTTCTCGGTCTTAAATGCATAAAAAAGTGAGCGATCAAATCTAATATAAAAACTCCACCTGTACTCGTGCAGGAGTAGTGTGGCCACCACCGTTCGTAATAAATGGCCAAAAAAAGAAACCTTGTAGAATGAGCAATTATTTCCTCCGGTCCTGTATGTGAAAATTTTAAAAAAAATAATTGGTTCGATTTATAAGAAAATATCACAACTTTTAAATTATAGTTATTGTTTAAAAGACTTTTATATCTTTTGTTTAATATTTGTCTTTTTAAAATTAGTGGGTGTATTTAATGCTTCACCATTTTTTAGGATATAATTTGTAAAAATATTCAAAAAGTTACATTAATTAATGAGTGTATTGGTTTTGATGTTTTTTTTGTTTTTCCTCTTATAATAAGTACATGAGGAAATATTAAATTGTCAAAAGAAGCAGCATCCCACATAAGATTTCTCGTGTTCTCATTCTCACGTATCTCCACATAGACTCCATTAATAGAAAAATAAATAAATTTTATGTTATTTTTAAGATAAATTTCAATCTACATAATTTATTTATTTTGAAAATAATAGGAGTAAGAGTATGATTATTATGTTTATAAAAAAAATCATAAAAAATATTATGTTTTTTATGGTAATAATATCATGGAAATATTCTCGAGGATAGAGACCATGCTAAATATGGGAATGATTCTTGTCCTCGCCCTCAAACTTCCCTTGGACGTTTGGGATTTTCTCCTGCATTCATGAGAAAAAAAATATTGATAGGATTCCAAATGATCGGATACTATCATTAAGAATCCATTCACATAGACAATTTAAAATCTCTAAATCCAACTCAACTAAACTTTTACATGTGAGTAATAGACTTAACATAACCCATGAACACATTTGTCATGTGTAGCGGACTAAACATGGATTAAACATTTTATTTTTGTTGAATCTGTACATTTTCATTTCATATACATCAATGATGCAAAACAAATCCTCCAAATTGGCCAGCTAGGGGCCGATAAAGAATTCAAGTTTTTAATAGTGATTTTGAAATGCAATATCACACTACAAGAAAATACCAAATTTTCCTAAGAATTTTAATTCGTCGGAAAGCAACTTCATGACAAAATGGGTCCCCCTTGCACAGAAAAGCACGCGTGACATTGTTTTATAGGTGGTGCTTACCGACGAAACTGCTTCCTCGGAAAGCAGGGACCTACACACACTACAACCAACCAAAAAGCCTGGCGTGGCATTGTTTTATTGGAGGATACTTACCGACGAATAAATTCCTCGGAAAGCAATATCTAACCGTTGGATGCTTACCGTCGAATAATTTCCTCGGAATGTGCCTTTCTAGCCGTTGGATGCTTACCGACGAGTTGTTTCCTCGGAAAACAATGTTGACCGTTGGAAATTTTTGACCGTTGCCTTGTGACCGTTGGCAGCAATGCTATATATATATGTTCTCCTTCTTTCCATCATTCATCATATTTCATTCTTATATACTCTTCTTCATTCTTTCTTTCAATAATTTCTTAATCTATTATCTCTCAATACATTTATTCTCTCAAATTATTATCTCTCATATTATATACTTATTTTCTTATATACTTTTTATCTCTCATATTATACACCATATCAATATCACTTATTCTCTCCATTATAATTTATTACACTATTCTCCAATGATATTGATTTTATTAATTATGTTGTATTATTTTTTGTAGTTTCTTGCTTCGGATCCATTTTAAGGTTGGTGTTGTTGCTGCAGCTGCTGCTTGGTTTTTTTTCATCCACTTTGTTCATCGTCTAATTATTTGAGGTTGGTATATATCTTCTACTTATTTTAATTTGCTACATTGGTTTGACTAGGAATAAAAAGAAATATGTATAAAATTAAGTTTGTTAAAAAAAGAAATATGTATAAAAAAATTTGTTAGAAAAAGAATGTAAAGTAGTAAAGAATGTGTGAATTAGTGAATTAGTTGTTGTAGTGAAATATGTTACACAAATTTTATTATGAAGTTAATTGATATGAAATATGTGAATTAGTTTTTGTAATTAATTTTGTTGGTGGCGCGCGGAATTCTATCTGCGCGTAACATTTATTTGTGGCTCGTAATTTTTATATGCGCGTAATGTAGAATTCATACAAATTTTAGAAAATGTGACATAGATTAATTAGAAAATGTTATATATGTTAGTTGTAAAATATTATATAATTTTTATGCAATTCATGTGACATATTATATAATAAATATGTTTTAGTTAATAAAAATGCAAGTAAAAATGTGGTTAGTAAAAATGTTGTTGTAGTTATTTTAAAAAAAGAAGGTGAAGTTAGTAAAGAAAGATGTTTAAAAATTAGTAAATTAGTAAAAGTAATTTATGTAATGAATATGTTTTAATTTCTTAATAAAAATGCAAGTAAAAAATGTGGTTATAGTAAAAATGTTATTGTAGTTAATTTTAAAAAAAGATGGTTAAGTTAGTAAAGAAATATGTTTAAAAAATTTGTCAGAAAAAGAATTATGAAGTTAATTTATATGAAATATGTGTAATTCGTACGAATTTCTAAATATTTAGGCTTTTAGAAAGAAAAAAATTGTTATTTATATTTAGGTTGTAGTCATTAACTTTTGTCGGCAACACGAGGATTTATTATTCGCGCGTTATTGTAACGAATAAATACAAACTAATTGAGTTAATATTAGTGACGCGGAAGATGGATCAATATATTTTACATCGTAGTTGGATGTACGATAGAAAATATCCAGGGAAAAGAACACTTAAAGCGGCTTTTGTGGATGGAGTTCGTGAATTTGTTGCTTACGCCATGTCGCAAAGTGCGTTTAAATTGGAGGGAGGGATAAGATGCCCGTGTATTAAATGTACTTGTAGGCTGCTTTAGAGCCCAAAAGATGTTCTAAATCATTTAAAGGACCTTGGTTTTATGGAGAATTATTACGTGAGGAAATATCATGGTGAACAAGAGCCGACAAATGATGTTAATATGCACGCTTCAAGCAGTGGGGCGCGTACGGAGAGTGAAAACTTTGGCATGATGGAAGATATGGTTGGTGATGCTCTTGGTGTAATATCCCGCTTTAGACCCAAGTATTTATCCGTAGAGGAACGATGCATCAGAGATGTTTTAAGCGAAGGGCAATTTGGTAATTGCAAGTTAATGACTTTTATATGGCAAAACTATTATTTTCTTCATTCTTCATTCTACTTTCTCTCTCTAAAACCACTCCTCTCTCTTCTCTCTTCTTCCCTCTTGCGCCATCTTTCCCTTCCCACCAAAATTCATCTTACTTCATCTCCATCACTTAATCCTTATGCAAGCAAGCTCAATTTGTGATTCTTGGGTCATTGAGGTCAAGAAAACAAGAAAGGATAAAGGGATTGAAAGCTAGGGTTTTGGCAAGGAATTAAGGAAAGAAGAGGAATCAAGCTAGGACTTGGATTAGGAAGCTTGGCAAGCATGAATCAAGAGAACAAGGTGAGCTCCCACGGATTTATACTCCTTTGGTAGTTATTTTGAGAATTATGAGATAAGAAAACTTGTATAATTTGGCATGATTCTTGATTGTTAGTTTCCCTTTGTTAATACTTGATATGTTATGATCTTTCTAGTCAAAAACCCTATCATTTGATGTATATGGACTTGTTGGTTGTGGGATTATGTTAAAACTCGTTTTGGAATTTTCTGGAAGTGCTACAGGGCCTGGCTGTTCTGGTTTTGTCGTGCCACGATGGCACCCATCGTGCCATGATCATGCAGATCAGGGCATCATCGTGCCACGAGAGAAGCTTGTCGTGCCACGACAAAAGCAGAATACTACCCCATTTTTGAAATGTGTTTTAAGGCCAGAAAACCATCCTCATAGCGCCAGAACGTCTTCGTACATTTAGTAATTGAAGAAAAGGTCATAGACTTATCTTGTATTAGCATGAGAGTGGGGATAAATATTTCATATATCATTGAGGTATAATCACAACAAGGATCAATGTCAATTATGGCAATGGGTAGGGATTACCTATAGGCTTCAAGTAAGCTAAGAGGGGCTTAGTTCCCAACAATTAAGTAAGTCGGATAGTAAATCCCTAAGTACGACATGTGATGACGATATGTCTAAATCCTTTGATAGGAAAGCAAGATTTAAGCATACACATTATGTGTATAAGAGTACAGGGAATGTTTCAACATTCAAAGCTTCAGATAAGCTTAAGGGTTGGATTTCCAACAACCAAGTAAAGGCTTATGAGAACGATAAGCATGAAACCTTATATTATAGGTTAAGTATCACACATTTGATTAGTGATGAATGCATCAGATATGCATATGATTATGAAATGTATCAGAAATACATACGAGTATAAGTTAAGTATTTATTTGTAAAGTTTATACGTGTTCAGCAGACTCCGGATTATGCCGGATGGGATTTCTCCGAAAGGGCTATCCACACATAAGTTTATAAGATATGCTAATTTAATGTTAAGTCGTGACTCTATGACTCCTCGCTAGTAGTGGAGTTAAGGTACCCCGTTAGTAGTGGTTAGGCGTTCTTTGGATGTAAGTCCTACACGACAATAAGATAATTCGTGATTCTCAGGCTCCCCGTTAGTATTGGAGTCAAGGTTCCCCGTTAGTAGTGGACAGACATTGTTTCTATGTAAGTCCTGCACGACGATAAGAGGAGTCCGGTGTTAGCCTCAGATAGGAATTTCACCGGTATGATGGGAGATGTATTTCGGGGTTACTCCACTAAGAATGCACTCCGTAAAATGAACCAAGATAATTATTGTTTGTTCAACCCTAACTTTCTAACTTTATGTTAAGCAAGAGGTTCGTGATGAAGTTCTTCAGAGAGACGCTGAATGGAGTGCAGATGCTCGAATTGTACCAGTTCAGGAAGCTGTCAGATAATTGTATAAGTATATATTTTTATGGTACTTGATTGTTGTATAAACGAGCATGTTTGTATTCGTTCAGTTGTATTATTATTATTATTGAAAATTTTAATGTATCCAGTACTAAGTTTTAATACTCGTATAAGATCCTAGGCAATCTTTATATGGGTGTTACAATTGGTATCAGAGCAGGTCGATTCAGACCGTGCCTTGGGTCATTAAAAAGATCGATAAACGTAGTGGGACCATTGGGTTCCGGATATTGTTCTAAAGGTCACATCTAGTTGAGCCTGATCAACTCAATCTAGTATATGACAGTTAGGATAAATGTCTGAGAGCTGAATGTGACCGTGGAGGAATGAAATGTATGAAGAGCGAAGTTTAAGACGTCAGATGTTTATGACGGAATTGGCGAAGTTTCTGGAATATAAGAGATATTTAAGAGTAAGGTGAAGAACCTTAACACAGTTGGACGCGTCATTGATAGATGTCTCGTCTGAGGAGACATAAGAAGTAAGGAATTATGGAATACTTTAAGGAATGAGTTGAGACCAAAACGGGAACCATAGTTTGAGAAGTGTTAGCAGGGATAGAGTGTGTAAGAATCGAAGGACTCGCGCACTCAAACCGGATGAGATTTTACTATTCAAACAGCTAAGGGACTTAATTGTGGATTAAGCGGATTAGATAAAGCTGCAGAGCCTCAACTCGCTGGAATTATCGTGCCATGAGAGTTTCTTTCGTGCCACGATCTTATGGATCAAGACATCCATCGTGCCACGGCCCATGCTTCTCGTGCCACGAAAATGACAGTGGAGCATTCCTTAAGAAGAGAAGATGGTATGCAATCTAAGGACCAAATGGACGAGTAAGTAGTAGCGATAAGACCTGTTGCGTATCGAAACGTGTTTTCGGATATGTCCTTTTGGAAAGAATTGGAAAATGAGCTAAACCCAACGAGAATTTTACACCAAGAAAAGTGAATCAGATTACTTTCCATTATGATGAGTCATCGAGATGTTTTATACGAGAAACGCAAGCTCAGCAACAAGTAATGAGTCCCTAGAAAGGATATTGAATAATAAGTTGTTGGATTTTAATGAACTGATGGATGAACAAAGTTGAAATTCCTTGATTGGATGAAGAAGACAAGTTTAAGATAACACATGATTATAGTATACCAGTTTTGAAGGATAATCGGAATTTTTGCTGAGGAATTATGTTAAGGAGTTTTATGTTTACACCCGATGGGTTTCCTTCCATAATTATTCTAGAAGCTGAAAGAGATCACCTCGTGTTGATAAGCTTCCGAAGGCGGTAATAAAGTACAGATTTTGGGTTGGTTCAAACTATATGAAGAATCAGTCAGCTAATAAGATCAAGATTTGAATAGTGAATACGTTAATAAGTTACTGGAGGAATCCAATAGATAATGATAAGTACTGATGATTAAGATCAATTAATCGGGTGCTCGAAGAGATGTAACCTATATTTGGGCGTACAAGAGAACCAATAAGAGTCTAAATCTATTTCAAGACGGATTGTTTCGGAGAAACTCAAAGGGTAACGTAAAAGATTATGGGTATGAAATCCTTATGGATAAAGATATAACGATTAGTAACGAGACTTAAACCCTCAGTGGATTCAGTGTATAAAAAATGTGAACCTCCAGAAACCATAAGTCGTTTTTGGAAGTTGCCACGAGTGAATAAAGTGTGAACTTAAGTTGCTCCAGGTATACTCTTAGTAGGGTTTCTACAATGTTTAGATATATATGTTGAACTGACCATGAGATGGTCACAGAAATCGGAACATGAAAAATAACCTAGAACAGGAGTATAAGCTGTTTTGATGGAATCACTGTTTGGCTCGTAGCCGTTGCTGAAAACTGCTTACGGGTTTTGACGTATTTCACGAAAACAAATATTTTGTGTGTCCGAAAGGAAACGCAGAGTCAGGAGATGACCAACCAGTAAGTTAAGCAGGTGGTTTAAGCCACAAGAGAAACAATAACGTAAGATGATTTTGTTACGGTAACTACAAAGTGATAAAGTAAAAAGATTGGTCAGGGGATTTTATATGGCAATAGTAGTGTATTACTTCAATCTTAACTCGAGTCGTTAAGAATCAGAGTTGTGCAGCAGAGTAGTAATTCAAGAATGAATTAACGAACAATGCTAAGCTGAAGCATAGGGAACAAGAAGGTGTAAAGTGCTTAATTCTCATAGCACGGAATAGCAGTAAGTAGAGACGATTTGAACATGTCACAAGTTCTAACATGAAATTTTAAAAGATAAGCTGAGGAGTACTTCAAATCTCGAAATCCATGAGAAATGGAATATTGGAATAGTTTAAGAATATATGGTAAGGAATAAGAAGGATGTGCTTCTAGCACATTAAGTCAAAATTAATGGAAGTTACCGCTAAAACGGTAGTTTAGCTATTTTAGCTCAGTAACATCAAGTATGCTTGAAGAGTAAGTTAGTCTAAAGAGAATTAAGCATGAGCCAACAGCAGTACAGGTTGCGCTTGCAAGATGATATATTTGAATTTGAAGCATTGATCAGAAACGACAATGCAATGGCATGTAAGTTTATTCCACATTGTACCCACGATATGTTAACATGTCGCATGTACCAGATTGTGTTTAGTAATGTATACTTATCGGGCAGTGTTTATGCTACTCAGATAGTAGTGTAGCACATTCTTTTTCAGTTATGTGACATGTATAAGTAAATAAGGTACGCAGCTAGTAATGTTTAAAGTGAGAAGATGCTAATCAGAATAAGTTTATGATGCCGATAGAATGTAACCATAATTTACGTTATGGGTTGATGTATACTCAAGAAATAAACACGAGTTGAGATTAAGAAAAGATCTCCAATTGAAGTGGTAGTGTCTCAAAGGTATTTTGATTAAGTATGAAGTCCCGTTAGTTGGACAAGGTCGATGTGACGTATTATGTACCCGTTAGTAGTGTACACGTACTCGATTATGTATGTAAACTATGTGCTATGAATTGTACTATATGATGTTATGTGAGACGGCTTATACCACTCATCACTTGGACTAAACTCCTATGAGTTTTGGATTTATCGGTGTAGAAAATATTTACGATATGGCTAGAATTCGAGAAAAGATAAGTGACGTCATGGACTAATTGAAGCGGAACACGATTAATCTGTAAAGTCCCGCGAGCTCTTAAGAATTCCATAGTGGAAATGATGGTTATAATTGTGATACGAAGGATACCAGATGTTTTTCGGTACAATGATGATTCTATAAGAAGTATGATATAATTACATATGAAAAATACCGTCATACGAGACAGAAGATAAGGATAAGAATTTATTGGAATTAGTTGTGGTGCTTTAGACCTCTTAAAGAGTGGAAATGTTGAAGAAGATAAGATCGACCCAATGTCGTCAGAGTAAGATTACGTGTACTATGAAGGAAACTTATGAAGCTCAGTATGAGTGTCAGAGACTTGATAACCTTAAGTTGGATCCGCACTAGTGTGTGAACAAGAGACATGGTCAAGTGAGTCGGGTATTTTTTCAGACAGCCGCACACCCTATTATATAAGAATTATGTATGTGCATCAGGCCTTCAGTTAAGGAACAGATTGTCGGATGATTTCGACTTACAGAGTTGGAAACCATGGCCACGAATCAGTTTAACCAGTCAGACTCATGAGTAATCTATATGGCAAGGAATTAAGGAAAGAAGAGGAATCAAGCTAGGGCTTGGATTAGGAAGCTTGGCAAGCATGAATCAAGAGAACAAGGTGAGCTCCCATGGATTTATACCCCTTTGTTAGTTATTTTGAGAATTATGAGATAAGAAAACTTGTATAATTTGGCATGATTCTTGATTGTTAGTTTCCCTTTGTTAATACTTGATATGCTATGATCTTTCTAGTCAAAAACCCTATCATTTGATGTATATGGACTTGCTGGTTGTGGGATTATGTTAAAACTCGTTTTGGAATTTTCTGGAAGTGCTACAGGGCCTGGCTGTTCTGGTTTTGTCGTGCCACGATGGCACCCATCGTGCCACGAGAGAAGCTTGTCGTGCCACGACAAAAGCAGAATGCTACCCCATTTTTGAAATGTGTTTTAAGGCCAGAAAACCATCCTCATAGCGCCAGAACGTCTTCGTACATTTAGTAATTGAAGAAAATGTCATAGACTTATCTTGTATTAGCATGAGAGTGAGGATAAATATTTCATATATCATTGAGGTATAATCACAACAAGGATCAATGTCAATTATGGCAATGGGAAAGGATTACCTATAGGCTTCAAGTAAGCTAAGAGGGGCTTAGTTCCCAACAATTAAGTAAGTGGGATAGTAAATCCCTAAGTACGACATGTGATGACGATATGTCTAAATCCTTTGATAGGAAAGCAAGATTTAAGCATGCACATTATGTGTATAAGAGTACGTGGAATGTTTCAACATTCAAAGCTTCATATAAGCTTAAGGGTTGGATTTCCAACAACCAAGTAAAGACTTATGAGAACGATAAGCATGAAACCTTATATTATAGGTTAAGTATCACACATTTGATTAGTGATGAATGCATCAGATATGCATATGATTATGAAATGTATCAGATATACATACGAGTATAAGTTAAGTATTTATTTGTAAAGTTTATACGTGTTCAGCAGACTCCGGATTATGCCGGATGAGATTTCTCCGAAAGGGCTATCCACACGTAGTTTATAAGATATGCTAATTTAATGTTAAGTCGTGACTCTATGACTCCCCGCTAGTAGTGGAGTTAAGGTACCCCGTTAGTAGTGGTTAGGCGTTCTTTGGATGTAAGTCCTACACGACAATAAGATAAGTCGTGATTCTCAGGCTCCCCGTTAGTAGTGGAGTCGAAGTTCCCTGTTAGTAGTGGACATACATTGTTTCTATGTAAGTCCTGCACGGCGATAAGAGGAGTCCGGTGTTAGCCTCAGATAGGAATTTCACCGGTATGATGGGAGATGTATTTCGGGGTTACTCCACTCGGAATGCACTCCGTAAAATTAACCAAGATAATTATTGTTTGCTCAACCCTAACTTTCTAACTTTATCTTAAGCAAGAGGTTCGTGATGAAGTTCTTCAGAGAGACGCTGAATGGAGTGCAGATGCTCGAATTGTACCAGTTCAGGAAGCTGTCAGATAATTGTATAAGTATATATTTTTATGGTACTTGATTGGTTGTATAAACGAGCATGTTTGTATTCGTTCAGTTGTATTATTATTATTATTATTGAAAATTTTAATGTATCCAGTACTAAGTTTTAATACTCGTATAAGATCCTAGGCAATCTTTATATGGGTGTTACACATGGGGTGAACCTGTCTTACAACGAGGACGAGGGCGCTGAAGAGGAAAGAATTCCGAACGAGAAAGCGTTGAAGTTTTACAAAATGATGATGGAAGTAAACAAGTCGTTGTTTGAAGGGTCGTCTGATTCTAAGTTATCCATGAGTGTGAGGCTTTTAGCTGCCAAGTCAGATTGGAGTGTGGCCGAAGAAGGCGCATAATGTTATACAAAAATGATGAGGGACGCAACTCCTATAAAGGACAATTTGCCATTGAGTTTTTATGAGGCTAAGAAGTTGGTGTCGAAGTTGGGATTGCAAGTTAAAACTATTGATTGTTGCGTTAAAGGGTGCATGCTGTTTTACGACAACGAATTCGGTAAAAATGATGGGTCGTTGGTGGAGTGTAAATTTTGCAATGCACCTAGGTATCAAGTACGTGATAATGCCAGTTCTCGGAAGCAGAAGCTAGTCTCAGTTAAGTCAATGTTTTATCTGCCAATAATACCAAGATTGCAGAGATTGTATGCATCAACTCACAGAGCCGATAAAATGACGTGGCATTATTACAATAGAACAAATACAGGTGTGATGCGACATCCCTGTGACGGGGTGGCATGGAAGCACTTTGACGCAGTACATCCTGATTTTGCAGAAGATCCACATAATGTGAGGCTTGGATTATGCTCTGATGGATTTGTCCCGTATATCCAAAAGTCGGCAACGCCTTATTCTTGTTGGCCTATTCCTACCACTACTACTACTCCACCTTACTCCACTCCATTCACAACTATTCCTCCCACATCATTCCCGACCATTCCTCCCACATACACTACGCCTGGATTTGTTATGTCTGGATATAGTCCGCTCTCATCACATTCGCCTGGTTTCAATACCATCCCATATACTATCCGACAAGGCCTTACCGTACCTGTTCCTCCCGTTCCTCCCACAAGATCATCAACGGACCTGATGAACGAATTTATGCAAGATACAAATTTCTTAGGCTTAATGAATGTTATTGAACATCAGCCTCAACAACACGAGTAACACCAACATGAAGAGCCACAATCATCAGCAGCAGCAGCAGGATCAGCAGCATCAGCACCAGCAGCACCACGACGAGGACGACGTCGCTACATCGAAGACTTGCATTATGCGGATGGGCTACTTAGGATTACACCGACACCTGGATCGTAAGTATTAAAAGTTTAATTTTTATTTGATTTTTAAATGCATAATTTAATTAACACTTCAAATTTGTAGGTTGGAGCCATCTAAGAGAGTGACAAAATTTATTCGAGGAGCCATCCAGATGTTTTACCCGATTGATAGGTGTTGGGGCGTCTATAAACATCTTACTAGAGACGACAGGGCATCACTTTTTAAATACTTTTCGGTAAACACAATTTATTAAATATTAAATAATTGTAATTACTTTATAACATGCTATATTTTTAAAAATATTAATGTCTAATAATTTTTGTTTATTGCAGGAGCGTTGTACCTGGTCTAGAGATGTCCATCTTCTTGTAGAGAAGCTCTTTCACAAGTTAGCTTCCAAACGTTTATCAGATTTGTTATATGATGAACGGGAGGAATGGAAAAAACATAAGGGAAACTACCGTACATAGTGGATCGGGGAAAAAGCGTGGGAAGACTTGGTGAAGTATTGGCTAGAAGATCCCAAATTTAAGAACCGTTCCAGAGCTAACAAGCAGAACAGAGCATCTCTTATAGGAGGACATGGCCACGCACAAGGATGTGTCAGTGTCCCTATCCATGCTAGACATCTGGTAAAAAAATATTTCACTATTTCTATTTCTATACATGTATATATTAAATAAACTCAAATGTTCTAACTGCTTATATATTTTTCGTGTACAATTAGGCAAAATCCTTGGAGAGAGATCCTTCTCCAAATGAGCTCCATAGAGAGACTCATTTCAGCCAGCGTACTGGTCAGTATGTCGATGCTCGAGCACGCAATACCCAGGTAAATTTGCAAATATTCGTAATATATTTTAATTAGAAAAAGAAAGTGAATTATTAAAGAATTATGTTGTTAACTAATATGAAATATGTTAATTTCATTTATTATTATTATTATTATTATATAAATTGTATTTGACTTTATTTGTAAACAATTATTATTATCTAATTTTCTTTACTTTTCTTTATAGGCATCTTATGACGAGTACGTAGCACGGTTTTTGGCGCAGAATCCTGAGATTCAATCGCATGAACAAATTCCCGACTCCATCAAAATTGAATTATGGGCAAAGGCTGCAGGAGGACAACAAAGACCGGATATAGTATACAGTCTTGGAGCGTTAGCCGACAACGTGGTGCATGGAAATTTGTTCCGTGCTCCTGTTCTACCAGAGTCCAGCTCAGCTCGTTCTGCAGAGTTGTCTCCTGAGATGCAAGCAATGATAACTCGAATGAACGAGGAGTTGCAAAGTCAAAAGTTGGTGTTGCAAAATCAAAATGAGCTGTTGGAATCTCAAAAGCAGGCGTTGGAAGCTCAAAATAAGGCGTTGGCAAGGAAAGATGAGACAGAGAAGAAGCTAATGAAAGAAATGAATGTCTTTCGAAAATTCCAAAAGATGATGACAAAGAAGTTCATGGGTGGGAGAAAGAGTAGAAAGACATCTGATTCATCGTCGCCTGCATCAAGTCAATTTTCACCGACACCTCATCAAATACATGACGACGACGACGATGATGATAATGACGAGGACGAGGAGGAGGAGGAGGAGGAGGATGTTGATAGCGAGTAATTTATGTTTTTGTTTTGTAAATTTATGAATATTGTCGTTGATAGCGAGTAATTTATGAATATTGTCGTTGTGTACTCAAATCATTATTTTTATTTTATTTAATTTAACCAAAAAAAAATTTTTTTTAGACAAGACCAAATAAAATATTTATAATGTATTTTTTCAAATTTTTCAAAAATAATCGATTTTTTAAAATAATTGATTTTTTTTAAAAAAAAAATAGCATCTTTTCCTAGGAATAATTCCTAGGAAATTAAATGTGGGAAATGAAAATTGGAGAAGAGAGAAACGAAAATTTGAAATTTTTAGTGGGAAGGTTTCCTAGGAATTTTTTTCCTAGGAAATTCCTCGGAAAACGTGACAGAATTTTTTTTCTCTATAAATAACACATTCTACTACACATTTCATCATTCATTCATTCATCTCTACTCAAACAAATATTCATCAATCTCTATATCTTCTTTTTCATCTTCTTCAACAATTTCTAAACACATATAATTTTTTATCTTCTTCAACAATAATCTCTTATCATTCTTCCTATTCTCATCTTCTTCTTCTTCTTCTTCTTCTTCTTCTTCTTCTTCCTATTCTCATCTTCTTCTTCTTGTTCTTCATATTCTTCTTCTTCTTCTTCTTCTTCTTCTTCTTTCAACAACTCATCCACAACAATTTTCCATCTTCATTAACACCAATTTCTTCAACAATAATCTTTTATAATTTTTTTAACATTAATTTTCTTCTTCCTAATTTCTTCTTCTTCTTCTTCCTTTTTCAACAACTCTTCCACAACAATTTTTCATCTTCATTAACACAAATTTTCATCTTCTTCAACAATAAAATCTATTTATTTCTTTCAAAAATAATTTCATCAAAATAATTCATTCCTACATTTGTTTTTATTCAAAACACTTTTACTACATATATTTCTTTTTTAAAAATCATTTTTTAATATATATTTTTTCGAATTTTTTTTTCAAAATTTGAATTTCGCGCGAATTTTTTTAAAAAAATTCAAATTTTTTTGGCGCAATTTTTCAAAATTCAAATTTTTGCTGCAATTTTTGAAATTTTGGCGCAATTTTTGAAATTTGAAAATTTAATTTTTTTTAAAAAAATTAATTATTTTCCTCGGAAATCCCTCGGAAACAATTTTAAAAAATTTTCAAATTTTTTGGCGCAATTTTGAAATTCGAAAATTTAATTTTTTTTTAAAAATTAATTATTTTCCTCGAAAATTCGTCGGAAACTAACCATTAAAATATTAATAAATTTTCCTTGGAAATTCGTCGGAAAACACCTGTCAGACACAGCAGTCTGCAGGAAAGCTTTCCTGCAGAATTTTCGTCGGAAATTCCTAGGAAAACTTATGACAGAAAATTCCTAGGAAATTCCTCGGAAACACGTAGGAATAGATTGAAAATTTCCTATGTGTAGTTTCGTCGGAAAATTCGTCGGAAAACGCCGTTTCCGACGAATTTAAGGTGCTTTCCTAGAAAAAATTCCTAGAAAAATTACTTATTTCTTGTGGTGTCAATTCAAGACCACTAATGACTATGAGTAGGAGAATAGAAGCGGGGGAGGAAAATTGTCACTTAGAGCAATTTTTGTGTGAACACAAAGATTTAGACAGCATCTTTTGACCACACTCAAAAAATATATATCATATAATTATTTAAAAAATACATATTATTTTTTCCTTTTTGTGTGTGTGACGAAAATATGTATTTGAATCTTTATATCCACATAAGAATTATTCTTCCATTTATATAGCTCCCGACTTGATCTCGTGGGTCCATGCAAAAAGAAAATGTTTGAAAATAATTCTTTCTTTGAAGGTCTAAAGTGTCTCATTTACAGCATATATAAAGGGTTCATGAAGGATTTTATTTTTTGACTACTAGTTTGACAAAGCTCCCTAAGTTTGAGTTGCTACCAACCAATTCATGAATCTTCCTTCGTAATGAGACAGATTTGATATTTATAAAAGTTTGTTTTAATTGCACTTGGTTGCTTCTCGTTCCTTCATTTTACTCGAGTACTTTTCTTCTTTCCGATTTCTTTTTTGTTTCATGGAATAAAGTATATCTTCCACAATGATAAAATTAATTCTTATTTTAGCATTAAATGAAGGCCGTAGGTGAGATTTTGTTTGAGCCAATTGATGTGGGATGCGAATTTGAATATAAAAACTTCCTTAAGTATATGTAACATGTATATACAACTAAAAATAATGAATCATTGACCGTATTAAGGGAGTGACATTTGCGACCCCTTTACAAAGAGAGATCGATGGCTGCAAAACTTAAGAATACTTGTGTGTTCAATAATATGATTGTTCACCAATAAAGATTACACCCACTTTATCGCCGGTTATTAAAACAATGAAGAACTAATATTTGTTTATTAAAAAAATATATTTTGTAAAGAGATTAATTTTGATAAAAAGTTTACACAGTTAACACATTATAATTAATTATATATGTGACTTTATAGGTTATTGTTTTTTAAGAGATTAATTTAAATAGACGGGAGAGTACACCTACTTTACACTGTCAATCAATTAATGATATGACAATTATTTTTAAAATTTAAACATTTTTAATGATAGGACAATTATTAATGATTGATAGTGTGAATAGATCTTCACACATATAAATTATATGAACTAAAAACATGTTCACAATGTAAACATTCTTATGTAAGTATAATTGAAAATAAAGATTAATTTTATTTTCAATTCTTTTTAAGGAAATAGTTTGAATTCTTTTTTTGGTGTTAACCACTTGTAAATCAGAGTTCGTCTAAAAGATAAGTAAAGACTGACCTAAGAATTGTATCATCCAAAAATCGAATTCATATTCTTCTGAAGAATTCGTCATTGGTAAAACTTCATTAATCACTTAAACTCAATTGCTTGATAATATTTTGATTTTTTTTTTTGCGTTAACCCTCCGACTTCTCATGAAACAGTGGTTCTGGTAATCCGGAGTTCAACCGTGAATTAAGGATAGTGTGACCAAAGATTGTTCCACCTAGGAATCGAACTCGCGTTCTTCCGAAACGATTAGTCCTTAGTGAAACTCATTAATCACTTAAGGTTTAGAATTGATTAAAATATTTGATACCATATTAGATCAATATTATTAGTAGAATCTTTAAAATAAACAAGAGAAGCTTAAATTATACTTTTCTTCTTCCCATTTTTATATTAAACATCCCTGTGTGTCTTTCATTTGTATTTTTCATATATTGTATTATTAATATATACTTTGACCTCTATTACTAATTATAGAATAATAGATGATAAACTAAAATTTTCGATATAAAATAAAGTGAAATACTGTGAAATGGAAGGAACACTAGTATTCTTTAAAGCCCTATGACTTTGGTCTCTAGCTAGCATTTGTAACTGATTAATCAATTAGGTTAAGGCTAAATATTAAATTAACACAATGATACCACTCCTTTATTATACTACTAATAGGAACTATTTAACGGATGGTACAGAAACATAACAGAGGAACCCCTAATTTAAACTAGAAAACAAAACTAACGGCACGATGGCACTAAGGAAAGCTTAAACTATTAGAGATAGCATATTGAATCCGCAATTTAAAGAGTTAACAGTAATCGAAAGAATCATTGGCACAGATAGTATCTTACTACAAATTAAAAATGTTCAACAAGACCATGTGAATTGCATTAATGAGAGCACTTTAACATGAGAGGTCCATGTGAAGTGGACTAAGGCTAAGAAGCACTTTAAGGAAATCATGGACCGTAATTTAGGTGCATAAAGAGAAAAGCCTATGGAAATTGGCAATGACAAGTGCAACCATTTGGTAAAACCCACATGCCAGTGACAATGTGAATACCAGTCTTAACTAACAAAATGATGTGAAAGTGTTGATATACTTTCCCGTCCCCATACCCTACTCCCATATACTTACCCGTTACCCTACCATACCCAGCGGGGATGAAATATCGAATCTCATCCCCGTCCCCGACGGGTTCGGGTATCCCCGCCACATCCCATCCCTGCAGTGGATAATTTTTTTTAATAAAAATAAAAGTATTTTTCAGCCCCGAGCAGCAATGTTGTAATGCTTTATCCAACAAAGAGATGATGACGATCAATGACTATATTGAAGGAGAAGAGAGAGGCCGAGAGTGTGAGATATGGAAGGAGAAAAGAGAAAACTATGATAAGTGAGTGTCATCTGAAAGACTGAGTGTGAGTGAAATGATTTAGGGTTTGAGTTTCTATTTATATAAAAGGGGTAATAAATTGATTTTCTACATTCGGGACGGGTTTGGATATGGATTCAGGGTGAGTACCTATATCCCTGTTACCCGTCCCATACCCGTGTTTTAAAATCAGGGAAAACTCAAACTCATACCCAAACCCAGTCAAAACGAGAAGAAAATCCGTCAAATTGGATTTGGTTTCGGGCGGGTACCCGCGGGTATGAGTTTTATTGTCATGTCTAGGGGACTAAGGCTAAGAAGCACTTTAAGGAAATCGTGGACCGTAATTTAGGTGCATAAAGAGAAAAGCCTATGGAAATTAGCAATGACAAGTGCAACCATTTGGTAAAACCCACATGCCAGTGACAATGTGAAGTACCGATCTTAACGAACAAAATGATGTGAAAGTGTTGATATAGCTAGTCCCCTGAATCTGGTTGATATATCATACTAAATTAGAAAAGGCAAAATAAAACATAAAATGTGCCTTGTGTTAGATAAAGACATACCTAATTGTCAAACTCCATTGCCCCAATTGATCCCCACCTACTGAGCATGTATGGAATGGGATCCAAACATACCATGTACTTCGTGTTTTAGCATAATCATCCTGAAACTTACACATTAATTTTTCTTTTAATCTAATCATTAGGTTAGGTAGGCCGTGTATATAAAATTTTGGACAGACAAAATTGTAAAAGAGAATTGGTAGATAACATAAAATTTATGGTTTTTTGAGTCACTATTAATTTTTTAGATAATCTTATGATTAATTTTTTTTAATCTGATATAAGTATCATAGTCGATCCAATATTGTTTTAACCACTTGTTATTAGGCATTGTCATGAGATCATTCAGATCACACTTCAGATTTCTGATTCCGAATGTGAGAGTGTACATGTTAAAAGTTTTACATTGAATTAGACATGACTACATAAATGTTTGTGAGTGGTGGATAATCTTCAACTTTTTTTTCTGGTACAAAGATAATCTTTAACTTACTAACAAGTTTTATAGAAACGATTTAGACTCATATAAAAACCTAATAATAACATTCGAATATACACATAGAAGTTATTTGCATGCATAGTGTGAAAAAACCCTAGGTACGTGAGCTTGAATTGCCTAAACTTTTCGTACTGAATCTATTTTAACCACCGTCTCATTTGTTTTGTACGTGCTTTTCTTACGATGTAGAGAACCAGTAGACTGTAGAGGCACCATTTGGTACGGCAAAAATTCTAAGTATGACATCTATATGCATGTACTATGTCTCTTGGGAGTCCTATATAAAGATGTTTATAGTCTTAATTGAGTAACAATTTAATTAATGTGAGAATTTTTTTGTGAACATGTACACTTGAGAGAGAATTTTGAAACACAATTCTTGAGCAAAAGAGAAAAAGATTAAGATATGTCTTTATGAGCATTTTTACTAAGCTCCATCTCAGTCTGTGTATGGACTATATGATAATTATATCGTGGGGAAAACCATATTAATTATAGGCAAAATTACATCATCAGTTTTTTACTTTAATTTAGAGTTATGCTAACAAGTGTCCTTGTTAGGGATTCAAAAAAGGAAATGATTTATAAATTATATGTAGAAAAATTTCTTTTTTTAAGTTTTAATGTGTTGAATACACAAGTTTCAAACAAAAAGTTTCTTCTTTTGACTTCTAAACAAGTGCCCCAAGGGCACTTGTTAGCATTTCCCTTTAGGGTAAATGGTCACTTTAGTCCCTGACTCTGCATCCTCACTATTACAAAGGTCCCTGACTCATGATTAAATACAAAGTAGTCTTCGAATGTGCACTTCCGTTATCAGTTTAGTCCCTGGCGTTAAAAACTTTTGTTAATTGATGAGGTGTCAAATGTTTTGTGCTGACAAGGTGCATGAGGTGTTATAGGGACTAAAGTAAAAGTAGAAAATGGTCACTTTGGTCCCTGAACCGAAAATCAATATCCCCAAATTGAATCTCAAAACCCTAAATCCCGAATTTAATCCCTAAATCTCATCTAATTCTCTCTTTTGTTCAAAATCAAATCTTCCCTTAAACACCAAAATTCAATCACATGATGATGGGTGTTGGTGCAAACTTGTCCCAACGAAAGTGTTGCTCATTCGTCGAGGACTGGGTCATCTTCCTCAATTAAGCTGTCATGTGCATATAAAATAAACAAACAGAAAACATTAAAATAGTCATTAAGGTCTCTGACTGTGCATACTTACTATCAGTTAGGCCCCTGACAATAAACACTTGCTGTCACTAAGGTCCCTGACAAACAATGGGTATTAATATTGAAGAGAATGTTGTTGAGAATGATTTTCCTAACGACAATGACAGTTACTATTCTGAAGAACTTAGAAACCCTATTAGTACCGATGATAAAGGTGATAGAAATGGAAAACAAGTTTTCCCTCAGTTTAATTCATATTTGCTTTCTCTCTTCAGGACAACCAAACACTAAAATATATATCCAAATCAATTTTGTTATTCTAAATTTACTTTTACCTCTTACAAGTGAATCCAAATATATATGGATTTGTTTAGCTAACCGAATCCAAACATGTTATTAATTTCTTTTAAGAGCAAAAACGTTTGTTGTATAATTTGTTTTTACTTTTAAAAGCAAGTTTATCTACACAGATCATCAAAAGTATAGTTTTGATCTAGGTTAAAAAATTATACAAAATTATTAGAGAGTGAGAAATAAACCTAGACAAAAAAAAGGGTCTGGGTTTAATTAAAACAATATTTTATCTGATATTGTTGAAGCAATTTTTTTTGGGGTCTGAGTCTAATTAACACTATTTTATTTATGGTGTTAAACTTTATTAATGGTGGTGGTTTATAGTTAGGTAGTCGTATCTATTCTATGACTTTAATATGTGGTGGTCTTACCCTTATGATAGTATTGGGTATTCTTTTTTTTTTTTGGTGCAAAAGAGGGCCAAAGGCCCAAAAGAAGGGGAAAAAAACTAAGAAGCTAATGACATATTCGTAGGCATGCACGCCCATAAATATCATCAAACACGAGGTTTTGAAGTTCATTAGGAGGAGACTCCAAAACTATCAGATTTCAAGAATTCAAAGATCAGCTAAAATTTGCTAGTCAATCAGCACATCTGTTGCCTTCACACCAAATTTAAATAACTTGAGTATATCAATCTCGCCGAATGATCTCTTGAATATGCTTGAACCAAAAGAAGGAATGGTTTCATTGATCTTACAATTGTTAGTAACCATATCAATAAACACCTTTGACTTTGAGTCACTCTCAACAATCAATTAGTGAGATAAACCCTCTCTCCAAGTCATATCCAGCCCCAGATAAAGACCCCACATCTCAGCATGTAGAGCACCACAAGCTCCAATTTTGCGGCTAAAACCCTTGATCCACCTGCCATCAGATTGTCGAAGGAGCCCCGCCACAAACTGCAAGCTCATCATTACCTTTGCATGTTCCATCACAATTAACTTTCACCCAACCATCCAACGGGTATTCTACCATGTGATATGTGATGTCTCATTTGTTTTGTTTTCTTAAACACTTTTACTGTCTTACCCCTGTTAAGAACATATTGTGCTTCTTAGGGGCGTTTTAATATATTTATTTATTTTTCCTCTTAAAAAAAACAATATTTTCATTTTTGAAAGAAAAACAATATTTGAATCGTAGTTTGATTTTAATTGTAGTTTAATGAAATAAATAAATAATAATGTAGACTGGATGCACGAATCAAAGCTGGGCATATTACGCTCATTCTCCGCAAACCTTGTTGGATTAGAAAAGGAAACCATGGTCCAACATACTCTAAACATCTTAAGAAGAAAAATTTCTCTTTAAATTTCCATTTTTTCTCCCGGCCACCCTAAAATGTCAAAAATACTCCTAGCGACGGTTAATAGCTGTTCAAGAGACCTTTTAAATCGATTATGTCAATTTAAAAAGTGATTGAACCGTTCTCGAAAGTGACGAACCATACATACCTATTGTTGGAGAGTCGAATGATACTTAAGTACCGCTCATGGAAGCTTGAGAAATTTTAGAAGCCTAAAGAGAAATTTCTCTTAAGAAGGGCTTTGTATTGGGTTGAGTTAAAATAAAGTCCAACTTGTAAATGAGCTAATTCTTAAAAAGAGTTGTGATATTTGAACAACTATTTGAAACAACTTTTGTGACAACTTCTTTTCTCTCTCTTTTATTGGTAAAACAATAGAGAGAGAGAGAGAGAGAAAAGAAGAGAGAGAATAAAAATATAATGTGAGTATGCGAGAGAAAATTGTCAAAAGATTGTCATTAAATGATTGTACAAATATCATTATTCTATTAAAAAATAGTTAGACTCAAGTGAATGTTTTTTTTAAAAGAAGATTCAAGTGAATGTTGATATACAACTAAAATTTTCAACTGTATCACCAAAATTTGATATGGATCAAATTTAGATCATCAGAAAATGTTATAGAGGACTTGTCCAACTTCTGGTCTAGAACACAAATCAACCTCGGAGAGTTCGATGATAAAGGATCTTCGATGGTGGTGGTAGGTGGTTGTTCGAGAGCGAGGTACCTAGAAAAGGTATTATGATGTCGAAGTTAATTAGGACAAGACATGTTCTTTATACAGAAAGTGAGATGACCCTTTGTGAGCCTTATGTAGCCAATAGAGTACATTTGATTCGATTGGTCCATCATGACAATAACCAACCATTAGCTTGGTCGTTTTATCAAACACAAATATAGTCGATCCATCTGTTTATTCCCACTCAGCTATCCTTACGTAGCATAACCTTAATTTTATGGACCAAAATACTTCGTACCAAAAACAACCCTTGAGCCCTAAAAGTAAAGATGCTTTGAATGACGAGTGGCCAAACAATTGGGTATTGAACAAAGTCCTCAAATGTCGAATCCAGTAGATGAAAGCACTTTAAAAGACCGAGCGACGAAATCGTTCAGTATTGAACGTCACCCTTCTCTCGAATGCAAAGAGGATGTTATTAGTCTCTCTTTTTGTGTGTATTTTTTTTGTTGTTTTTATCTTTCTATTTGTTGCATTTTTATTAATAAAAACAACATGATTGATAATGTTGAACAATTGACTTAAAACTGCATAAAAAAAAAAAATCAATTGAGTTAAAACTAAAATGGAGCTAAAAGTACATTCTGTAAAAGGACTTTATTTCTAGAAACATTATTTCTAAAAGGACTTTAATTAATTGCTTCCATGAGATTTCACAGCTGCCAGTGAAAATTGATTTTGTACCAAATACTACGAATAATAGGTAGTTTTCCAGTTTAAAAATAAGAAGAATATGAGACTTGAAAAGCATAGATGAACCCTTACCAACTAAATAACGTCTCGCTGACACCAATGTGTGATTTCGATCAATAGTTTTAATTGGTTGAATCAAGTACTTTTTCAACAAATTATATTTGGTCCCTCCTCTCTTAATAGTCTATTCCATTTCCAAGAAAACATACGAGTAAAGCAACAATTCATGGGCTTTGGCTGATTGGCTCTTGTGATTCAGGTTTAGTTAGGGTGCTATCCGGTTAGAAAATTGTGTTTAAAACACCAATTCAGATTCGTGAACTTAGAGAAAGAGTTAAACTTTGTTTTCAACTTTACATCTCACACTTAAACTTTGTTTTCAACTCAACCAACCTTATTTTGACAACGAAATGTATTTACACGGGCACCCCTTTCATTTGAGCATCAGTGAACAAGCAAGGAAAAATTCATCACCAACAAAGTGATAATCTTTTAAAAACTAATTCTAACATAGTTTTAATTTTTTAAAAAAACTGATTTTAAAAAAATCAGTTTTTTAAAAACAGATTTAATTTTAAAAAAAACTAATTCTAACAGTTTAAAGAAAAATTGATTTTAAAAAATCAGTTTTTATAAATTGTTAGAATTAGTTTTTGTTAAAATTAAATTTGTTTTAAAAAAAATTAAAAACAGTTTTTAAGTTAAAAAATTAGCTGTCTTTTTTTTAGCATTTTCACTTTAATCGCATGTCATTATCGTTTTTGTTCACTCATTTTATCATTTTATTTCTGCCTGTTATTGTTTCTGCTTCTGAACTGCTGTGATTTCTTCGTACTTTGTTTTTCACTGCTGTTTCGCGTTATACTCTGTTTTACGAACAGCAACAGGTCCTGCCAGGAATTTCAATTTTCATAGTTTTAGTTCAGTTAAATATATCAAGAAATGGATAACTTCCTTCATTTAGGCAACAAACATAGATCCCGTCATATATAACAGAAACACTAAATGTAAGTTTATTTTATTAATTTTATCTGTTAATTTTTTCCGTTAATTTCGTTAATTTACATTACTTATTCGTTCATTTATTCAGCAACCCTCGATTAATTTCGTTAATTTATTATTCGTTAATTTTATTTTTACACTATGATTAAAACTCACAAAATTTATTTCGTTAATTTTATTTCGTTAATTTACCTTACAAAATTGGATGATTAATCATCCACTCCTTTTTTTTGTAGGACGAGGAAAAACATTATCTCCGGAATCGCTGTCATATAGTGGATTTCGTCGTGCCGTCGTCCATTGTCGATATGTTAAAGGTAGCTGGTTTATGGGAGGTTACTAAGATTAATAAATACAGGGTCGATAATCGTCTAATAACCGCTTTATTAGAACGATGGAGGCCAGAGACACACACATTCCTTTTTCCTTCAGGCGAGTGTACAATAACGTTAGAAGACGTTCATATGCTCCTTGGTTTAAAGGTTAACGGTGCACCGGTAACCGAACCTACGACTGTATCGTGGGAATTAGTTGAAGAAATTTTAGGAAATATGCCTAATAAAAAAAGGCATGACGGTCGGCAAATAAAATTAAATTGGTTAGAATCATATATTGTAGGTAATGGGGAAGCAGGTCCCCCCACAAGCTCAGCACCTGTTAGAGCATATGTTTTATACTTGATAGGCACTCGTTTAATGCCTAATTTTACTGGCAACCTTGTACATATAAAATGGTTGCCATTGTTGAATAAATCACCACAGGAGATTGGACAGTACAGTTGGGGTTCTGCTTGTTTGGCCACGCTTTACAGAGCTATGTGTGACGCCACAATACATGGAGTTAGCGACGTGTGTGGGTGCACAATACTCCTACAGGCATGGGCATGGTCAAGAATGTCATGCATATCTCCCGTGCCAAAGAACCCACCACAACCTGAAAGACAACCTCCTTTGGCAACTATGTAAGCTAAATAAATATATTATTTCTTATTAATTTTTAAATTCAATTATCAAGGAATATTAAATATCTCATTTTAATAATATTAACTAGATGGCTAGAACGTGAGAGTAAATATATGGAAAATCCTCGGCATAATCTCTTTTCAACACGTTTAAAAATCGACAATATGACATTCGATCAGGTAATATTTTTTTTAATTTTCGTGATTACTTTTTAACCAACATTAGAATACTAACATTCCTCTTTTTAAACAGTTCTGCTGGAGGCCCTATCTCCACTTCCATTACAGCAACGAAGAGGAAAGCCAGATATGGTCTGCAAACACGTATCTCATCTGTTTCGAGATAGTCGAAAGACATCATACAGATAGAGTGAGACTTCAATTTGGCTTACCTCAACTTCCATCTGTCATGCCAGAAGATATGAAACATTTCCACGAGTTATCTTTGGCAAACACAATAATAACAGGCTCGTGGGGAGATCAATTTCAGTTTCAAATCCAAAATTGGAACAATCGTTTTCAGTTTGCACTTGACGGAGTTAAATATAACCATTTGGTTTATCCAAACCGTATTTTGAATGGTATTGGACCTTTTTTAGAGATCATCTGTGGATTTCTAGAGAAGCGCTGTTGCGAAACCCAATGGTAGAATGTTCCAGAATTTTACAACAATTGCCGTCGGAATATCCGCAACACCAGCAACCTATCAAACACCAAGACCCCTATTTTGTGCCAGATGCAAACATCTGGTCAGATACCCCTCCACCCTTTAGCCAATTCATCACACCTACACCCACATACTTTGACCCAAGCTTCAACCAATCCACCAGCTACAACTACAGCCAAACCTACCAATCCCCACCGCAACCCACAAACCAGTTCCCACAACACTCCCCAATACCATATCCAAGCTACTCCCAACAGAGTCATCATGGAGAAAGCTCCCGAACATCAAACTATTCCACCGATGACTTTAATCCAACCAAAAACACACCACACATCAGTTACCCTGAATACCCATCTTTCAACCTACCAACCCTTCCAACCATTGTAAATTATCCAGAAACAAACTACACCCCACAATGGCCACAAACACAAATCAATCCCATAGAAACACTGGTTTTGAGGTTTAACGACGACGATTTTGTAAATAATATTTGGGCAAACTCTGTCCCACCACAAGTGCAAAATGAGGCGAATTTGGAAACAAATGAAGCTGAAATAAACGACGAGGAAGTGGAAGAGGAAGACCAACAACAACCCCAACGACCCGTACGAACTCAAAAAAATAAATTTTGTGCTACGGGAAGTCATAATTTACATTGGGGTAACTGGTTTAGAAGAAAAAATAGCATGGTCTAAATGATGTAATTATTTCATTTTAAGTCAATATATATATTTTTTTATTATTTTGGTTTTTTTTTATTTTATTACCAAAATAAGGTTGTATATATTGATCAAATTTAACAGTGACCAATCTTAAAGGGGAAGGAGGAGGAGTAGAAGAGGAGAAGGAGAAATTGTATCTGAACCAGAGTCAGACATAATGTGGAAGAAGTGAGAAAAATGTAAGAAAAAATTTGAGTGAATTTGGATGAAAGAGGTGTTGTGGGGTATTTATAGGGGTATAAAATAAACAAAACGAAAAAAAAGGGGGCCCCATTACCGCCAGCCCAATTGGCGGTAATGGGCTTAATTAATAAAAAACAAAAAGCTACTTCTCCTGCCTGCAGCGCCTGCACCCCCTTTGACAAAGTTGCCATTACCGCCAATTGGAATGGCGGTGGTGGTGGGGGGTGTGGGTGGGTAAGGGTATTGGTGGTGGTTGGGTAATGGCACAAAACGACAAAAAAAAACAAAAATTGGTCACTGCACATTCATGTCGAAAAATAATTGTTTTTGCAAAGGAATTCTTATGGTGGCTAGAATAATACTCTCCATAGAATTGTCAACTAGCAACATTCAAAGTCGAGAGATAAGCACGTTGCATTGAACTCAACCATGCCCATCTTCATTACTGTCACCGTTCAAATTTGCCATCTTCCTTAGCGAAAAAAGACAAACTCAAGAATGCACATTGCAATTTCTATTGTCCATGTCCTTTGTCTTTGCATGCAATTTGTCATGAAAAGCCCAATGGGCCCAATGAACCGTCTTGCCACGTCACCGACACGCAACGTCATTATCGTTCAATAAAAAAAGCGTGTAAGAAACAAACCCAACGAAAACGCCACGTGTACGTTCTTATCCTTTTCCCCGTTGAAAACGCTATAAAAACACAATGGTTTAGGACAATTTCAAACCCTACCAACAAATCAAACCGTTTTTAACAGAAATCAAAAAAATATCTCAAAAATGGCTTCAACAATGATTCCAATTCAAGCGTGTGCCGGATCCGGTCACCGGGTTCCAGATCCCGATCGCCGGAGAAATTCCTCCTCCACCAACTGGTGGACCCCGCTGTTCGGTATGTCATCAGAACCTGACTACATCGATTCCGACAACAAAGCACCGAAATCGGAATCAGATCCGGCGGCGAAGGCGTCGAAACTGAGATTCTCTGGTGGTCTCACGGAGGAGAAAGCGAAGCAGCTTCGAAAGATGACAGTTGGCACTGAGTCGTTTCATGATACTATGTATTACTCTGCCATCGCTTCTCGACTCGCTTCAGATTTCAAGGCTCGCTGATCTATAATCTTCCTGCGCCGGAAACTTCCATTTCACATTACGTTGCATGCATCCTTTTCGTTTTTTTCTTGCTTTTTTAAGATCCAGATTTTAGGGATTTGATTTAAGTGTTAACGCCAAGCAATGTTGTGTAATGGTTTAGCGTTTAATTAGTACGTAGTTTGTTCTTAATCTCAACTGATTTAATCATTGTGTATATAGAATAATAATTTTCAATGTATAAATATAATTGGTAGTAATATGTATGTGTTGTTTTAACTTTACTCTGATATATATGGATTATTTATTTATAATTTGATTGGCCTGTTTTCTTATTTTAGAAAGTAGTGTAGTATGTTATAGGGATGGTAAGTTTTCAAAACTTTGGATAAGATCTTGCCCAAATGTGCAAGGAGCATTATATTCATTTCATATATTATTGTTTAAAAGTTGACTGGAAGAGTAAACTGATATGGGATGGGATCTTAGAGATTTTTAAAATAATAATATTCTGTCTCTCAAGCATCAAGCGTGGAAATATGCTTTGCGTTCCTATCCGGTAATGTGTCATTAATGGAATTTAACTAAATCTTGTGATTAGTTTATGAATCTTGTGATAATTCTTGTAAAGAGAAGATGCACTCGCGAATATGCCACCAGTAAGGGATATTGCGGCATGCATGCCTCAAATTTTGACGAAATGGCGTTGATTTAATTTAGTGTTAGACTTGAATACTTTTTTGATTAGATTAAAGTGAGGAATGCCAATATCATAGATTATTCGGTTGTAGGGTTGATCTTCAACTTTGTAGTACTCTCCAGATCTTCAAAACAAAATAAGATTTGATCCCGTGGAAATTAAGAATTGATTAGGATATAGAAAATAAAATTAAACAATTTGTTTTTTCAAAATCTTTTTTCTTTCTATAGTCAAATTTGGTCTACTCATTCAGTTTCCTATTTTGTTTTAACTTTTTACATTGAAAAATTGGGGTTCGATGTAATTTTTATTTACAGATAGCAAGCCACCCAATAGTAGAAGAAAAACTACTCTATACATACATAGAAATATACAATTGTATTTTGTTAAAAAAATTGTAAGATAACTATCTCTAAGTCAACTGCGCTATCTTTTTTTTACGCTATAAAATACATTGAATAAACCAACATTTTATGATTTTAATTAACGCAAATTAGGCTTTTAAAGAAAAAGAGAGAATTCTGGTTAGGGACATTTATGTGATATTCAGTTTAGAACTTCGCATGCAGTTGTGAAATTTATTTTTTTGTGACCCTCTTTCCCTTCCCTTTCCCTTTCCTTCTAAACTTCACTATACAAACATATTAACCAGTGCCTTATTCCCTTTAGGAGATAAGTACTATTTTTGCAGGTCATTAAGCCACTCTAGTTTACGACAGCGATTTGGAAAATGAGCTCTGAACTGCTAAAGACTAAAGGTGACTTCACATAGATGAAACCCAAATGAAATGTCAAAACTAGTTTGTAACAGAGATGCTGGGTACCGTGCAAAACCTGCTCAAGTCACTTACCGTGCGAGATAACTTAGAACCAATAGATTTAGTGGTTCTGCATGAAATTACTATATATTCTCTGCAAAGTAGCTTTTCCTATTCTATATCCGAAACTTTCCAAAAGCCTCTATTCTGCCATCACATTTTCCTCCCCCTCATCTGCAGTCTTCTTCACTGGCCTTCCTTCTATCCTCCCCGATTCAACCATTTTTCCCTTAAATCTTTATTTGTAAGAACAAGTTAGAAAAATGTCATTACTCATTACGGTCTATCATAGTTAATCAACATGATATCACATAATGGGTCAACAATTACAGCCTCTATATCAAAAGTCTTCCAATTTCCAATTCATTGATTTCCTAGTCTGTAGGAGCCTCCCCAAAAAGATTATTTTCTGGGTTGCTTCCTTTTCAAGTCTGGTATTTTGAAAAAAAAAGATTTGTATCTTTAAATTAACGATGATGAACAGAGTGTGTAAACTCTTCTCCAGTCGGCGCCTGAGTGAAACCGAAGAGTGGAATCATACTCAGTGCAGTGGAGACAGAGATGAAGAAGTGGGGGGTTATAGAGAGAAAATCCAGTGACTTGAGTGTGTGGTAAAATCTTGTCAGGAATAGGATTGTGGAAAATCAATAGAAAATAAAATAATAATAAAAAAACATGGGTCCGACAATACACAATAATATCAGGTAGAACCACTAGAGATCTAATGGTTCTAAGTTATCTTGCACGGTACACAACTTCAGTAAGCCGGGCAGTAAAGCCTTGGCTTGTAACTGAAGTCTAGATACCAACCAAGCTTGTTTACAGATAGCATAACTACTCATCTCTTCTATCATGTAAAATGAAGAAACATGATACCTAATCCAGCATCACGGCTATATTTTCACCTTAGTGGTTTATTTAAACTATAAATCAGTTCTAACTCAGAAAAGTCATTTGTTTACTCTTTTCTCTCCTTCCGTTCATGAATAAAATACTGATAATAAGATGAGCAGTGTGATAAAGGATATGCATATTGATGCTCTGAATCCAATTAAACCGTATAAATTATTCACAAGTCAGATGAGCAAATAAGATTTATATCAAGTATGCGTATTGATGTTCTGAATCCACTTAGACCATTTTTTGCTCGCATTATTATAACACTTGGAGGAGATCAAGAACAGCCTCCAAATTCCATAATTATTCCATAATTAATCTTCCCAAAAAATTGGGAAAAAAATATATTCATACATGATAAAATTTCTCTATTTAAGGCGTTACCAGGATTTTGAGCAGCAAACATTAGTCAAATAATTTATTGAGGACCTGAGGTTGTGATGTAAACGATGCTGATCTAACGCCCAATATATGCTCTGTATAATCATTTGCTCTCAGCATCATACAAATCTGATCTGGATATTGTCATTAAGGAGAACCGTGATAAGAAAATATACATTGACTAAAAAAACAGTCGATGGATTGTTGAATTTGGTCAATTACAAATTTACAAGGTGGAAATTCTGATTTAGCACCTTAAAATTTTTGTTACCATCCAATCAATGTAATTTCATTCTAGTTATACGATTCAGAAAGGAAACATAGCATAGGAATTTGACAAGACTAGACAACATGTAAGAGGGAAATAAAATGATTTACACCCATACTTCTTATTCTCCCTATTTATTATAGTGTTGCTGTATTCTACAGTTTAATAACCTTCAAAATCCAAAATTAACAAAGAACGAGCACCTTTTAGTATCACTCTGGCTTGCATATGCCTTATTTACTGTCATAACTCAATTAGGGTCAGTTTGTGGCGATGAAAATTTCAACATTCATAAACTGATCTCGAACTTCAACTACTTCTGCCTAATTAAATTAAGGGTCTTACTAACGAGTGCCCTTAGGGCACTCTTTAAGGATTCCAAATAAAGAAATTATTTCAATGTCTTTATTTAAAAAGTTAAACATTTCAATTTTCAATGCATTGAATGCACACATTTTCATAAAATCTTACTATTTTAAACTCTTAAATAGTGCCCTTAGGGCACTCGTTAGCATTTCCCTTAAATTAAATAACATTGACTTCAAAGGAATGGCAATGTATGAGTAATGCATAAAAGCGAGAATGCCAAACTGGCATCTTATAATGAAAATCCTCAACACCCTAACTGATCTTAAACCTTCCACTACTTTCTCTAAAGACTAATGAAAAAAATTAAAACCAAAATGAATGAAGATTAATTGATATCGGAAACAATGGTCTTGAAAATCAATAAATATCAGTCATTGTTAGTGATATCTAGTCAACGCGTCAAAATTATTTTGTGGAGTAATCCAAGGAAAGATACCTAAGTTGTGATTCTATTCTGAGCCCCCTTACCAACCAAATTTGGACTAAAGATAATGTTCATTGAATACAGTTAATCCAGTTTATCATCAGAAAAATTCCTAACCACACTGAAAGTTTAAGACCTGTTCAGTTTGCACTTATTTTTTTTATTTCATTTCATGTTTTCATTTTCAATTACAAAACTACTACTTTCACTGTGTTTTCTATTTCAAAGTTTAGTTTGACAAACAGTTAAGTCATATTATTATTTTTCATTGATTGCTATAGAAAACTTTGAAAACAAGAAACAAAGTGACAAAATAAATAGCAGATGAAAATATAAAATATTTTCTCAGACAAACAGTCTTTTAGGTGTCTCGGAAAAATCATGGGAAGGGTGCTCCTACTTTTCGTGCCTAGCATTGACTAGTGTTGTCAAATAGCGGTTATAGTGGCGCTATAACGCAATATCACAGCGGAATTTGAAGAAACTGCTATGGTTCCGCGAAAGGCTATTTAATACAAAGTGTTCTCAAATAGCGGCTATAGTGGCACTATGGCATTGTAGCATAGCGGAATTTGCACAAACCTCTATTTCCCGTGATCAACAATTGACAACATAGGCTTGACACTATGACAAAATAAGATGAAATCTGAACTCTGAGTCCTATCATGTTATTTCCCCTTTCCTTGTCTACTCACACAAACCCACAAAGCAAAAGTTAACAAGTATTTCATGTCCAATCTCCAGTAGCCTCAGAGAAGCAATTCAAACTTTAGTTAATAAACAAAAATCAGCAACGTAAAATCCCAAAATGCAAAAGATTAGGGTTAGGCCTGTTTGAATTGGCTTATTTGAACTTATCTACCGGCATAAACACCACGTTTAAGACTGTTTAGACAGCTTATGGAAACCGTTTGTGATATGTTCATAAGCAGTTCTTAGCTTATTTCCATAAACTCTCCAAGATAGCTTATGGAAACAGTTTGTAGCTTATATAAAAACAATTAACTTTATTTATCTCTTTCTTTTACGCATTTATCTTTTGTTATACAAATAGCTTGTAGAGATAAGCATTTATATCATAAGCCCTTATGCTCTAAGCACTTAATTAAGTCATCCACTTGACAACAAGAATCAAATTACGCCATAATATTGTATCATATACCATATTTCGATTCAATTCTTTCTTAATAGTTTCTCTTATAGCTTTCTAGCTTTTGTTCAGCCTCTAGTGATTTGACTACCCTACATCTGATATACTCTCCTTACTAAAGACTCTACCTACAGGTCTTCTCTCTACGGTAATACTAAACTATATCGTATGTTTTAAAATAACCATAAAATACAATTGTATTGCAGCAGCACATCGGAATTGACAAATTTAAAGAAAAAAGGATACACAAGATAGCCTCCATGGAGAAAAGCACCAGCCAACACAGCTGTAAACAAACGATCTCTCAAAACAGGTTTATGCCGCAACCCCAAACGAACTGAAATTATATATAATCAAGAAATTAATGAGTAAATAAATAAACTATTTGAATGAAAAAGAAAAATTAAGAGAGTGAGAAAAATAACTAACTTAGAGGGAGAACAGGAGCATATATGAGAGGAAAAAGGAACTTGAGAGGAGGACCATTGTTCTTCCTTCTTACAACGGGTTCTCTGTAGCATGGCAGTTAAAGGGAAAACGTGAAAAATTGATTAAGGAGATGAATGTGAAAACTGAATTATTGAAGTATGAATAAGAAAACGTTACAGGTTGGCAGGATCGAACGACGTCGGCGCCATGGCGGAATTGACCGAGATCGAGAGTTGTTGAAACAGCAGGGATTTTTTCCGATACAATGAATCACACTGATAACCTTTTTCTTAATTGACCAGAATAATAGTGCTAAAAAATTGTACCAAAGAATGTTATTTTTTTTTTTACAATATACTACTTAATTATTTGATGATTTTTAAATAAATGATAATTCGGTTGAATTTGAATTCGATTTTTCTATGGAACAATTTTAAGTCATGATTTATATACCTTTTAGTAGAAAGAATTCCGAAAAGTTAAGACAAAAAATAAATCTAATATTTTTTTTGTTACAACACAAAAAAGAAAACTAATCCTTCAAAAAAGACACTTCTAAAGCATCTACGAGCATGATATAAGAGACAACAAATAAGTTCACAAACGACAGCTAAAGGGTCTATGTCATTTGCTCATAGTTTTGCTAAAATATTTACACATTAATTTCTTTCTTGAAGAATACTATGATGCAAGGTATTATTTCAATACTTCGTAAAAAAATTCACAAATATCCACCAAAAGATTGACATAATGATAAAATTTATTAGTACCTATAGTCACCAACTACACAACATGCAAAAAGTCTAAAAAACATAAGAACTTTTTGCAACCAGCATGCAAATAGAGCTTTGAACTTGGCATAAAGCACATCCGAAATACCTAAACTACCATAAAAGGCACAAGCGAACGAGCTCTCATAGTTATTAACCAAACCTTCAAAACAAGTTTTATTTGGATTTGTAAGAGCACTATCATCGATGTTCAGGACCATGGTATCTGCATCTTCATGCTGCCAACAAACCTCACACATTAGACGGGGCCATGTGAAGGATTTGCTAAACCAAACACTTGACGAGCAACTAAGAAATGAGTTTGAATCGCCACATCCGTTGAGCCTATTACAGGTAGGGATGGAAAAAGGTTAGGCCGAACTAACTTTACAAGGTCTAATCTTGACTGTCAAAAATTTTATGAGTTTATTTTTTCCACTCTATCAAAAATTTTAGGAGTTTACTTTTATGAAAATGCCCATGTGATTTTCGGATTTTAGAATCCAAATTTAGTTTTTCCTTTGTTATGGGGTGGAAAAAAAATGAGTTTTTCACAAATTCGGACCTCAAAAAAATAGGGCGCGTTTCTTGTTTTTTTCGGATTATAGAATCCGAACACCTCTTAAACATCCTTTTTCAAGGGAAAAACAGTTTGAATTGTATAATCTGAATTGTATCAGCACAAATTATGAGTCTGTTTGTAACATGTATAAGCAGTTTAGGTCATTTTATAACAATATTAATCTTCCTAACTCTCATCTTCTGTTTTAGATCATTGTTAGCTGTTCTTAGTCAAAAATCCGGTTTTCGGGCTAATTGATCAGATTGCTCTAAAACTTCTCTAGAAAATCATAAAAAAATCAAGGATCAAAACTCCGGTAGAAGGGACTTCTTACGGGACTCCGCCCCACAAAATCCAAAATTTCATCGTTTAGACCCTTTTTTCATTTTTAAAATTTTTCATATTCTCAACAAAATTCGAAAAAATTTGCATTAGTTTTATTTGATTTTTTGAATTTTTTGGTGCTACTTTTATATTTTTATGATTTTATTTGACAGGTTTTTATCATTTTTTTACTTTGTTTTTTTGTTGTTTTTAAAAGCAAAATTCAAAAGTGCTGAAATGAAAGAGATTCTGATTGCTGATTATATATAAGCATATTTCGGATTATAAAATCCGAACACAGTTTGACCATATGTGTTGTTATTCACACCAATTTTTAGTTAAAAATTAAACAATCAAATATATAGAATAAACTCTTCCATAACTTTCTTATTGTTAGGGATAGAAAGAATGAGGATACGCAAGTGAGAAGAAGCACAAGGGATAGAAAACAAAATAGCAAGTATTTGTTTACGTGAGCATAAGAGGGGGAGGGGAAGAAATCTCATTGTTAGGGTGCGAAATATCTTATGGAAAATTCTCTCTCCCTCTCTGTACTTTTGGTGGTTGAGTAACACTCATCATTTATCTTTTGTGCATTTTCTTAAATTCCTCCAAACGATGATAACTGTACTGTCAGTGCTTGAACTGTAGATCTCACCATTTAGGCCTTGAGATCCTAAAGACAAGGGTTTGAACCCTTGGAGTAAGGCAGGGCGCCCTCCAGGAGGGCGCAGGGCCCACTTGACAATCATAAATAACCCCAGGTGACCTCCCTAAAGGACATCCTCTGGTGGCGCCCTCAGCAGCTTACGAGGGCGCCCTAGTCATGGTTTTGGCCCTTTACGATTTAGGCCCAAAACCATGGCCAGATAGGCCCAAGTTGAGGCTACAAATAGTAACATTGGGATCATCCCCAAGGCATGACCTAAACAGACTCTGAAAACCCTAGTTTTCCTATATTGTACTCACAGCCAGTACAGTTGGCGCCCACCGTGGGGCTACGGTAAAACTAACCTAGCCATCATCTCCGAAGGAAAGACAGTCAATCCGCGGCCTCTGAAAACCACCAGAACGCCGTGAATCCACCGTGTTTCTCAGGAGCAACCCTGAAACTTCCAAATCCGCCGCGATTCAACCCTAAATCAATCCCTAACTCTAATCAAATGTTCAACCTGTTCTTTGTTCAAAAAACCAATCCTCTCCCTGAGATTCGCGATCCTAATCGCTAATCTTCAACCACCAATCTTAGTCTTCATAACCGACCCAAACGACCGTCATCGTCGCCATTGATCGCGGACCCGGCGGCCTTGGAAGCCCTACAACAACAAATCCAGCAGCTTCGCGACCACAACGAAGCTCTGCAAGTGACAATGGAGACAATCCAGCAACAACAACACGCTGAGGGGAACGGGTCCCAACAGGACGAGTCAATAGATCCAGATTCGCAACCACTTTCCGCTGAAGTTTGGAACGCGCCGGTCCCGGAAAACTTCAAGCCACCCTCTCTTTCGTCTTTCGACGGAAAGAGCGATCCAGTAGAGCATGTAACAGCTTTCAACACCCAGATGGCCATCATCGGCGCTGCTGACTCCCTCAAATGTAAGTTGTTGGCAGGGACATTCAAAGACGCCGCCCTCAGGTGGTACATGAACTTGCCCCGTTTCTCCGTCGTCAGTTACCAAGACATGACACACAAATTAACGCACCAGTTTTCGGCTAGTCGCCACCGCAAGGTGTCATCTACCAACCTCTTCAACGTCTGTCAAGGGTCGAATGAGACCCTCCGTGAATATCTTGCAAGATACAATGACGCCACAATTAAAGCCGTGAACCCGAACCAGGAGTTATTCGTGGGAGCTTTCCAAAACGGCCTCCGCGTCGGACAGTTCAACGAATCGCTGGCGCAAAAACCAGCCGATTCCATGGAGAAGATCATGTCCAGGGCGGAATGTTACATAAAGGGAGAGGAGAGCAATGCTGAAAAGAAAGCAAGAGATTCCAGGGAGCGTGGCCCCAGCAACTACGACCATCGCCGCAACTATTATCCACCCGCCCACAGAGACAGAGCGCCATACAAGCGTCATGTCCAAGATAGGCGCGCACCCCTGCCAGAATCCTTCACGGCGCTCAACACTCGCCGTGAGCAGATCTGGAGAGATGTGTACCATTCTAGACTCATCCTTGAACCCCCACCACCGAGAGGAAACATCATGGGAAACTACAAGGAGGCCTGGTGTAAGTATCACCGCATAAAAGTACATACCACAGATGATTGCATCCACCTGAAGAGAGAGATTGAGAAGCTGATTCAGAATGGTAGGCTAAGAGGATACGTGAAGGAAAGCAGAGAAGAAGACAGGCGTCCCCCCGAAGACCCCCAAAAGGAGAAAGATGTGGCGAAGGATGGTGAGCGCCACACTTTGAACACCATATTCGACGGCTTCGCAGGAGGAGGAGAATCCAGCACCTCCCGAAAAAGATATGTGAGGCAGGTAATGCTGGTCGATGACCACGCCACGACGGAGCCAGAGCGTCAGACAGATATCACCTTCTCAGGTGAAGACCGCAAAAGAGTGATCCCCCACGATGACGATCCCATGGTCATTACTGTGCAAATCTTCAATTGGGATGTCAAGAGGGTGTTGACTGATCCTGGAAGCTCCGCAGACATCCTTTATTACTCTGCTTTTGAAAGAATGGGATTGGACGAGGACCAATTGCAACCCTTCAAGGGAATCCTGGATGGCTTCACAGGGGAGCAGGTACACGTTCGTGGATACATCACCTTGAAGACAACCTTCGGCACAGGTAACAGCGCCAAAACCATCAGGATTAAAGTTTTAGTGGTAAACTCGCATTGTTCTTACAACACATAATAGGCCGCCCGACCTTCAATGTCCTTGACGCCTGTCTTTCCACTAAGTTCCTCGTCATGAAATGCCCGCTGGACAATGGACAGATTGGCACCATCAGAGCAGATCAGAAAATTGCACGAGAATGTTATCACAATAGCTTGAAGCTGCAGAGAGAAAGGAAAGGAACCAGCAACCCAAAAGCACACCAGGTGAACATCGTTAGCACAAATCCAGAAGAAGAGTTTCAGCAAGAACGCATAGAAGTAGCGAGAAGTCCAAAGGAAAGTTTGATGGATGAAGAGATGAGCATAACAGAGCTCCTAAAGAAAAATCTGAATCTTACCGCTCGTCCACCGACAGATAGGCTTAGCGGCTACCCCGCCAAAGTGTGTCGTCGCCTCGCTTTGTGTACAGATGTCAAGCCAAGCTCCGGAGGCATAGATCCAGAAGGAGAAGTTCAGCAGGAATGTACAAAATCTAGTGCAGGTCCAAAAGAAGGTTTGATGGATGAAGTGTTGAGCGTAACAAAGCCCCTAAAGACAAATCTGAATCTTACAGCTCGTCAGCCGACAGATATGCTTAGCGTTCACCCCGCCGAAGTGTGTCGTCGCCTCGCTCTTTATCCAGTCCAGCAGACAGATGTACTCAAGCCAGTCAGCACGCCAGCCTGGCGTACCGGAAATTTCACAAAGAAAGCTAGCAAGACAGACCTACCAAAGGGAACAAACATGATTCTGGGATTTCACAAACCTAAGCACGTCCGTGATTCAGCTACAAAGCAGGGAGAAGCTCGCCACAGCAATTCAAAGGTGAACTAGAGGGTCAACAAAACCATTTTAATTTTTACGTTGTCTTTTATCTTATGTATTGCGATATTTCTGTACGGCCTAAAGGAAAAGGAGCAAGGGGCACTCTTTTCCCCCGCAATAGTGGGGGTTTTTAATGAGGCCCCGCTTTCTTATTAACATATATATATATATATATCACTTGTTTCATATTACTCACATGGCCTGTAACAGATCAACAACACCAAATCTTAAATGAGATCGCCATCTGATTCGTTAACCCCAGCGAGGGTTGCCACCTAATTCCTTAACCCCAATGAGGGCTCTAAGACGTTGTGAGCTTAAAAAGAGATCGCCACCTAATTCCTTAACCCCAAAGAGGGCTCTAAGATGTCGTGAACCGAAAATGAAATCGCCACCTAATTCCTTAACCCCAATGAGGGCTCTAAGACGTCGTGAGCTTAAAAGAGATCGCCACCTAATTCCTTAACCCCAAAGAGGGCTCTAAGACGTCGTGAGCCGAAAATGAAATCGCCACCTAATTCCTTAACCCCAAAGAGGGCTCTAAAACGTCGTGAGCCGAAAATGAAATCGCGACCTAATTCCTTAACCCCAATGAGGGCTCTAAGACGTCGTGAGCTTAAAAAGAGATCGCCACCTAATTCCTTAACCCCCAAAGAGGGCTCTAAGACGTCATGAGCTGAAAATGAAATCGCCACCTAATTCCTTAACCCCAAAGAGGGCTCTAAGACGTCGTGAGCCGAAAATGAAATCGCCACCTAATTCTTTAACCCCAAAGAGGGCTCTAAGACGTCGTGAGCCAAAAATGAAATCGCCACCTAATTCCTTAACCCCAAAGAGGGCTCTAAGACGTCGTGAGCTGAAAATAAGATCGCCACCTAATTCCTCAACCCTCTAAAGAGGGCCCTAAGACATCGTGCGCCAAATGAAACAACCCGACAATTTTCAACAGAGTTATGAAACAAACACAAGTAATAACCACCGCCCAGGAGATTCTTTCTAAAATGAATAAATTCGAAGATAAAAGGAACAGACGAGAAGTTTAAGGAAAACGATGCTTCATTACAAATTCAAAGAAGAATACTGAGTTCAAAATAAATCAAAAATTACAACAAGTGAGATTATGGTTCGTCCACTAGGGCGCCATCTACAATAACCTTAAAGGAATCAAGGGCGGAAAGATCGACGCCAGGGTGCAGAAGGGCAACTTGAGCTTTAGCCCGTTCAAAGCCAGCATCGAAATTCAGAGCTAGCTCGCCCTTCACCTCGGAAACCTCAGCCTTAAGCTGATCCTCCCTTTCCGCTCCAGCCGCGACATCATTTTGCAGCTTAGCGATAACTCCGTCCTTCCCAGCAAGATCCGTTGCATAACCAATTTTCAGATCGGAGATGCGCTTATCACACTCAAGTTTCACAGCCTCTCTGGCTTCCTTCACTTCTCTCTCCCTCGCGTCTTTGGCCTCCTTCACCTCTTTTTCCAATGCCATCACCGTAGCCTGAAGGGCCTCTTAATTCTGCACCAGTTCTTCATGCTTCCGATCTACCGCGTCCAAGAGCATTATAGACTGCAAGCAATGAACTCCCACATCTCTCGTCATAAAGGGAACAACGCCCTGGTTCCCAGCCTCCACGTCCTCTGGATTAAAGACCAACCTCTCTTTGACATAGGCACCGTAGTCAAAACCTTTATCCCAGAAAGATTGCACCGATCCACTGGTCTTGATGGCGCTAATCGAGGAAGGGGAAGGCGTTTTCTTTACTTTTTTCTCAGTTACTGCCTTCCCTTTATCATCTTTCCCGGGCGACGCCTTATCCTGCGTGGCCGCTGTGAGGGACTCAGCCTGAGACTCGGGCAGATGATCAGCCTTCCTCTTCGGCTTGCGTGTGATGAGTCCAGCAGGATCAGTGGCTGCCAACCCTCAGCAGCCTTCTTTGCCTTCATTTCCTCGAGATATTTTTTCCTCTCTGCCGCAGTCATGGGCGCCATGTCCTCTACAGAAATGAAAACAGAAAAGTTAAGAGGACAAGAAAATAGAAAAGCACAGTATAGGCATAAATAAATAAATTCGACTCACGTAAGTACGCGTCTAAGCTATTCACATCTCCTTCCCTATTCAACAACTCCCGGATGTTCATGGGCAGCATTTTATCCAAATAACAGGCGACGCCCTGGTCGTACGCATCCAGCTTCTCGTAGTCAAATCCCATGATAGACGCCGGAGCACTTGTCCAACATATGGGAAACCTCAGCTTACCATCAACCCACACAGCAGCTGCCTCACAATCCTTTCGTCCCCTGGTCCTGAGGAACGTTTGTCTCCAATTCTTATAATGAGAGGCGTAGGGCGGGAACAACCTCTTGCCAGGATGCGCACTGACGGACACCCAAGACAGCTTATCTACCCCCTTCGTGCCATAAAACGTGAAGAAGGATCCAACTGCGGACTGGAAACCCAGCCCCTCGCATAAAATCTCAAAAGCGCGTATAAACGCCCAGCTGTTTGGCTGCAGCTGAGACGGTGCCACATTCAAACAATTGAGTACGTCAACCTCAAAGGGCGTGAAGGGATACTTCACACCCAGATCCTCAAAAACAGCCGTATACATGTGAAACATCTCACTCTTCACCCCCTTCGGCCTTTGTAAGCACACTTTCTCACCTGGGCGACAATGTTCCAAGACCACGTCCTCTTCAAATCCCGTAGAGGACACGTGCAGCTTACTCCGAAAAAACGCCACTCGCTGGGGGTCCATGTACACGAACTCTAAACGAAGCACTTCGTCGGCGAAACTCTCCTGCTCTGATCCACTGGAAGACGCCATGTATCAAATTCCTCTCCTACAAAACGGACCTGGGCGAATAGAATGAATAACACAGTCAGATAAATTCCCACTACTACTCCCTTCTTCACCCTCGTCTGAATCGCTCGAAAACTTTGTTAAAAGGGAGTGGCCGTAGTAGGCCTTATCGAACACCACCCAATCAGTGGTTCCATCTGACCGCTTCGTATGCCTAACACTTTCCCTCCACAACCTACACCTCTCCTCTGAATTCGCTGGGGATAACTCCCTACCCGCCCCATCGCACTCCCTAATTACCACCATACTACTGATTTAACTTATAAAGAACAAGATCGAATAGGGTTACCTAGATTTAGACAACAGCGAAGGATAGAGAACGACCACAGGCTCCGAACGATCCGCAAACGGTAGGCGCAACGATCCCCAAAGACTGTAACAGTTTGAACGACAAAAGACGATTTAGAGAGGAAAAAACGGAAGTAAGGGAAGTAAAAAGGGTAAAAGAAATCTGAAAGTGGAGGAAAAGTAGATCCGAATCAGTTTAAAGTACAAAAGCCTGGGAAAACACGCAGATGACGTCACCTAAGTTGGCACGATTTCCAAGAACCGTTGCGATGTGAACACGTCAGCGAGAGCGAACGGTCGCCTCATGTCAACCGTCGGATTCCACTAAGGTGCGTCCTCAACCAAACCTTCAGAAGGAATCGCGCCCATGATGGGCTAGTTCCGGAGCGGCGATTTAATCTACTCAAAAGAGCCATTTCTACACATAGTTTAATCACTTCGTCTTGTCCCAAGACTCGTGCTTGTTGGGCTATGAATACTCTCGTTGGGCTAGCACTCACTAAGGCCCCCAAAACAGAAACATGGAGCTAGTACCCATGTTGGGCTAGTATCCATGTTGGGCTAGTACCCATGTTGGGTTAAACACCCATGTTGGGCTAGCACCCATCGTGGGTTAGCGCCCATGATTGGGCTATCATCCATGTTGGGCTAGTACTCATAAAAATTTTCACATAGCTTCATGATCAATAAGCCCCACTTGCTGGACAAAAGGTCATAGACAAATCCCCCCGTTAACAGTTTAATCACTTCGCCTTGTCCCAAGACCCGTGCTTGTTGGGCTGTGAACTGTAGATCTCACCATTTAGGCTTTGAGATCCTAAAGACAAGGGTTTGAACCCTTGGAGTAAGGCAGGGCGCCCTCCAGGAGGGCGCAGGGCCCACTTGACAATCATAAATAACCCCAGGTGACCTCCCTAAAGGACATCCTCTGGGGGCGCCCTCAGCAGCTTACGAGGGTGCCCTAGTCATGGTTTTGGACCTTTACGATTTAGGCCCAAAACCATGGCCAGATAGGCCCAAGTCGAGGCTACAAATAGTAACCTTGGGATCATCCCCAAGGCATGACCTAAATAGACTCTGAAAACCTTAGTTTTCCTATATTGTACTCACAGCCAGTACAGTGCTAGATCTCTAAATTGTTATTCCATTTATACAATTTAATGAATTAATTGCTGAGATTCAATTCGTTTTCTGTTGTATTTCTTGAACCCTTACACAAAAGAAGTAGCAGAAGGAATAAGAAGGTTAACAACGCAAAGGGGTTCTCTGATTTCGAATTGAATCTCTGATTTCGGCCGCGCGGAGAGAGAGAGTGAAGGGGAATCAGATGAGGATGGAATGAGGGAGAAAGTGAACGCAGAGGAAGGATTCTCCGATTTGGGGAATCAGATGAGGAAGGATTCTCACAAGGCACACTCTCATTCTCTCTTCTTCTCCCACTCTCAAATCCAAAATCAATTTCCATCTCAAAACCCTAAATCACTAAATCCACACTGAAATCACCAAATCCACACTGAAATCACCGCCAATCTCATGGATTTTTTTTCTGGATTTTGTATGAATAATGATGAAGGTGCTGGTGAATTATGATGAAGGGGAAAGGAAGAAGATGAAGAAAAGGAAATAAAATTAGGTGTTGTTGGTTCACTATAAGATAAAGTAGACTTGCATAATCCAATGGTAGCATTCTGTTTAAAAAGATCAAATGGTTTAGATTAAAAAATTAATAAGGACTATGGTGGACCCCCTACAATGTTGGTCCACCATAGACATTTGGGGTTAAACTTAACAGAGGTGGATTTATTTGACAAACGGAGGTGAACTTGAGGGACCGAAATGTGGGTTTTATTAATTATGGGACCAAAATGAAAATTGGAAATTAATTAGAGGACCAAATGACCTATTAAGCCTATAATATAATAATAAATAATACTGTTTATATTTACTTAAGTAGAACGGCCTAATGGACAAATAGACTTTTTTAATGGCTTGTGGTCTGACCCTTTAAGCTAAATAGAATTAAAAAAAAAACCTACGCTTTTCTTTTAAAAAAAAAAGTCTAACCTAGCATGTTGTAGTCTACACCGTAGACCGATCTAACTTATTCTCATCCCTATTTATAGGTTGGTGTTGATAACGTTATTTCTATTACACCAAATATTCAACATAATTAATGAAAAAAACCGCACCACTTTAACAAAATTATCAAGGCCGGTATATAAGCAAATGGATATGTGATCTAGGAAGCCACACCCATGTCGTACAGCTAATGCATGTGGATAGGCAATCCCACAATGAGATAACACAAGCCTCTTTTATCTTAACTAGACTTTCGACCCGTGTGTTTGCAAGGATCTGATGTAAATCATTGATCGATATGCAATTATTTTAATCAAGTGATACAATTGTTGAAAAATATCAAAGTGTAATATTAGGTAGCATTAAAATCCTGGGATGAAAATTCATATAAGATGATTACATGGACCATAAATAAAATAAGGCTTATTTGGTTATTTGGTCCTCTAAATAATTTACAGTTTTCATTTTGGTCTCATATCTGATAAGTGCCTAAAAGTAGTTATCTTTTGATATATTTTAAGGCACTTATGCTACTTGTTTTACAAGTTATCTTAGGATAAGCTCATATTTGTGGTTAAAATGCAACATTTGTGATCCTAAGTCTTACCCCATGTAATTATGCAGGAAATTCATGCTTGGACCTGATTGGAGCAAAGAAAATGAAGTTTTGTTAAAGCCATCGCTACAAGCGCCAGAAGCCACGCTAGAAGCGAGGATAGGCAGGGAATTTCATGACTTCATCGCTACAAGTGCCAGAAGCCACGCTAGAAGCGAGCCTAGGCAGGGAAAATTGAGAGTTCATCGCTTCAAGCGATGAACTGGACGCTAGAAGCGAGCCTAGGCAGGAAATTTGAAGGTTCCATCGCTAGTAGCGACAGATCTCGTCGCTACAGCGACCAAAGGGCGGTTTAATGCTAAGTGATGACGTGGAGCTCTCCCATTGGCCAAGAAGTTTCCTCGCTACAGCGACAGGCTGGTCGCTTGTAGCGAGCGTGCAAAATCTCAGAAATATAAAAGCATTTTAAGCTCATTTTTTCATATATTCAGTTGAATACTAGTTTTTACATTTTCCTGAGCTTGAAATAGTTATTTTCTAAGAGAGAGAATAGGCATAAAAGGAGGAAAACTTCATTTAGCAAAAGGAATTCAAGTGAAGATTAAACTAAGAAGCTTTGAGAAATCAAGCCTTAGCATATTCTCCATCTTCCTTTCTACTTTTGCATAGTTATCATGAGAATGATCAACTAATCTCCTTTGTTGGGATTAATAGGTAATCAATCACTCTTTGTTGTAAACCTTTGATGTTTTAAATATATGATTCTAGCATTTTTATATACCATTGAATTTGTTCTTGTTTTCCACTCTTATATTTGATTTAAATGATGTTGAAAAATACTTTTGAATCTAGGTTTAGAATGATATTATATCAAGATAAGAAATTCTAGAAATGGGATTTGGTTTTGATAATTACATTAAGTATTGGATCGTAAAGCTTTCAAATCGTTTAATAGATTGAGAAATCGTCGATTAAACGATACGATCGATCTCACGACGTCATTTGGACACGAATGACGTTGTCGAGTAATACGTGATAATGTCATATATAAGAAAAAGCTAGAATCCATATTTATGATCAATCGAATACAAACGACGTTTGATTGACGAACTTTAATCCTAACACCTTTTATGTCCTATTACTCTACGTTTTATTTACAATGCTTTTTATATCGAGTAGTGTAGTAATGAAAAAGATTAAACCCTAACTTAAGACGATAATCGACGTTGAACGGTTTATGATATCGCAATAATACCTGTGGAACAATATAAAACTTATACTTACTTTTGTGCTTTAACAAAATCTCGAAAAATCAACATTTTGGTCCCCTTGCTTTTTCTCCGTTATTCAAAAAGGTCCCTGGCTGTTAACTTTAACCCCAAATGTCTATGGTGGACCAACCTTAAGAGTGGTCCACCATAGATCCTATTAATTATTTTAATTTAAACCGTTTGATCTTTTTTATAAAAAGTGGACCATTGGATTACGCAAGTCTATTTTATCTTACGATGTACCACCAACACATAATTTTTTTTCCAACTTCTTCATCTCCTTCTGTTTCATTTCCAATTCTCTCATCTGTTTCATTCCCATTTCTCTCATCTATTTCATTCCCATTTTGAATCTTGAAGAATTAAATTCAGAAAAAGAGTGTTTATGTTTAATGAATCGAAAACAGAAGAATGAAATTGTTGGAATTGAAATTGAAGATCATTTTTCTTTCCCTGTATTGCAACAATCTTTCTTTCTTTCCCTTCCCTTCTCTGTACACTCTTCAACTTCCCTTCCCTGTAAATTGTTCAATGATGGCAGATCTAAATAAATTCAATGACCGACGAAGGTGATGAAAGACGTCGACGAGGAGAGGAGAAAGTACTGCTGAATAATGGGGCGGCGAAGGAAGGATTAGGGGTGGGGAGTCTGGAAGGGACAGTGAGGGAAGAGATAATAGGTGGTCGGAGGCGAGAGAGAAACGGAAGGAGGAGGAGGATCTGGAATGGAAGGAGGATTGAAAACGACAGTGAGGGAAGAGAGAAGAGGTGGATGGTGCGCGAGAGAGAGAACACGCAGAGAAGAGAAAGAAGAGGGCAGATTGTGTTCAGTTCTTCAACCACCCGCTCCCATCCTTGTGCATACTCTTCTTCTCCCATCCTTGTTCACGGTGGCTCCGCCATGGGAGTGGTTGGCGTCTTTACCAGACCATAAACAACAACAACAACAAAGAGTGAGGAATGGATGAAGAGGGTGAGGAACGATGAAGCAGAGATGAGGAGGATGTTGATTATGTGTTGGTGGTACATCGTAAGATAAAATAGACTTGCGTAATCCAATGGTCCACTTTTTATAAAAAATATCAAACGGTTTAAATTAAAATAATTAATAGGATCTATGGTGGACCACTCTTAAGGTTGGTCCACCATAGACATTTGGGGTTAAAGTTAACAGGCATGGACCTTTTTGAATAACGGAGAAAAAACAAGGGGACCAAAATGTTGATTTTTCGAGATATGGGACCAAAATGAAAACTGAAAATTATTTGAGGACCAAATGACCAAATAAGCCTTGCCATAAACTAAAGTACATTTTGAAAAATCTCTTTATAAACTACATTAGACGTCACAGAGCTATCTTCACCGTCATCATCAAGAACCATCAATTTCAAGCTTTTCCTTGACGTGACTCTTGACAATGCAACAAAAAGTTGGCCATGAGAAAAAACTGGTTGAGGCAAATAAACTCCAACATGCTTGAGGGATTGACATTGACTTTTATTTATAGTCATAGCAAATGAGACGGACAATGGAAATTGTGGTCTCTGAAACTTGATAGGCAACTTCTTATCAGAAGGAGACCGAGATAATATGGGGATATAAACCTTTTGATCAACATTTGTTCCAGATATTACCTTTGCTTCAAGGACATAGTTTCCCATCTTTGTGACTATCAACCTTGTTCCATTGCACAAACCCAAATTCGGATCAATATTCCTCAACAACATAACGGGGACTCCAATTTTCAACCGTAGCTTGTGATTTGGAATCCCAGAAGAATTTATCGTGTTTAGAAATTCAGGCGTGAGCACTTCATCTGGAGAGTTGCTGCCAGACTTTGGATAGATTGGAGAGTCATAACTTAAGTATATTTTTTCATCACCAGGCAAAAAATTCAACATGTAATCATTGACCTCGTCCACAAAGGCATTTTTTTGGCGCTAGAATAGCCCTATCTTGAAAAAACGAAAGGTCGGTCATGTTTTGCAAAATATCAGGGTATGTGCTATTTACAATGGCGGCAAGCGGATCGCCATAACTTTGAAGGAGTAAATCAGGTGGTATATGGATTTGAATATCAACATCATTGCTCTCACCTACACTTCCATCACCAATAGCTAATATCCATTCTGAGAATGCCTTCCTCTCTTCAACATCAGAATCAGAACTCCCTGAAGTGAGTCTCATATTTTTTGTTAGTGTCAGAACCTCAACAAAATTCCAGAGATGCGAAGAATTGATAGTAGCCTGTACAACCTCTTGTCTGGTCCCTTTGGGAATAACTGGAAGGATTTGGCGAAAATAACTGGAAGGATTTGCCTGCTCCCTGAATTGAACCAAATAGCAAATACAGAAATAAAATAAAATTAATTGAAAGTAAAAGTAGGCCCCTAATAAAATAAAATTAATTTTTTTTCAAAGAACATTCTTTTATTTAATTGAAAATAACATCCGTAAACATAAATAAAAATCATGTAACTGACACAAAAAAGATTCATATTTTAATCAATAATATAAAAATACAATTTCAAGAGAATATCTTTATCGACATTTTAGGTTGTATTGTCCTTAGTTAGTTGTTAAGTGCCAGAAATTAGTTAAAATGCATATTTAGTTTAAGCACTTTAGTTGCTTGTTTTGCAAGTTATCATAGGAAAAGCTCATAATTATTGATAAAATGCCAAAATATTGATCCTATGTCTCACCTCATCCATTTGTGCAGGAAATATCAAGCTAGGACATGAAATTGAGCAAAGAAACTTGAAGAAAGATTAAGGCTTGCTCGCTACAGCGGAGGACCGGTCGCTATAACGCGCCTAGGCAGGGAGAAATCAAGTTTCCATCGCTACAACGATGGATTTGGTCGTTATAGCGACAAAAGGCGGTTTGAATCCCGTTTTCTGACGTGGAGCAAACTCAAAGGCCAAGAAAGCTTCGATCGCTACAGCGACCAACTCATCGCTGTAGCGAGCCTTGAAAAAACCAGTTTATATTTATAGTCTTTCAGCTCATTTTCAGAACAAGGAGATTATTATTATTACAGTTTAGTAATATTTTAGGTTATAGTTTTGGACAGAAAATAAGATTAAAAGAGGTGATCTTCATGGAGCAAGAGTGATTGAATTGGGGACTAACTAAGACTTTGGGAAATCAAAACTTAGCTTTGGATCTTCATCTTTCTTTCCACTTGTATGGTTGTCATGTCAATGACCAACTAACCTTCCCTTGTTGGGATTGGAGGTACTCAATATAGCTTAGATGTAATCTTTGATCTTGCAAATATATGATTCTAGTAATTTATGTGATATTGAAGTTATTCTTGCTTTTCATTCTTATGCTTGATTTAATTGTTATTGACAAATACTTTTGAATCTAGGTTTAGAATAATCTTCTATCAAAATAAGAAATTCTAGACATGGAATTGGGTTTTGATAATCACACAAAGTGTCAGAACGTAAAGCTTTCGAATCGTCTAATAGATTGGGAAATCGTCGATTAAACGATACAATCGATCTCATGACGTCATTTGGACACGAATGATGTTGTCGAATGATACGTGATAATTTCGCTAAAAAGGTAGAATTCATATGCTTGATCATTAGAATATATTCGAGGCTAGATTGACGAACTCCGATCCCAACGCTTTTACGTCCTATTACTTGTCGTCTTTATTACCGCTTTTATATTCCAGTAGTTTATAGCAAACAAATGATTAAACCCTTAACTTAAAATGATAATCGGTGTTGAACGGTTTATGATATCGCATTAATCCCTGTGGAGACGATATAAAAATATACTTACTTTTGACCAACATCAAAATGGCGCCGTTGCCGGACAAAAGTAAGTATTTTTATATCGTCTCCACAGGGACTAGTGCGATATTCCAAGCCATTCAACAGCTGATATCATTTTGAGTTCGGGTTTATAAGATTGTTTGTTATAAACTATTGGAATGTAAAAGCGGAAATAAAGACGACAAGTAATAGGACGTAAAAGCGTTGGGATCGGAGTTCGTCAATCTAGCCTCGAATATATTCTAATGATCAAGCATATGAATTCTACCTTTTTAGCGAAATTATCACGTATCATTCGACAACATCATTCGTGTCCAAATGACGTCATGAGATCGATTGTATCGTTTAATCGACGATTTCCCAATCTATTAGACGATTCGAAAGCTTTACGTTCTGACACTTTGTGTGATTATCAAAACCCAATTCCATGTCTAGAATTTCTTATTTTGATAGAAGATTATTCTAAACCTAGATTCAAAAGTATTTGTCAATAACAATTAAATCAAACATAAGAATGAAAAACAAGAATAACTTCAATATCACATAAGTTACTAGAATCATATATTTGCAAAATCAAAGGTCACATCTAAGCTATATTGAGTACCTCCAATCCCAACAAGGGACTGTTAGTTGGTCATTGTCATGACAACTATACAAAAGTGGAAAGAAAGATGAAGATCCAAAGCTAAGTCTTGATTTCTCAAAGAATCTTAGTTAATCCACACTCCCTTCACTCTTGCTTCATGAAGATCACCTCTTTTAATCCTATTTTATGTCTAAAACTATAACCTAAAATATTACTAAACTGTAATAATAATAATCTCCAATTAATTTACAACTCTGTGCTAAATGGCTATAAATATAATCTGGTTTTTTCCTTGCTCGCTGTAGCGACGGGTCTGGTCGCTGTAGCGATCGAAGCTTTCTTGTCCATTGGGTTTGCTCCACGTCAGCAAACGGGGTTCAAACCGCCTTTGGTCGCTATAGCGACCAGATCCATCGCTGTAGCGATGGAAACTTGATTTCTCCCTGCCTAGGCGCGCTATAGCGACCAATCCTCCGCTGTAGCGAGCAAGCCTTAACCTTTCTTCATGTTTCTTTGCTCAATTTCATGTCCTAGCTTGTTATTTCCTGCACAAATGGATGGGGTGAGACATAGGATCAATATTTTGGCATTCGATCAATAATTATGAGCTTTTCCTATGATAACTTGCAAAACAAGCAACTAAAGTGCTTAAATTAAATATGCATTTTAACTAGTTTCTGGCACTTATCACTCTCCCCAACTTAAATCTTTGTTTGTCCTCAAACAAAGGACTCAAAAAAGGAAATGTTCACAAACCTAGGACTCAGTACAATACAAGCAAAGAAATAAAAAGTTTTCAGATCGCATAATTCAAATGTGTTAAGTGCCAGAAATTAGTTAAAATGCATATTTAATTAAGCACTTTAGTTGCTTGTTTTGCAAGTTATCATAGGAAAAGCTCATAATTATTGATAGAATACCAAAATATTGATCCTATGTCTCACCCCATCCATTTGTGCAGGAAATAACAAGCTAGGACATGAAATTGAACAAAGAAGCTTGAAGAAAGATTAAGGCTTGCTCGCTATAGCGGAGGACTGGTTGCTATAGTGCGCCTAGGCAGGGAGAAATCAAGTTTCCATCGCTACAGCGATGGATTTGGTCGCTATAGCGATCAAAGGCGGTTTGAACCCCGTTTGCTGACGTGAAGCAAACCCAAAGGCCAAGAAAGCTTCGATCGCTACAGCGACCAACTCATCGCTGTAGCGAGCCTTGAAAAAACCAGTTTATATTTATAGCCTTTCAGCTCATTTTCAGAACAAGGAGATTATTATTATTACAGTTTAGTAATATTTTAGGTTATAGTTTTAGACAGAAAATAGGATTAAAAGAGGTGATCTTCATGGAGCAAGAGTGATTGAAGTGGGGACTAACTAAGACTTTGGGAAATCAAGACTTAGTTTTGGATCTTCATCTTTCTTTCCACTTTTGTATGGTTGTCATGTCAATGACCAACTAACCTTCCCTTGTTGGGATTGGAGGTACTCAATATAGCTTAGATATAATCTTTGATCTTGCAAATATATGATTCTAGTAATTTATGTGATATTGAAGTTATTCTTGCTTTTCATTCTTATGCTTGATTTAATTGTTATTGACAAATACTTTTGAATCTAGGTTTAGAATAATTTTCTATCAAAATAAGAAATTCTAGACATGGAATTGGGTTTTGATAGTCGCATAAAGTGTTGGAACGTAAAGCTTTCGAATCGTTTAATAGATTGAGAAATCGTCGATTAAACGATACGATCGATCTCACGACGTCATTTGGACACGAATGATGTTGTCGAGTGATACGTGATAATTTCTCTAAAAAGCTAGAATTCATATGCATGATCATTAGAGTATATTCGAAGCTACATTGACGAACTCCGATCCCAACGCTTTTACGTCCTATTACTTGTCGTCTTTATTTCCGCTTTTACATTCCAATAGTTTATAACAAACAATCTTATAAACCCGAACTCAAAATGATATCAACTGTTGAATGGCTTGGAATATCGCACTAGTCCCTGTGGAGACGATATAAAAATACTTACTTTTGTCCGATCAACATCTGTACAGACGCAAAAAAAAATTTATAATGTTTTTTTTAATTATAATGTTTGTTGTTTTTTTTAATAAATTATATAATGAAATTATAATGTTTGTTGCTAGAGCTTTGCTATTTTATACAATAAATATGGACAAAAAATTACAAAATCTACTCTAACAAAAATAAGAAGAAAAAATATTATATTGTGTTTTTATGAAAAATATATTAATTAAAGAAGGAAAAACTAAAAACCTAGAAGTTGAACCCAGGTTCATGGGAAAGCTAACACAATACACTACCACTGGGCCACACATCCATATTTAATAATATTATCACATCATTAATATATATTCCTTTTTTACTTGCATTATATATCAAAAAAAAATATTTTGGGCCCCCAAATTTTGGAGGCCCAGCTCCATAGAGCTGTTTGCACCCTCAAGGAACGGCCCTGATGTGCAGCTTCATAGTAATAGCTCTATGTAATATTACTAATATTGTTCCAAATGTTTTGTTAGTAAGCTCATCATTTTCAAAATCCTTGGGATGTGAATAATTATTATACTTCTTGCATTAAAATGCCTTCATGATGCTTTATGATAAGCTTTCATCGTATTTTTCGGGAGGATGTAAATAACTTACTATACTTCTTGCATTAAAATATTTAATCTTAGTTACACTAAAAAGAAACTCACAATTTTGCGACACTGGTTCTATGTCCACTCATGAAAAACCATCGCAATCTAATAACTACGACGGTTCCTACAACCTTTTTGTGCAATTATTGTCGCATCATTTTTAACATTGTGTTCCTTTGTCTCTTGACTTATTGATTCTCCATCTATTTTTTCCCTATACGTGCGCCTTAAACCCCCAAAATTTCACTCAATATATCAAACCCAAAATTTCACTGACACTCTCAAAATCCCGAAGGCCAGCGAGCCAATCCCCCTGAACCATTATTTAGAAGAAAAAAAACTTAACAAAAAAAACAATTTTACGTACTTCATTATTAACCATATACCTAATAAGTATTTGAGTCACATTTGTTGTCAAGTTATCATTACTCAAAAAACAATATAATGTCTTCATCTTGTTGGAATTGGATTTACTACCTTGTCACATATCTCAACCGTTCGATCTTAATTAAATGTGTGAAATCATTTTAACCAAAAAGATACAACTTTTAATTTAATCTGTCTGATCTTGGATCGACGGTTGAGATAAAAAACTACATGTAACTCGGAATTTATCACGTGCTTTTCAAATGGGTTAAGCTTGTGTTGGGTTAGCCATAGGCAATGCTGTAAGTTTTGAGCTCTCATACTATAATGTTTGGAAGCTCCAATGTGCAGTACATACAATGTGATTTTGGTGTTTTTCAAATGCACTAATCGTGCATCTATGTAAAGCTACACTGTGTAGCTTCATATAGTAATCACTCTATGTAATATTACTATAATGTTGTTCCAAATGTTTAATTAGTAACTCATCATTTTCAAAATGAAGATGCTTTATGACAACTTTCATCGTATTTTTCGGGAGGATGTAAGAAATTTGCTCTTAGTTCAGTAATAGATTATTCCATCAAGAACTTTTTAAGTGATTATGTGTTAATGCGATGTGAGTATTTTAAAATCCTTGAGAGTTCTTCCAAAATTTTAGGAAAAGTGATAGAGAGAGTGTGTTCTCAAGTGAGAAAGAAGTATCGATGTGTGCAAAGTTGAGTTATGAATGTTAGGGATGTTTTAATAGAAAACATATTCATACGCACATAATGAAAAAACATGAAATATGAGGTTTGGAGAGACCCAAACGATGAACGATGGTTACGGGAGGAAGATAATGAGATATAATTATGGAGCGTAATGATCAACGAGATCACAAAGCATCATCAAATAACTTGCCGCCATGCAAACATTGATCATGCAGGTCACGTAGAGACATAAAATAGGTCTATGATAAGGGTCAAATTTACCCGATATCCAATATACTTTTCATTGCATTTATTAACTTGTTTGGAAAGAAAACTTGTCAAAATTGTACCAATTAAGAGTAAAAAAGAAAAAGAAAAAAAGAAGCATTCATAAATAAATCTATGAATTGATCACCAACGACCATGTTTCCAAAATTCTTTGTCGTCGCAGAAGAATCCTTTGCCAAATGATGGGTGTTTACAAGAGCACAAAATTCAATTCAGGTCTCCATTGCACTTGGCAAGTTTGGGAGAACAAGAGGTCAATCATCAATCCAATCACCATAAATACGATTGATCTTGCTTAATTTCAACCTAAGTAAACGCTTCTTCTTAGCCTGCTCCTCTTCATTTGCCACAGCTAGAGACTTGCTGGGAAGGTGGTAGGTGCATCATTTGCAGAAATTGATAAGGCATTTGGTAAAGTTGGAACGATAGCTTTTGTTGAATTTGCTATCGGAACTGCAGCTTCAGCTTCAATGCCACCACCAGGAACTTGTAACTCTGAATTGCAGGAGCAAGATATAGAAGAAGATACATGGAAAACCAAACAGTCTCAATTGTTATAATCATGTAATTTTTGTTCACAATATGCACATACAAGTTATCACACGAAACAAGCAAGATATAGAAGAAGAAAAAATGAGATCGCGAATTCATGATTATGAGTAAGATGTTAAGGTTTTTTGTCTCTGGAGCAATGTACCTCCAAGTTATTGATGAGTCAGACATCAAATTTATAGGGGAAACAAGCTTAAAAAAGATGAACATAATATAATAGTTGATTATTCGGAATCATATGGAAAGACATTGTCTCAACTCAATCATATATGATTTAATTGAAAGATAAAAGCATTCAAGTAGTTCATGGCCCATGATCCTACCATCCCGTCACTTTGGTGTGGGAATTACCGATCACCTTTGTTGCACGGATACAGGTACTCTACCAAGTAAGAGTATGTGATGCGAGATTTTTTCTTAAAAAAAAAATAGCACTAAAGTATGGATGCGTTAGTATGATGACTAGATTGTAGAAAAAAAATAGAAACAAAAAATTAGTATAACAAATAACAAAAAAAAGAATATACTAGGAGATGTCTTTCCTAATTTACTACATCACATATCAAGATAAAATCAGAAAATAAGATCATTTGGATAATAATAAAATATTTATATAACGAGCAATAGGGATGGACAGTATAATAGGAAAATTATCAACATCATAAAAATAGGAATGAGAAAAACTTTATTTTGAATTGTTTTTTCTAAACGAAGCGACAAACGTAATGATATTTATTGGACCGCGGGTACATACCAAACACATCCACATGTAGTAAAGTTGACTATCCAATTTTTTTATAATTGAAAAGTAATTTCGGTATCTACTTGCTTAACCACGGGTACCTAACGAATATCTAGTACGAGTACGACGCATTTAAGGGTAAGAGGAGTACCCATGCTTCGTAGCTTATCATAAATAGGAACTTTTGTAAATTACTACTCCAAACTACTAAAAATTCCACTTAAGCAACAAATGTAAGGCTGTGCAAAGTAGTTTTAACTTTTATCACCAATTAATACTAATCATTTATTAGAAAATGGAGATGATTAACTATTTTAACTTATCAAAATCTAGGCATCTATCAAATAAAAATTTCTAACGTTGGTGTTGACGGGAAATGCAGAGTTTCATTCAAGTTATATGTATGAGTGTTGTCCATGGTGACGCCATGGCGGACATCCCTTCACAAGTTGCCTATGGAGCCGCAATTTAACAACATTGATATGTAAATCATAGATAAAGCAGTGTTACCAATAGCATATGGCTGATTACCACAACGGACCAAAAATCTGCCATATAAACATGGTTTTGTGACCTAGGGCGGCTGGCACGAAGTCCCTCGTGCCATGGTGCCACTATTACAGAAATTTGACAACATGTCGAAAAAGTAGTAATCACTAATCATACAGCCAAGTGGTCAATTACTTTTAAAATGAAGCTGCATTGTTGTGTGAACAAAATACCAAATGCTAATCTAGAACCAACTTTACCTAGAAACAAAGGTGAAATTGTGTTCCATTTAATATAGCTTTGCCTAGAAACAAGACACTTTTTGTGAAGACAAGGCAAAGTGACAACAAGTAGCAGGGGAGTGTTTATGTCAAACCAAACATGAAATATCATACACAACACAAAAACAAAATGACACACATTCAAATACATTGAAACACTATAATTTGTACATCTATCACAGAAAATAAAAATAAAACTGATGAGTTTTTATTACCTGCTTCTCCATGATCAAAGGGACAGTCCTCCCCAAAGGGACAGCTTCATGTATGCTGCCATTGGAAACACATCTTAGTCTTCCATTATAAGTGCCCCTTGCTGGCTTGTTCACAGCCCTAATGCCTTCCAAATTATTAGAACCATCTCCAAATGACTTTGGAGAACCAATAGTTCCAATGCTTATTGCTTGCAGCACATTCTCTTGATTTCCAAGAATCATCCCTAAACTTAGCAGGATCGTAATGAAGGAAGCTACTGTAATATCCCGCTCAGACGTAACTTTAATTGATGTTAATAGATTGATGAGCAAGCATGGCATTTTTGTAATTAAGTGGGAATGGAGAAATGTTTTATAAAAAGGGGACAAGATATTTTTCCTACCATTTTCCTTCTTTCCCTTCACTCTCCCAAAATCGGTTTCCCCCCCCTTCCCTCTTCTCTACTCTCCACGCCCTCCTCCTCCCCTCCATTAGTCTTCAACCTTTACTCCAATTTCTTAGCTCCCAAGCAAGCAATCACTAACTTGGAGAGTTTAGAACAAGAGGAAATTAGAAAGAGCAAGAAAGGAGAAACAAGGAAGGAATGATGAGGAATCAAGCTAGGGTTGGTGATTGGAAGCTTGGCAAGGATCAGAGCTAGCAATCAAGGTGAGCTCCCTAGGGGTTATAGAACCCACTTTGTTGAGTTTCATAAGTATTTAGTATTTGAGCAAAGTTTATAATTAGTGCCCTAATTCCATTTTGTTTGTAATTCCTTGATCATACATGTTGTAATCTATCAATATGCTTTAGAAATTCTTCCCTTAAGATGTTATGATGTCTGGGCATGGTTGGATTAGCCAAGAAGGGTGAAAATCACGTTTTGAACTTGCCCTATGATGTCTTACTACACGCAAAATCGTGTCACGATTTTGCAACCGTGTCACGATTTCATAGGCTGAACTTGCCACCAATTCTGGGTAGAAAATCGTGACACGATTTCCAAATCGTGTCACGATGGCACTGTTACAGGAATCATGTTATTTTCTACTTTTGCACCTTCTGGCCGTCTAATAATACTCCAGACTCAATGGAACATCAACAACTGATAAAACATGATTAAGAATACACAATTAAGAGTACAAGAGTGCAAGGGATGTTTCCACCTTCAAGCCTTAGATAAGCTTAAGAGTTGGCAATTCAACGACCTAGTAAGGGGCTTATGAAAACGATAAGCCTATGACCCTTTACTCCTATGTTAGGAATTGGGAGATTAGTTCCCTAAGGAAATGCATTAAATATGCAAAGGCTTATAGTAAAGTATTAGACGTACTCACAAGTACCTAAGATAAGAGTTAACGAGAATGAGAAGGCACCTAGGATAGCAAGCTTAAGATGCACTCAATCAAGAGTGCGTATGCACAAAGAATGACTTAATGTTCAGAGTCAGGAACCTATTTTAGGTTAGGCATTAAGAATGTTTGATTAAAGAGTGCATTAGATATGCACAAGGATGAGAAACGTATTAATTGTACATATGAACTAAGGTTAAGAATTTAAAGATAAAGATTATACGTGTTCATCAGACTCCGGATTATGCCGGATGGGATTTCTCCGAAAGGGCTATCCACATGTAAGTTATAAGATTATGTTAAACGTGTCCAGCAGGCTCCGGGATTCGCCGGATGGGACTTCTCCGAGAGGATTGTCCACACGTATGTTAAAAGATTAAGCATGTTCAGCAGACTCCGGGATACGCCGGATGGGACTTCTCCGAGAGGGTTGTCTACATGCAAAGTTAAGTTGTGTTCAGCAGACTCCGGGATTCGCCGGATGGGACTTCATCGAGAGAGTTGTCCACACAACGATAAGAGGAGTCCGGTGTTAGCCTGATATGATAGGAGTTTCACCGGTATGATGGGAGATGTACTTCGGGGTTACTCCACCCGGATGCACTCCGTAAAATGAACCAAGATAATGTAATGTTTGTTCAACGCTAACTTCTAACTTTAAGTTATGAAAAGATGAATATGAATATAATTATGTGTATGTATTATATACTAAGAGATAAGACAAAGTAGTCATCAAACATCAGAAAGTGATCATAGACTCCCCCTCGATCACTAAGCATAAGATTATGTATAAGATAGGCATGAGATAAGATAAAGACATATAGCGATCCTAGTTTTCCCCTTGATCGCGAAATATGTAGAGAATGACGGCGATCGTAGGTAACCGCAAGATCGCTAAGAGTAGGCACGGCGACCCTAGGTTTCCCCCGTGGTTGCCAACAGTAGGTTGGGCTGGAGCTCACTGAGACATTATGTCTCATCCCAATCCTTCTGGTGCAGGTTTTTAGGTAAGCAAGAGGTTCGTGAGGAAGATCTTCAGGAAGATACTGGATTGGAGTGCAGTTGCTCGTCAAGTGCACGCTCAGGAGATTGTTATTATTATGTATATGTATTCACTTTGGTGTACGGGTAATTGTATAACGAGCTACTTGTACCCCTTTCAGTTGTATTGTATATGTTTATTATTGAAAATTTTAATGTACAGCTAAATATAACGAGATAATACACATGCTAAATATTCTAGTCAATTTAGTATGGGTGTTACAGCTACACTTATCACCATTGTAATACTTCTGATCTTCCTCCCAATTTGGTGGTGGTTGGCTTATCTCCAACTGTATTCGTTCTTCGTTGCGAAGACCAACTAGCTCCTGCCAATTCGGCGGTGGCTGCCTTATCTCATCAAGGCCATGAGCATAGTTGCAATTTTCACCGTTCCTACAAGTACCAAACATGAACTTAGTACAAATACGCGTCTTGAAGAAAATGTGGTTCGATCCTCTGTTTGTTGGAGGCTGAATCATCCTTGGAGGAGGGCATATCAGAAATTCTTGCCCTCTTGAAGGAATGGGGCTGATCAAATGCTGAATATGGTTCAAAGTGTGCATTGTTTATCGGAAATTGAGGCCTCACTTCAATGACATCGCTGTTGAATCTGACACATTGTGGCGGTGGCATCTTAAAGGTTGGAATATCGTCTGGAAAAGTCATGGCTTTTGTCAAAGGCAAAATATTTTGATCAAATTCAGTGAAATTGAGTCTTTTTTTATTTGATTTGAATATTAATAAGAGTTATTCAATCAAAAATTTGGAACTGAATCAAAAAGTTGTATCAAGTTTGAAAATGCAATTGTTGATGAAATGATCAATAACGAACAATGAAAAGAAAAGAGAAATTGCGGGTAACTAAAAAGACAAGAAATATGAAAGACCAAGATGATAATTTTGGTTTTTTGTTCCAGGGGTTGAATTGATAGCCGTTGTTTGAAAAGAGACAAGACAAGGCATTGTTGGCAAATTTTAAGGTTTTTTAGTTTAGGATTAAGGTTTAAGGTTTTTGACCTTGGGACCACAAAGTCAAAACCCCAGGTGCAGGGATTGAATTTTAATTGACCAATTATTAGTATCACTATCACTAATCACTTACGAATAAAACAATATTTCTGCCCTAGAAAAACACTTGGCTTTTATTTTAAATTAATAGTTAAAGAAGTTTTATTTTTAAAAACTATTTTGTATCAATTTAAAATATGGGTTTGTCTAACATGTGCAATATTGCACATGTTAAAGAAACTAAAAGTGAAAACCTTTTATTAAAAACAGCAATTATTTATTAAAAAAATACATATCTAATATCAAATGCATAAGTCTCAATGCAAACTTACTTTTTAAAACTTCTTAACATGTGCACATTTGCACGTTAGGAAAACCCTTAAAATATTATAATAACTAAGTATTAGTTTCCATCCTTCAAAAAAAAGTATTACTCCTACTTACCAAAAATGTAAGTAGTTGTAGACTGTGGAGATAGACCAGACCGATTAACATCAGTTTACGACTTAGTCTACATAACACTTATGTCAAATTGAACTTTTTTTTAAATAGAGAAGGCTAAAACTTTAAAAAAAAAAATTAGCTCTATCAGGCCGACCTACCTAATTAAATATGAATAATATTTTTTATTAATATTATAATATTAAATTTTATACTCTTATATATATTAATTGTAAGAATTTATACATAAATGGAAGGCAGGGAGACATTAAGCTGAGTCACTAATCATTTTTTATGACAAAATAAATCCTCTTAAATACAGCGTCCATAAACCTATGAGAGAATTGGAACCAACAATATAAATTAGGTCACAAGTCGTGGCTTACTTTGAGAGTTTGGTTTCACCTCATTGACTCTTTTCTTGATTCGGCCACATAAGTAATTTTCTCTGTTTTTGGATATGTGAAATGGAATGACGGCTCAAACATTATGAGTGGTAGTGGTTTTTTGGCAACAGATTATCGACAGATGGTGAGAGATAGCAAGTTAATGTCTCCCTTAAGAACTTCTAAATATTTGATGTTTTCGATCTAGTTTGATTGTTGACAAAAATGATCGTCAATTAATTTTTAAGTAGGCATCAATGTTATTGATTTTCTTTGGTTACAAATAACAAAGAAAAACATTTTATAAACTTGCCGAACTTTGGTTAACACCTTTTTTTTAAAGAGGTGAAGGCATGTTTTATTAAAGAAAAGATAAAAAAACTATAATAAATATATCATTAATTTTAAATTAAAAAACAATTACAAATATTATATAAATCACATACAATTTATTTTCTCTCATTTCTCATAAACTAAACATGACTCTTAGAAACAACAACACCAACTACATATACAAACATATCTCCCTCATTCTTCAAGCATCAAATATGACTCTTGGAGTCATCTATTTCAATCACAAATAGTTACCATTTACATGCACAAACCGATATTATAAGTAGCAAATCACACATATTTCTAGAGCAAATCATACATATCTGAATCTCCCTCATTTTTATGTAATAAATATGGCTCTTTGAGTCATGCATGTCACGTGAGAAAAAGTAATAAGTATTTTAGCAATAAAAAGTGATTGGAAATTTTACCACTTTAAAACTAAATTTTTAAAACATCAATATCGTTAATTATTTATTTGGTCTTTCATTTGTTCTCATCTATTATTTTGTATTTTTTTTTCTTTTTCTTCTTCTTTCTTCTTTTCATGCAAATGTATAAAATAAAATATTTTTTTCGAGCATGCGAGTACTAAAAAACGCCTCTGACTATTAACATATAATATTATAAAGAACTTAGTTTCATCTAAATATTTATATATAATATATGTACTAGCGGAAAGATGAGCACGTATTACTGCAAAAAAAGTGTGCAAATTACGTACGATATTTTATATGAAATTTTGATTTTGATTCAAATTATAAGTATAGATATTTACGACTTTTAAATTGTAACAAACCCAACAAATCATGTTTATCTTTTTCAATAACACCAATAATATAACAACTACAATATAATATAAATTCTTATCTTTTTAATAACACCAACAATATAACAGTATTATATTAAAAATTGTTTAAGGGTGTAATTGGAATAATAAAAAACCAGCCTAAAATCCTCTATTCCTTTTATTATATAGTATCGGAAAGACGAAGTTTTTTTTTTGAGGGGGGGAAAGACAGAGATTAATATTTAAAGATATAATCATTAAATATTTTTAGAAAATAAGATTAAAATAAGGTTTTCTACAAATAAAGATTAAAATAAACTCTCCTAAAAATTGAAGAAAAAATGAAGTTTGTTTTATAGTGTATAATATTTTACCTATTAATGTAGTGAGGTAGTTCCTATTTTAATGAGATTTAACTATTTTTTAATTGATAATTTAAATAATATTATAAAAGGATTAAATAGTAAATAAAACACTTTAAATGAAGGTAAAATTATTCCTTAAAAAAATGAAGGTAAAATTATTAAGAGAAGTTTCGAGTCTCTTCTAGGTTAACCAAAGTATGGGTTCGAATCCAACCTTACATTACTGTAAAAATATCTACTAAAAATTGATGCCCTTTATTTATTACTAAATACTTATATTTATATATACATCTCGGTTTGCTTGTTTTCTTTCAAAAGTAAGTATATTAGGTTGATTCAAAAGCTCACAATTTTGTAAGGCTTTGTTTGAGAGTTTGGAGGGGAGGGGAAGGAAGGGCTTTGGGGGGAGAAATATAGGGGAAAATTAAGAAATCTTTCACATTTTTTTAAAGAGTATTTTTTTTAGAGAGTGAATGAATTAATACTTATGATTAATATATTTTTAATTTTAAAAATATTATAACAACATATATTAAATTTGAAGAATTCATATAAACTCTCACAAACCCCCCAAACCCCTCCCCCAATACATTTTTTTAGTTCCTCCAAACGAGGAGGGTTTTATATTTTGAAAAAAAATAAACCCCTCAAAATCCCTTCTCCAAATGTCATCTATTTATTCCACATACTCCTTTCTTTTTTTTCCAAACCCTCCCTCCCTTCCCCTCCAAACTCGAAAACAAAGCCTAAATGGGAATATTTTTTTGGGTATGTATAACAGGTTGTAAGAAAGTGAGAGAAAAATTTCAGATTTTGGTCAAGTAAATGCAAAAAGTTTGGTTAGTCATCACTTTGTTTCACAGTTTTTATTTTAAATGATCACTTTGTTTCATACTTATAACTAGTAACAATTTATTTTAAAATATGAAAAGTTAACATAAAAAATATCATAAAGGGTAATTTAAGAACAATTACAAACATTTGGACATATTTATTACTTCAACAACTTAATACATTTGTTTTTGTTAAAATTGTAAAACTTTAGAGTTCTTCTGCCACAACTTGTGCTAGAGAAACGGAGGCACTATATTTCTTAATTCTATTATTACTGGCGACGACTATAGAAAATCGCTACTTAAGTATTAATATCTTATTATACAAATGAAGCAAATAACGTATAATCATTTCTTCTTCTTTCTATTTCGATTTTTATAATATCCTCTTTTAGCATGATCTGAATTAGAGCGATGATGCTCAGCTCTACCGAAACCAACTCTCATTCCAGTATTTCAGTTTCCAAAAGTAAGACCTCTTTAGTTTTTATGGAGCCTGTGTTGATGTTTTTTGAGGTGGCTATCCTCCAATTTTTCTTCTGACACAAACTTTAAAGCCCTCCAATTTTTCTTCTGACACAAATTTAAAGCACTGATTACCACAAGCTCTTTGTCTGTAGCTACTTTTGGTTGTGGATATTTTATTCTATCTAAGCCTCAGTGCCTCTGATTATGAGAGAAAAGGGAAAAAAGTTGGTTGTATCTGCCGCTTTAAGCAAAGTTGAAAAATTCTAACAAAACTTATTTGAGTTAAAATAAACAATCGTTCAGGTTAAGTCAAATAATTGTATTCTAATTTGAATCATCAACCGATTACTTCAAATTATATTATGATTTGTTCTAGTTACACCCTATTAACTTTCGGTTACACCTCAAATTGACAAGAATGTCCTTGATCTCTTTTTAAATTTCTAACAATTACCCTTTTCTAAATTCTCTTTCTATTCCTTTCCGCCCTCTTATTCATTTCCTCCCCTCTATCTCTTCATTTGTTTTCCCATTCCTTTCATTTTCCTCTACACATGAAACCCAAGAACCAATTTTTGTTAGGCTTTGTTTGTGAGTTTGGAGGGGAAGGAAGGGGGAAGAAATAGAGGACATTGGGAGGAGGGGCTTTGGAGGTTCATTTTTCTTCAAAATGTAAAACCCTCCTCATTTGGGGGAATTAAAAAATTGTATTGGAGGAGGGTTTTGGGAGGTTTGAGATGGTTTACATGAATTCTTCAAATTTAATATATGTTATTATAATATTCTTAAAAGCAAAAATATATTAATCATGAGCATTAATTTATCACTCTTTAAAAAAATAATCTTTCAAAAAATGTGAAAGATTTCTCAATTTTCTTATATATTTCTCTCCCCCAAAGTCCTTCCTTCCCCTCCCTTCCAAACTCTCAAACAAAGCATTAGGGTCCGTTTGGTTCAAGATTTTTGGAGGGGAGGGGAGGGAATATTTTTAATTTGACATGTTTGCTACAAATTTTAGAAGGGGAGGGGAGAGGAAGGGAGCAAAATCCCTTCAAGACCCACTTTTTGCTTCCCCCCAAATTGGAGTTTTTCGGAGGGGAGGGGAGATTATCTCTTTCAAATTTTATTTCACTGCCAAAATTATCCTTAGATCAATTTAAAATCTCAATATTATCATTGTAACAACATTTATTATTAGGGTTTTGCTAACTAGTGCGCTAAGGACATTGGTTAAGGAATCCATTAGTAGAAATTCTATCTTGGAAATAGAAGTTTTTACTTTTGTCTTAACAATAATTACACAAATTTTTGTTACAGTTACTTATTTTAGTACTTTAGTCAATGCCCCAAAGACACTCATTAGCATTCTCCTTGTTATTATTAGGTTATATCATCCTTATAAAAACTTTTATTATTAGGTTATATTATCTTGTAATAACTTTTAGGCAAAATACCTCCCAGGGTCCTTTAAGTTTTATGTTTTTACCGGATTAGTCCTTTATGTTTTTTAAGTTTAACATTGGTCCTTTAAGTCTTACAATGTTGGCACCGTTGTCATTTTTCATCCAACTCTGTTAAAGGGCGATGATGTGTTCGTTAAACGTTGATGTGACACGCCCAACTCAAAAAAAAAAAAAAACAAAACATAAAACAAAACTAACCCAGAAAATCATCCACCATCACCAATAACAACAACATCATCATCATCAACTCTTAGTTCTTTTTCTTGAACAAACTCAAACAAGTTATCTCAGCAAATTTGACCTCTCATCTCCAAGGGATTAAACCCATTGTTCCTAAATTGGGGTTAGGGTTCAAGGGATTAATTTTGGGGAGGATTCACTGATTAATTTTGATATTCAAATTTGATTAACTTGATACATCATGTGTGAGACAGAGAGTAGTAACAAATAACAAATTAAGCAAACATCCATCATCAATTTGAAAGCACTCCTACCTATTAGAAAAGAGGAATCCTATATATTGTGAAATCAACACTTGGAATAAATATGATGGCGTTAAATCGCGACGGCGAGACAATGTGGTGACGAACTGAGTTTATGATCTTCAACCTGAGAAAGGGGGAAAGCAGCGACAGTGAGGGTGTGAGGCTGGAGGATGGTGTGGTGGAGGAATTTGATTGCAGAGAGGCAAGAGAAGGGGTGTGTTTATTTTTTAGAGAGATTTAGGATTTAATTGGTGAGGATTGCGTGATATATAGAGAGAAAGACCCAGATCTAGGTTGTGTGAGAGAGAGAGAGAAGATCACTTTTTTTTGCTGGGTTTTATTTTTGTTTGAAGATGAAGATGATGAATATGAAGGTGTGATGAACATGATAAAGAACTTCTTTTTTTAATAAAAATTAATTTAAAAATAAATAATTTTATTACTATGATACGCCACATTAGCATTTTAAGGACACATGAACACCCTTTAAAAGAGTTGGATGGAGAAGTGCAACGGTGCCAACATTGTAAGACTTAAAGGACCAATATAAAACTTAAAAAACTTAAGATTAAACTCGTACAAACGTAAAACTTAAAGGATTATTATTATTATGTTATATTATTTGAGTAACACCTTTTATTATTAGGTTATCCATCACTCTTATTTGTTATCCGTAAAAATCACTCTTCTAACCCTACTGTTACCCTACTGCTACTTTGTTGTTGTCAATTGCTGCTTCAGACCTCCTCTAACATGAACTGTGAATAATTCATTATTATATCGTCTACATCGTGTTGCTATCAATTACATCGTTATTGTTTCGTTACTTTTTTTTGTCTATGTTTCGTTACTTAATTAAGTTAAGGGTAAAACAATAAATTAATTTTAAAATCTCTTCCCTCCCCTCTTTTGAACCAAACCCATTTTTAATTAAAATATCTTACCTCTCCTCCCCTCCCTTTCCCTCCCCCTCCCCTCCCCTCAATTAAAATCTCCTCTCCCCTCCCCTCCCCTCCGTTGAACCAATTCATGATCTTATTCGTGGTGAGAATTTGTGATAAGGCTACAATGTGCGTGGCTTTAGACCATGAGACTATGGTGAGAAAAGAAAGTGAAACGATGATGTTATGAATTCACATAATAATCATGTTATTTTATCAAAGCTAAAACATGTTGTTCACGTGAATTGAATTCACCTTGACCCCATGTATATCAGATTCAGGTGAGTTGAAGTCGCTAAGTGAGTTTTTAAGTAACGTGAAGTTAAAATCAAGTCCACTGTAACAAAAATTGTCGCAGAAAAACGACATCCAAAAAAAATAGAAACTCAACATCAATGAACAAAGAAGAAATTCATTTACCTATATGTAATAAGGTATTGGTGTAAGACACTGTGATTCCATAATTAATCACTAATTGAAATTGGCTGCACATCCATGAGTGTTTGTGAATGACGGTATCATTGAATAGATAATTTTGGTATTATTTCAAAATTTCAAATAAATTTGGGTGTAACCAAAATTATATGAGGTGTGACTAGAAAAATTCTTATATTAAAGCAAAAACGGAATTCAAACGTTAACTAACAATCAAAATCAAATTTGCACAAGACAAAGACAAAGGTTAGAAAGAAAAAAGACAAAATCAAGAAAATGAAATTAACATTTAAACCTGAACATCAATATCCTCACTAAATATGTAATCAACAATTATTTGATTAGGGGTTTTAGCCTTTGCATCATCGTAGGTTCGCACAAGATGTTTTGCGACTGCCGCAGTAGAATTATTTATATGCTTATCATCTTAACCTAAGTAGTATCCTAATTTGAATAGTTCAGGCTCAAAACAAATTGGCCCATTATAAAAAGTGACTCAAACCCGTAGTCAACAATAATGCTACGGAGATTCGTATTTTTTATCATTAGGATTTCTGAACTTGATTTAGGGCTCAACAGAAGACTTGTAGATCATTCCCTTAACTTACCATCGCATGGTTTGCATTACCTGTGAGTTTAGCCAAATAACGACAATCAGGGCTAGTCTCTATTATCAGACAATGAAAATACGAGCTCTGTCCCATTGTCTGATAATACTAAGTTTAAATCTTGTTCTAGAAATACTCAATAAATCAAAGTATCATTATACTCTCTTTTTATGATTGTTTATCTCTTATTCATTTACTTATGTTTTTCTTAATTTAATAGTTCTAAAAAACTCAACAAAAAAAATGTATTTAACACTCTTTGGAGGTGTTAAGAAATCGATGACCGATGAACATAATTTTTTCATTCGCATTATTGTTTGCAGAAAAGAAAATCATTGTTGAGAGTAATTAGCCGAATCTTTGGCTAAGTTTAAAATTTAACAACAGTATCATAGAAAAGGGAATATCATATTTACATGCATGAGAAAACCCAGCCCGATATATCACAGATGCAAATGACAAAGAATCTAACAGTCAAAAAACAAAATCAATTTGGTGATCTTTGTTGATTCACACAGGTTCCAACCCGTACAACTGACTAGAATAGAGATCATACTCTTGGATACTGGCGATCTTGAGATAGAGATCAATGACTAGAATAGTTTTTCTTATAAAAATTATAAAGAGTTCATATCCTTCTATAGCTCTTGATTGACAGCACCAAAAAAAAAAAAAAGTCCATTTATCAATATTGACACGTATGTTTGCATAAGAAGTTCCAATCTAGCCATTCATGCAAGCCAATATTGAAGAACTTACTCAAGATCACGAGTTTAACAATCTTGGTCCAAAATTCTGTAATATCCTCACAATCCCGAAGGCAACATATAATAGAATCTCGGTTGTCATTACATCTAGGACAAATTACAAATATCATCTAAAGTAAAGTGGTAAATATTCATTTCTTCGTTCATTAGCAACTTAGCACCAGAGAACTTCCACAAGAAGGCTTTGATTCTGTTTAGTCCATTCCAAAGCCAGACCTTATCAAACATAAGGTTCTAGTTCAAAACCTCCCTGTCTTTAGAGAGCATCTAATTGTAAATGACTTATTTGGAGTCAAATCCCGACAGGAAAAATCGTGAAACTCGTTAGAGGGGGACTTTAGAGCTTCAAGTTGAAGTTTCTATAGACGAGTCTAGTCTCAAGCTTTATATAATAAAACTAGAAACACTTTTGATTTTCGGTCTTCAACTTCAAATATCAAATATGAAATTTTTGTATTTATCAAGATTAAATTTTAAACTTAAGTTCTTAATTCACTTTTAAATTTTGAAGGGTTTTTTTTTAGTCAAGAGTCTAATACACAATTTAGTTATCCAAGATGTATCACATGGCAACATGTCTAGTACACGTCTCTTCATTTTTGGTGAATAAAAGGTACTAAGCCCAATGAAACTAAAAACTTCTATATAAACTAACTTCAACAAAATATCCACTACTTGATGAGTCTTACTAAGAACATGAAACCATCGATCATTACCTTCTCCTCCATAAATGCAGTGAATCTTGAAAACAAGGATGTAAGAAGCATGAGACGGTCAACGACCATCCCTTAGTTTGGGAATCAGAATACATACTCTAAAGCCTTTACTCCAAGCGATTTTTAGACCATGAAAAATCTCCACAACTCAGAATCAAGAACATTGCATCCAGCACCAACTTTGGAAGCATAAACAAATAAGAAAACACCCTTATCACCCCTTAGGACACATCCACAAGAAGAAAACAATCCAAACTAAGCCAATATATGATTTGATATATAAACGACACATATAAAATAATTACATTTTCATATATTAATAAAACTAAATAGTATATATATATAATTTAATCTATTTGAACCCTGGACTTTGGTTCAGAAATTTGACCAATGTTAATCCAACCCAGAATCCCACAAAAAGTTTCTGAATCCATCAAAACACCCCTCATTAACCGACAAATGCACACCTCTCCGACAAAAAAATTGTACCAATTAACAGTAAAATAGAAAAAGGGAAAAAAGAGGCAATAACAAATAAATCTATGAACTGATCACCATCACCAATGACCATGTTTCCAAAATTCTGTCTATGGAGTAGAATCCTTATCCAGATAAGGGGTGTTTCCAAGAGCACAAAATTCAAGTCAGTTTTCCACTGCACTTGGCAAGTTGGGAAGAACAAGAGGCGAATCTTCAATCCAATCACCATAAACACAATTGATCTTGTTTAATTTCAACCAAAGTAAATGTATCTTATTAGCCTGCTCCTCTTCCTTTGCCACAAGTAGACTTGCAGGGAAGGTGGTAGGTGCATATGCATCATTGGCAGAACCTGTTAAGGCTTTTCGTGAAGTTGGAATGATAGCTTTTGTTGAATTTGCTACTACTGCAGTTTCAATGAGTCAGAATATGATACATGGAAACAAAACAGTTTAAATTGTTAAAATCATCTTGTAGTTTTTGTTCACAATATGTAAATACAAGTAATCACACACAAACAAGCAATATATATAAAAAAGGAAAGTGACCACAATTGTTGCAGAGATGTTAAGGTTTTTTAAGTCTCCGACACTGCAACTGCAGCTGCATTAACCATATATGATTATTCAAAATCACAGGTATTTTTATGTATTGGATCACGGATACATACCCAAAGTATCCATCGACACATACCAAAGTAGAGTATCCAACTTTTTTGGTACCTACTTGTGTAACCACGAGTACCTAACGAATATTAGGTACGAGTATGGAGTACGGCCCCTGAAAGGTTATGAAGAGGACCCATGCTTTATAGCTGATAACAGAAAGGAAATTTTTCGCAGAGTACTCCAAACAATTAAAATTTCAGTCAAGTAACAAACACAAACTTTTAACACCATTTAATAGTAACCATCCATTATAAAATTGAGATGATTAACTATTTTAATTTATGAAATCTAGACATTTCTATCAAATAGAAATTCCTAATGGGGTTGACGGGAAAATACAGAACTTCATTCAAGTTATATGTAACATGGTGACGGTGTTGTCCATGGAGGATGGTGAAACATAATGAAAGGCCAAAAATACAACATATAAATTGTGGCCTATGGTGACGCTGTGGCAGCCATCCATTTACAAATTGCTTATGGCGGATGTCAAAAATTTGCCACACTATTCTGCCTTGGCACTGCCATTTAACAACACTGATATGTAAACCTTAGATAAAGGAGTGTTATCAGTAGGAGATGGTGGATTACGATGACCAACTGAAATCCGCTATATAAACATAGCAGCTGTCACAAAATCTCCTATATCAATGTTCTGCTACCACGGAAATTTGAACACAAAGATAAAGTAATCATAATCATACAGACAAGTGGTAAATTAATTTTAAACCAGTGTTAACGATGACGGATGGTGAAAAACCAAATGTGCAATTTTAAGCCACCACCAAACACCATGGCGTCACCGTCCTTCACAAATTGGCCATGGCGCTTGCTACAAATCTGCCATTTGACCGCTGATATTTGACAACACTGTTTTAAACTGAAGCAGCATTTGTTGTATGAACAAAATGCCATACCAAACATGAAAATATCATACGTGGCAATGAAAATAACATACATTCAACCACTACAATTTGTACATCATTTAACATAAAATGATCTTCTACACATCATCAAGAAAATCAAAAAACATATTTTCTATGATTGAACAAAACAAAAAACAGTACAGCAGAATTATATGATAAAACCAAAACCAATAATCAAAATAGGGAAAAGGGAAATCAACACAAAGATGAGTTATTATTACCTGCTTCTCCATGAGCGAAGCGACAGTCCTCCCCATAGGGACAGCTCCCTTGATGCTCCCAACGGAGACACATCTTAGTCTTCCAATAAGTGCCCCTAGCTGGCTTGTCCACAGCCCTAAGGCAATCCCCAAATGACTTTGAAGAACCAATAGTCCCAATGTTTATAGCAGAACACTCTCTTGACTTCCAAGAATGATCCCTAAACTTAGAAGGATCCTCATGAAGAAAATAACACTTACTACCAAAGGAACATTTCTCACCATTGGAATACTTCCTGCATAGCTTCATCTTGTGAATGATTTTTTTATCTTCCTCCCAATTTCTCAGCTGCTGCTGTTCGTCGCTGCAAGGACTAACTATCTCCTGCCAATTTCGTGGTGGCTGTCTTAGTTCTTCAACCCCATGAGCAAAGTTGCAATCTTTACCGTTTCTACAAGTACCAAGCCTGAACTTATTACAGATTCGAGTCTTGTAGAAAATGTGGTCTGCTCTGTTTGATGGAGGCAGAACCATCCTTGGAGGAGGGCATACCAAAGCATTGGAACAGTTGTTATCAGAAATTCTTGCCCTTTTGAATGAATGGGGTCGATACAATGTTGAATGTTGTTCAAAGTGTTCATTTTTCATTGAAAATCGAGGCCTCACTTCAATGATATCGTTGTTTGATGTAGCGAATTGCGGCGGTGACATCTTACAGGTTGGAATATCGTCTGGAAAAACCATGGTTGTTGTCAAAGGAAAAAGATTTTGTTACAAAATGAGTGAAACTTTGAGTCTTTTTGATTTGATTATTGTTGTTTAATCAGAAAATTTTTAGAACTGAACCAAAAAGTTATGAAGTTCAAAATAGTGACATGCAATTGGTTGCAATGTTGATCAAATAATCAAAGAGAACAGAAAAGGGAAAAACTGTGACATTTGGGGGAACTAAAAACACAAGAAATTTGGAAGACCTAGATGAGAATATTGGTAGAAAAACATCATGGGATGATCGAAGTTTAAGGTTTGAGGTTTTTCTTTTTCAGGGGTTTACCGCCGGTGTTTATAAAGAGACAACATTGGAGTATGTAGTGCGGCAGTGACGAGGTTTAAGGGTTTTTAGTTGGGACCACCAAAGTTAAAACCCTACCCTAGCCACAGCTATCACACTATCCTGATTGACCCATCATCAAACCCAAAAAAAAAAGACTATTATCTCCATCAGGAGAGTAATTTACTAGAGGAAATGTTCTTCCTCGTTGGTTAAAGATGATAAAAATATAAATAGTATATTGTTAAATGGTAAAAAGTGATAAATTTAATTTTTTAAAAGTTAAAAATTGTTGATTTTAATTTTCTTAACAAGTGTTTTAAGCATAAGCCTTTACTTAATAAGACCTCAATTTATTAATGATTTTCATTTGAGAAAAAAAAATGAGTATCCAACTATGTAAGGATTATCTCTTTTGAGCATTTCACGATTAAAATAGAAAAGAAAATATATAAAAATTGATCACACCATTTCAAATTCAGGTGATTCTTACACTTTTTAATTTCATTTTGTTCATTTTTAAAATGCACATATTAAAGTACATATTAGTGGATATATTTAAGGACTCTTCTTAGTTTACTATTGAAGTCATTGAGTTTTTAATATGTATTTTTATTAAAAAATTATAAAATGATGTGCACACGTGTGGAACCTATTTTAGAATCCTTTTTAATTTTTTACCATTTACAATTTACAAATCCTTTATTCTTAAAAATTATTAGGTCTAGCAACACCTAAACCTAATTTTTTTTCCCTCCCATTCTAATGCATTAAATGCTAAAGATTGCAACCCTAAAAATCTTCTCTCCACTCTAATTTCAAGTTTGACTTTTGTTGCACATTAATTGTTATTTATTTAGTTAACCATGTAATGTCAATGATTTCACTCTTTGATTGGATCTTTGCAATAAATCACGTACGTTACAAAATCGAGTCATTCTGCCTTGAATTCCATGTTACAGACCAAAATCAATTTTTAATCTTCTAGAATGGCCGGACGTGAGATTGAAACGTTACTATCGTATCATTGTTTGACCGGTGAGTTGTTTTGAGTGATGCGGTAACGGTCCAATTGTTCTTTACGTTTATGTTTCGTGTAACAGTGTAATGATCTTTTAAATGATTGTGGTTGTGTTTTTCTTCATGTCGCAGGTTCGTTGGTACCAAATCATGTTTCTGATCTGGACAAAGCTGTCAACAAGTTGAGAATCAAATATAGGTCCTATATAGTCGAGTACGACATTGAAGATGCGTGTAGCTTTGTTTTATTTTCTTTTCATCAGTGCGCTTTTTAGTTTTTATTTTTTCATGTGATTATTATTATTATTTTTTGAACGTATAGGGCGTTGTAATATTACCACAAATGTTTGCTGCTGATTTTGGGGATCAGATACACCGTTTTGCAAAATTAATTGATTCAAAGAATAATCAGTTTGAAGTGTTGGTGGAGAGGATCAATGGTGCCGTGTTTTTAACTAAAGGGTGGATAGCTATCTGTGATTTTTATGGGATTCGATTGGGTGCATGGATCACACTGGTGTTTATTGGACTAAGTCAATTTGTAATGCTTATTAAGGATAGATTTGGAAAGGTTATCTAGTGTCCTGTTTTTGACCCTCCTATGCAGTTTTGCATTGACAAAACATCAGTCCAACCAACGTTCAACAATGATCTCCCTCCTTTCACCGGTATCCTATCGTATCGACACAATAACGACAATTTTCAAATTCATTTTGCCAAGAAGCTGACTGAATATGATTTAACTAGCGGTTTTTTGGTATGATTTGGTACATTGAAGTTTTTTTCCGAAATATATTAATTTTTTTGGAGAACAGTAGTACTTATTAATGTTGTTTTTATTTTTCTGTCATAGATGTTGCACTATTAAGGTTTTTGTGAGCAGACTTTGGACAGAGCAAAAACTTCCTTGAAGATAGTTGATGAATGTGGAAATGTCTGGGAGTGCATTTTGATAATTGTATATGTTCCTTATGAACACTGCAGAATTGGTGGTCAGTGGAAAAGGTTTGTGGATGCGCACAATCTCTATAAAGGTGTTAGATTGAGGCTGGGTGCACCTTTTGCTAGAAGTAATGATATGATATATGTGCAAGTCCATAGGGGTTAGGTTTTGGTTGAATGAAGAAGCTGGGAAAGGAAGAAGTTCTAATGTCGTATCATTGTCTTTTTGTCGTTTTTTTTTAAAAAAACATTTCTGTCACACGTCTATGTTTTGGTGCAGTTTTGGAAGTTACATAACAAAATCATTATTTAGCATTGGAAATAGACATGCGCATTAAGTATCATTATTGATAATTGTATATGTTCAAGTCTATAGGGGTTCCTTATGAACACTGCAGAATTGGTGGTTAGTGGAAAAGGTTTGTGGATGCGCACAATCTTTATAAAGGTGTTAGATTCAGGTTGGGTGCACCTTTTGCTAGAAGTAATGATATGATATATGTGCAAGTCTATAGGGGTTAGGTTTTGATTGAATGGAGAAGCTAGGAAAGGAAGAAGTTCTAATGTCGTATCATTGTCTTTTTGTCATTTTTTTTAAAAAAAACATTTCTGTCACACGTCTATGTTTTGGTGCAGTTTTGGAAGTTACATAAGAAAATCATTATTTAGCATTGGAAATAGACATGCGCATTAAGTATCATTATTGGTGATGAATGCACTATAAATGATAGAAGATTGTTTCTTATGACCTGAGATTTGTTTTGCAAAAACAACAAAGATATTGATTGTCAAATTATAGGTAGTCATTACATATTACAGTCAATCTGCCATAAATGAATTAACTAAGCCAATATTGTGCAACAAAAAGTTATATTTTTTTAAGAAATTTATTAACAAAGCAAATCACTAATGAACGGAATATAGTTAGTAACACCTTTTTTTTAGGGAATTTTAGTAACATCTTTATCACCATTGAAAAATATTCCATATTGTATTTTTTTCAAGTACAATAATATTTTTTCGTGGTAACACCTTTATTAACATTCCATAATGTATTTTTTTAGATACAATAATATTTTTTTGGTAACACATTTATTAACATTAACATCTTTCATAAAGTATTTTTCCGATAAAAAAATATATACATACACACACAGCCATTTATAGAAAAAAGATAATGTTTTTTTGGTTAAACAATCAATAGATAAATGTATCCTATAATATCTTTATTGATCATAACAAGGGGAATCTCAATTGGTTAAAAAATCTCCAAAAAAAAAAATTATGGCAAAAAATCTCCTAATTAAATGATTACTTTTTTTCTCAAAATTAATTTTTCCGTCATGTCAAGGATAGTTTGTTATTGTATCTTTTATTTGGACATCTTATTTTATTTTTTTGGTAATATCTTATTTGCAATCATCTTCTTATAACTTATTTTTAATTTCTTGGCTCGTTGTCCCCTATATAAAGACGTTACAATATTTAATAAACCATACTTTGAAGAAGTTTTTTTTGGTCCCCTCAAAAAAGAGAATATTGTTAAAGTAACACTTTTTTTAGGAAATTTTAGTAACACCTTTGGTTTATCATGTCATTTCAATTTGTCAATTTATTTCTCTTGAAGAGCCAATTTATTAAAAAAATTCAAATGCATTAAACATTGTCTAGCATTTGAATTTGTCAAGCATAAAATTCCCTCCACTCCGTTTTTTTTAATTTTGTCTAGCATTTATTGTTGTTTATGTAGTCAACCTTTGGTTTACCATGCCATTTCAATTTGTCAATTTATTACTCTTGAAGAGCCAATTTATTAAAAAAATTCAAATGCATTAAACATTGTCTAGCATTTGAATTTGTGAAGCATAAAATTCCCTCCACTCTGTTTTTGTGTTATTTAATTTTGCCTAGTATTTATTTTTGTTTATGTAGTCAACATTTGGTACACCATGTCATTTCAATTTGTCAATTTATTACTCTTGAAGAGCCAATTTATTAAAAAAATTCAAATGCATTAAACATTGTCTAGCATTTGAATTTGTCAAGCATAAAATTCCCTCCACTCTATTTTTTTTTTTTAATTTTGCCTAATATTTATTTTTGTTTATGTAGTCAACATTTGGTTTACCATGTCATTTCAATTTGTCAATTTATTACTCTTGAAGAGCCAATTTATTAAAAAAAAATCAAATGCATTAAACATTGTCTAGCATTTGAATTTGTCAAACATAAAATTCCCTCCACTCCGTTTTTTTTAATTTGCTGATATTACCTCTAACGTCGTCTATGAGGAAGTATTTCGTAATGTTTAATGTGATGATCAAACCACACTTACTATCTGTGTCATTTTAGTATTTCGTACAATATTATCTTCCCGTGTTGTACTTTAAAAAAAACCATTGTATTTGATTTTTAGCAATTGTATTCCAGCTCGTAAGATTCGTGCGGCGCACGGGTCATCAATCTAGTAAGTTAAGTTTGTGCTTGGTAAAGTCAAGGGCAACCACCATCGTAAATTTAGATCTCCTACACTGTTATTTTTCAGAAAGCTATAATGTGTAATTTTTGGTTCACTATGATTTTGGTGTTTTTCAAACACACATTAATGGTGTGTTTGTTTCTATTGCATAGGCTTTCGTTGCGGGTTCAACTAAAAGCTGCAATTTGCAACTTCATAGCAATCAAATGTTAGTTTTTAATCACATTTTATACGAGGATGGAAGTAATTTGCTGTACTTCTCACATTAAACGATTTTGAAATTTGTTCGATAATAAATCCTCAAAAGAATTATTAAGAAACACAAACCTGATTTTTTACTTATTGCGGAGCCTTGGATGGACTTTCAAAATTTCCCTATCAATTGGCTTCTTAGGTTAGGTTTAAAACCTTTTGTTTTCAACAATAGACACCCATTACTCCCCAACCTTTGGTGTATATGTTCTGTCAACATGACACCCTCTATTTTGTCCATATCTACCCAACATGTTAGTTTCACTTTAAAAGATGACAACTCTATCTTTGGCATTTCTGCAGTTTATGCATCTACCTCTTACTTAGTTAGAAGAGAACTTTGGAATGAATTACAATCTTTGCAAACCCAACACAATATCCCTTGGTGCTACATAGGTGATTTTAATACCATTTTAGGAGCCCATGAGCATAGAGGCCACTCCACACCTGCAAGACCCCCCATCACAGACTTTACTAACTGGTCTGACTCAAACAACTTGATCCATCTTCCTACCAGAGGAGCACACTACACTTGGTCCAATGGGAGAAGTGGTAGTAGATTGACTGAGAGAAGGTTGGATAGAGTTATATGCAACCACTCTTGGATTGATACGTGCTCTTCCTTATCTGTCTCCACCCTAACCAAACATCACTCTGACCACTTCCCACTTTTACTTGAATTCCATAACAGCCCCCAAACCTTCACCTCCCAATTCAGATTTTTGAAGATGTGGCTTTTGCATGCTGATTGTGAAAATATTGTGAAAGATATTTGGAAAACGGAGATATTTGGTTGTCCAATGTTCATTTTAACTCAAAAGCTGAAGATGCTAAAAGAAAAGCTTAAGGTCTGGAACAAGGAAGTTTTTGGCAATGTTCACACTATGGTGCATGAAACTGAAAAGAAAGCGAATGACATCCAGGAGGCCATGGATGTTCAAGGTCATACTGATACACTATTGGAACAACATAAGCTAGCTCAGCTTGAATACCAAAAAGCTCTTGAAATTGAAGAAGTCTTTTGGAGTGAAAAAGCAAAACTTAACTGTCACCTACAAGGGGATAGAAACACAAACTACTTTCATAGAATTGCCAAAATCAAAAACTCTTACAAAACCATATCCACCCTAAAAGACGGTGACAGATTAATCCATCAACCAGATCAAATTGCATCGCATATAACTAACTATTTTCAAAACATTTTTTGCTCTTCTTCTGTTTTGCAGGTTAGCTCATTGGTGGAAGACACAATTCCAAACTTGGTGAATCAACAAACCAACAACTTGCTGACAAGTGTTCCATCAGAATCTGAGATTCATGCAGCAGTTATGGCTCTGAACAAGGATGGGGCTCCTGGGCTAGATGGGTTTTGAGCAATCTTTTTTCACTCTATTTGGAACATTATTAAGGGGGATGTCATTAATGTTGTTTTGGAGTTCTTTACTACAGGGTGGCTTCTCCCTAATTTCAACTCCAACACTCTCATTTTAATTCCAAAAAATGATAATGCTGATAGTGTGAACCAGTTTAGACTTATTGCTCTAGCAAATTTTAAATTCAAAATTATCACCAAGATTCTTGCTGATAGGTTAGCTTCCATTATGCCTCATATTATTTCTCAGGAGCAGAGAGGTTTCATAAGAGGAAGAAACATCAAGGACTGCATCTGCATCACCTCTGAAGCTGTTAACTTGCTGCACAAAAAAGCTTTTGGTGGTAGCACAGCTTTCAAGATCGACATCTCCAAAGCCTTTGACACTTTAGAGTGGCCGTTCCTGATTAAAGTGTTGAAATCCTTTGGCTTTAGTTCAAAGTTTTGTGACTGGATTGAGGTTATTCTAAACTCTGCCAAACTCTCTATATCTGTTAATGGTAAGCTGCATGGGTTCTTTCATTGTAAGAGAGGGGTTAGGCAGGGTGATCCCTTGTCTCCTCTTCTTCTCTGTTTAGCTGAAGATGTCCTTAGTAGGGGAATCACCAACCTTGTTAATGCAGGAAAGATAGATTTGATAAAAGCCTCTAGAAGTCAGCATGTTCCCTCTCACACTTTGTATGCTGATGATGTGATGATTTTTTGTAGAGGTAGAATGAGTTGTATCCAGGCTCTCAAGGATCTCTTCACTGATTACGCTTTGTGCTCTGGACAAGTCATCAATCCTTCTAAATTCACTATTTATTCTAATTCCATATCTCAAACCAGGTTAGCCTCCATTGTTAACTTGTTGGGTTTTAATGTTGGAACGCTCCCTTTCCTTTACTTAGGAGTCCCAATATTCAAAGGTAAGCCTAAAGCTATTCATCTTCAACCTATAGCTGACAAAATAAAGATTAAATTGCCTCTCTACTCTCTATGGCTGGTAGAGTCCAGCTAGCTACTTCTGTGATACAAAGCATGCTCATTCATAGCATCTCAGTCTACTCCTGGCCAATTTCATTGCTGAAGGATTTGGAGAGATGTATTAGAAACTTTGTTTGGTCTGGAGACATAGAAAAGAGAAAACTGGTGACTGTTGCTTGGCATAAGATTTGCAAGCCCTTGAAAGAAGGAGGTTTGGGTCTCAAATCTCTTACAAAGCTTAATGAAGCCTCCAACCTTAAACTTTGCTGGGACTTAATGACTTCTCAGGAACCTTGGGCCTTTATTCTCAGAAGCAGAACTCTCAACAAGAATGGCCCAATTAAAACACATATTTACTCTTCTATATGGAGTAGTACAAAATCTGAAGCTCCTTGTGTTTTGGAGAATTCTAGCTGGAACCTTGGTAATGGTAACATGATTAATTTTTGGACAGACAAGTGGTGTGGTCAGCCTATTGCTTCTATCCTAAACCTCCTCTCTTACTTATATTCTAGGCTAACCGCCAGGGTCTGTGACTTTATTCGGGATTCCAATTGGGCTTTTCCTATATCAGTTCAACAATCCTTTCCTGCTATCACATTGCTTGCTCAAAATGTAACTATTCCCAAAGTTGATTTAGAGGATCAACTTTTATGGAATCCATCACAATCTGGTCATCTCACTTTTAAGGATGCTTACTTATTCAAGAATCAGGTTGGTTGATAAGTGCTTAAAAGTAGTTATCTTTTGATATATTTTAAGGCACTTATTTTACTTGTTTTGCAAGTTATCTTAGGATAAGCTCATATTTTTGGTTAAATGTCAAATTTGTGATCCTAGGTCTTACCCCATCTAATTATGCAGGAATTTCATGCTTGGACCTGAATTGAGCAAAGAAATATGAAGTTTTGTTCAAGCCTCATCGCTACAAGCGCAAGCTTCATCGCTACAAGCGAGCGTAGGCAGGGAAAATCAGAGCCCCATCGCTACAAGCGCAGGATGCCTCACTACAAGCGAGCATAGGCAGGGAAAAATGGAAGTTCATCGCTACAAGCGCTGGACCTGTCGCTTCAAGCGACCTTAGGCAGGAAGTTTTGAAGATTCCATCGCTATAGCGACAGATCTTGTCGCTATAGCGACCAAGGGCGGTTTAATGCTAGATGCTGACGTGGAGCTTCCTCATTGGCTAAGAAATCTGCCGTCGCTACAGCGACAAGCCCATCGCTTGTAGCGAGCGTACAAAAACTCAGAGTATAAAAGCTTTTTAGCTCATTTTTTCTGGATAATCATCTGAATATCAGTTTTTATAACTTTTAGAGCTTAAGATCTTTAACTTCCAGAAAGAGAATAGGCATAAAAAGAGGCAAACTTCATTGAGCAAAAGTGATTCAAGTGAAGATTAAACTAAGCAACTTTGAGAAATCAAGTCTTAGCATTTGATCTTCATCTTTCTTTCTACTTTTGTACTGTTGTCATGAGAATGAACAACTAATCTCCTTTGTTGGGATTAATAGGTAATCAATCACTCTTAGTTGTAAACTTTTGATATTTTAAATATATGATTCTAGCCTTTTATATATCATTGAATTTATTCTTGTTTTCCATTCTTATATTTGATTTAAATGATATTGAAAAATACTTTTGAATCTAGTTTAGAATAATATTCTATCAAAATAAGAAATTCTAGACATGGGATTTGGTTTTGATAGTTACACAAAGTGTCGGAACGTAAAGCTTTCGAATCGTTTAATAGATTGAGAAATCGTCGATTAAACGATACGATCGATCTCACGACGTCATTTGGACACGAATGACGTTGTCGAGTGATACGTGATAATGTCTTATATAAGAAAAGCTAGAATCCATATTTATGATCAATCGAATACAATCGACGTTTGATTGACGTACTTTAATCCTAACACTTTTTATGCCCTATTACTCTACGTTTTATTTTTAATGTTTTTAAAATTCGAGTAGTGTTAGTAAACAAAAAGATGAAACCCTAACTTAAAATGATAATCGACGTTGAACGGTTTATGATATCGCAATAATCCCTGTGGAATCGATATAAAAATATACTTGCTTTTGACTAACATCAAAATGGCGCCGTTGCCGGGGATTAACGCTTAGATATCATAATCATTGCAACGTTAATTATTGTCTTAAGCAATTTTGCACAAAATTCTTTTATGTATATAACTATCATATTTTTATCCATCTTGTTTGCTAATTCTTTTTGGTCAGATTGTTGAAATCCGTATATGCGAGGTCAGATACAAGAAGATCAACTGCTATTTGATTCTGAAATTGAGAGGACTGCTAGAAGAAATAATAGCAAGAATCTGAAGAAAAGGCAGCAAGCAAAGAAGAAGCAGCAAGAGGGGCCATCTGTTTCAATTCCTTCATTAATTCCAATTCAAGAGATACCAATGGCTGCTGCAGGAGACGGATCTGGAGGTTCAGGCGGTAGTGGGATGCCCTGTCACAACAGCCTACGACGCTTGGCACAATTGGGAAAGACGCCAAGGACAACAAAACAAACTGAGATGAAGACCGGTATCCTCCAAATTCTATATGCTAACCCTTTCTCGGGTTTAGACCATGAGGATCCATTCCAACATCTTACTAAGTTCTATGAGATCGCTGGTACGTTAGGAGAAACGGAGAATAATGAGGAAGCAATATTCATGAGAATGTTTCCTCATTCTTTGATTGGAAAGGCCAAGGAGTGGTACTTGGATCAACCGCCAACAGTGATGACTAACTGGAACACTCTTGAGGAGAAATTCCTTGAGAGATTCTTTCCTCAGAATCGTTTTATGGAGGCCAAGACAACCATCGCCGTATTTTCTCAAGGCTCAAGTGAGACTCTATGTGAAGCTTGGGAGCGATTCAAGTCTATGCTTAGAAGATGCCCAAACCACGGGTTTGATGATTTAACTCAAATCCATCTTTTCCGGAATGGGATGCAACAACAGTCAAAGCTACTACTTGATGCTGCTGCTGGTGGATCATTAATGGCCAAGAGTGCCGAAGATGCTGTTTCAATCATTGAAAGAATGGCACTCAACGACCATCAGGCTCACCACAATAGAAATTCGGGCCAAAGAAAATCTGGAATATTGGACTTAGGGACGAATGACGCCATCCTTGCTCAAAACAAGTTGTTGACACAACAAGTGGAAGAATTAACTAAAAAGATGGCTAATCTTCCACAACAAATGAAGGATATACAAAATGAACAAAGAAGACACCATCAAGTCGCATCTTGCGAACTTTGTTCAGGCGATCATCCCACCGGATTTTGTCCACCGCCTACTGAAGAGGTAAGTTATGTCGGCAACCAACAAAGGCTGCAACAGTTTCAAGGTCAATACCAAGGTCATAACAACAATTTCCCAAGAGGGAATAATCCTAATTATGGCCAAGGATGGAGACAAGAAGCTGGACCACCCAACCGACAACCTTACCAAAATTTCAATCAATACCCACCTCAACAAAACCGTCAACAAAGCACCGACGAGACCTTGAACCAGTTTATGCAGATGTCAATGGTGAACCAGAAAAATACTGATGCTTCAATCAAAAACCTTGAAACCCAAGTAGGCCAGATGGCTCAACAGCTTGCTCAAGCCACACAACAAGGTGGAACCTTTACCGCCAACACTCAAACCAACCCCAAAGACCATGCATCAACATCAAAATGACAATTAAGTCATTTTGATGAAGCTGACCTTGCATCAAGAGACAAAGATAATTGCAAGGCAATTGCTACAAGAAGTGGGAAGGTAGTTGGAAGGGGAATAGGAGACAACCTTGAGGTGGAGAGGAGAGTTGTTGAAGAAAATGATGAGGAAGAACATGATGAAGGAAGTTAGAAGGAAACAAAGGGAGTTAATAATGAGGGAGTAGTTGAAAAGAATAAGGAGGTAGTTGAAAAAGAAAACATAGAGAAGAAGAAAGATGTGGTGAAGGAGAGGGGCAAGAATCAAGAAGTTGTGAAGAATGCACCAGCTCCACATCTACCATATCCAACTACTCCAGCTAGAAAGGATAAAGAAAGGCAGTTTGCAAGGTTCCTGGATTTATTCAAAAGATTGCAAATCAACATTCCATTCTCGGAAGCCTTAGAACAAATGCCTACATATGCCAAGTTTATGAAGGAGATTCCTTCCAAGAAGAGGAGGTATAATGATGAAGAAACAATTCAGCTCGATGCTAATTGTAGTGCAATCATTCAGAGAACATTGCCAAGGAAGGAGAGAGATCCGGGTAAAGTTACATTACCGGTATCTATAGGCAATGTTAATGTCGGCAAAGCACTCATCGATCTTGGTTCAAGTATCAACCTAATCCCACTTTCCGTGGTCAAAAAGATTGGTGATTTGGTTGTGAAACGAACAAACTTGACGTTGCAATTGGCCGACAAATCTGTCACACGTCCGTTGGGAATAGCTGAAGATGTGTTGGTGAAAGTCGACAAATTCTTATTTCCCATCGACTTCGTGGTGATGGATATACCTGAGGATGATGATGTGCCACTAATTCTTGGAAGAACATTTATGCAAACGGCAAGGATGATGATTGATCTTGACGGAGGTCTAATGAAAGTCCGTGTGGACGATGAAGAAGTCAATTTCAACATCAATGAAGCTATGAAGTATCCTAGTGATAAAGGTGCCTGTTTCAAGATGGATGCAACTGATGAATTGATTGTTGATACAAGGGAACAGCTGCACAATTTGACACATCTTGAAAGAGTCTTGACGAATGCACTTAATATCATAGGAGATGAAGATGAGAAAGAGATAGAAGAGTGTTTGAAGGAGCTGGATTCGTTGAAGGAAATTCCTCCTCACAAAGCTAAAATTGAGGAATTGACGAATGAAGCCAAAGTTGAAGAAATGAAACCGGAGATGAAAATCCTACCCTCACACTTGAAGTATGTATTCCTTGAAAAAGAGGGTAAGAAACCGGTCATCATAAGTAGCTCCTTGTCAAGCATTGAAGAAACCAAATTAGTTGAAGTTTTGAAGTCCAACAAAGAAGCAATAGGCTGGACATTATCTGACTTGAAAGGGATAAGTCCATCCTATTGTATGCATAAGATCATGATGGAGGAAGATTATAAGCCGGTAGCACAACCTCAACGACGACTAAACCCAAATATGAAGGAAGTAGTTCGGAAAGAAGTGGTTAAACTACTTGAAGCCGGCATGATTTATCCGATCTCGGATAGTACTTGGGTTAGTCCGGTTTAAGTTGTCCCTAAGAAGGGAGGTATGACGGTAATCACAAATGAGAAGAATGAGCTCATACCGACAAGAACCGTAACCGGTTGGAGGATGTGTATAGATTACCGGAGGCTCAACAAAGCTACAAGGAAGGATCATTTTCCTCTACCATTCATGGATCAAATGCTAGATAGACTGTCAGGACAAGCTTTTTATTGTTTCCTTGATGGATATTCGGGTTATAATCAGATTTCGGTGAATCCAGAAGATCATGAGAAGACAGCCTTTACTTGTCCATTTGGAGTTTTTGCATATCGACGCATGCCGTTCGGGTTATGTAATGCTCCAGCAACATTTCAACGATGCATGCAAGCCATCTTTGCTGATTTGATAGAGAAGAGCATTGAAGTGTTTATGGATGATTTTTCTGTCTTCGGTTCATCATTTGATTTGTGCTTGAAGAATCTGGACACGGTACTGAAGCGGTGCAAGGAAACCAACTTGGTACTCAATTGGGAGAAGTGTCATTTCATGGTAACCGAGGGTATAGTCCTTGGTCACAAGATTTCGTCCAAGGGTATTGAAGTTGATAAAGCTAAAGTCGATGTGATAGGCAAGCTTCCACCACCAGTCAATGTCAAAGGCATCCGAAGTTTTCTTGGCCATGCCGGATTCTATCGGAGGTTTATCAAAGACTTCTCAAAGATTGCAAAGTCATTGAGCAATTTGCTCAACAAAGATAAGTCTTTTGATTTTGATATTTGATTGTATGAATGCTTTTGAAAGTTTGAAAGATAGTTTGACATCCGCACCCATAATCACCGCACCAAATTGGAATTTTGATTTTGAACTCATGTGCGATGCAAGTGATTATGCGGTTGGAGCGGTGTTAGGTCAACGCAAAAACAAAATTTTTCATGCTATACACTATGCAAGTAAAGTTTTAAATGATGCACAAATCAATTATGCTACCACTGAAAAAGAATTACTTGCTATTGTGTTCGCATTAGAAAAATTTCGTTCTTATCTCATAGGTTCAAAAATTGTTATCTATACTGACCATGCAGCCATCAAGTATTTAATCACCAAACCCGACTCCAAGCCGAGACTCATCCGTTGGATGTTGCTACTCCAAGAGTTTGATTTGGAGATTAAAGACAAAAAGGGGACTGAGAACCTTGTGGCTGATCATCTGTCAAGATTGGTGAACGATGAGGTAACGAAGAACGAGAGGGAGATTCTTGAAGAGTTTCCGGATGAGAAGTTGCTTATGGTTCAAGAAAGACCATGGTTTGCTGACATGGCCAATTACAAAGCAACGGGGTTCATACCGGAAGATTATACATGGCAAATGAAGAAGAAGTTGATGAGAGACTCAACTCAATATGTATGGGATGACCCATATCTCTTCAAGATTGGAGCTGACCACCTGTTAAGGAGATGTGTTGCAATAGAAGAAGCTAAAGGACATCATGTGGCATTGTCACAATTCGCCATATGGTGGGCATTACAATGGTGAGAGAACTGCTGCAAAGGTTCTTCAAGCAGGCTTCTATTGGCCCACTTTATTCAAAGACGCATATGAGCATGTGAAGAATTGCGAGAGTTGCCAGAAAACTGGAGGAATTTCAAAAAGGAATGAGATGCCTCTGCAAAGCATCCTTGAAGTCGAAGTTTTTGACTGTTGGGGTATTGACTTTGTGGGGCCATTTCCATCCTCCATGTCCAATGAATACATTTTGGTAGCCGTAGACTATGTGTCTAAGTGGGTAGAAGCAATCGCATCCCCAAAAGCTGATAGTAAAACGGTGGTCAAGTTTCTCAAAAGAAACATCTTTTCCCGTTTTGGAACTCCGAGAGTGCTTATAAGTGATGGAGGTTCTCACTTCTGCAATCAACAATTGGCAAAAGCACTTGAGCACTACGGAGTCAAACACAAGGTAGCTTCACCATATCATCCACAGACCAACGGTCAAGCCGAGGTATCCAACCGTGAAATCAAAAGGATACTTGAGAAGACCGTGTCATCATCGAGGAAGGATTGGTCAATGAAACTTGACGAAGCATTGTGGGCCTATAGGACCGCATACAAAGCTCCTACGGGTTTCACACCATTTCAGTTGGTGTATGGGAAAGCATGCCACTTGCCGGTCGAGTTGGAGCATAAAGCGTTTTGGGCGCTAAAGTTTTTGAACTTTGATCAAGAGCAAGCGGGGGAGAAGAGAAAGCTCCAAATGAACGAACTCGAAGAAATGCGTGACCAAGCGTATCAATCAAGCAAGCTCTATAAGGAAAAGGTCAAGAGGTATCATGACAAGAAGATCATGAAGAGGGCAATTCAGACCCGGTCAAATGGTGTTGCTGTTTAATGCAAGGCTTAAGGCTATTTTCGGGTAAATTGAAATCCAAGTGGTCCGGTCCGTTCATGATCAAAGAGGTCAAGCCTTATGGAGCAGTGGAGCTAGAGGATCCTATCACTAAATCAACGTGGACAATGAATGGACAAGACTGAAGCCATACTTTGGCGGTGAAGTTGTTCGGCACACGACGACAATTTCACTCATCGATTCATAAGCAAAAACGAAACAGGCATCGATCTAATGACGTTAAACAAGAGCTTGTTGGGAGGCACCCCAATTTTGTAAGTATGTTGTTTTTAAGTTGTATTTTAGATCTGTACATCCATTAGTGCATGTAGGGATAGTGGCAAGAGCTGAAATTTTAATTTTTCTGTTATCTGTCATGGTCGCTACAGCGATGGATCTCATCGCTATAGCGACGAGCTTCAGACTCTCCATCGCTATAGCGACAGCTGGTCGCTTGTAGCGATGACTGTTCAGACTCTATGTCGCTATAGCGACGTATGGTCGCTTGTAGCGAGGAGCTTCAGACGCACCGTCGCTGTAGCGACAGGATGGTCGCTTGTAGCGATAAAGGAAAATTCTGACAGTACAGTTACCAATGCCACTTTGAATCCCTTAACTCCCCCCAACCACCCATTCACCTTCCTTATCTGTTTTTCCCAAAAATTTCGCAACCCTAGTACACTTAACACTAACCACTCCAGTTTTTCATTTCTTCTGCAAATCCGTATTCCATTTCCTGCAATTTTTTCGTTTTTTCTGCTCAATCCTTGCAATTAATCTCTGTTCCTTTTGCTATCTTGTTAGAAATCACATCCAGGTATGAATTTGTAACCCTCTGTTTCTATTTCTTAAGATTTTAACTTGTATGAATGTGTTATGCATTTGTTAAGAAATTAACAGTTAGGGTTTTCAATTTTTAAAATTAGGGTTTACTCATTTGAAAAACCCATGTTAATCTATAGTTTAGGCTGTTAAAAATGAACCAAAATCATCAAATAAACTAGCCTATCATCCTCTTTTTCATGAAATTCGTATTTTGAAAAAACTCATTTTGTAAAAATTCAAAAAAATTGGGTGTTTGATGATTAGGAAGTTTTGATTATTTTGATTCATTTGTTTTAGCTTTACCTTGGATTATTAGTGCCACAAGCTGTTTAGATGTGAGAAAAATCAAGATTTTGAAAATGGGTTGTTCATGGCTACACATCGCTTGTAGCGCAGAACCCACCGACAATTTCTGGGTTTCATCGCTACAAGCGACAATCCTGTCGCTGTAGCGACGAAGACCAGAACCAGTTTTATTTTTTCTTCATTTCTAATTCTGACTTGGATCCTACTTGTTTTGTCTGTTTAATGTTATTTTGTAGGAATGGCACCCAAAACATCTTCCAAAAGGCAACGCAACGTTGAGGGCTCATCTTCGAGGCCAAAACCTCAATCTAACCCTCAACCCCACGACTCAAATTGCTTTCTTAGCCCACGTAACCAGGAGCGTTACGCCGAGCTCTCTACAAGAAGAATTTGGGCTGAGAAAGAGTTCAAGATTGCTGAGGAAGGGAGGTATGCCGGCATTGCACAAATGCTTAACGAAAGGAAGTGGGGAATCCTTTGTAATCCTCCCAAGAAGCTCAACTATGACATAGTGCGCGAATTCTACGCCAACGCCATTCCAGCAGACCCTACTGATCCATTCACTTGGACTACCTTTGTACGAGGGCGCACCATAGCTTTTGACAGACATGCCATTAACTCTTATTTGGATAAGCCACTGGTTCTTTGTGATTCAGATGACCCATTAGAGTCGGAGGAGCTGTGCGCCTTCCACCAACATCAGGCACGGGGAAACTGGGATCATGAGTTGATCGCACAGGCGATATTCCAAGAGGGGAAGACCTACGATGTGAGCAAGGCCTCGGGAAAGCCTTTTAGAGCCTTTAGGGATGATATGACTACCCCTGCTCAGGTGATCCTAACCCTTATCTTATATAATATCAGGCCCAAATCCCACACATCTTCCACCACTCTTGACGTCACACCCTTACTTCATTATATCCTCAGCAACCAGCAGGTTGATGTTGCGAGGATCATTGCTAATGAAATAAGGATCGTGGCTAAAAGTGGTATCCTGCCACCGGTAAGCCAAAGTGCCCATTGCCTTTTCCTGGCCTAATCATGGGACTTTGTAGGAAAGCCAGGATCCACATGCCAAGTCAAGTTGACGAGGAAATCAAAAATCCTATTGATGATAGATACATCAATAGGTATTGTTCTTACAAGACTACCCCCTCTTCTGCTGGAACTTCTTCTGCTGGACCCTCCTCTATACCACCACCTGCACCCCAAGACCCAAGCCAACCTCAACCCCCGACCTTTCCACCTTTAGATTTTTCGAGTTGGGACCCATACCATATGACTGCATACTCTCACATTATGGCTCAGAATGAATCAAACCATCGAGCCTTGACGACCATGCAGAGTCATATGCATGAGGCGGGCTACTCCACCTGGACTCCGGATTACTTTCAGGAGCACATTGCATGGCCTGGGGATAGGCCATTTTATTCTGGAGGGGCGAGTGCAGCTGCACCAGGTGGTGATGATGCAGCTGGAGGTGATGATGATGACGACGATGATGACTCCTCTGAGGGCACACGGAGCATTGATCATGAGCTTGCGGATTTGATGGATTCAGACTGAGATTTCTTTGCAAGCTGCAGCAGTTTCTTCTTTCTTTCATTTTACTTATTTCTGAACAATTTTATTTTACTTTGTACTATTTAACTTTGTTTATGTTTATGTACTTTGGATAATTTTACTTTGGTTATTATGTTTAGTATATTATGTTTAATTTCAAAATTTTGTTATTTATTTTTTTTAATTTTACCCAACAAATGGAAAGAAAGATAATCAAAGATTCAAAAGCTAAGTGCTTGTTTGAAAGCAAAGCATTGAGCTATGAATCAGGTGAGTGATAATGATAGGAACTAGTGATAAAAGCGCGCAGCTAAGGTACTCGTTTCTTGTTTTTCTAGATACATTCTTGAATGTGAATGAGTCCTTTACACACAAATTTAATTTATTCAGTTTTACACAAGCACATGTTTATGATTGAACCAATTAGAACTAGCCGAAATGTGAGGAATCCTCAATCATTGTATATATATGCAGGAGACCGACATTTTATGTTTAACTCGATTATTTTATGTTAAATCTAATGTTGTTTTAAATTGTATGAAAGCATTGAAATGATCAAGGCAATTTTTTTGAAATTGAGTAGAAACACTTGACCATATAGCCTACCCTGTGAGAAGTGAGAATCTGTTAACCCCTTTGAGCCTATTGAATCAGAATTGTTAATTATGAACTGTCAACTTTCATAAGCTCATTTGCTTATTGAAATTGCCGGAGTTTGTAAAAAAAAAATCCAGTTCATAGTTAACTCATTATTGAATTCTGATATTTACTTTCATTTTGAACCCTTATCCATTGTGATTATTGACCTTTGCCAAAATGATAAAGGAACATTCGATTAGGGTATCATTGAATTAAGTTGGGGAGAAAAGGGAGGTTGAGTTTATGTCAAGTAAAGGTGAATTGTTATAATTGATCTTGACAACAACAAAAAGAAAAAAAGAAAAGAAAAAAGAAAGAAAAGCAAACCAAGAAAAAGAAAAGAGAAAAATAGAAAAAGAGTTTGCAATAAATCAAAAAGTTGTCAAGATCAATCAAAGAAAAAAATTTGTAAATCACCAAGAGTTGTATTTGAATAAGGAGGAAGTATGTAAATAGAATGAATGTTCCTCTAGCTTGGCCATTTTAATTCAATATCCCACATATGACAATTCTTTTGTAACCAAGCCAAATTACAACCCTTAAAGACCTTGTGATCATTTGCTTTTGTGCTTTTAGAAATGATAATTAGATTGACGCATAATTTGATCGGAATGTTAGCATATTTGCTGGATGAGTGTTCATAACCCTTACAATTGAGTTCAAAATGTTCATCTACTTTATAAAGAAGTGTGTTAGGTTTGGTTCAAATTTAAACATGTTGTTTGTTAAGAATTGTGTGATTTGATGCTTTGTGTTTAGAACTAGTTCACATTCATAGTATATATCTCGTTTAATAAGAAACTTAACTTTAGCTTGCGCAGTCACGTTTGAATCATTCATCTGATACTTGTTTTCTTCAAACTTTTGATTCTTTTGCTTCTTGCTCAAAACTTTGGTTAAAGCTGTGAAAAATTTCCTTTTGATTCTTTGGTTTGAGGACAAACCAAAATGCTAAGTTGGGGAGTGTTTGATAAGTGCTTAAAAGTAGTTATCTGTTGATATATTTTAAGGCACTTATGTTACTTGTTTTGCAAGTTATCTTAGGATAAGCTCATATTTGTGGTTAAATGTCAAATTTATGATCCTATGTCTTACCCCATCTAATTATGCAGGAATTTCATGCTTGGACCTGAATTGAGCAAAGAAGTATGAAGTTTTGTTAAAGGCTCATCGCTACAAGCGCAAGCTTCATCGCTACAAGCGAGCATAGGCAGGGAAAATCAGAGCTTCATCGCTACAAGCGCAGGATGCCTCGCTACAAGCGAGCCTAGGCAGGGAAAAAATGGAAGTTCATCGCTACAAGCGATGGACCGGTCGCTTCAAGCGACCTTAGGCAGGAAGATTTGAAGGTTCCATCACTATAGCGACAGATCTCGTCGTTATAGCGACCAAGGGCGGTTTAATGCTATATGCTGACGTGGAGCTTCCTCACTGGCCAAAATATCTGCCGTCGCTACAGCGACAGGCTCGTCGCTTATAGCGAGCGTACAAAAACTCAGTTGTATAAAAGCTTTTTAGCTCATTTTTTCTGTATTATCATCTGATTATCAGTTTTTATAACTTTTAGAGCTTAAGATCTTTAACTTCTAGAAAGAGAATAGGCATAAAAAGAGGCAAACTTCATTGAGCAAAAGTGATTCAAGTGAAGATTGAACTAAGCAACTTTGAGAAATCAAGTCTTAGCATTTGATCTCCATCTTCCTTTCTACTTTTGTACTGTTGTCATGAGAATGAACAACTAATCTCCTTTGTTGGGATTATTAGGTAATCAATCACTCTTAGTTGTAAACTTTTGATATTTTAAATATATGATTCTAGCCTTTTATATATCATTGGATTTATTCTTGTTTTTCCATTCTTATATTTGATTTAAATGATATTGAAAAATACTTTTGAATCTAGGTTTAGAATAATATTCTATCAAAATAAGAAATTCTAGACATGGGATTTGGTTTTGATAATTACACAAAGTGTCGGAACGTAAAGCTTTCAAATCGTTTAATAGATTGAGAAATCGTTGATTAAACGATACGATCGATCTCACGACGTCATTTGGACACGAATGACGTTGTCAAGTGATACGTGATAATGTCGTATAAAAGAAAAGCTAGAATCCATATTTATGATCAATCGAATACAATCGACGTTTGATTGACGTACTCTAATCCTAACACTTTTTATGCCCTATTACTCTACATTTTATTTATAACGTTTTTAAAGTCGAGTAGTGTTAGTAAACAAAAAGATGAAACCCTAACTTAAAATGATAATCGACGTTGAACGGTTTATGATATCGCAATAATCCCTGTGGAATCGATATAAAAATATACTTGCTTTTGTTAAACACTATACCATTAACACAAATGCGGAGACTAATCTCTCGAGCATTATGGAACCCAAATAGGCAGCACTCCCTAAGAGTTTTAATGCTGTTGCAGGATACAAACTACTTTAAAGTGTCAAACTGATATACAATTACTTCTCATTCTTTATCCAGCAATGTTACAGGAGAGGAATCTTATATATACATGTAAAACCATATTTCTAATATAACAAAAAAACGGAGTAATTAATAATTACTAACTATATCTCCTACAATCTTGTAATGGACAGCTCACACAACCACTCCACCTCAAGTTGGAGCATAGAGATCTCGAATGCCCAACTTGTCAAGTGAGTTGTAGTAGTCTCTGCTACATACATCTTTTGTGAGTATATCTGCTAATTGATTTTCAGATTTAACAAACGAAAACTGAATTATCTTGGTCTCCAATTTTTTTTGATAAAGTGTCGATCTACTTCCACATGCTTTGTTTGATCATGTTGAACCGGATTATGGGAAATATCGATTGCAGACTTGTTGTCACAAAAAAGGTTCATCACATAATTCGGAGCAGAGCCAATTTCAGTCAACAGTCTTCTAAGCCAGAGAAGCTCACATAGACCCTTAGCCATCCCTCGAAACTCTGCTTCAGCACTTGATAATGCAACGACATTTTTTTTCTTACTTTTCCATGTAACCAAATTCCTTCCGACAAAGGTAAAATAACCTGAGGTTGATTTCCTATTGGTGATATCTCCTGCCCAGTCAGTGTCTGTATAGCCTTCAACTTGTACATGATTATTCTTCGTGAACATCAAGCCTTTTCCAGGTGAGGATTTAAAGTACCGCAAGATTCGAATCACTGCATCCATGTGATCTTTACTCGGGTTGTGCATAAATTGACTCACGACACTTACCGCATACACTATATCAGGTCGTGTATGGGATAAGTAAATGAGTTTGCCAACTAATCTTTGGTACCTCATTTTGTTTGTTGACACTTGGTCCGAATATTCTCCAAGTTGGTGATTCTGGACAATTGGAGTATCTACATGCTTACAATCCAGTAGCCCAACCTCTGATAAAAGATCTAGGATATACTTTTGTTGAGATAAAAAGATGCCTTGCTTCGACCTAGCAACCTCGATACCTAGAAAATATTTGAGTCCACCTAGATTTTTCATCTCAAATTCTCATGCCAATTGCTTTTGAAGTTTTTCTATTTCCTCTGAGTCATCTCCTGTAATAACCATATCGTCAACATACACAATCAAAGCCATGATCTTACCTTGGTGATGTTTCAAGAACAAAGTATGATCTGTGTTGCTTTGTTAGACGCCATATTTTTGCATTGCCAAGTTTAATCTTCCAAACCATGCTCTAGGAGATTACTTGAGACCGTACAAACTGCGTTGCAACTTACACACCACCTTAGTCTCATTGTTTGTCATGTATCCTGAAGGAATATCCATATATATTTCTTCTTTCAAATGTCCGTGGAGAAAGGCATTTTTTACGTCTAACTGATGCAAGGGCCAATCTAGATTTATTGCAAGGGATAAAAGAACTCTGACAGTGCTCAACTTGGCCACAGGTGAAAAAGTTTCTTGATAGTATACACCGTATGTTTGTGTAAAGCCTTTGGCCACTAATCTTGCCTTGTACCTTTCAATAGACCCATATGCTTTGTACTTGATAGAGAAAACCCACTTACACTCTACCGGTTTTTTTCCTTTTGGTAAAGGAACTAGTGTCCATGTTGCATTCTTGTTTAATGCCTCTATTTCTTCATTCATAGCTTTAACCCATCTAGGGTCTTCAATGCATTCTTCAACCTTGCTAGGTACAGTATGTGAAGAGAGGTCATTTGCAAACTTCGTAAGGGGTTCAGACAACTCCTTCATAGAAACATAATTAGCAATTGGATACCTTGATATGTGGTCCTCATCTTCAGGAGAGTATCACTTTGGTGGTTTTCCTCGATTATGTCTGTGAGGTAGCTCATAGCCAACAATGGTATCACCATTATTATTATTATTATTATGAGAGGTATAAGGGAACTTACCTCAACGATATTCTCAGGAGATGAATCATTGGGTACTGGAGAGAGAGGATTTCGATACTTCAACTTCAGGAGGGCATACTTCTATTTCATTTCCTATGGGATCATCAGAAACTTCATCTGACGGTGTAACATTATCCTTGAACCAATCAAATGTCAACCAATTCGACTCTTTTTCTGTTGTCTCACCCTGAAGGGAAGAATTGGTAGATGCAGAAGAGTAGAAATTGTCAAATTCCAAGAACGTGACATCCATAGTTACATATATGTGTTGAGTAATAGGGTCATAACAATGATACCCTTTCTGGTGTACACCATATCCCAAAAAAAAACAGCGAACAACACAAGGATTAGAGCCAGGTATTAACCTTAACTTGCGGTAACCCCCTTCCTCCTTCTTCTTCCATGGCCGATTCAGATTCAACTACTGATGACACAGCCTCGTCCTCTATTATTGTTGAGTTGACAATAAAAATGACGGAAATTCAGAATCGCGCTTCAGTGCCGCCGCCACAAAGTAATTATGATCGTACGGTGGCGCCAATTGGCATCAAATTGGATGGCAGAAACTATCTGCTTTGGTCCCAGGTGGTCGAGATGTATATCACAGGCAAAGACAAATTGGGATACATCAATGGAGATCTTCTGCAACCTCCTCAAACAGACCCTACCTTTTGACGTTGGCGGACTGACAACGCGATAGTTAAGGGATGGATAATCAACTCCATGGACTCTTCTCTAATCAGCAACTTTATACGATTCTCCACTGCTAAGTTGGTGTGGGATGCAATTGCGACCACATACTTTGATGGCAGCGACACCTCTCAGGTATATGACCTTCGGCGATTGGTGACACGTCTGAAACAGGCTGGTGGTTCTCTTGAAAAATATTATAACGATGTCCAAGGACTCTGGATTGAGATCGATTTCCGTCTTCCAAATTCGATGGAATGCCCAATTGATATCCAACACTACAATACCCTTGTCCAAGAAGAACAGGTTTATGTATTTTTGGATGGACTGGATGACCGCTTAGAAAATATCAGAAGTGATGTTTTACAAATGAAACCATTTCCAACAGTGGAGCAAGCATATGCACATGTTAGGAGGGAAGCTCTTCGTCAAGCAGTGATGACAGATAGCTCCAATGAAATATCTGGAGTAGTCCTCGCATCTAAGAGTCTCAAATTGCAAAGCATCAAGCCAAGTTCTCAATCCAAACATAGAGACTCATCTGATGGCACAAAGTGTTCTCATTGTGGAGGTACCAAACATACCCGTGAGACCTGCTTTAAGCTTCATGTTTATCCGGATTGGTCGACAGACTTTCAGGCTCGGAAGCGTCGGGATACAAGCGATAACGATAGCAACCCGGGAAAAGTTGCAGTAGCCACTACCGAACCACATCTTTCCCTCATTCCAGCATCAAGTTCCCACCCTACTGAAGGTAATACTCTGATACCATGTCAAACTGATATACAATTATTTCTCATTCCTTTTCCGTCAATGTTACATGAGAGGAACATGTTATATATACATGTAAAACCATATTTCTAATATAACCAAAAAATGGAGTAATTAATAATTACTAACTATATCTCCTAAAATATCTCCTACAATCTTGTAACGGAAAGCTCACACCAACATAAAGAAGTAACATTTAGAAGACTTATGTGAAAAATCAAATAAATTAAAAAAAACCTTGACGTGACTGACTGCTTAGAGAACAAAGGCCAATTTTGCTCCTAACCATGAGATGATAAAAACAGAAGAAGATGGTAGCAGTACAAGGCACCTTCCAATGTTCATATGACATAACAACTTGATGGACCTAATGAGAGCCAACTATTGGGATGAAGCTGCGAGGGAATGATGTCTAACCATCGCCTCACCTTATAGTCAAACTCAACGAAAGGAGGACAAAATCCTTCTTGTTGAAAAAGTCTGGTAAACATAGAAGAAATATAATTCATCGTTATTGTCCTTCCTAAAGAAAAAACAATTAAATGGATGTTATTTTTCAAGACATGATTTTCCTCCATCAAAACAAAACATGATTCCTTAATCTTTTCATCTACCCAATTGTATCAAAACAAATCCATATTGAGAAACTTCTTAATAGGGTTGAACACATGATCATAATCCTAAATCATAATTTATAATCAAAGAGGAAGAAGACGATATTTTCGTCCAATCTTCCAAGAAGATATATTCAATTAAGGCATCAGAAGGAGTATAGGGCTTTATTCTCTCCCAAGTTTTGTTATGAACAACTTTTGGGGTTGTTCATTAATGGAGGAGAATTACTATAAAAGGGGCTAAAAACTACAACTACAATATTCTAACAAATTAATTCTTCATTCATCCATTTGATCATTATTACAATGACCATTCCCATATTTATAACATTTGCATTCTAACAACTTAGACCAATGACACATCATCTCTCAAGATCCTTCTAGAATATGATCACTCGCCTCTAAAATATCTAATGCTAAGTAACTCATCATAGTCCTTAGCTACTTGGGCCTAATCTATATTCGTGGGCCTATTTAATTCATTACAAGTTTCTACTGAATTAGACATTAACAACAATAAAGAGTATAAACTAAGTTGTACCAGAAAACGAATGCACAATCGAAAGGGGAGTACACCACGTGAGTTCACACGAAAACAATTATAAATATTATAGATTAAAAAAATTATAAATATTATAGATTGTCTTTTTAAATTAGGTAAAACTATAACAAGTATCGTTTAACTTAATATTAATATAAACTTTAAACACGTCTTTTTTATCTTTTTCTTTCGTATTAAGTTAACATTAGTCATTTATCTTATTTACAAAGAGTATCAAGTTTGATTCTTTTCTATTTCAGCTACAAATTTATGTACATGATTATTGAATAGTATATTGTAAAGAATGTTCCTCCGTTAAGCTCATTCAAATACATGCTTCCTATGACTTTTTTATTCTTAACATACGTTCCTATAAAATAATTAATTAAAATTGAATTAAGAGTCTTATTGCACTTACATATTACAATCTTTCCTATTTTAAACTTTTTAACAACAAAAACAATAACCTGTTAATTGTTGAAATTTATTAAATTATTTTCATCTAAAAATAAACCGAACTCAACACCGACAACAGCCAAATCTCAACTCAATATTTTAATTTCATTATGATTTTTTCATGAAAATATAAGTTCATTTTACATTTTCATGGACACCCACTTTGTAAATGCATATAGTTTTTTTTTTACATCATAAATGCATATAGTTGACCACCAAAAATATTATTAGGTTGTCCTTCCTTCGCACAAGCCATTGAATATTGAATTAAGGGCAATAAGAGTATTTAGATTGGTCCTTCAGAAAAAAAAAATATTTAGATATTTTTTTTGGTTACACAAAAAAAAAGTATTTAGACATGGTTCACCAATTGAATTACTTGTATACCTTAATAAAAATCACCATGAATTTTGGATCAACGGATAAAGATTGGTCACTATTACAACTTTAAACTTGTTAATTTTTTTTTTATTTTTGTGTTGAGACTTTGATTCTTCTAGAAAACCAAGATACAATCACTAAATTTTTCCTTTTGTACCCTTACAAAAATATTAATTTATTAATGGATTAATAGTAAAAGAGTCTAAAACTCTTCTAACTTCATTGTTTGTGGCCAAACTTTTCCACCATTGAATTTGAATCAATAAATCTTACTATTGAATCAAATTTATTAATCTAATGATGGAAAATAAACTTATACATGATACAAAATTAATTTATTTGTGCATATTAACAAAACAAATAATATATTTTTAAGAGTTTAATGGTGGTGGACTGACAGTCTAAAATAATTTTGTACACACAATCAATCAAAATATTCATAATTGCCACTTAAATTAAAAACATTAATTGATGTGGCAATTTTAAATGTTTTGATTGGTTGTGTGTGCAAAATTGTTTTGAACTGTCGATCCACCACCATTAAACTCTATTTTTAAAGGCTTTTACTTTTCATAGTTTCATTTGTACTTTGCAGTTTGCACAAAAGGGTTTGTATATTGCAGTACTGTACGTCATTGGCAAGTGTTTTCGTTGATGTACTGCAAGCAACATATTTTTTTAATATAGAATTTTTTTCGTTCTGTTTTTTGTTTTCTTTCTTCCTGATAAAATAATATAGCATTCTTTTTTGTTGGTACAGCTATAATACGGTTGAGCTTGCAATTTGTTTAATTGTTTATATATATTTTAGTGTTTAAATTAAGGTTCCTATAAGTTTCATTCAATAACTTGAATAATTTCAAATTATGCAGGCATGAACACTAACCAATCATTTGATTCAGCCAGAAAATATTCATTGTAAGTAATGTTTCTCTTTTTTTTTTTGGTGTACAAGTAATGTTTCTCTTCTGTTTAAGCAATTTTTCTAATTTTGTATGCAATAATTTTAAATCAGAATTCTCAAGAGTAGGTAATGCCGTAACGGTATATTTCTTTATTTTATTTTTTACACATTTTTAAAACCGAGTAGGCAATGATATATATCTTAGAATTTTTTTTTTTATCAAAAACACTTAAATGAGTTGATAAAAAATTTCTCCAACTTAACCAATTGTCTTGAATTCAAATGCTCCAGGATTAAATCTTTTGAGATATAATTTTTGATTGATTAATCTCTATAGTTGCGTGTAAAAAATACACGATTTATGCAAAAGAAAATTAGATAAGAGAAAACGCACATTTCTTTTTGTGAGGTGTGACAACTAGGTGTGATCGGAAGGTCTAGGGCCAACCACAATTGATTATTATTCTTTTTCTTTTCTTTTTGAGGCATGAATTATTCTTTTCTTATTATTTTTCGTATTATTATAAACAATAAGTTAACATCATCATAGAGTTTGAAAGGGCATTATTGGCTTCACGTTAGGGCAACTCTTGATTAATTGTAAAAGTCAATCAACAATGCTACTCTATATAATAACCAACCTAAACCAAATTATATTCAAGCCATAAGCAGCTTTTGAAGAATTCTATACCTTCAATAAGCTGATTAGTTCAACATAACAAAAATGGCTTCACAAACCAAATTCTCATTGTTCACAATTTTTATCTTTGTTTTGGCTATGGTGGTTGCCGGTCACGACGGGCATGTTCACTCTCCTGCGGAAGCACCTTCTAGTTATGCAAGCAGCCTCAATTATCACTCAGTGATTGGTGGATTTGTTCCCATTCTGATTGCAATTCTCTTTGCCAGAAATGGTCTTTGAGATTTTTTTTTTTTCATTTGTCTTCATGGATTTTCATTTCCTTCTTGGTTATTTTCATATGTCATTACGTTTTGACCTTCCTATGTTGTTTGATTGAATTGTTGTATTAATAAGCTGTGTGCACTTTGATGTTTTTCATCACATGTATGGAGTATTTTTATTGTTCATCTACTATTCCAAGGAAGCAGTAAATAAATATCTACTCATGGCCCGATTATAAATTGATTTTCATATACTTTTTTAGAGGTGATTTTCATACACTTATTAATTAATTGATATACAGAAAACAATTTATGTTTTTACATAGAACATGAGGTAATTAGGATTTTTTTTTTGGGTACAAGAAGATGACATAACCCAAAAAAAAAGCTACGAAATAAAACGAACATTTTTAGGCAAGTAAGCTTCAAATATGTCTTCAAACAAAATACTCTGTAGCTTCTTAGGAGAAGTCTCTAAAATTCTGACCAAATAGGAATCTTGGGTTAGACTAAAAGTAGCTAATCAATTGGCGCTTTTGTTGCTTTCACACCATGGTTGGTTAAACTATACTTGCCAAAGTAAGTTGACGAGTTCTCAGATACGACGAATCAAAATAGGAGTAGCCCTATTGAGTTTGCACTTGTTCTTAACCATGTCCACAAGCACCTTGAAATCACTCTCGACAGTGAGATGTGAAATTCCATATCTCCTTGCAATTGACATTCCAGTGAGTCTACATTCTCACAATTTCAGCTTTTGGACTAAGCAATAATTTCGTAATTTTTTTTTTACTAAGTACTAATAACCAAACGAATGTACGAACCAAAGGAATGAAATTATATAGCGATCGATGCATAGTTGTAAAGTGAAATTCCTCAATAAATTCCTTCTCTACCATTTTGTCAAAAAGAAGAAATAGTCTTCTTCCACCAACTTGCATCCGTTGGAGACTTATGGAAAGGGCATGCCAAATGCTGTCTTTTCTACTTGGGCGTGATATGAAGAGTTGTATTTGTAATTTTATAGGCACACCTATATTCATTAACATAATATATAGCCTCATTTTTGACGCAGTTAAAATAATAACTTGATGCCATATGATATTATTTCCTTAGCATCTACAATGGAGAAATTAGAGATGTTAATGAGGATTCATGGATGCGAATAATATAATATGTGTATCTGCTTCATTGAATAAATATTATATTCGTTTTTGCTCCATATCTGTGTGGATAATCTGTAAATTTTGAGGTAATCATTGATGTTTTGAGATATTCATGGATAGCATTTTTTTTTTCAAAAACAATTAGTTTTCTTAAAAAAAAAATTGGGTGATCACCTGTAATGTTTTATCCTATTTTAAAGACAAAAATATATTAACACATAAAAGTAATCATGTGTTTCATTCTCAATTTAACAAGTATTATTTATATTTAATAAAAGATATTGAAAATATTTTATTAATATATTAATGAGCACAAATACTTGCAAAAACATATGCAATTAAATCCACATCTGTATCCATTAACTAACAAATAGTTGAAATATCCACGTATTTTATACGTAATTATCCATTAAGCTATTCACTCGTGCCCTGACGGATTTTATATGTGATACCCATAGGTACAAATGTTTTTGCCATCCTTAAGAGAGATTATTATTTTTTTTATATCTAAATGGATGCTATGTGTACACATTTCTCATTAATAACTTTTAAACATTATCATTTAATAAACACTTAATCTTTTCAATCCTACACCCTACTAAAATTTCTTAAATAAAAGACAAATAATTTAATACCAGCTATAGTTAACTCTATATCATTGCATTTTAATATGTTAATGTTTAAAAGAAGTGGAACCCACGAAAAGAGTACTTATATGAAAAACTGTTTCCACCAAGTACTACTCTTCTTTTCTCCGCAATGAAAAAACTTATTAGATATTAAAGCTTATGGAGTTGGAATAGAAAGAAATGCTGAAAAATTCCAATACATTTATTCACCTTCTACGAAGGATTAAACAATATTTCCAATCATATGACTCAATAGAAAGAAATACTCAAAGATTCCAATACATCTGTGCTCATGTGCTTCCCTCACATTAGGATAAGGCAGCTCAACAATAATAATTGCAAATGATTATGTGTTAAAGTCTTACAAAGCTAAAATCCATAAGACACATCATCACATCAAATAAAAATAAATTAAAACAACAACTAAAGTGGCTTACTAATTCTATAAAACATGGTCTGCACTACTGTCACACTACTATGACATACCAACAACCGTGGCAACACTGAGTCATTACCTTATCATACAATTGTTCTTAATTAATCTACTCCATGGTTCATGTTGTCATATGCTACTTGCTTAATTCATCTTGAAGAAGTCATAATAACTCTACCACACCACTACATCAATCTATAATTTTTATTTCCAAATTGAAGTAAGAAATAAAGTTAAAAACTGCTGGGCCTAATTGACTCGACCCAACTCGTCCAATTAGTCACACAATCAACAAAAGACTCATTCTTTTTCCACTTATTGATTTCTCGCGCGTTCTATGCAGTTTAGAATATACAATCCGAACGGCATAACACCTCATAAAAACCTCTAAAACACGTTAAAACATTTCAGATTTTAATATCCGAATATGGCGCGTGAGAAACTCATAAGGGTGAAAAAAGTAATGACCTCAACAAAAACATATTATCACTTGTAAAAGTTTCACAAAGAAAAATGATAGCCTCTAAATTAGTTCATCGTCTCCCTTGCTTCATATTGCATTCTTAACCAAACTATTCACAACTAAACTTACAAATCACGTATCCAATATTCAAAAGAGTTTAAAGACATCCGTAATATACTATGTTGTGTCGCAGGTGTGAGGTAAATGTTTTATATTGGGTGAAAAAGTAAGTATTGAACATTATATAATTAAGATTTCACAAAACTCAATGTGATCACTCAAAAATAAACAAAATGAAGATTTTCATCTTTTTTATTTGAAAGAAAATGAAGACTTTCATCTTATCATCAAAACGAGACAAAAAGAATATATTCGTTCTACAAGGTAAAATCATTTCTTCACTAAACATGAGGAAACAACAAGAGAACACATGCTTATGGCGGATAACTTTGGCAAGTGTACCGAATCATTATATGAAGTGGAATGGCGGATAATTTTGGCAAATGTACCGAATTATATAAAAATGCCTCCACAAGGATTGCATATTGCTTATCCACACCAACAAAATACTTAGAATGTAAGATAAAATTTGATAAAGATGTTGGATCATAGGTGCAATCAAGAACCAATTTCAAAATTAATTTTGGATTATAAGTTGATGTAGAAGGAGAATAGACTTCGAATCCCATTATTTCCCTCTTATACAATGGCAGTACTTAAAAAAGCAAGCACAAACATGCATTTGAGGTTCCAATCAACAAATAAGATCAATTTCTTGAGTACTCAATGCCCCTTTAACCTAAATCACAATCCTCAATTCCCTAGTTCATTGTTGATTTATATTAATTATTAAGCATTAAAAATAATAGTACTCAAATTCACGAAAGTAGCTTGTAAGGATGGGTAAAACAAACTGCACAAGAGTATCATAATGTTAAAACAGTAGGTCACATTACCCATTGAAGGTATCTACAGATTTTGTTGTTGGCGGATATTTGATGAAATGGTCACTCAATCAAACCAATAATATTAGTTTGAGTGTCACTACAAATATTCACCAATGAGCTAATGAAAGAGGTAATAACCCAAAAAAAGATCTTGGAGGGGTAAGTTTGAGGTAACTACTGTTGATTTAATTATTTCTATTCAGATTTGACATTATACATTGGTTGATACTAACCGTTCTTATGAGATTTGTAGACTACATGGAGACATTCACTCCCAAATTGGAACGGCTCCCTCATGAGATGCACGGGTTGAACAAATAGATTCTTGTCACAATTTTTGTGAATACAACGAGAATCCAGTCACATATTTAGAACACAGGCTCGAGGAATAATTCCAAATTCTCTTGTCGAAATAATGAGATCTAAGTTGACCAAGGTAGTTCTAAACCTTTGAAATTATCATAACTACACAAGTTTAAACCTCAAATTCTTATTGATACATTTGAGGTACAAGTCACTTGATAGCGATATTGATAGACAAATGTTTGAGTTTAAATATGAGACTTTTCACGTGTTCACGTTTAAAATGTGTGAGTTTAATCACTATACTAAAACAAACAAACTCTGATTGAGAATTTTGCTAAGGCTATGATTATTGTCACTTATCAATGACGGATTTACACATAAGTCAATAGGGGCAAATTATTATTATTTTTTTTAAGGAAGAAATTCATTGCATTTCATTAGATAAAATGTGTCAAATACATGAAGGTACATCATCTATAACATGGGGGTTAGGATTGGATATGGCTGCCTAAGCTAACTCGTAAGCGACCTTATTCGCTTGTCTCCTATTGAACTCGACATGAAAGTTCTGAAATCTATTGACTAATAATTGTTTACAAGCAAAAATGATACAACAAGCTCGCTATTATCATCTACATGTGAATTCACAAAATCGACAACTCTTTTAGAATCAAGAGCGAAGTCCACATTATCAAACTGGAGATCTTATACCCATTCCAAAGTTGTATGTAACCCGACAGCCTCCCCCACATCTGTGTCACACAAGGTAGCAAACCAGTCCGTTTTGGCAAGAACAAAATCACCTGCATCATCTCTAAGACACATTCCCAAACCTACCCTATTGAGAGAAGTAGAAAAGGATGCGTCAATGTTGCATTTATACCTACCATATGCCGGTTTCTTCCATCTTTCGTCGTCTTGCCTTATGAGATGTGCCTGGACCGTGTTGGACTGAGCATGACTGCAGACCTGATTACTTGGGCTGCTCTCCACTCATCCAGTAAATGTGTGGCACGCTGAACTACCTGCGAGTTGGATTCATTCTGTTGTAGGGGCAAATTATTTATTTTTTACAAGAGTCAATGTCGGCAAACTATTATACTTTTAAACATTTTGTTTCCATATAAAAATAATGCTGTCTCCATCCACTTTTCGGTTGTATTTTACTTCCCTTCTTATTATATTTGATAATTTTTGGGACAACTTCCTTCTTCTTTTGAAAAAAAAAACAATAGAGAGAGAATGCAATAAGAATATAAGGGAGAGTTGTTCCAAAAGTTGTCATAAATTAATTGTACTAATATCATTACTCCTATATTTCTCTCTTATTACATCGCCACACACTCCTACCTTCATTACTTTTTTTTTTTGTGTTAACTTCTGGTTCCTGGGATAAGAGAACTCCAATAATCTGAAGTTCAGTCGGAAGGTAAGTAAAGTCTGGTAAAAAATTATTCCACTCAGAAATCGAACTCGGATTTTTCGAACAATTAGTCTTTAATTTGGTAAAGCTCTTTTTTCCTTTTATATTAGAGCATCAAATATTTTCTTATGTAAAAACATTATACCTTATTTTCACTCAAGAGGATGATGACAATGCCAATGTTATTCCTCTTTGCGATCAAATTTTGGGTTCCACTAGTGTTAATGACATTCTTTGTCTCTACAAAGGCTTTCAATACAATGAATTTAAAAATGTATTATGGAATCCTGCTACTAGGGAATATAACATCATTCCTCCTAGTTTTGAACCCTATGAAAACATAGAGTTTAACTTTCCTCGTGCTGCATTTGGTTATGACCTTGTTAGAGATGATTATAAGGTGATTTGTAAGGTTCAATATCCCTTAGACTTTGAAGGTGATTGGATTTATTTGCCAAACAAGGATGACCCTTTTGGGGAGACGAATGTACACGAGCTAGATGTGAATGACCGTTTTTGCGAGGAGAAGGAGCATATAGTCAAGATGTATGACCTTTTATGGGAGATATATAGCCTCATAAGTAATTCTTGGAGGAAACTTGATGGGTTTGATATGCTTGTTTCTCACCTAGTTGTTATGCATGTGGTGAACTTGAATGGGCTTGGCCATTGTTGTTCCAAGGAAATGATATGGTGTCGTTTGACTTTAGTAAAGAGACATTCTTTACAACAACCTTACCTTCTAACTCAGATGTAATACATAAATGTCGAATGACTAACTTGGTTGCGTTAAATGGGTCTCTTTCTTTCATCTCTTATTATGACAAGACACCTTATATTTTCACGTTTGGGTTTTGGGTGAACTCGATGTAAACGAATCATGGACTAATCTCTTTGTTGTCGGACTCATAGCTTGTTCTATTGTATGTCCTATCTCAGTAGGAATCAAGAGCCGTATATACTTCAAGAAAGGAGATTTTGAGCTAGGTTGATTTGATTTAATTACTCAAAGGATTGAGAAAATTGGACTTGAGTCACATTGTTCGCACATTGTAATTTATTAGGAAAATCTTCCTCGGAGGAATGCATAATTAGTTGTTTTGGTAGTCTAATCTCTATGTTTTTCAGCTAGAGATTCATGAACATTGTCGTTGGATTTAAGATTTTATATCAAGATGAATGTTATGAAGTTATTAGTTATTGTAGTTTTGTATGCGTCGCAGCTGAACAAGTGACTAATTTCGGAGTTCTATACTCCCTAATACTGTGTGACTTTGTTATTTGACATTTGTTTATATGGAGAAATGAGATATATAACCTATTTGTTCTTGGTAGCAACTAGCAAGTGCAGCATAATTGATTGATATAAATTGCCTATTTACTCTAATCTGTTTATTTATTCTCGTGGTTACATTGGCATAAGATTAAGGATGATATGTGGAAAAGCTTATTAATGCCTTGTATAAAGACTGCCATGTTGTTTTAATTAGTTTTAAGCCATTAAGGCATATTGTGCTTAGAGTGGAAAGACATGCCACAGCGTTTGGATTTCCTGATTTTGTATATTAGTAAGATCTTTCGTAGATAGAGTTGGTGAATCCAATTTCTGTACCATAAGAAAAATAACCATAAACCTTGATAAAAAAAGTTGAAATAAAACTATGCAACAGTAGTGTTCTTGAATCAGAATTTATTCTATTATCTTTAGAACATGAAAGTACATGTAACTTCAAAATAAATCAGTTTGGACAAACTAGTTACAATCAGAGGTCTAACAAGAGCTAGACAGGTTTTATTTGAAGCCAATTGGATGTAAGGAACATAGTTTATGTTAGTTGCAACATTCGAGTTGCGGGTTAAATACTCTTTATATTTCTATCATTATCTATAAATTTTGTTGTAAAAAAAAATAGTTGCAAGAAGGAACGGAACAAATGCCATAAGTTAGAAATTGTGCATTATCTATCTCTACATGTTTTCGGCCCTTTCTAGGCCGGATCAGCCCTTTACTTCACTTTCTATCTCAATTTATCTAAATAAATGTTTTCACATAGAAATGATTTTCTTGAGTTTTTCCGTAATTTTATTGTCTCAGGAAAACACTTTTGTTTGTCGTCGTGATGCGAACTTATTTAGTTTTCTATCTTGTTGTGTTCGTTTGACTCAAATTGACACATCAGCTTTGATCCATTACATAATAAATCAATGATTTAGACGCCAATTTTACATAATAAATCAATGATTTAGATGCCAATATACAAATATGAATGTATGAGTATTCTGGTCACTTTAATTTTGTCACAATTAACCCATTTGGGGTTGGCCTAGTGGTTGGCTTGAGATCTTGGAGTTTGCTCCTCTCAAGATCTCATGTTCGATTCCCCCTTGTGCTAATTTCTGTAGGCAAGTCGATACAAAGCAAAACTGGCTTTAAACGGCCCCCCCACAAGTGGTCAGTGAGTTGGTCCCCTCGGATTAGTCGGTTTTTAGATCAGATACCGAGTTTCTAAAAAAAAATTGTCACAATTATATGCATTTTACCATTTCATGCTATTAACTTGAGTGTAGAGCTTATTTGCATATTCATGCTTTTTAATTTTAGCGACCTTGATTGTTTTAAATATATTCTACGAATTTGAATAAATAAATATTTTTATTTAAAAACAAAAGATTACCACAAAACCTATGAATCAACGAATCAAAACAATACCGTCCGACAAAAACACAACAAATATAACAGCTGTTACTATTCTTTCCCAACAAAGAAAACTATGATAATCCCAAAATAAACAGAGCTTTGAATGATGAAAACCAAGCATATACATATATTTGTTGAACCAAGCTAAAATTAATTTCAATTATTTAATCCAAGTTAAACAAGAAACATGAAATTAACAGCTAAGTCCTAGACCTTCACGTACAAGAAATTATATAAACCCTTCTTGGTTATATATATATAGCACAACACACTTAGTTTCAAAACAACAAAAACAAATAAATCACCAAGTGAAATCAGTAAAATGGCTTCACCAGTGAAATCCAGCATGGTCATAGCTTGTGTTTTGGTTTTGGTTATGGTTGTTGCAGCTCAAAACAATGGAGAAGACGGGATTATTAAAATGTCAAACAATATGCCAGGAATGGTAATGGCTCCTGCACCAACACCACAATCATCTGCTTCTCCACCAACCCTCACGTATTCTGCTGCCATCCTCATTTTCCTTCCTTTTATGCTTTCCTTTGTTGTAGCCAAATGAGTGTATTTGAATTTTATTAACTCTACATGTTCTTGATATTATTGTATGTGTTGGTGTGTTTATTGTGATTAAAGGATTAGCCTTTAAGTTGTTGTGTACTTTGAAGCTATATTTATGGAATAAGAAATCGTTAACTTCCTAATGTTAGCTGTATAATCATTTTGATTAAAGTATTTAAACGTTATCCAAGGCCTCTTTTTCTTTTTCAATAATTTTATTTAGGAGAGTTGGATCCTGACGATACTCAATGGAGACAGTTGAATAGTAGATTGATGTTGATAATACACGCTGCAGTAGTGTCACAGGCTCACAGCTTTTCCTTTATCACTTTATATCTTTTTTTTTTGACTGAGTGAGTGGAAATTAAATTTTTAATGGGATAGTTAAGGCATTAAATATTCTTTTAACTTGAGTTATTATTTATTTATTAATAAATTGTACTACATCCGATCCTATATATAAGAAATTTTTTTAAAAAAAATTTGGTCCTATTTATAAGAAAATCTCACAATTTTTAAGGAGTAATTATTGTTTAAAAGACTTTTATACCTCTTCTTTAATGTTTGTATTTTTAAAATTAGTAGATGTATTTAATGCTTCACAATTTTTTATAACGGTATATTTGTAAAAATATTCAAAAAGTTAAACTATTTAATGAGTGTATTGGTTTTGATATTTTTTTATTTTTCTTCTTATAATAAAGATCGAAGGGAGTACGATATGATAGGAGAGGCATAGTGTTTTACTTTTACAATGCAAATTTTGTACTAGAATTAATTCATAGTAATAAAAATAAAAATAAAAAGCTATTACTAGTGTTTAGTATAATAAAAAAAGGAAGAGATTTCTCTATGAAACTCTATCAACAGTCAGCATAACCTCATTTCTTCTTCATCTCTTTTCATCTGTACATGGAACAAACAACATACAAGACAACAATAAAACTGATAAAGTAGAATGATTACTCCTTCCTTCTCATGTTCCTCCTCCTCCTCCTTCTTCTTCTTCTCAAATCTCTTCTTTTTTCTGTCATAAGTTTTGTTTTTTTAGTTCTTACCTTGATGATAAAAGATCTAGATTTGAGATTGTTCATCTTGATTTTTTTTGTTGATTGACTACCCGAGTAAACCGACCCGGGTGACCCGTCACCCGCATAACCCGTAACCCGTCCAATCCGAAGAAAAAAACGGGCGGAGATGGGCCTATATGTGTCAACCGCGGTTTGAAACGGATTGGTGTTTTGGGCCCGAACCCGCCCGATGTCCACCCCTACACGCCGACATTCATCACGGTCAGATGATAGTCTTAACCCTAATTGGATAAATTTTTCATTTTATCCTTTATTTTTACCACATCATTCCAATTTTACCCTCTTACTCTAATCAAACATATCTCACTATTCGTCTTTAATGTCATGCATTTAGTGTCTTGATAGTGAATGGAAATGTAACCATTATCTAGCATTAAGGATGAGCCACCCACTACATTAAGGATTTTGTAACTCCCACTAAAATGGTAATAAAATGTTTATCTTACATATTTTTAGATACCTCTATTACTCTATTTCCAAATGCACGCCTCATTAATATTGTCAATATATCTTAAAATATGAAAAATTAACTTTAATATTTATATAGACAAAGTGTAATTTGGTAATAATAACATATATTTATGACTAATTTATTAATTCAAACACTTTTCTTAATAACCGCGACTTTTGTAAACCATTTGATTGTCTAGCTTTATGCTATGTTATGTTATGCCATCTATTATATTGATTTTGTGAATTGCTGAAATAATAGATAAAGTCAATGTTTACTTGAAAAAACATACAAGTTGTCACTATAATGGGGTAACACAACACCCATGTTATTTTTATTAGATTTGTTTTGATCAATAATCCATGAAAACTCCTCAATAAATTTAGTTTATCATATACACATTTTCTCCAAAATCTATCTCTATTCATCTCCTCTTTAGTAGCATATCCTTCCCAATCGGACGATGTCTCCTTTACACACTTGTTTTGTATGGTAGATATTCAATTTGTAAGGTACATAGAGTTGTTGAATACACAAAATTTTCTCGATGAAGACAATGCAAGAAGCAAAATTATGTCAGATTAGTGTTATTTTCTTCCATTCGATGGAATTGAATCTCAATAATCTTTTAATTATATTTGTTAAGATTTTTTCTTAAAAACAAACTATTGTTCTTAATATAATTTTAATAAAAAAATATCTTAAAACTTAATAGTCCCGTGTGCACGGGACAAAGATCTAGTTAAAGTAATTAGAAGAGTCTCAAATCCCATGTTAACTCACACATGACTCTAGTGGTGGAGCTAAAAAATATTTTGGGTGGGCCACCAAAATAAACTATAAACTATAATATATAAACATAAAATTTATATTGTAATAATCATTAAACACAAAGTTGATCACCAAAACCGTTAAGGAAAAAACTTAGGTACAATTTCTTACGTGCTTTTCGTATGGTTCTTAACTAAATTCACCATAATTTCCTCAAATCTATAAGGCTAAAATGCACTTTTGGCCCCCCAAGTTTCACAAACTTGCGATTTTGGCCCCCCAAGTTTGAAAATAGCACTTTTACCCCCCTAAGTTTCACCCCCTTTGCAAAACCATGGTCCCCCTTAATTTTGACTCGGTCAAAGCTGATGTGGCACTTATTTTCAAAAACCAATTGACACATAAGCAGGGAATAGGGAATGTGGCAAAAAAAAAAATTGGCTCACGTGACCGTTGTAAAACGGATATATTTCTCCTTCTTATCTTCTTCTCCATTATCATGCACACCCAAATCCAAATCTCCATTCCTATTTCTTCTCATCATCGTTTCTCCTCTTCCTTGCCTTTCCTCGTCTTGTTCGTCTTCCTCTTCCTTGCCTTTCCTCGTCTTGTTCATCTTCGTTTCTCTTACTGTTCCTCTTACTGATTCCTTTCTTTTTCTATTCAAACCCTTTTCTCTTTCGTTTTCATGGCTCATGATTGTGATAAATCGAATTCATCTTCTTTTGGAAAACGAACAGGGAAGGTTATATGCTTTTGTGGAGTTGATTCTCCATTGGTAACTTCATGGACAGATGAAAATCCTGGGAGAAGGTTTTTCGGGTGTGGAAAATTCAATGGGTACTCAAGGAAATGCAAATTTTTTAATTGGTATGATGCTGAAGTTCCAGAAAGGCAGAAGAAAATTATCAGGGTCCTTTTGAAGAAAAACAATGAATTGATTAAGAGGGAAAAAAAATTGATTACTGGGTTATATGTGGTAGGGATAATTGTTGTGTTGTGCCTTTTTGTAATATTATTCAAGTAGCTATTGATTGGCATTAGACCATCAATTTGTTTCAGTTATTATTCGGTTATTGGGTTGTATTTGGTTAAGTTAAAAAATGTGTCGCTCAATTTGTTGTAATCTGAATTCATCTATGTATTGTATGACTCTGTTATCACAATTGAATGAAATTTAATGAATTAAGTATTGTAGTTGTGTTGTAATTTGAATCCTAGATTTGGTGCTTACTGAAAAAATAAGTGCTTCCTGCATAAGTTGTTTACTGCATAAGCATTTCTTTAAATTGGCCTTTACTGCATAAGTTGTTTACAAGTTTTGGTGCTTTACTGCATAAGTTTTTGTTTACTGCAAAAAAATTAGCCTTTAGCCTTTAAGCCATAAGTTGTTTACAACCAAATTAAGCAACACATAATAGTTGTTTTAGCATAAATGCTTATAACAAAAGTTGTTTACAACCAGATTAAGACAACACAAAATAAGTGCTAGCAGCTGTTTACTCCCAAATTTGGTAAACAACCGCTAGTCTAGATCAATTGCTTGCGAGACCAACTAGTGAATCTCAGGAGCATTGTGCTTTGCTTGAATTCTTTAAATTATTTGAATGTCCATTACGCATAAACATTTAGTGTAGTTTTGGGAAATTAAATGCACAAGTCACTTGGATTACAAGCAACAAGGGAAATAAACTTTTAATAAGAAAACGTGCTATTTCGATCGAAACGGATGAAGAAAACTGAATTTAAAGAAAACGCAGTAAAGTTTGCATGAAATTTAGAATGCTGGAAAGATACATTTCATGAAAAGGGTAAATTGCATTGAATTGTAAAAGATGCTTTACATAAAAGGATGGTTCACAGATTCATACTTGGATCCCATTTCACTCGTTTCTCTCGATAGCGTGGGTACTTTGAGTTTACAAGGATTTTGTATAAATGAATTGCGACCCTATTTCTGACTAAAAAACTACTATATATAGACTTTCGAAAATAAACTGCCCTAACGGTCGAACACTGTACTAATGCCAAATGTCCTGCCACGTACACCCTGCATGCACTTAACTGCTCCTTGGAACGGTTGCATCTTTCGAAGTCGAACTGAGTGTTGTGAAAGTTTGTCAGAATTGTGCTAAGTCCAGAACTTTGTTGCTTCGATTCGATCATACGCTTGTTCGATCTGCCTTCTGGTTCGAAGTCCTCCTTCTCTGCCTTAGCCTTGTATTCGAACCTGTGAACAATACCAAGATTCTTTTTCCTTCTTTGATTGAACAGAATCTTTGAAAGATTCCCTTCAGCATTTAATGCATATTTAGAGCATATTCTTAGCTCTAAAAATATGGGCTAACAAATTGCCCCCAAAAAATGTCTGCTTCAATTCGTGATCAAAGGAAGAGAAGAAGTTGACATTTTTTCTTTTTCCTGGCAGCTCTGATGAATTTACACCTCAGCAGCCTTTCGATCTCATCCTTGATCTTGGACATAATTTCTGGTGCGAACCTTCTTGGTAGTTGTTTCACTGGCCTCTTTCCTTCTTTAATAGGTAACTTCAGTTCGACCATTTCTCTGCTTAACCCAGGCATTTCGTTGTAATCCCATGCAAAGCAGTCTTTGAACTCTTTAAGAAGCAACACCAACTTTTCTTTTAGACTTGAAGTGATATTGGCGCTGATATAAGTTGGCCTTTTAATCGAGCCATCTCCAATATCGATCTCCTCCAAAGGATCTTGTGCTTGCATTTTTGGCGCCTCGCTCATAGGATCCTTCTCGAACCCCAGCGGCTCATCATCATAGATGCAGTCAAGTCTTCGATCCTTTGTTTCTTTGACTTCCAGATCTTCGATCTTGGCTTCTACTGCCATATTTTGTTGAAACTCAGCCTCAAGGGCCGTATTTAATCTATTTTCGGCCATATAAGCCGTAATCCTGGCCCATGCAGTGGCCTCAGTCATAGTAATTCTCACGTATATTCCACCCAGTTGGTGGAATGACTCCATCTTCAGAAGAAACATCATTAATTTCTTCCCTCTCCCATATAAAGCCATGGGCAGGGTGGAGCTTGACAGAATGAATGACATTGTCACTTGGCACAAAAGCAGAATCCTTGTCTCCACAAGGTGCTATATTAGCCAAATTTTTGTCAAAGGTTTGTGGGGTGACAATGTCAACCTCTGACTTATAGAAGCTTTGATCTGCCTCTATGTTTTCAACGATCCCATCTTCCCTCCAAACAATCAGTTTCTGGTGGAGAGTGGATGGTACTGCCCCAACTCCGTGGATCCATTCCCTTCCTAACAACAAGTTATAGTTAGCCTTGGATTGAACCACCAGGAAAAGAGTTGGTCGGACTATGCTGCCCACAGCAACATCAACTTGTATGGCTCCCATCGAATAGCCAGTTTTGCCTTCATAATTAGAAAGCACAATATTGTGGGCAGATAGATCGCTGTCATACTTCCCAATCCTGTAAAGCGTAGATTGAGGCATCAAGTTAACAGCTGCTCCCCCATCAATGAGCACTTTGTTGATCCCAACGTTCTCAACCTTTGCTCTGATGAAAAGGGGTTTGAGATGACTTTTCATCCCAAGACTTGGCCTTTCGAAAGAGGCCAGTTGCTCCTCGATGCAGCCATTGTTCATCACATAGTAACACACAGGCTTTGGGTCAGCCATATCAAGGTGATCGAATTTACCTTCGACCTCGGTCACTTCTGATTCGACATCATACTCAGACGGCAAGATGGACACCACGCAGATGACGTCGAAATCAGGTTCAGAGTCCAGTAGATCCTCGTCCTCCATCTTATCTTCATTCACCGGAGGAAAGAGTCTTTCTTTTGCAGGCCTCCTGGACACATCCTTGTATTGGCCAGTTTGCAGATTTTGTTCGGCCAATTTCTTTTGACGCTGAAACCTGCGCCATTGGGTCCTTGTCATAGGATTCTTACCCTTGTAATTGTTTCGGTAAGAATACTTATTAGCCTCCTGTGGGCCAACTTGCTTCGTTCCACTGGAACCACCTACCTCCATAGTTCCTTTATTGAACCTTATGAGCCCCTGATGCATCCATTTTTCGACAGGAATCGAACCAGGAGGAATGAAGGTAGTCTTTCGACCAGATTTCTGGCCGTTGTTCGACTGTACCATAGTCCTCTTGCCTTTATCGAATCGCTGGTTTTGCGTTGCCCCCTTGTTGACAACCTGGTACTTCTTGAGGCCCTCAGTAGCCTCTCTATCACACACTGCACTGCAGCGGGGACACAGCATTACATTCTTGTTTTCGAGTTTGCATCTATTCAGAAAATCGATCAGATCTTCTTCAGTTTGAGGATACACCACCTTCATCTTTTCGCTGTAATCTTCATCAGATATGGTTTGAACTTTCGCTTCAGACACCTCCATGGCTTCGACCATCATTACTCCTTGGGGTTCCGCATAGAGAGTTTCAACAGCTTTTGGTGCCTCAACATTCGCCTGAGTTGTCTTTGGTTTCTCACCAAATTTGAGCCTCCCCTCATTGAGAGCCTTTTGGACCAGATCCCTGAAAAGAATACAACGTGAGGTTTTATGGCCAAGGAAATTATGAAATTTACAATAACCCCTTTTCTTCTGTTGTTCGATTGGGGGTACTTTTAAGTCCTTAGGAACAATAATCTGGCCATCTGTAACTAATAAATCAAATATTTCATCACATTTGGTTATGTCAAATGTATAAGTTTTAGACACAAATTTATCATTTTTAGGCTCAACAGGATTTTTTCCATTCGAAGGTTTAAGGAGTTTACAGACATAAGGAGGTCCAGGTTTTAATTCTGCTAAATCAACCTCATTGTCTTCGATATCTTCATAAGTGATATCGAACTCTTGGTCACTGTCGTTTGCTTCGACATATGCAACCTTCTCCCTCTTATGAAATTTAGAATTCCTAGCCTTTTCAGCTTTTAGCCGTTCGACTTGTCGAACTCTATCAGCCAACTGAGCCATATCCCTCAAATACTGAGTATCTAATTTCTTTCTAATCGAATAGTCTAGGCCACCAGCAGCCATTTCGACTAATTCATGCTCAGGGACTTGGGTGAAGCACCTTGCCTTTAGAAGTCTGAATCTATTGAGATAATCATCAATTGACTCAGGCGCTTTACGTCGAACACTTGCTAATTCTTTAAGGCTTATTTTCGATTGTCCCATGTAAAATTGTTCATGGAAAACTCTCTCTAATTGATTCCAATTATGTATGGAATGTGGGGGGAGGGTTGTAAACCATGTAAAGGCATTTTTTGTTAAAGAATTTGGGAAATACTTCATCCTTAAATTCTCATTATTTGCTATGTCTCCTGCTTCTGTCAGAAATCTTGCAATGTGCTCAACGGTTGATTCGCTAGTGTCACCAGCGAACTTAGTGAATTTTGGGATTTTGACACCCCTTGGTAGTTCAGTCTGAAGCACATACTCTGACAAGGCAGAAACAAAATTTGGTCTATGTAACCCTACATTCAAACCATTCTGGACTAAGATAGCTTCGACCAAATTTGCTATGTTGTTTTGTGCCCCTAAATTATTTTGTTGGACATTTCGAACCACTTCATCAGCATTTTGATTTCGATTTACTAAGACTATCCCTGGATTTGGTTCGATTTGTGGTTGTACTTGTGGTTGAGCGTATGGTTCGATTGGACCCATTTGTAATTGTCCTTGATTAGGCTGTACCACTAAGTTATTGGGCATAGGCACCATAGCATCATTTGGTACTTGGATGTTTTGTATGGGTGCTAGATTCTGGATCTGAGGGACTGGTTGATTAGGGACATGTGGAGCCCCAAAGAAATCAGCCATTCTACCCATCTGGGTGGCTAACAATTGATAAGACTGGTTAGTATTTTGTATCAAAGGATTAAACACTGTACCAATTTGTTGTGTCAACATATTAACCATATCATGATTACTTTCATCCATTTGTTGCCTTAAAGACATCAAGGATGTATTGGTTAGTGGTGGCACTACATTTCGATTAACAGAACTGGAGGCCAATCGTTGGTTTGTAGGCGAATAGACGCCAGGCACAGTTTCTGAATATAATGAAGGGTTGGTTTGTAACCCTTGCATCAGCGTTGTAGGCATACCATATGGTATATTCCTACTGTTGCCTTGATTCGTATATTGTGAAAAAGGCATACTGAACGTAGAGCCTATTGTGCCTCCTCCTCTTGCTGGGGATGGCTGGCTCCCTAAATTTTCGGGTATCGAAACTGCAGAGCCTGCAGTGGTAAGAGGCATCGTTGTTGATGCAATGATAGGCATAGTAACGCCCAATGTCGAAGAACTGGGAGCGGAAATGGTCGCTCCAGTCACATTCGAAGTGTTTAACGCACTCGTAGGCGCTGACACATTGTTATCATTCACATTTGCATTTTCCATATTATTTGTGTTTGTATTTCTGGGTGGTGGTCTAACCATTTCAGGGAGTATTTTCCCACTCCTCAAGAACATGCACTAACACAATTTCCAGAAAGAATGCACAAATAAAAATTTGCAAATCCAAACGAAAATACTTTTGATAGAAAAGATTCAATTAAAGCACAGGTCCCACTGGGCGTGCCAATTTGTTTACTCCCAAATTTGGTAAACAACCGCTAGTCTAGATCAATTGCTTGCGAGACCAACTAGTGAATCTCAGGAGCATTGTGCTTTGCTTGAATTCTTTAAATTATTTGAATGTCCATTACGCATAAACATTTAGTGTAGTTTTGGGAAATTAAATGCACAAGTCACTTGGATTACAAGCAACAAGGGAAATAAACTTTTAATAAGAAAACGTGCTATTTCGATCGAAACGGATGAAGAAAACTGAATTTAAAGAAAACGCAGTAAAGTTTGCATGAAATTTAGAATGCTGGAAAGATACATTTCATGAAAAGGGTAAATTGCATTGAATTGTAAAAGATGCTTTACATAAAAGGATGGTTCACAGATTCATACTTGGATCCCATTTCACTCGTTTCTCTCGATAGCGTGGGTACTTTGAGTTTACAAGGATTTTGTATAAATGAATTGCGACCCTATTTCTGACTAAAAAACTACTATATATAGACTTTCGAAAATAAACTGCCCTAACGGTCGAACACTGTACTAATGCCAAATGTCCTGCCACGTACACCCTGCATGCACTTAACTGCTCCTTGGAACGGTTGCATCTTTCGAAGTCGAACTGAGTGTTGTGAAAGTTTGTCAGAATTGTGCTAAGTCCAGAACTTTGTTGCTTCGATTCGATCATACGCTTGTTCGATCTGCCTTCTGGTTCGAAGTCCTCCTTCTCTGCCTTAGCCTTGTATTCGAACCTGTGAACAATACCAAGATTCTTTTTCCTTCTTTGATTGAACAGAATCTTTGAAAGATTCCCTTCAGCATTTAATGCATATTTAGAGCATATTCTTAGCTCTAAAAATATGGGCTAACAGCAGCAGAAGTGCTTGCAGAATGTTGTTTGCAACCAAAATTCAAAAAAAAAAGATAGCATATTACATAATGTGTGCTACCAGCAAAATCCAAAAACCAAAATCCACTAAGGAGTCTTAAGCAACATATGTGCTTTGAAATCCAAAAAAAGATAGCATATTACATAACAATCCATCTATGGCTTGTTGACAGAATGTTGAGTCCCAGATGCCTCAAACTCATCAATTTTCCTCTTTCTAGCACTCCTCCTTGGTGATTGAACATTAGCAGACACAGTTTGAGACTGCACAGGTTGAGAACCAGTTTGCACATATTGAGTATCAGCTTGCACAGATTTGGGGCCAGTTGTTGTGACTGTTTTTGTGGTAGCTTTGGTCCCAGTTTTGCTGCTTTCTTTGGTCCCAGTTTTGGTGCCAGATGAAGAACCAGGTTGCTTAATTTTTGTGTTATCCTATATAGTCAAATAATAACATACATCAACAGAGTCATTAACAATAAAAAAAAAAACCTTGATTAACAGTTTGTGTAACGCCTAGAATTTAATTTTATTATTTTATTGAATTATAATGAATTAATATAATTTAATAGATTAAATAGAATTAAAATGGCATTAAGGGCATTATGGGAAATTAAGAAAGAGGGAAGTGGAATAGAAAAAGAGGTATACGCGTGAAGAGGTTTCATTTGTTGTGTTTTCACGTGAAACAGAGAAGAGAAAAGAGGAGAAGCAGAGCCAAGGAAGAAGGTGAAGAACTTGAGAAGAGGAAAAGCTGAAGGGGGGCGATTTCTTCATAACAAGGTAAGGGTGGGACTAGCTTCTATAAATCTAAGTTTCATAATCCCTAAATTTTGATTTAACATGTTGATGTTGGTGAATTTGGGAATTAGGGTTGTTGATTATGATAAACTAATGATGAAATGTTAAATTGATGATTTCTATGTTGAGATGTTGATTTTGTTGTGATTCTATGGTGTTGTTACTGATTGGTGCCATGCTTATGCATAAATTGATGAAGTTTTGAATGTTCATAAACATGTGTCAGATGAATGAGTTGTTGGATGATTTTGATGTTAAAGTTGCTTTTCCTGAGTTTTCTTATCTCTGCCCCGAATTTTGAAATAAAAACTGGTATTGATCGGTACAGAATTGGTCTTAGGTGTAAACACAAGAGTTGTAGGTATGGATGTTAGTTTTCTAATGCCGTTGGTCTGACGTCAAAACGATTTATAGAACTTGAGTTATGGTCAAATTACTGCACGTAGGTCACAGTGAATTTTTATGGACTCTCTGCACAACTTTTCCGAATTTGAAACGAAAACTGGTATTGATCGGTACAGAATTGGCCTTGGGTGTAAACATGAAGGTTTTAGATAATTTTGTTAGCTTTCCAGTGGCTTTGGTTTGACGTGAAAATGACTTTTAGTTTTTGAGTTATGATGAAAATACTCCAAGGAGGTCTTAGCGAAATTGTACGGTGACAGCATTCTCTGTTTCATGTTTTTGCGTCTTTTTCACACGTCTCCGTTTTAAATTGGTCTTTGGTATAAACATGAAAGTTGTTGATAATTGTGATAATGATGTGTTGTGATAATGATGTGTGATGATAACGATGTGCTGTGATAATGCTTTGTTGTGATGATGATGATAACGATGATGATGTATATGATAATGAAGTTGTTGTTGACGTTGTATTTGTTGTAAATGTTGCATTGTCGAGTCCAGTACATATGCATTAAGTGATGGGGGTGTATGCCCGACATGTCTATTATGACATTATGAATTAAGTGATGGGGGTGTATGCCCGACATGTCTATATGACATTTACGATGGGGGTGTATGCCCGACATGTCCTATTATGACATATTTTGCGATGAATTGGTACCACATGCATGTTGCATACTTGAGTCAGTGATGTTGCATTGTTGAGTCGGTCGATGTTATTGTATTTGATGTTGCATTGAGAGGTGAGATTATGATGTGTATGTGTGATGTATGTATAAGATTTGATGGTGTTGTTTGATGATGTTTATGTGAAATGTTAAATTCATCTTTATGAATTATGTACTTATGTTTATTGAATGTGAATCTCACCCCTTCTGTTTGAATGTTGCCTCTACGTGGGTAACGTGCAGATAACCAGGAGTAACCGCTGAAGTGAGTTGATTCCTCGTGTCATTAGGAGTCGCTCTGATATGTAACGGGATGGGAAACTTTTTGATGAATTCATGTGCTATGTATTTTAATTTCAAACTGATGTTGAACCACATTTAGTGGAGTTTTAAACTACGTTGTTTTTGATGTGGCCTTGTGCCTAATGATGTTTAGATTTAATTATGAAGTTGAATTTCCGCTGCGATGGTTTTGACGTTATTGAAAAGTCTGTTTTGAAATAAATAGCAAATTATCCTATTTATAAATTGTAAACGAAGTGCGACATCCCGTCAAGGTTGAAACTCTGATTTATTTTAAATGAAATTTTCAAGTTGGGAAAACGGGGTGTTACAATTGGTATCAGAGCAGGTCGGTCCGTCCGACTAATTAGACGAGTCTTGAGTCCCTTGTGTCGCGTGATAGCTAAATACTATCATTGTGATGTTGATGTTTGATTGTTGTCTGCTGTGTAGATTTTAGAATATGGCTGGAAGAGGACAAGGTGCTGCTATTGCTGCTGCGTTGCATGCCGTTGCTCAAGCTGTGGGGCAACATCCGAATGCTGGTGCTGGAGGTAATGATGGAGTGAGAATGCTGGACATGTTCCTGAAGAATCATCCGCCTACTTTCAAAGGGAGGTATGATCCTGATGGAGCACAGACTTGGCTAAAAGAGGTGGAAAGAATTTTCCGAGTCATGCCGTGCAGTGATGCTCAGATGGTGCGCTTTGGCACACACATGTTGGCAGAAGAAGCTGATGATTGGTGGGTGAGCCTTCAACCAATTCTTGCGAATGGGGGCGAGGTGGTGACTTGGGATGTGTTTAGGAGAGAGTTCCTGAACAGGTATTTTCCGGAGGATGTCCGTGGAAAGAAGGAGATCGAATTCCTTGAATTGAAGCAGGGTGATATGACGGTGACAGAGTATGCTGCGAAATTTGTGGAGCTGGCGAAATTTTACCCGCATTATACACCTGAGACAGCTGAGTTTTCGAAGTGTATCAAGTTTGAGAATGGTCTGCGTGCTGAGATTAAGCGGGCCATTGGTTACCAGAAGATCCGTCGGTTTTCTGAGTTGGTGAGTAGCTGCAGGATTTACGAAGAGGACACCAAAGCTCATTACAAAATTATGAATGAGCGGAGGGGAAAGAATCAACAGAACCGTCCTAAACCTTACAGTGCTCCAGCTGATAAGGGTAAGCAGAAGGTGAATGATGAGAGGAGACCCAAGAGGAAAGAAACTCCGACTGAGATTGTTTGCTACCAATGTGGTGAGAAGGGTCATAAGAGTACTACTTGCAATGTTGAAGTGAAAAGATGTTTCCGCTGTGGCAAGAAAGGGCATGTAGTTGCAGATTGTAAGTTTAATGACGTTGTCTGTTTCAACTGTAATGAGGAAGGTCATACTAGTACTCAGTGCAAGAAACCCAAGAAGCCTCAGAATAGTGGAAAGGTGTTTGCTCTAGCTGGTGCCCAGACAACTAATGAAGACCGTTTGATCAGAGGTACTTGTTTCATTAATGGTACTCCTTTAATTGCTATTATTGATACTGGTGCTACTCATTGTTTTATTGCTGCTGATTGTGCATCTAAGTTGGGTCTTGTGTTATCTAGTATGAATGGGGAAATGGTTGTCGAAACTCCATCTATGGGTTCGGTGACTACTTCGCTAGTGTGTCTGAGATGTCCATTGTCTATGTTTGGTCGAGATTTTGAAGTTGATTTGGTTTGTTTACCTTTGAGTGGAATGGATGTCATCCTTGGTATGAACTGGTTGGAGTATAACCGTGTTCATATTAACTGTTTTAATAAGTCGGTGCGTTTTTCTTCTGTTGAAGAAGATAGTGGAGTTGAGCTTTTGTCTACTAAGCAGCTGAAGCAGATGGCATGTGATGAAGTCCAGATGTTCTCCTTGATGGCATTTTTGTCCATTGAGAATCAAGAGAAGATTGATAAGTTGCCTGTGGTGTGTGAATTTCCAGAAGTTTTTCCCGATGAGATTCCTGATGTGCCGCCGGAGAGGGAAGTTGAATTTTCAATTGATCTTGTTCCGGGTACGAAGCCGGTGTCGATGGCACCTTACCGAATGTCGGCTTCCGAGCTAGCAGAGTTGAAGAAACAATTGGAAGACTTGTTGGATAAGAAGTTTGTAAGGCCGAGTGTTTCACCGTGGGGAGCACCTGTGTTGTTGGTTAAGAAGAAAGATGGCAGCATGAGGTTGTGTGTTGATTATCGGCAGCTGAACAAAGTGACGATCAAGAATAGATATCCGCTCCCGAGGATTGATGATTTGATGGACCAGTTGGTGGGTGCTTGTGTTTTTAGCAAAATTGATTTGAGATCGGGTTATCATCAGATTAAAGTGAAGGATGAAGATGTTCAGAAGACGGCCTTTAGAACACGTTACGGACATTATGAATATTCGGTGATGCCGTTCGGTGTTACGAATGCGCCAGGAGTATTTATGGAATATATGAACCGTATTTTTCATAACTATTTGGATCAATTTGTTGTTGTTTTTATAGATGACATTTTGATATACTCCAAGACCGAGGAAGATCATGCGGAGCATTTGAAGATTGTGTTGCAAGTGTTGAAAGAGAAGAAGCTGTATGCCAAGTTATCAAAGTGTGAATTTTGGTTGAAAGAGGTGAGTTTTCTTGGCCACATTATTTCAGGTAGTGGTATTGCGGTTGACCCATCTAAAGTGGAAGCAGTATCACAATGGAAGACCCCTAAGTCGGTGACTGAGATTAGAAGTTTCCTTGGTTTGGCTGGATATTATCGCAGAATTATAGAAGGATTTTCGAGGATTGCACTTCCGTTGACGCAGTTGACTTGTAAAGGTAAAGCTTTTGTGTGGGATGTTCATTGTGAAACCAGTTTTAATGAATTGAAGCAGCGTTTGACGACGGCTCCAATCTTGATTTTGCCGAAGCCAAATGAGCCTTTTGTGGTGTATTGTGACGCGTCCAAGTTGGGATTAGGTGGTGTGCTTATGCAAGATGGTAAAGTAGTGGCTTATGCATCAAGACAGTTGAGAATTCATGAACGGAACTATCCTACGCATGATCTTGAGTTGGCCGCAGTGGTATTTGTGCTGAAGATTTGGAGACACTATTTATATGGTTCAAGATTTGAGGTGTTTAGTGATCATAAAAGTTTGAAGTATCTATTTGATCAGAAGGAGCTAAATATGAGGCAGCGAAGATGGCTTGAACTGTTGAAGGATTACGATTTTGGACTGAATTATCATCCAGGTAAAGCTAACGTTGTTGCTGATGCTTTGAGCAGGAAAACCTTGCATATGTCTGCTATGATGGTTAAAGAGTTTGAGTTGCTTGAACAATTCAGAGATATGAGTTTGGTTTGTGAATTGGCACCTCAGAGTGTGAAGTTGGGTATGTTGAAGATTAACAATGAATTTTTGAGTAATATCAGAGAAGCTCAGAAAGTAGATGTGAAGTTGGTGGATTTGATGAATGAGGCTGAGGGTAGTGATTTCAAAATTGATGATCAAGGAGTGTTGAGGTTTAGAGGCAGAATTTGTATACCTGATAACGATGAGATGAAGAAGATGATTCTTGAGGAAAGTCACAGAAGTAGCTTGAGTATTCATCCGGGAGCTACAAAAATGTATCATGATTTGAAGAAGCTGTTTTGGTGGTCTGGTTTGAAGCGAGATGTGGCTCAATTTGTGTATTCATGTTTGACTTGTCAGAAGTCGAAGGTTGAGCATCAGAAACCTGCTGGGTTGTTGACACTGTTGGATGTGCCAGAGTGGAAGTGGGATAGTATATCCATGGATTTTGTGACGAGTTTGCCGAATACTCAGAGAGGACATGATTCAATTTGGGTGATTGTGGATAGGTTGACGAAGTCTGCGCATTTCCTTCCGATAAATATTAGTTATCCTGTGTCGCAGTTGGCAGAGATTTACATTCGAGAGATTGTGAAGTTGCATGGTGTTCCGTCGAGTATTGTGTCAGACAGAGATCCAAGATTTACTTCTAGATTTTGGAAGAGTTTGCAGGAAGCATTGGGTTCTAAATTGAGGTTGAGCTCGGCTTATCATCCGCAAACAGATGGTCAGTCGGAAAGGACGATTCAATCACTCGAAGATTTGTTGAGAATATGTGTTCTTGAGCAGGGTGGAGCTTGGGATAGTCATCTACCGTTGATAGAGTTCACTTATAACAACAGTTACCATTCTAGCATTGGAATGGCACCTTTTGAGGCATTGTATGGTAGGAGGTGCAGAACTCCTTTGTGTTGGTTCGAGGCTGGTGAGAGTGCAATTGTGGGACCAGAAATTATTCAGCAAACTACTGAGAAGGTCAAATTGATACAAGAGAAGATGAAAGCATCGCAGAGTCGGCAGAAAAGTTATCATGATAAGCGAAGAAAAGACCTTGAGTTCCAAGAAGGTGATCATGTGTTTTTGAGAGTCACTCCGATGACTGGTGTTGGACGTGCATTGAAATCGAAGAAGCTGACTCCGAAGTTCATTGGTCCTTATCAGATATCAGAAAGGATAGGAACAGTTGCTTATAGAGTGGGATTACCACCGCATCTTTCAAATTTGCATGATGTGTTTCACGTGTCGCAACTTCGGAAGTATGTTGCAGATCCCTCTCATGTGATTCCGAGAGATGATGTGCAGGTTAGAGACAATCTTACGGTGGAGACATTACCACTGAGGATTGAAGGCCGTGAGATGAAGAAGTTGAGGGGCAAAGAGATTCCTCTCGTGAAAGTTGTTTGGGGAGGACCAACTGGTGAAAGCTTGACGTGGGAGCTGGAAAGCAAGATGTTGGAGTCTTATCCAGAGTTATTTGCATGAGGTACATTTTCGAGGACGAAAATTTTATAAGTTGGGGAGAGTTGTAACGCCTAGAATTTAATTTTATTATTTTATTGAATTATAATGAATTAATATAATTTAATAGATTAAATAGAATTAAAATGGCATTAAGGGCATTATGGGAAATTAAGAAAGAGGGAAGTGGAATAGAAAAAGAGGTATACGCGTGAAGAGGTTTCATTTGTTGTGTTTTCACGTGAAACAGAGAAGAGAAAAGAGGAGAAGCAGAGCCAAGGAAGAAGGTGAAGAACTTGAGAAGAGGAAAAGCTGAAGGGGGCGATTTCTTCATAACAAGGTAAGGGTGGGACTAGCTTCTATAAATCTAAGTTTCATAATCCCTAAATTTTGATTTAACATGTTGATGTTGGTGAATTTGGGAATTAGGGTTGTTGATTATGATAAACTAATGATGGAATGTTAAATTGATGATTTCTATGTTGAGATGTTGATTTTGTTGTGATTCTATGGTGTTGTTACTGATTGGTGCCATGCTTATTGTTGAGTATTTTGGTGTTGGCTGCATTGTTTGGCAAAACCAAAGTATTGAATAGAAGCATCTTCATATTTGAAACATTTCTTCAGTTGCAAGTTTTGTGTTTTGAAGCCATTCAGAAGCAGAAAATATCATCAGAAGCTGAATGCACTGTAGCAGTTCAGAAGCTGATTTCAGGTTCTGAAGCCAGCGTTGACTTTTGTTGACCACATCAGAAGCTGGGTTTTCAGATTAATTGTTGCGCGTATCTTGGGAGATTTAGCAAGGAATTATCTTTGTATAAGTACTTCTAGAATGCTGAATTATTTGGAGAAGATTTTATTGTAGATTTGGTTCAAAGATATGAAAATCATATTTTCTGTTTTAAATCTTTCAAAGATACAAAACAGTTTTATTTGTTACTTGATTGGACCAATCTTATTTCAGTAACAAATCAATTCAGAAGATTAGTTTTATTTTGCAAGACTGAAGGCTATATAAGGAGGAGGGCTGCTGCTATTCAACACAAGAAATTAGAGAGAAAAATTCAGAGAAAAGAGTCTTAGAGTTTTTAAGCTTTTAGCTTTATTGTGCACCACTCTGTTAGAGTTGGTTTAGGTGTTTTGATTGAGTTGTAATCACTCTAAGCCTGTAGGTACGAGTGAAGTCAGATGTATTGAAGTTGTTCTTCAAAACAGAGTAGTTTTTGTTAAGGGATTCAGTAACAGGTTTGTTACTTGATTAGGAAGTTAGTGGTCTCTAATACTCAACGTGTTGGGTAGAATTCAAGACTAGGAGGAAGTTAATTGCTTAGGCTGGGAACTGGGAGTCAGTGTCTTAAGTCATAAGGATTAATTCCTATAGTGGAATTCCTTCCTGGATTGGTATCCCCCAGAGTAGGAGGTGTTTACTCCGAACTGGGTTAACAAACCTTTGTGCCTTTTTACTTTCCTGCACTTTAATTTGCTGCTTGTGTGTGTTTGTGTTTGTGCTCTGTTTTAAGCAATTTGGTGTGTCCTGCATATTGTTCAGAACCTGTTGGTTCAGAACCTGGTTACTCTGTCACATTGCCTGGCCAGAATTTCACTTATGCATAAATTGATGAAGTTTTGAATGTTCATAAACATGTGTCAGATGAATGAGTTGTTGGATGATTTTGATGTTAAAGTTGCTTTTCCTGAGTTTTCTTATCTCTGCCCCGAATTTTGAAATAAAAACTGGTATTGATCGGTACAGAATTGGTCTTAGGTGTAAACACAAGAGTTGTAGGTATGGATGTTAGTTTTCTAATGCCGTTGGTCTGACGTCAAAACGATTTATAGAACTTGAGTTATGGTCAAATTACTGCACGTAGGTCACAGTGAATTTTTATGGACTCTCTGCACAACTTTCCGAATTTGAAACGAAAACTGGTATTGATCGGTACAGAACTGGCCTTGGGTGTAAACATGAAGGTTTTAGATAATTTTGTTAGCTTTCCAGTGGCTTTGGTTTGACGTGAAAATGACTTTTAGTTTTTGAGTTATGATGAAAATACTCCAAGGAGGTCTTAGCGAAATTGTACGGTGACAGCATTCTCTGTTTCATGTTTTTGCGTCTTTTTCACACGTCTCCGTTTTAAATTGGTCTTTGGTATAAACATGAAAGTTGTTGATAATTGTGATAATGATGTGTTGTGATAATGATGTGTGATGATAACGATGTGCTGTGATAATGCTTTGTTGTGATGATGATGATAACGATGATGATGTATATGATAATGAAGTTGTTGTTGACGTTGTATTTGTTGTAAATGTTGCATTGTCGAGTCCAGTACATATGCATTAAGTGATGGGGGTGTATGCCCGACATGTCTATTATGACATTATGAATTAAGTGATGGGGGTGTATGCCCGACATGTCTATATGACATTTACGATGGGGGTGTATGCCCAACATGTCCTATTATGACATATTTTGCGATGAATTGGTACCACATGCATGTTGCATACTTGAGTCAGTGATGTTGCATTGTTGAGTCGGTCGATGTTATTGTATTTGATGTTGCATTGAGAGGTGAGATTATGATGTGTATGTGTGATGTATGTATAAGATTTGATGGTGTTGTTTGATGATGTTTATGTGAAATGTTAAATTCATCTTTATGAATTATGTACTTATGTTTATTGAATGTGAATCTCACCCCTTCTGTTTGAATGTTGCCTCTACGTGGGTAACGTGCAGATAACCAGGAGTAACCGCTGAAGTGAGTTGATTCCTCGTGTCATTAGGAGTCGCTCTGATATGTAACGGGATGGGAAACTTTTTGATGAATTCATGTGCTATGTATTTTAATTTCAAACTGATGTTGAACCACATTTAGTGGAGTTTTAAACTACGTTGTTTTTGATGTGGCCTTGTGCCTAATGATGTTTAGATTTAATTATGAAGTTGAATTTCCGCTGCGATGGTTTTGACGTTATTGAAAAGTCTGTTTTGAAATAAATAGCAAATTATCCTATTTATAAATTGTAAACGAAGTGCGACATCCCGTCAAGGTTGAAACTCTGATTTATTTTAAATGAAATTTTCAAGTTGGGAAAACGGGGTGTTACAGTTTGCATATATTAACATACCTTGTTCCCACCCTTTGGGATCATCCTATCAGCTGCAGACTTTCCCTTACAACTCCTTTGGTTGTGACCCAATACGTGACACCTCCTGCACCTCACAGTATCTTGGTCTCTTTTCATCCTTGTTGAATTTTTAGGTTCATCATTCGTCTTTCTTCTCTGTTTTTTAGGCCTACCAGGTGCCCTTCTGACATATGGTGGGTGAAGTGGTTCAGAATCCACAATGGGACACAACTTAGGTCCATTGTTGGGCAGTATCAGATTGTTATAAGTGTCAAGAAATGTTGATTTCCTACAATGTTAATCAATGTGCAACATAATCAGAAATTACATGTTAATCAATGTGCATCATAATCATAAATTACAATGTTATCAAATTACTAACCTGTACCAATGTGCAACATAATCATCAGGATTTTGGTTGTTAAACCACATACAAGCAATAGCATGACAACATGGTATACCAGTGAGTTGCCACTTTCTACAAGCACATGATTTTTCTTTGAGGTTAACAACATAACTATCAGTACCAATTAGATACTCCAAATATGGAGTAATCCTTATCACCAGACCAGTTTGGAGACCAACTATCAGCATCTTTTTTAAAGACATCCAATCTCTTGTGAATCATAGGACATACCTCACCTTCATATCTAACCATATAATCTCTAAGTTTCACAATCCTATTTGTCATGTAAAATTTCAATCCCTCAATTTGTGAAATTATTGGTTTTTCCCTATACTCTAAAATAGCACTATTGAATGCCTCACACATGTTGTTCACTTGTAAGTCACAACATGTGTGAGTACTATAACCTGCTCTAGACCACATACCAGGTGGATACTGAGATAACTCCTCCCATCCAGGCTCACTCATTTTTTTCAGCTTATCCATTGCATTAGTGAACTCAGTCATTGTAGTTGCTCTGGCTGCACCCCAAAATGCTTCCTTCAAATGATCACCTGGATACCTCTTTCTCTAGTTACCATATAAATGTTTGACACAAAACCTATGTTCAACATTGTCATAAAGACCAGCAATTGTTGGCACCAATCCCTACAACATTCACTCAACAATGTTACAAATCAAGATTATTCAACATTGTCATAAAGAACATCAATTGTTAGTTATTACCTTTTGTTGGTCTGATATGAAAGACCATCTCTTATATTGAATGCTATTTAAATCTTCCATTAAGTTATTAATGAACCAAGCCCATGAGTCTTTTGTCTCAGCTTCAACAACAGCAAATGCTATAGGCATCATCTGGTTATTGCCATCCTTTCCCACAGCTGCCAGTAGTTGCCCCCCCCCCCCCCCCCCCATAAGTACCTTTGAAAAAGTCATATATATTAGAAACATAACATCAGTACTTGACATAAATTCAGCAAGCATTATAAGGTTCAAAACATAATTACCTTTCAAGAAGCACCCATCCAGGCCTATTAAAGGTCTGCAAGTAGAAGCAAAAGCTTTTTTGCAGGCATAAAAGCACACATAGATCCTCTCAAAAACTGGTCCATCAACTCCAACTTGACTCTTGATAATCACTGAACTACCTGGGTTACTCCTCATCAATTCAGTTGCATAGCTCCTAAGGTGTTTATACTGCTCAGTTATATCACCCTGTATCATTTCTAAAGCCTTCACTTTTGCCCTATAAACTTGAAACTTGCTTAACATAACACCCCACCTAGTTTTGCATTCCTCTTGCAAAGCCTTCACTTTCATATTAGGGGTATGCCTCAAAATAGTAACAAACTTTGATGTAACCAACTTGGTTTTCAACTGTCTGTTTTTTGCACCTCTATGACATTTATGTGCAGCATTGTAACTAACAACTTGAAAGTAGTTATTTTGTGAAGTCTTACTAGCCCTAAGATGAAAAGGACATCCTTTCCTACACTTCACCACAATCCTTTTCTTTTCATTCTTCTGCAAGTACAAATTTTTTTCTATGTTGCAGAGCATATTCCTTAACAGCAGCTTTAAATAACTCAGCACTGCTAAAAATCTGTGTTAACTGAAACTTAACACCATTATCATCTAACTTAAACTTTGGATATACCTTCTTACCAGCTTCATCTTCACTTGAAACTGGGCTATCAAGATATGAAGAATCACCATCTTCTTCTTCTTCTTCTTCAAAGTCAGAAATTCTTGTGGGATTAGGATTCTTTGAACACTGAGCAGCATCCACAGTTTCTTCAACAACAGCAGTATTGTTATTTTCCTCAACAATAGGATTCACAGTTTCATCTGGCAAAACATTAGTCCATTCCTATGCCTCATCGTAGTCACTGTCATCAAGTGAAACATTATCACTGCTACCCTCATCTACTCCTCCAACAGATCCTTCATCTACCCCTCCAATAGATCCTTCATTAGAGCATTCATAATCAGCATCAGAGGCATCTTCTTCATCTAATTCAACACCACCCTCACCATGCACTTCATAATCTTCAATAGATATCTGAAAATCTGGTGATGTGTTCTCTATGTATATGTCAGCATATTCTAACCCAGTGAATTCATTAATGAACCTAATGACATCCTTATCAGTTTTAAGCAACTTAAGACCATCCACCAACCCTTTCTCAGGATATGTATACCAAAGTTTATAGTCAGTTGAGTACCCTAGTCTCTTTTGGACAAGTTTGTCAAAATCAATTAGAGTAATCTCATCTATGTCCCAACCACCTTCCAACTCATACACTTCACCACTTTTATAGTCAATTACAGGGTCACATGTGAAATAACCCTTGTGGTGGAATCTAATCTGTAGTATGTGGTCCACTGATACCCTAAAACAAATAGGACAAAGTAACAAATAATAAAGAAATGACCCTAAACCATAAATACATAATTTAACAATGTCAACAACTATATTTATTTCAAAACCCTAAAAAAAACTTACTTTGAGACAAATTTGCCAGGCATCTTCATTGTACTCATGTTTTCTCCTTGCTTCTGTATTGTTCCGTCAAACAAAGCTATGGCATTCCTTCCATCATTTTCCTTCATCGCATCACTCATCAGCTTCATGGAATCGCACTTCTTCGCATCTGTCTTCTTCGAATCTGTCTTCTTCAAACTTGTGCCTTTCGATTTCGTGTTTTGATTCGAAACTGAATCTTTGCCTTTCGATTTCGATTTCGCTTTTGTTTTTGGAGATGGTTTCGTCATCTTCTTCTGTTTGATTGAGATGGTTTCGTGTTTGATTGAGATGAGAAAGAGAATTGTATGCAGAACCCAGAAAACCTAATTCCCAATTTGATTTTGTCTTTTGGTTTGGAATTGGAATGGGCACGTGACCTTTGATTCTATTTTGGTTTTTTCCTTTTATTTTTATTTCAAATAATCAGAGCTGGAAATGATTTGATTTTAATAATATCCACCTCAACAAAAAACAATAAAAATAAGTGCCACATCAGCTTTGACCGAGTCAAAATCAAGGGGGACCATGGTTTTGCAATGGGGGTGAAACTTACGGGGGTAAAAGTGCTATTTTCAAACTTGGGGGGCCAAAATCGCAAGTTTATGAAACTTGGGAGGCCAAAAGTGCATTTTAGCCAATCTATAATTTTCTCAAAGTTTGTTATGAAGTGGATACTTCAGTGACAACACTAACGAGAAATTGTGAGTTTGTTGGAGGAATAGAAAGAGTTGTAATCTTATAAAAACATTCTCTTTTTTCATTTATGCTTTAGAAGTAACATTGGTTAAATTTTCATTCTCAATGTTCTTCATGTCTTGAATCTTGCATTATTAGTGAATTGGACTAATAAGTAATAAGTAATAAGTACAACCGTTATCTTTAATTAATTGCTTAATAGAATGTATTGTTTTATTACCCAAAAAAAAATGTAAAAGCCTCATAGGGAGAAATGACTCACATGTCTCTCTAAATTAGAAGGTTATCAAAAAATAATGTCTATTGAAAATTAAACACATTTGTCAAATGGAGAAATTACTTATACGCCTCTCCAAATTAGAGGAAAACATATATAGTCCACTAAATGATAAGTTTTCGTCACGTACATTAAATTTCTTTGTACACTTTATAATACTAGATTGTCTTTTTATAAATTCTTGAAGTCAATGCTAACTAAATGTGTGTATAGTGACTAGAAGAAAGACATAGGAACAAGCTATAAAAAATATAGTAAGTACTTTTTTACTAGTTAAGATCTAGTTTAATCGAATAACAAGGATCAAGCTATAAAAAAATACAAGAGTCTTGTTAACGAGTGTCTTAGGGGTACTCTTTAAGCATTTCTACTAAAGAAATTATTCTTTAAAAAAATTAAAGATTTTAATTTTCAATATAATAAATACACAAACTTCCATAAAAACTTACCACTTTTGGTGCTTAAAGAGTGTCCGAGGCACTCGTTAACATTTCCCAAAATATAATAAGTACTTTTTTACTAGTTAAGATCTAGTTTAATCGATAACAATGTAGCAATTAGCATTAATCTAGTAGGATTAAATCTCCAATCTTTATATACTCAAGCTCCAAACTTGGTTGTTTTTCAAACTTGCAACATTTGTAATTAGCTTGTAATGTGATAAAACAGATGTGCCAAACATCATGAATTTATGTCTGTAATTTAGCCATATTATTCTTTCCCCCAACAAATCGCAATGATAAAAACAAAGCATCAATAATTCTTATATTTATTGTATCTATATTAGTTATAAACAAGAAGCATGATAGGAACAAAGTCCTATGCCACCTAGCACCTTATTATTCTCTCTTGTTTGTTTATTCTATAAGAAAGAATCAATTAGCCGACCCTTTATAATCTTTCACCACTATTTATATTAATTATCCATTTTGGTACAAACATCAAAGAAATCAATACAATCAACAATGGCTTCATCACTCAAATTCAATGTGTTTGTAGCATGTCTTTTGGTTTTAGTTGCAGTTGTTGCAGCTCAATATGGAGGTGGGCCCGACTATGATGCAAATGCTCCCTCTGCCTCTCCACGTAGCCTCAGCTATCCTACACCCATCATTGTTCTTCTTCCTTTTGTGCTTACTTTTCTTGCAGCCAAATTGAATGTTTAAATTTAATTTTATATAATCAAGTTGGTCCCTCTTTGTCTTATCTTATTTTCTATTTGTATTTATTGTTTTGATGGGCATCTTATTAAAGGACCATCCTTCATGTCATAAGTTTGTTGTTTTTATCTATTATTAATCATGTTAATTGTGTCCTTGAAATTATATTATGTAACCCAATAAATCTATTTCTGGCCATATATATTTATATTCCATTAGAGTTTTTTCTTTAAGATAGCTACTACATGTCCAAATTACGGTGAGATTAACACAATTACGACGAGTCTCTCCAAATTCAACATAAGGTATATTTCATAGTTTCAACAAAATTATGATAACACCGTAATTCTTTTTGCTAAAAAAAAACACCGTAATTTTTCCAAATTGATCACCATCAATCCAAAATATACTAAAATGTTTTTCATAGATATTAAGGGTGAAAGTCAGTAATCAAAATAACTTGGATATTATCAAAGGGTGATTTTTAATTTTGTGCTATAAATATATATTGATTAGAAGGAAAACATTCCATTAGGCAATACGTGCAGCATATGTACAGAAGACGTCACCCATTATGAATAATAGTCAAACGCGGTTTATCATAAATTTAACCTTGTATTATTTTTAATTAGTCTCTGCCTAACAAATGAGATTTATCCATATTATTATATAGAACTTTACAACAATCAATAATTCAACGTTCAAACTATATGTTTGACAATTGACGTAACATGGATAAGAAGTATGAAGTATATAAAGGATACACTTACATTCATAAACATAAACATATATTGATTAATCTTCAAGATCATAATTTAATCTACAAATCGGTGAAAATGTATGCAACAAGACTTCTTTCTATGTACAAAAAGAATCCTAGTGCTCTTTCAGACCCACCACCATCAGGGCCAAATTCAAGTTATCTTGTGATATTGGATGAGGAAGCTCAAACTTACTCTTGTTTTGGTTTGTCCAAGGACAATAGAATCAAGAATTTTCCTTTACCTCAGAACAAAAATGTAACCATAACATATTCATCAGGTGAAAACACCCACAGTGAAGAAGCTATGTTCATTCCAGTATTGAATCAACCATTGTCTTCGAATCGATACTATGTTATAAGAAGGAAGGGAAAGTATCAAGGGTATGTATTTATTTATTTAATCATTTTCTTCATAATTTTTGTACAAGTTTTTCCCTGCCATCCCAACAGAGAATATTGTAATATGAGACATAATTATATTTTTGTTGGTAATTAACTTTCATGGTTAAAATTAATTGTGAAATTTTAATTGATTTCAGCCAAGCTAGTACAAGTTCAAAGGAAGAGGACATAACCACATGTTTATGTTGTAGTTTTGTCCATGATGTTAAACCAAAACCTTTGGAGCCCTTCAGTGATTATCAACAGGTAGAAATAATCAAAAAAGGTTATGGTTTTCGCGCAAAATCAGTTGCCTCTGATGGAATTCCTCCTGGTTTATTGAGGGAAAAAGGGTGGACACTTTATGCTAGCACTCCCCGCAACTACCATTTAAGCCAAGCTTTAGGCTCAAATGATTCCTTGCGTTCCAAGCTACCAAATTTCAACTTTTCAATTTTTAATGATTTTTCTGAATCAGTGGTTGTTGGAAAGTGGTATTGTCCATTTATGTTTGTGAAGGAAGGAATGAATTTAAAGGAGCAGATGAAGATGTCAGTGTTCTATGAGCTAACACTTGAGCAAAGATGGGAGAAGATTTTTTCAAAGGAAAATAGTGGAGAAGGTGATGTGCTTGTAGATGTTGCTATTCAAACAGAAGTTGCTAAGGTTGAAGGAAAGGATGCTGTTTGGGATGAAAATAGATTGGTCGATGGAGTTTTGTGGTTTAAGAGTGTTGAAGAGAAAAATGTTGGATTGAGTTTGGAAGTTGTTGAAGGAATGAAATGGGAACAAGAAAGATTTGGATGGATTTCTGGGAATGGAAGACAAGTGAGAGTAACAAAAGTTGAAGAGTTTGATGGAACAAACAAATGGAAGAAATTTAGTTGTTATGTGCTGGTTGAAAGTTATTCATTGAGGAGAATGGATACAAAATTGGTTCTTACTTATGATTATAAACACTCACATCAAATTAGGAGCAAATGGGAATGATGATTTTCTCAAACATTTGTTTTCTTCTGAATTGTGTACTTCAATATTTAGTTCTTGTTATTCATTATTATACTATGTACAACTCATTTATTTTGTTAGAGCCGACACATTTTGGCTTCTTTATTTTGTGTATGCAAATAAATTTATTATATTTGGAGAATAAATAAAAGGGTACTCCGATCCATTACATGAAATTATTATCCTTATTAGTTCTCTTTTGTTTGTTTAATCCATAAGAAAGAATCAACTGGCCGAACATGTATAATCCTTTTTGACTATCTATATTAATTAGATACCCACTTTATTACAAAACATCAAAAGAAATTCATATCACAAAATTGCACAAATTCAGCAATGGCTGATCATAACTCAAATTCGATGTGTTTGTAGATTTTCTTTTAGTTTTAGTTGCAGCTATCCTAGCCATCATTGTTCTCTTTCCTTTTGTGCTTACTTTTCTTGTGTTTAAATTTAATTAACAAACCTCCCTCTTTGTCTTATATTCCTATTTTTATGTAATTATTTCAATGGCCACAATTTTTATGCCTGATTAAAGGATCATCTTTAATTTCCTTGAAGTTATACTCAAACAATAAATAACTATTCCGGTCAAAAAATAAATATTTGTATTTCTAAGTTTATATTCCATTCGAGATAACTTTGATTTTGTTAATGATCAAAGGGGTTATTTTAAATTTTGTTCTATAAATATATATATATATATATATATATATATATATATATATATATATATATATATATATATATATATATATATATTGATTAGAAGGGAATTTGTTAGGAGTACAAGTCTGAAAAAATATTCAATTCAAAAGATTAATCTATTAGCCAGAAATCGACATAAGAGAGCATGCATATACTCCAAAATGATAAACGTAGCTTTCACCACCGCCTATGTGGATATCATTGGTAGCTTTTACTCCACGACACTTTACTTGGTTATACTACACGCCAAAACCCTTCACTTAGCAAAATGAGCATAAATTCTAAAAGAAAAACTCAACCAAGAATGATCTGCTATATATCCTTCAACAAAAATACTCCTCGTGATTTTATTTTTTTTAGGTATCCTCATGATATTGTTGTCGCCATCTCCATTGGTAGTGAAAAATCACATATGGTCTCCCTTCTATTGTGGGTCGCAGTGAAAAAGATATTTTTACATGCCTAGAGGATAGAATTTCGAAAAAAAATGCCAATCCTGGAGTTCTCTCTCCCCCCTCGGGAAAAGAGATTCAAATAAAGTCGGTTGCTTAGATTGTCCCCTTATAGTATGTGAGTGTTCCTCATCCCATCCTCGTTGTGTGACGAAATTGAGAGGCTGCTTAACTCTTTCTATTGGGGTTAAAAGAAATGGAAATGCTAACCGGCGCCCCTGAGACACTGATTAAGGAAGCAAATATAGTATTATTGCATTAAAACTTGTGTAATAAATTCCTCAAAAGTGTAAAAAGTGTTGTTTTCAACTTAAAACTGTTTTTATGACTACCTTAACCAGCGTTATGGGGCCACTGGTTAGCATGACCTTAAAAGAAAAATTGTCGTAGAGGTATTAATTGGATGTGTTGGAACAAACTTACTCTCTAGAGAAATCAAGGTGGTCTTGGTTTCCGTAATATGGAAACCTTTAATTTCTCTATGCTCGGTAAGGAAGGTTGGAAACTCTTGAACAGCTCTACCTCTTTACTTACTCGCATTCTTAAAGTTAGATATTTTTTTGGCAAAATTTATTGGAAGTTGACCTTGGTTATAACCCAAGATATACGGGACTGGATTCTCTGCAGAAAATGCAAAGTCCAGTGAAATCATGACCATTGAAAAAAATTAAAGCATAGACAATTAAATGCAGAAATTAGGAGAGATAAAGTGTTCAATGGTATTGATGTTGACACTGCAGAAAACTGCAGAGATTTACACTGCAAAAAATCCATTCCCAAGATATACATGGAGGAGCCTTTGGAATTCTCAATCTCTAATTACGTTGGGCCAAAGATGGAAGATTGACCATGGTACTAAAATTAATGAGTGAAAGATGCCCCAACTTGAGGATGTCACAATACATGATCTATTGTCTCCCAACCTTAATTCATGGAATGAAGAATTTATCAATTCGATATTTGATTCGAGTGATGCAACTGCAATTTTTAGCACCCCCTCTATGCTTGTGGTAGTGACGAGAAATGTGTTTGGAAGGCGACCAATGATAGTTCTTACTCGGTGAAGACGACATACAAACTATGTATGGATATTGTAACTGCGGTTTCTGCTGTCAATAATAATGTAGATTGGGGTACCATCTTGAACATTAAGATTCCACTTAGGTTCGCATCCCTTGTGATGAATCATGCGTTTGAGATGTGTTTTTATAGAATCAACAAGACAGTTTCTCCTTGGTCAATAGGACTGGAAGTGTTGCAATGTCAACCCCATAGAAGTTGAAGTTGTAGGCCTTCTAGAAACTATCAAAGTGGAAATTTCTAGAGATATGCAATAGTGTTCGAATTGGATTATCAGCCTGTTGTGGATGCAATCTATCTTCCTTGTATTCCTTATAACGAGCTAAGGGATATTATCTTTCAATGTAAAACTATTTTATCTTCTCATTCCGACTTTGCGGTGTCAGTGACATACCGCATACTTTATACCATGATTATTGATGAGATGAATTATTTTCTCCTTTGATAAAAAAAATGTGAAAGGACCATTAGACATAAATATAAATTTTTAGACAAGATAACTCAATGTTAAGGTCAAATCTGAATTATCTGATTGGTCAAATATATTATTTTTATACATACTTCTCTTTTTCTTAACAAAACGAATAGCAATGCTCAAAAACCAACTCTTTAGGTAACAATTCATGCACTAATTCACCACATTTGAGTTAAAATAGAAAGCATATTTTCATCCCTATAACGTTCAGCGGAACTCAAACAGCAAGAGTTGTGAAGTATGGTACAACATGCTCACTGACGAAATTGGACAACTTGGGAACTAAACTAACCATACACGGGCAGTGGGGTAAAGCAGAAGACAAATAATGGGCAAAGAGCTAATAACAAATTAAAGATAGTGTAATTCGTGTCTTGCTTATGGAAAAGAGTGTTTAGTGGCTGAGTTTAAAAGATTTTGAGTGACTATTGACTTGCCATGTGGCATTCATATTAGTCTTGTTGACCACCTGAGAGTTCTACACAATTAATAAATAGCAACATCAAACCATGATAAACACCTAATTACTCAGCAAAAAAATGCACCTTCTCTCCCTCATTAGAAGAGAAATCAGCTATCCAACCTTCCTCGTTGTGACGAGCCAGCATCACTGTCACCAGAAGCACTAAACCTTTCATTAATATTCAACTTTACGCTTCCATCTTGAGGAGGGGTTCACTTAACAATGTGGCGATTAATGTGGCTCATAATAGAAATTATATCACTACAAATAATATGTAATATCCCAAAACTTTGAATACTATTTAGTGTCAATTATAAGTGATCCTAAATGTGTTAAAAGAATTATTAGTAGTTTAGAAATAAATTAGAACCAGAGACTTGAAGGTATATTGGTAATTAGACGTAAGAATATGATGTCATGTTAGTCATTTGGCATATGAAGTCAGCCATATAAATAGAGAAAAGCCACACTTAAGAATCATAATTTACTATTCCTCTTCCCATCTTCCTCTCTGTAACGACAGCGACAACATAACCATAATCCATAAGGAAAACTCACTTTCACTCCCCCACTTTATCAATCATACATGCAAGCTTATAAACCATATAGTTTCAGCCCCTTCCTTAACTTTAGAAAGCTTATGGAAGAAGAGAATCCATGGGAGAAGAATAAGATTGAAGAAAAGTTAGGGTTCCAGAAGATGAAGAGAAATTGGGGAAAAGCTTGGGTAAAGAACAAGGGGAAGGCATTAATTAAGAGCAGAGAAAGATCAAAGTGTTAGCATGACCCTATGTTTTATCCCAATTTGGGAACTCACTGAGATCATAGTTTCTCGTCCCGCTCTGTTTAATCATTTTCAGATATAAGCCATTTTGGAGTCAATCGGAGCCAGATCTCAAGAGTCTAGGTTTAGGATACTCGGTTGAAATTTTATCATTACTCACAATTTTGTAAAAGGATGCCAAATTCTATTTAAGTCATATTTCAATTTCAAGATTTGTGTTTACAATTATTTTCTGACGTGAAAGACTTTTATAGGAAACTTTCAGTTTTAAATCCTTGGTCGTTACAAATGATATCAGAACAGGTCGGTTCATTTCGGCATGTACGTCAAGTCTAGAATGTGATCCGGTTAGGAATGTCAGTATGTCGTTCTGTTGTTTGCGGTTGTTTCAGATTCTCAGCAAGATTTAGTGAGTAGGTCGCTCATGTAATCGAACTGAGAATGGGGAATGACAAGCACTCAGTAGAACATTTTCGTCCTGCTTTTGAAAAATGATTTTTATCATAGTGCTGACATTGTCTTAGTTACTCTCTGGGCTGCAGAAGAGACAAGTAAACTAAGTTATTCAACACTAGAAGGTTTCAATATCTTAATTGTATTGCAAGTTTTCTTGAAAACTAGTTTTATTGTAGCATTTTCTACGAATGTTTTGTAAGACTATATAAGCTTTGTTAGACTAGATGATATATTATATAGTTTTCTAAAAGGATATATTATTGGTGTTTTTGCAAATCATGTAATTTTGTAGGTAGTAGCACAGAAGTAGTGATTGTTAGATTTAGGCAACTGTACCAAATCGTTTACCAAGTAATAAAGTGATAAGTAGAGTATCGTATCCACAAGGATTGTCGTTTCAACAAAACAATTTGCGTTACTTATTTGGGAACAATAAAATAAATAAAAGATAAGGGTTTAGAGTTTTGCAATTTATTTGTTTGCAATGGAGCAAAGTTTACTTGTTTTGATTGCAGACTGTTAGCGGCGGTTAGGATTCTTCGAATCCACTCTATTTAATTGTTGGAATCACGTAACGATCAAGTCTTATTCATGCTATTAATCGTTATCTATCTAAGTGATGAGTTCGTGGGGTTTTACTACCTATCAGCTGTCGAGTTGCACCTGCTGATCACACGGGTAGGTACGTGTGGGGTCTTACTCTCTCAGAGATGTGGGTTCATTCCCCTCCAGATGTCGAGTTATACCTGCTAATCACATGGGTGGGTACGCGTCGGGTCTTACTCTCTCAGAGGTATTTGAAACATAGACTTGAATTAGCGTTCCTAAATTTCCAAAGGTGTGATCCCAATGTTCTTAAAGGTTCCCTCAAACGGGCAGCTCTACAAACGGGCAGCTCTATCGGCGTCTACCTTAACAAGGTTCGAGGAGAATGAAGCTACTGGGTTGATTTAAGTCGTGAAGTCACTTGTTTCCCTAATTACTAACTAGTTACTTCCTGATTGGAGTAGGTTTGCACCAATATTAGGTATGTCACCTCCCTAAGTACCTTTATCTCAGGGTTATGCTCTATGGCTTATTTCCCTAGTTACTACTTAGTTACTTCCTGATTAAGACAGGTATAAACCAATATTAAGTATGCCACCTCCATAAGTGCCTATGTATCAGGGTTATGCTTCAGAGGAGACAAATCTTATGCACGACAGTAACATTAAATAGCATAAAGAAAATAATTGAATAAAGACTTTAAATTAAATAAATTATCCAACAACCAGAATAGAGGTTCATCTTAGAACACTAGCCTAAAAAGATTCAGTTACTCATGGTAACTAAAGACAAATTACAAAAGAAATAAAACATACCCTAGAGAAACTTGGAGTGAGGAGAGAAAAACTCCTCCCTGAAAGCTCATAATGCTTGCCTTCCTCTTGAACTACTTCGTTCTGAAATGAGAAATTATGAATGAAAGGCATGGTATTTATAGGGAGAGTTTCCACCTGGAGATGGGCTCAAAAACTGGCCTTTTTCCACTTAAAAGTAGCAAAAATCAGTTCTGGCTCGCATTTTGCAATGCTCGGGGCGCATAGGCAAAGCTCAGGGCGCATGAGAGTGCAGAAAATTCACTCTCGGGGTGCCTACCCCATGCTCGGGGCGCCTATGAGTGCGTTCTGAGGCTTAAATCTACATTTCTTCGTCCTTTTGGGTGTTTGCTTCCAAATAAGATGTCTTGGGACCTGGGAAAAGAATTTCTCCCTCTGTAAAGTCTTCTCAGACCTCTTGAATCTTCATTCTTGATCTTCCCAAAGTCTTCACAAGTATTTAGACATCTTGCTTTGTCAATTTGCATGATTTCTTCGTGAATTACATCAAAACACCCTAAAATTGCTATGTTTCGAGGAGAATAGAATTACAGACTCAAATATAGAAAACATTACAAATGTTCCAAAATCATAAGCAATTACTCTAATACTCCTCTATTCTGAATGTAAAACCTACTGAAAATGACTGAAAAACATGCTAAGAATAATGTAAGATGGTCTGTCATCAAGTAGTATTGTTTTTGAATTAGGAAATATGAATTTTTTTAGAGTAGCTCAGCAGGAACTCAAAAATGTTAGATAGACCACGGAATTTCAGGGACAAAATACATTTTAAGGCGTAGAATGTAATATCCCAAAACTTAGAATACTATTTAGTGTCAATTATAGGTGATCCTAAATGTGTTAAAGAATTATTAGTAGTTTAGAAATAAATTAGAATTAGGGACTTGAGGGCATATTGGTAAATAGATGTAAGAATATGATGTCATGTTAGTAATTTGGCCTATGAAGTCAGCCATTTAAACAGAGAAAAGCTACACTTAAGAATCAAAATTTACTATTCATATTCCCATCTTCCTCTCTTCAACAACAACAATAACATAATCATAATCCATAAGGAAAACTTGCTTTCACCCCCCCCCCCCCCCCCCCACTTCATCAATCATACATGCAAGCTTATAAACCCTATAGTTTCAACCCCTTCCTTATCTTTAGAAAGCTTATGGAAGAAGAGTAACCACGGGAGAAGAATAAGATTGAAGAAAAGTTAGGGTTCCAGAAGATGAAGAGAAATTGGGGAAAAGCTTGGGTCAAGAACAAGGGGAAGACATTAAGAGCAGGGAAAGATCAAAGTGTTAGCATGACCCTATGTTTTATCTCATGTTAGGAACTCACTAAGATCGTAGTATCTCATCCCGCTCTGTTTAATCGTTTTCAAGTATAAGCCATTTTGGAGTCAATCGGAGCCGGATCACAAGAGTTTAGGTTTAGGATCCTCAGTTGAAATTTTAACCTTACTCGCACTTTTGTAAAAGGATGTCAAATTCTATTTAAGTCATATCTCAATTTCAAGACTTATGTTTAAAATTATTTTCCGCCGTGAAAGACTTTTATTGGAAACTTTCAGTTTTAAATCCTTGGTCGTTACATAATATTTATAGAATGAAGGACATTTTGGGTTTTTCAATATTTGTCTCCAAGAGTTTGATTATTTCTGAAGCACCAAATAGTTATTGCAAGGTTGTGAAGCTGATGAAATATGGATGATTACTCTATGTATTTGCTGCCAAACTAACTTCAATGGATCACAATCCCTAAGGCACTGAAGCACATCTTCATAATGGATTCCACATCTCTAATAGGAGAAGTTGCAAATTGAAATGATGCAAGAGTTTGTTAGTGGGAATCGAATTGTGCATGCAAAACCAAAGGAAATGTCGCACCTTAGCTGGTATCGACAACTTCCAAATCCAATGCCAACTTTTATTATGATTTCACTCACTACAACGGTATTGAAGCTAATTGTATGTTGTAGAGCCAGAACACATGCCTGGTTGAGCAACTATCATGTTGAGCTCATTTGGAATCATTGTCATCAATTTATTTCAATCCCACGAGCCAGCAAAACAAACTTCCTTATATTGTAATTGAGTATCTAAATGTTGACAAAATCAACTGAAGGACAAAGCTCTTCTAGCCGCGTCCGGTTATCATACCAAAATGATAAGGATCTGTGACCGATATGGTATTAAGTTGTGTCCCAAAGCTTCCAATGTCTTTAAAATTCTTCTTCAGATGTGAGAAATGTTTCCTTTAACTTTCATGCTCCAAATGTCGTCACCTTTAATGTACTTGTGAGATAGAACCCTCGACCAAAGTTTCTGAAGATCATAAAGTAGTTTCCAAACTAACATTTCAAGAAGAGTTGTCTTCAAGAAAAAAAAATCTTTTTAAAAAGAGCAATTAGAGAGTTTAGCTTCCTTAATAGTGAAGCCTTCAACTTTCTTATGGGAAATAACAAAAGACCACTTGGCTCTATATTATTTCCTATTAGTTGTTAACATTGAAAATATATACAATCAACTTTACTCTTTTTTATAACAATGAATTTGACTTTAAAGTGTTATCTAACTCAATTTTTTTTTTTACTAAATAGCTTTCGTTAATTTTTTAATTTATATTTTTATAAGTAAAATTATGGTTATTTTTTTCTTAATCAATTTAAGATATTAGAAATAAAAATAAACTTCATTACTAGTAAAAAAAATGTATATGCTTTATTATATTTCATGTCACCTCCCAAAAAGATGCTTAGATTCGGTTATATATATATATATACTTCATTATATTTCATGTCACCTGCGTGGCTCATCTGAATCCATGAGAAGCTCTGCTCTTGAGAGTATTTGAAATATCTGTGTTATATTAACATCAAAATTCAGACAACACTAGCTATATATGTATTTACCTCTATCTCTTATTTATTTTTTTTGTCTTCTACAGTTTACACATGTTTTCAAAATAAATACATAACTACATGACACCGTAGTCAGCATCAGAATTCCTAATTAGGGAACTTCCACCTTACCAATTTGCGTTACTCTAAATACTTACCAAGATTAATGCTAGGACTACTAAGTCAATGAACAGTGGTATTTTTTTTTATTTTTTTTATCAAGTAACCTAGTAGTTAGAGCTCACACATTTTAAATGTGGAGAAGTGGGGTGTCCGGGATGCGAACCCCGACCCCTGCATATAATATGCAATATCTCTACCAACTGAGCTAAGCTCACGGGGATAAACAGTGGTATTTTTATATTGAACCAACTGTATATATTCTATAAAAATAGTATCCCATTAATTAGGCGACAAAGACATGCACATGCATATATTGAATTCTTTTACCCACTCACGCAGTTTATCATAAATAATGCAATCAATAAAGGATTACACATGCATTCAAAATCATATATATGTATATGCATATAATATTTTTTTAATCTTCAAAGTCATATTTTAATTTATTTATTGAAAATGTATGCAACAAGACTCCGTTCCATGTACAAAAGAAATCCTAGTGCTCTTTCAGATCCACCACCATCAGGGCCAAATTCAGGTTATCTTGTGATCTTTGATGATGAAGATCAAACTTCTTCTTGTTTTGGTTTGTGCAATGACTATACAATCAAGAAATTTCCTTTGCCTCAGGACTACAATTTAACCATGGAATATTTAATAGGTGAATACAACCCTAAAGAAGAAGCTATGTTCCTTCCAGTATTGAATCAACCATTGTCTTCAAATCGCTACTATGTTATAAAAAGGAAGGGGAAGTATCAAGGGTATGTATATTATGAAACCATTTTTCTATATCAACCATTGTCTTCATTTGTAGCTCATCTATTTCCTATAAATTTCATTTCATGCTAATCACCCCTCCTAAATTTCATTTCATGCTAATCACCCCTCCTTTAAGGTTTCAAGAATCTCCCACCTTTAAGTGTGGAGAAGTGAAAAACCCTTTGCATTCAATAATGATATATTGACGAGGGTGAATCAAACCTAAAGCTTAATGTGATACACACGCTTGCAAATTAATTGTTCATAATTTTTTTTTAACTCCATCTTCTTCTTTGTTCAACTTTTTTGCAGTATCCTAACAGACGATCCAGTAGAAAATTCAACTGAAACAATTATATTTTCTAGAATTTTAAATTTCTTAAATAACAGTTATAAATTGAAGCATTTATCTAATAGCTTAAGTATTTCATGTTATTCTTTTTTGTTTATACTAAGTATTTAATGTTATTCGTTTTCTTAACAATTTTCATATTCAAATAATATTTCAAAAACATGTTTGGATTTTGTGGGAGTTTGGCAGAATAACTATGGCACCGTAATTTTGTTGAAGCTACAAAATTTAGTTACTGCTAAAATTTTGGTAGGTTAACAATGTGATAAAACTTTAACGATAATATATTGATGAGTAATAGTGGTTGTTTCTAAATTAATTTTGAAATTTGAATGGAATTAATTCAGCCAAGCTATCACAAGTTCAAAGAAAGAGGACAAGAAGGGTACATGTTCATGCTGGAGTTCTTCTGTTCATCATGTTAAACCAAGACCATTGGAACTCTTCAGTGATTATCAACAAGTTGAAATAACCAAGAAGGGTTATGGTTTTCGTGCAAAATGTGTTGCCTCTGATGGAATTCTTCCAGGTTTATTAGGTGGACAAAGCTGGGCACTTTATGCTAAGACTCCCCATAATTACCATTTAAGCCAAGCTTTAGGCTCATATGATTCCTTGCGTTGTAAGCTACCAAATTTCAACTTTCTATTGTGTAATGATCGTTCCGAATCAGTGGTTGTTGGAAAGTGGTATTGTCCATTTATGTTTGTGAAAGAAGGAATGGAATTAAAGGAGCAGATGAAGATGTCAACGTTCTATGAGCTAACACTTGAGCAAAGATGGGAGAAGATATTTTCCAAGGAAAATGAAAATAGTGGAGAAGGTGATGTGCTTGTAGATATTGTTATTCAAACAGAAGTTGCTATGGTTGCAGGAAAATATGATGCAGTTTGGGATGAAAATAGATTGGTTGATGGAGTTTTGTGGTTTAAGAGTGTTGAAGAGAAAAATGTTGGATTGAGTTTGGAAGTTGTTGAAGGAATGAAATGGGAACAAGAAAGATTTGGATGGATTTCTGGGAATGGAAGACAAGTGAGAGTAACAAAAGTTGAAGAGTTTGATGGAACAAACAAATGGAAGAAATTTAGTTGTTATGTGCTGGTTGAAAGTTATTCATTGAGGAGAATGGATACAAAATTGGTTCTTACTTATGATTATAAACACTCACATCAAATTAGAAGCAAATGGGAATGATGATTTTCTCAGAAAATTTACTTAATCTTTGGTTAACTTCTCATTTGTGTAATTAGAAAAATACTAGAAATCTTAACGAGTGTTTTGGGACATTGTTTAAGAACCTTAAATAGTATGTTTTTATCAAAATTAGTGTATTCAATGCATTAGAAATTGTAATGTTTGACTTTTTTATTAAATAATTTCTAAATTTAGGATCCTTAAAGAGTGCCCCGCAGACACTCGTTTACAAGACTCATTAAATATTTATTTCATGTTATTATGTATTCTTAATCTTTGGTTTGCTTCTACACATTGATGTTAAAGCCACGACATTTTGGTTCTTCTATATTGTGTTTCTAAGAGGTGGTGCAACTTCTATATATATGTTTTTATATAAGCAAAATAAAAAGTTAATATATTTATAAAGGTACTTCAGTCCATTATTTACATTAATTTCGCATTTTGGTACAAAACATTAAAGAAATTAACATCATCAAAGTGTACTCAGACATGGTTTCACAACTCAAATTTAATGTGTTTGTAGCCACAATATAGAGGTGCTAGCTATCATTGTTCTCCTTCCTTTTTGCTTGCTTACTTTTCTTCGACCAAACCAAGGATCTTAACTAACTATTTTCTATCTCACTTAGCTTCCTATTTTTGTGTGTTATTAATGTTTAAGTGGCCATTTGTTTGTGACTAATTAAAGGATCACAAGGTCATCCTTCATTGGTTTATGTTAATTTGTTGGGATTATTAATTAATCAATTGGTGTCCCTGAAACAATACTCATGTAATGTACTCCATCGCAATTGTTTGGTACTTAATGTTTTCCAATGCTTCGTGGATGAAAGTCATTAAGAAAAATAACTAGGGTTCAGTAAATGATCAGAGTAGGAAAATATCTAGGATCCTGTAAATGATAGAGTAAATATGTATTTGGTCCTTGCAAATATATCATTTTTTTTATTTAGTCTTTGTATTTTTTTATTTTAGTTTAGTGCTTACAAATATATTTCTTTCGCGTCCTTATTCTTTTGCTTTAACCTTTGCAAATTAAATTGATTTATATTATAATTGGTCTCTGTAATATTTAGAATATTTGCTTTTAGTTCCTACGTCATTAATAGGGAATAAATCACTAAAATCAAATAGTTTACGTATTACAAACATCAATTCCAATTGGAGATCAAACCAAAAAGTGGTATATTTACAAAAACAAATTATATATTTAAATCTAAATTAAATTATGGGACCAAACTTGACCAAAAAAAAATATTATGGGTCCAAAAAAGTTTATTAAAATAGGAGATCAAACCTTCATTTTTTTTTAAAAAAATAGGACTAATAATACATCTAAGCCAAATATTATTTTACATTTTATCATAAAAAATAAACTATATTCTCTATTATGAGTAATAAAAATTCAAAAAAAATAAATTTTATTTCGTCGACTTTTTTTTTAAATAAGATTTAGTTAATATAATTCTAAATGATAGAAAAAAAAAATTTCCTTAAAAAACAACTCTTTTAACTATTAATTATGCGATAACAACATGCATGTGCGTGTATTGAAGAAGTTACCCACTCTGAATACTATTAGGGGTCGTTTGGTGCGTATGATATGATAGAGACATGATAGGATAAATAAATGGATAAGGATAGGATAAGATAGTGACAAGATAACATTTATCCTATCACGTGTTTGGTACACATTTGATAAAAAAGATGATAGCATTATTTTATCATATCCTGTGTTTGGTGCGCACTTTCTATTGACATGATAAAAAATATATTCTATTTAAATTACGAAGTTCTCCTTGTGAAACAAATTCTTACTTTTTATGAAGAAAAAAATAATAATTTTCATATTTTTAATTGACAATAAAAAAATAATAAGTAATTAAATAATCTCATATAATTGCAAAAAAAAAAATCACAAACAAAAAATTACCACTAAAATAAGTAAAAATCAATAAAGAAATATATCGACGAAATGAAATTTGTATCAACTTTAAATTGTCATACGGATAAGTAGCAATAAAACAACGAAGCAACAGAACAATGATAAAGCAACAAAATATTGTCAAACATTTTCAGCGAATAACACAAAAATTATTGCGCCAATGACTTCACAAAGGCAAGACGAGCAGCAACATTAGCACAGCCCCAAAATATATGAAGACGGTGTGGCACTGATAAAATTTTGTCTGCAGCAGCAAAACGCTCTTGTTCTGTTAACTCCATTTTCTCCAATTCCGCAATAACATTTCTGGAATCATCAATCACATCTTTGCCGAAACCTAGACGATTTGCAGCTTCACACAATCGTTCTGAGCTTTTTTCAAGTATACTCCCAAAAGTTTGTCCTAGCTCAGATATACTCTGAGCAATTATATTTGCTCCTTTGTTTCTTTTTCTAGATTGGATTTCCATTTGGTCAATCTTTCTTTTAGATTGATTAATAGAAAGCGACTGTGAGATTTCTTCTTCCTTCTCCTCGTCATTAAGTTGTTGTTCTTCTTCTCTATCGATCTCCTCAACATTGTCAGCAGAAGGAGCAGCACCTTTACCAGTAGCACGATCTTTTCCAAAAGCATGACCAAGTTTGTCAAAAAGTGGGATTGGAGCATACCTATAATCTTTTGCATTTGGGTGACTCTACACAAGAATAAAAAATATATGTTTATAAGTAATCAAAAGTAGAAAACAAAAACATTAAAAAAATATATTGATAAACACTAACCTTTACATACTCCTTCCAAACTTCATCACTATCCACCTTAATCATTTTTGTCTCTTCATTCCAACCAAATCCACTTTGGTTTAACATATCATAAATTATTCCATAAAGTGTCCTTAGCCTCTTCATAGCCGATTCAATATGCGGTTTTACCTTAATTCCACATCCAGGAAACTTCTCCTCCAACTTTGTCTCAATTGTTTTTAGGGTATGTGATTTGAATTGTCCGTTGTCACATCTTTGACCTTTGTTCACAGCTTCAATTAGTATATCAAGTAATGCTTCATCCTCCAGTTCAGACCATTGTCTACGATCTCTCTTTCGCTTGTTGGTTTGTTGCATGTTGTTCTCAGATTCCATTCCTATGATATTACCAAATTATCAATCACAAAAACACGACCGGCTATCAAAAAATATGCAACATTTAAACAATATCAATGGTAAAATTAATCAAAATACGGTGCTCATTTAGTTTCAGCACAACATCAAATCACCATGTAAAAGTGGAAAGAAATCAAAGCAGGAAAATAGACAATCAAACCAAAAAAATATACAATCAAACCATAATAGTAGACCATTTTCAAATAGATCAAAGTGTGACCAACCAAGTCTAACTCCATATTGAAATCATAAATAAATAAACTATAAACATGAAAGCAATAATAGTGAAGAAGAACAACAACGGCTGAAATAACTTCTTATTTTTTATATAGCCACTATATAAAAAGTTATATTTTACCTATTATAGTGAAAGCATATACATATAAATTCGTGAAAAGCATATATATATATATATATATATATATATATATACACAACAACGTGAAAGCAAATATAAATTTGTTAACTTAGCCACTATATAAAAAGTTATACAGCAATAATAGTGAAGAAGAAGAACAACAGCTGAAACGTGAAAGCCGTATTATCAAACATGAAGCTTTATGGTATAATTCACTCTAAAACATAAGCTTATGGTATAATTATATGAAAGCCGTATAATTTTCACACCATTTATATGATTAAGCTTTTTAACCTAAATTTGAAGCCATTCATTCACAGCCGCATTCATTCCATGGATATGATTAAGAAGAAGAACGGTAACTTCACTCTAAAACAAACAATAACTGCAGTCGTATTATCAATTCAGAGCCGTATTATCAATTCATGTTGTTTTCCCCTCCAAAACTGCAGCCATATTCTACATGAAGGTTTTGAAAGAGAGAGAGAGAGAGAGAGAGAGAGAGAGAGAGAGAGAGAGAGAGAGAGAGAGAGAGAGAGAGAGAGAGAGAGAGAGAGAGAGAGAGGGGATCACGGGAGAGAAGAGTCGAGAGAGATGGACCGGAGAGAAAAACGTGAAAGCGGCTGTGAAACGATATACGCGTTTCTAATCCTATCAGGTTTGTAACCCACCAAAAATTAAGGATTAAAATAACAAAGGAGTAGTGGGATATGATTAGAAATAGGTTAAACTTATCCTTTCCTGTTGGCGCACCAAACAACGGATTGAGTCACGATAGGATATTCTAATCATATCATGTCTCCTTATCCTGCACACCAAACGGGCTCTTAAATGCTCATCCATATTCGATATCAACACTACTCTCTGCCTCACAAATGACGGTTAATTATCTGTATTATTAAATGAAAAATTGACAATAATTTAATCATTGGTTATCCTTTCAAAGTTCAAACTACTTCGTTCGTTCCTTTATAATTGTCACTTTTGTATAAAAATTTTGTTTTTAATTAACTGTCATTTGCAAAGTTCAATACATCATTAAACATTGTTTTACCTATATTACTCTTAAATATTTATTAGAAAGAGAAATATATGAAATGAAATATTAAATGATTAAGGTTATTATAAGTGTCGCGTCGAATTTCGGATATCAAGCTATTGACAAGTGTTGAATCACTAATTTTAAATCACGACTGAACTTTTAATTTTTCGGGGAAAAAGGGGAAAAAGTTCTAAATTACCACATTTTAAAGATTTTGGGTTCGGGAGTCGATTATGCGAGGGGAAGGTATTAGCACCCCTCACATCCGTTGTACTCAACGGGAACCTCCTAGTTAGCTAAGGCTAGAATGTTTTTGAAGTTTTGCTTGCATGCTTGAATATATAAAAGGGAAAAAGAAAAAATATATAAAGGGAAAAAGAAAGTTTTTTATTATTGTGCTTGACAAGATATAAATCTTGCTCCTACGTATCTCCCGGTGCGATGGAGAATTCAAAGCTACGTAGTTCTTTGTAGCAAATGTTTGTGTGTTGGTTGATTTTAATTATAAAAAATGATTTGATTGCGCTCGGGCGAAAAAGTTTGATTAAAAAGGAAGTGTGGTCTACTATCGTTGTATGGATAGCTTAATGAAGACCGTTAAATATTTTACCTACTACCGTTGTGATGGTAGCTTAATGAAGGTAAAAAGGATTTGATTAAAAAAAAAGGACGGACTCGCACTCTGGCGATGGTATCCGTTTGAAAACGCGCAAAGGCGTGAAATGTTTGAGTTGACCACGGGGGCCAAGAAAGGTTTAAAATGGTCACGGGGGACCAAGAAAATGTTTGATGTATTTGATTTGTTTTATGTTTTGAAAATAGAATGACGATTGTCCGAACGACGAGACATACGTCAAGCATTCGTGCAACCGGGGAATGGAGAGACATACGTCAAACCATTCCTTTTTCATTCAAGTTTTTGTTGAAACTTAAAGAAATCCCAAAGTAGTCAAAACATTTGGTTATTGAAACTCATAAAAAAGAATGAATGAGTTTGTGAAAATTGAACAAGTGTTGTTTAAGTTTGTGAAATGAACAAGTTTTTTATGAAAAAAAATGCACAAGTTTGAAAAGTGCATAAGTTCGGCTCAAGTTCAAGCTTGATTTTGAAAAATGAACAAGTTCGGCTCAAGTTCAAGTTTGATTGAAATTCATGAACAAGGTTGTTGTTCAAGTTTGGTTTTGAAATTTAATGAACATAGCTTGTTGCTCGAGTTTGATTTTTGAAATTTAATGAACATAGCTTGTTGCTCAAGTTACTCAAAATTGTTGCTCAAACTTGTGAAATTTCCAATAACATGCAAAAAACCTTGTTATGCTTCTGGACCAAAATGAGTTTTAATCCTCTTAGGTTCTGAATCTTTAGGTTAGAACCTCAAAAGATAACTTTTAGAAGCTTGAACTCAGAATCTGAGTTCTGTCATGATCGCAGAGCGACCTAAATATGGCTCTGCGAACCTGAGTTCTGTCATGGTCGCAGGGCGACCAGAACTTCGCTCTGCGAAGATGACAGAAACTTGAACTCAGAAGTTGCTTCTGAACTTCTGTTCAGAAGCTGCTTCTGAACAAGCTTCAGAACCTTAAGGGGATTGAAAAGCTTTTGAAATTAGCAAGAAAAGGAGTAAAACAACTCAGTTTACTGTTTTGCAAAATTTTTGATTTCTTTGAAGTTTCAAAAGTTGTTTTAGTGAAAAAATGATTTAAACAAACACTAATAAAACAACAAAATGCTGAATCAAAACAGGAATCAAAGTAAATGGTGGCAGTATGCAAATGAAATATAGAAGGTTAGAATAACTTACAAACTCCTAGCAATGGTTTGGGATGCAAGGAATAGAAAAGGACTTGAATGATTGTGATTTTGCAAAGTTGGAATGTTGAAGAGAATGGATGATAATAACACTGGTGTTTAGCTATTATCTCTCACTCTTTGTATGATGTTTAGGGAGGTTTTAATGCTGTTTCAATTGCTTGGTTACCTTGTGCTGGATTTGTAATGAAAGCAATATAATTTCCACTTAAATTCTCTTTAAAACTTGCTAAAAAGTTTCAGTTCTGGACTCAAATGAAAACTGCCTCAAATGTATGTCAAAGAGGGTTTGAAATGTGTAAAATTCACTGCTTTTGAACTGGTTTTTTCTTGCAGGAAGAACTGTGTTTGCTCTCTATGCAATGCATTGCTTAAATAGGCAAAAATGTGATGAAATGCAATGATGGAAAATCCCTAGAGCAGGCTGTTTTTGTGGGCTAAAAATCAGACTATTTGCTTTGCATTTAATGCAAAAGGGAAGAGATGACATTGCCTTGTAATCTTGGTCAAGACTTTGGCCAAATTCAGCAATCAAAGCAGCTGATTTTGACAGAAAAATGATGGAAAAGTGTGAAAAACAGGGCTGTTTGCAACTTGAGCTGCCCTTTGGGTTTGATCCATGCAATTATGAGAAGACAAGCAAGAAAAACGTGTGCTGCAATGTACAGAGGTTGGGAGAAACAAATGGAACAGGTGTGTTGTTGTGAGAAGGAAAGAAAGAAAGCTGAAACAAGGCAGCAGCTTTGTTCTTTGGGCAAGCAAAAAATGCAGCTATGTTTGACTGATTTTGGTGGAGAAGGAAGGAAGAAAAAAGAGCAAGCTGCTGGCTGGAAAGTGCAGGGTCAGTAGCAGGCAATTGGGAGGGATGAGAGCTGCCCAAGGGCAGCCAACTTGCTTGGCACATGCTTGGTTTGGCACAAAATCCTTCTTTCCTTGATTTTTATTGGCACATGCTTCCTTTCTTTCTTTGTTGAATTCAACAGCCAAAATTGATAATAACAGTAATAATAATAACAATAGATGATAATAATAAAAATCACAATAAACACAAAAGAAAGATAAATCAGAAACATCAAAAACTGCAAAAAATCGCAGAGTTCGCTCTGCGATTGTAACATCGCTCTGCGAAATCCCTCTCTTTTCCTTTTTTATTTTCTTTAAAATAAAACAATAAAACAAATAATAAAAATAATAATGAAAATAATAACAATAATAATGATAATAATAATAATAATAATAAAGATGATGATGATAATAATAATGATGAAAGAGATAATGATAGTAGTAATGGTAATAATAATAATAATAATAATAATAATAATAATAATAATAATAATAATAATAATAATAATAATGATAATGATAATGATAATAATAATAATATATAATAATAATAATAAAAACATTGATAAAAAGATATTAATAACATTATTAATGAAAAAAAGATAATAATAATAATAATAGTATTAATAATAATAGTAGTGATAATAGTAATGATAATATTAATAATAATAATAGTAATGATAATGATAATAAATATTAATAAATAAAAATCTAAAAATAAAGATGAAAGTAAAAAAGATAATAAAAGGTACCAGTAAGAAATTGAAAATTATAATGAAAATATAATAATACAAGGATAATAAACAACGAAACAATCTGACTAAAAATGGGTATGACAATCAGAAAAAAGAGATATTGTTGTATCAAAAGCAGTAAAAGTCTTTGTTGTATTAGGTTGTGGTACAAAGTCAAAAGTTGAGCAATTAAAAAAGAACACAGGTGAAATATATATTTGACATAACATGGATAAAAATGAAGCTCTTTAACAGGATCGATACATATGCATTTCAAAACCTATATATAGTATTATATATTATATATATATATATATCTATATATATAATATATACAAAACAACGGTCTTACAAGATCAATAGCTTAATTAGTAAATAAAAATGTATACAACAAGACTTCTTTCGATGGGCAAAAGGAATCCTAGTGCTCTTTCAGATCCACCACCATCAGGCCCAAATTCAAGTTATCTTGTGACATTAGATGAGGACTATTATTTTTCCCATCTTATGCTAAACTCGCACGCTTTATTTTATTTTCTCAAAATACCATTTGTCCAGATTTTAAAATCCGAACTAGATTCATAGGGTTTTCGGGTTCTATTTTCCGAGAAAACATGAACTGCACATTCTGTGTTGTATTCGATGTCAAAGGTCTATGTTGACCGTCGTAGAATCCCAGCATAAACTGCAAAGCAATTGCATGGATTCTATAAACGGTCAACAGTGACCATGACATCATAAACACTCCTAAAAAAACTAAAAAAAAGTTTCAGAAAAAGTAAGAAAAGATGGGATGTTAAGAATGAATGAAATTGTTGAAGATGCAAGCCTATTTATAGCTTTAAACCAGTCCTAGACCATAACTATAGTCAAAGGAAACATTTTCCATGGTTGGAACCGACCAAAAATGCATTAAACACACCACAAACCGTCCAAACCTTTGGTGAAACGCCACTGTCCAACTAGTCTAAGGGGGTTTGGATTATAAAATTGAAACTTGTATAAATATTTTCGTATTTTATAATCCGAACAGCACCAAATTGTGTTTAAGTTTCATTTTTTATAGGTTTTCATGGCCAATGACATAGGAATTTTTTTAAAAAAAGGTACAAAAATAATTAAACAGCTTAAAACAACACAATAACATAAGTGATGGATCTTCTGGGAAGGCGTTCGAAGAGTTGCTTTTGTACTTGATCCTACAGGCCTGCCAACTCACATATTTCGATCGGCAGACCAACTGGATCAAGCTCACAAGAACATCTCCGGAATCAGATCTGCAACATAATGATGAAAGGCAAGGTGTTTCAAGAGAATTGTTGAATTAGATCCTACTGCCTTGGCAACTGACATAGGGATATTGTCAAGGCAGCAAAATCTAACTCATAGCAACCTCTTGGTCTTCATATCTTTCGGAAGATTTTTCATAGTTTTTTGTTGTGTTTTACAGACAATGAACCAAGCACACTTATTTATAGAAGTTTTTGTGCGTCGTGGACCACAGAAACTGTAGGTGCAATGTGGACCACAGAAACCTGTGTTAAACTAGTTTGGATTACATAATCTGATCCTGACTTGCACCCTATATATCTTCATCTACTTGACTGCATGATGAAGATCTTCAAACTTTCTATCTATCGGTCTTTAGCGTAAAGTTAAACGGAGAAATTTGTTGACAACATGATGAAGAACTTCAAAATCTATCTATCTAGCTATATTTGACAGAATTATGAAGATTTTCAGCATCTATCTGTCTATCTTACATTTACGACATGATGAAGATCCCCAGCAAGCTGAGGATCCTCATAATATATCTAAATATATTAATTTTTACAAAATAATTCAACAACATAGATATTATTATTTTAACAACATAATTCAAAAAATAAATAAAAAAACATAACAAATCACTAATCAGCTAAACTAATGTCTTTGTCTGGTCCATCCAGCAGAGCCCTGATCTCTTCAACAGATCTGACCAACGAAGTGTCCAATTCGATCGGTCCTTTAGTACTGTACTGACCAAAGATCGAGAACATGGTTCTCACGTCGTTGTCGTTCATGAGCTTCATCCGGCTGAACCGCACAGTTCCGGCTGAGTCGATCGATGGACGTCGATACTCAACACAGTCCACCCTCCTTGTGTCTCTGCGGTTGAGTTGACGGTTGATTTGATCCAGCTGATCCTTCAACCCGGAGAGTGTGACATCGGTGCGAATCCTAAACAGATGGGGTGGTTTTCCCCCGTTGTAGTAAACTACAGCTAGCTTGATGTTTGGATCAATGATAGAAATTTCCATGGTTTTTTTTAGTGTGGTTTGTTGGTTATGAAAATAGGGACACCTATTTATAGAATTTTCTAGACGTCGTGGACCACAGAAACTGTCGGTGCAATGTGGACCACTCAAAAAATCTTGAACATAACATTTTCAGATTATATAACCTGAACCATCCCTCACCCTACAAAGTACGAAGTTTCTCCCATTTTTCATCCAGTATTGAAGCATTTCGGATTATATACCGGAAAGCTTTAATATATTCCGGATTATATAATTTGAACCAAGTCAGAGTTCTGGACGGTGTTCAGCAACTCATTAAACACGTTTTTCAAAGGTTTTTACCAGCTTTAATGGCTGGTAATACCCTTTGAACACGTTTTTTGACTCACCATTATGAGTCGTTACACTCTATGCACTCATTCCCCCTATAAATACCCTTTAAACCTTCACCATTTCTCACACCATCATCCTGCACTCTCCTCCTCTTCCTTCTACAACAATGTGTTTCCATCGTTGGTCTTTCATAAAAAGAGGCTACTTTGGAAATGCAGGGATTGTATAAACGGTCAATGGGGATGGCGACGCGCTGCAAAGAAGCACCGTCTGTCTGGGTGCAAGGCTCGTATGTCTGGGTGCAAGGTTGACCATCAAGGTCTCTTTCGCCCTAGAGAGGAAACAAACCTCACCCCCGGCCACCTCCCCCCACCATCTCTTTCTCCTCTCCCCCCTCCATCAGCTTGCACCACTGGATTAACTTTAGGTTTTTAATAGTTTAGCACTAAGTTAGAATATTTTATGTAATAAGTTTTATTTTATTGTAAATGTATTGATATATTAATAAAATGAGTTTTTATTTGTATCATTTTGTCCTTTTAATTTTGTTTATATTTGCCTTTATTTTATATTTTTGTCATTTATAGTTATGTTATTGAAATAATATAAATACAATCTTTGAAAATTCTGGGCAAAGCTTTTTTCGGATTTTATAATTGAAAACCCTTAACAATGTGGTTCGGATTTTAAAATCCGGAAAAATGGTATTTTTAGAAGAAAAAAAATAGGGCGCGTGAGAAACATATAGGATGGGAAAAGTAATAGTCATAGATGAGGAAGCTCAAACTTATTCTTGGTTTGGTTTGTGTAAGGACGGTAGAATCAAGAATTTTCCTATCCCTCCGAACAAAAATTTAACCATCAATTATTCAGTAGGTAGAAACAGATATAATGAAGCTATGTTCATTCCAGTATTGAATCAACCGTTGTCTTCAAATCGTTACTATGTTATAAAAAGGAAGGGGAAGAATCAAGGGTATGTTATGTATTATTTAATCATTTATCTATATCACCCAACTTATAGTTTTTTGCTTTAAACAATATTAGTATCTGAAAGAATGATAGTCTTTGTCTTTCTATTGATTTTCAATGATATATATATACAATTATATAGTGTCAGTTTCTTGACTATTTTACTATACAATCATTACTATTTAATGACAATTATATGCTAATAATATATAAATATATTCTAATAATATATAAAGATATTCTAATATTATAATACACCCCCGTAGTCGAAACGGGAGGCTGACAGATGTTGAGACTATTACGAAAATCATCAAAGAGTTTCAACGGAAGTCCTTTGGTGAAGATGTTAGCGATTTGGTAACGTGAAGGAACATGTAAGACTCGTACTGGCCGTGGGTGACTTTCTCACGCACAAAATGTATATCCATCTCGATATGTTTGGTGCGTTGATGTTGAACTGGGTTGCCGTATAGATAGACAGCACTCACATTGTCACAATAAACCAGTGTGGTTGTTATGACTGGGAAATGTAGTTCCAATAGCAAGTTTCTAATCCAACAAGATTCAGATACTACATTGGCGACTCCGTGGTACTCGGCTTCAACACTAGACCGAGAGAGGGTGTGTTGGCGTTTGGCAGACCATGAGATTAAATTGTCACCAAGATAGACACAGTAACCGGAGGTGGATCGCCTGGTGTCTGGGCAACCAGCCCAATCTGCATCAGTGTAAGAAACCAATTTGCTGACAGAGGAGGGATGTAAGTGAAGGCCGAAATCAATAGTGTCATGAATATACCGAATGATACGCTTCAATGCTGACATATGTTGCGTTTTAGGGTCATGCATGAATAGGCATTCCTGTTGTACTGCATAAGAGATATCAGGTCTTGTGAAAGTTAAATATTGCAATGCTCCTGCAAGACTTCAATATTCAGTTGGGTCATGATACGGATTTCCAGAAGAGCCACTGATTTTTGCCTTGGTGTCGACTAGAGTGGCTGATGGTTTGCATGCAGGAGGACATGCCTGCTTGTTCTATAATTTCCTCTGCATATTTTCTTTGAGACAAGAAAAGACCACTTGTATGTTTAGTGACAGATATTCCCAGAAAATAACTTAGAGGACCCAAATCCTTCATGACGAATTCAGAACTAAGTTTAGACATAATAAAGTCACGAAGAGCATCAGATGAAGCAGTGAGAATTATGTCATCCACAAATAGAAGGATATACGCAGTATTATCACCGTGATGAAACACGAACAAATAGTGATCAGAGATGCTGTGAGAGAAACCCAAGGTGGCAACATTGTCAGTGAATCTTTGGTACCATGCACGAGGTGCTTGTTTTAAACCATATAGAGACTTCTTGAGGAGACAAACATGCTCTGGATAGTGTGGATCACGGAAACCAGGAGGCTGGTGCATATACACGGTTTCGTCAAGCTTGACATGCAAAAAGGCATTTTTGACATCTAGTTGATGAAGACACCATGATTTGGATATTGCAATGCTGAGCACCATGCGAATAGTGGCCGGTTTGACGACAGGGCTGAAGGTTTCACCATAATCGACACTTGATTGTTGATTAGCACCATTACCTACAAGACGAGCTTTGTATCGCTCAAAAGAACCATCAGATTTCTTCTTGTGCCTGAAAATCAACAAACTTCGAATCACATTAGCATTAGAGGGACGAGGAACTAATTCCCACGTCTTATTTTCAATAAGAGCAGAATATTCGTCTTTCATGGCCATTTTCCAATTTGGATCTTTTAATGCATCAATGGGATTTGTAGGTAAAGGAGAGATATTTTGGTGGGTTGATGTGTGTAGGTTGAAAAGTTTACGGGGTTTGACAATTCCGTGTTGGGATCGGGTTGTCATTTGAGGGGAATGAGGTGCAGGGGGGGAATAGGTGTAGGAATCGGTGGAGAGGAGGTGGTAGGTGTTATTTGTGGAGACGAGGTCATTGTCTGGGAGGGAGAAGGTGTTTGAGCCGTGGGTGCAGGTTGTTGGGCCGAGGAGGGTGGTGAGAGGGGAAATGTGGTTTAGTTCGTGGTTGAAGGAGTATGAGTATTTTGGGCCGCCGATGTTAGTGGTTGGGTAACAGTTATGTTAGGAGAGGGGTGGCTGGATATGTGGTGGACAAGTGTGAGGGAAGTAAGGGGATTATGCCATCATCTAAGAAGTTATAGTTAGTCGCTGTAGGAGCATTCATGGTGGAAAAGGGAAACATATTTTCCTCAAAAATGACATGCCGAGAAATAATGATTTTACGACTAGACAATTCGTAACACTTATAACCTCTATGGTTGGACGGATATCCTAGAAAGACACATGGTGTAGACCGAGGTTGGAGTTTATTCCTAATGGTGGACGGAATTAATGGATAGCAAAGACAACCAAATACTCGGAGGTGTGAATAAGACTGGTCTTTTTGATAAAGAATTTTGGTGGGTGATTGAAGACTGAGTTTCTTATTTGGAAGTATGTTGTGTAGGTAAGTGGCCATTTGAAGAGCATGGTGCCAGAAAACTGGTGGAATAGACGCATGAGCAAGGAGGGTTCTGATTATATTATTGATTGTACGAATTTTTCTTTCGGCTTTTTCATTTTGAGGGGAGGTATGAGGACAAGAAAAACGAAAAGACATTCCATGTTGTTCACAAAACTTATGAAAGAGAGCATTATCGTACTCCTTGCCATTATCACATTGAAAACATTTTATTTCACGTTCAAATTGTGTTGTAATGTGAGCACGGATTTGGAGAAAAATGGAATGTACTTGTGATTTGTTTGAGATGGGAAAAATCCACAAAAAATTAGTAAAATCATCAAGAAATAACACATAGTAACGATGCCCTCCGGAGCTTAATACCAGAGAAGTCCAAAGATCGCTATGAACAATCCCAAAAGGCATACAAGTAAATGACAATGAATTATAAAAAGGCAATTTTATTTGTTTCCCAAGAGGACAAGAGTGACAGAAGAAATCATTTCGAAACTTATTGCATAACAAAAGTTTGTTTCAATGCAGAGAATTTAAAATATGAGCTCCTGGATGTCCTAAACGACTATGCCATAACTCATTAGATGAAGCAGCAAAGGTGGATGGTGGTAATAGTGTTGTGTTTGGTCTTGTGGGAATAGGGTAAAGGTCGCCAGAACTATTACATCTCATTAAAAGCGTTCCTGTTTGGAAATCCTTCACAGAAAAACCGAGAGAATCAAATTCAACAGAAACATCATTATCAATTGTAAATTTTCTGACATAAACAAGGTTTTTGATAAGTTTTGGTGCATGCAAAAGATTGTTTAAGGTTAGGGAATTGGGTAAAGATGCATTGCCACAACCAATTACAAGAATATGATGACCATTTCCAACAGTAATATTATTACTCGTATTAAAATAAAATGTGAGAGTACCTCCAGTGTCCGTCATATGAGAAGTTGCTCTGCTGTCCATATACCATTGATCATCAGGAGGCCACTGAGGCTGGGAACGACCTCCACCACGACCATTGTTTCTGCCCTTGCCACGACCACCATGACCATTGCCACGACCACCACGACCAGGACCACTGTTGTTGCGGTTGTTGCGGTTGTTGCGCTGCGGAGAGGGAGTGGTTGAGGCCGTGTTATCATCAAGAGATGATACGAAAGCAGAGTTGCTGATGGAATTTGCTGCTTTCTTTGCTTTGGCTGTTTCTTCCAGGATTATCATAGAACGAGCTTTGTAAAATGGTGGAAGAGAGTCTCCATGACGAATTTGTGAACCCACCGTGGCATACGCATCGGTTAGGCCAGAGATGAGTTGAAGAACAAGCCTTTCGTTAGACACGGGAGCACCAACATTAGAGAGTTGATCAGACAGGGATTTGAGATGTTGACAATAGGTGGAAGCATCGGGAAATTGTTCCATATGAACATTAGAAAATTCTTGCTCTAGGTAGAGAGCCCGAGAATTTTTATTGTCATAAAAAATGTTGAATAGTCGGTTCCACGCATTTTCCGCGGTTGAATCGCGTTCAATGATGGTGTGAAGAAGATCATCAGAAATTGTGCCATAAATCCATTCAAGGACAACAGCATTAAGACGGGCCCATAGATTAGGCCTTGTCTTTCTATTGATTTTCAATGATATATATACACAATTATACAGTGTCAGTTTCTTAACTATTTTACTATACAATCATTACTATTTAATGACAATTATATGCTAATAATATATAAAGATATTCTAATATTCTAATAGTATCTGTATCACCTTACTGTTTGGGATGAAAATAGATTGGTTGATGGAGTTTTGTGGTTTAAGAGTGTTGAAGAGAAAAATGTTGGATTGAGTTTGGAAGTTGTTGAAGGAATGAAATGGGAACAAGAAAGATTTGGATGGATTTCTGGGAATGGAAGACAAGTGAGAGTAACAAAAGTTGAAGAGTTTGATGGAACAAACAAATGGAAGAAATTTAGTTGTTATGTGCTGGTTGAAAGTTTTGTATTAAAGAGAATGGATAGAAGATTGGTGTTAACTTATGATTTCAGACACTCGCATCAAATTAGGAGTAAATGGGATTGAATATTTTCTCAAGAATTTTACTTCATTCTTAGGTTTTCTTCTGAATTGTGGACTTTTAACAGTATATTTGGTTTTTTTTAGACAGTATATTTGGTTCTTGTTATTCTATGCTTATGCTATGTATGGTCAAACTCTATATTATTATTAGGATCCACTTCTCTGTATTTTTATAAGTTAACATTTATATGACATTGTAGTTAATACCATTTGATAACATTATTATATGAACACGCCTATGCATATATCAATTTTGCTAATATAAATGAGGGGATCGTGTTATGTACTATTGGTTGTTAAATCTAAAATTTATATTCTTCAAAAACCCAAGCGCTATAGAATTTTATGTAACTTTGTGTTTACCAATTCATTATGATAATTTTTCAATCCTCACCCCAAAATCACGATGGATTACAAGAAGTGATATTTAAACAACTAAAATGTGATAATTTTTTAGACATCGTATAAAAATACACCTAAAGTGTTCGTTTGATTAAAGAGAAAAAAATATTAAATTAACCACCGTATAAAAATCCAGTGTCATACAATGAGATGGTATTATGATATTAGCAAAATTTATTAGCAAAATTTTGGAAAAAAATATTGGCAAAATTTGACAAGACAAAATTTCTGCTGTCAAAATAACTATTCTCAGCATATTAAATGTGTATTATGATGATATGCACATAGGAATAATGTTTTATATTTGTGTAATTTTCCTCACCGTAAAGGTGTTAAAATAGTACATACAACATACCAAGAGAGATCGGGTATATATACTATAAGACTGCAAGGGACATATTTAGTCCAACCCCAACATTTGATATTATTATTTAGTAGTATTTGAACAAGAAATTAAGAGAACCTGCCTTCCAATGCTTTTGACAATACGTCTAACAAAATTACAACCCACTTAGAGAATTTATCATTCTTCATCAATAAATCAAACAATTTACAGATACAAATTCTGAAGATGATAGCTACTTAGTTAGAAACAATAAAAGGAAAGAGAGGAAAGGGATTATACAAAAACAAAGAGAGCTGTGAGTTGTTGCCATCCTTGAATGAGCAACATAAATAAAACCTTCCAACTAGATTTGGTTGTTTTGTTGCTTTGTGCCAAAGCCTTCCTCTTCTTGTACAAGAGCTAAATAATCAAGAGTGTGTAGATCAACTGTTTATAGAGTTTGATCGTGGCATTCACAGTTGACAACCAACTATAAAATAATGTTACTTAATAGTACATGAGTGACAACCGAAGAACTTCTTAATTCTCCAATTCTAACCTTAGCAAGCCTTTCTCTTATCAACTCTTAAGTGAAGGTTATACCATTTCTTCTTCCTCGGTCGTTCTCTTGTATTCCTCTTTTCTCTTGCTTCGCCATCTTCTTTTGATTCCTTCAAAGATGTTTTACTTCTGCTCTTGCTGCTATTACTCCGCTTTAAAGGAACAACCGTGTACGAGGCATGTATTTCATTTCTTTGTTTCAATAGCTCGTCAATCTGCAGATAGAATCAATAAATATTTCAACATTAGTTGCTTCCAAATGATGAGTTTTTATTAAAGGGGATGCAAAGAAACCATTGGAGTAGAAAAACTCACTGTTTGCATTTCATGTGCATATCTGCTTGTCATCTCTGTAAATTGTGCCAGAACCTACAAAAAAACTTCAGCATGAGATTCAATGAAATGATAAGATTAGATACATATGGAATACAATGCTAGTTTCAAAGTCCATACCTCTCGATATTCTGATTCAAACTTTGATATTTCGGCTCTTTTCGACAAAATTTGAGTTTCTACATTTCTTAAATTTTCTTTTTCTTCGCTAAAAGGTGCAGCACATAGGACTTCTATTGTATAGTTTGCACTTTTGAAAAAGTTGTCACCTAGAGGAAATATAACAGCATGTAATGGTCAATTCTTATAGAGATAAATTACGGTCAAGAAACATAACAAGCATCACTGAGCATAAAAGTATGTGTTACCATAAACTGCAAATATATGGGTACCAGCCTTCAACTCAGTTAATTCACAGGGCTGGAACCCATCAAGCTTTTTGAAAAACGATGTATCTGGATCTTTAGAAGCAGCTATCTGTAGAAAAATAATTGAACCATATTTAAAATTTGATATGACGACAGACAAATTTGAAGTGAAAAACATCCATTTGTGGTAGCAACTCACAGAGTTCATTGTTTGATCCAGTCGATAAACAGGAAAACCAAGAAAATACATTCCAGCAGAGGTAACCTTCCCATTTTTTGTGCTGTCTTCCTACATCAATAATTATTAATGTCAGAGAATGTTTAGAAGTAAGAAGATGCAAAAGTAATGTATGCATTAATTAAATAAATACAAGAGAGCCACTAAAATTCAAGACTTGGGAGAAGAAAAAACACATTATGTTCACACAAACAGGAGAAAATGTTGTATACCTGGAGAGCAAGACTTAAGCCACCATTTTCTTCCTGGTCGAAATATAATAACTGTGGAAAGATAATTATTCAACACCATTAAAAAATATCATTTATAAATCTAAAATATTACTGATTGCTGGAAATAGTCTTCCTAATTGTTCAAAATTTCAAACAAATCCAGGACATATTAAATTGTTCAAAGACGAGGAGTTATTATGACGAAATAGGGAGTTTGCATGAAGGATTTATCAGCAAGCGTATAATATACAGCATGGAATGAAAAATATTACCCTCTGCTGATCTCTAACAAAGGAGATCAATAACATGATGGATACTCCGGTAATTCAAAGTACTTTTAAAATTGGGATTTAGTGAGATCATATATTTTAAAAACAATTGCAAAAAAGCCATTCTTCATAAAGCAAGAACAAAATAATGTGCACATTTCTTCAGATCAGCAGGTTGAGCATAACTAGCATGCTCTGTTGTCAATAGCGGCCGCTACCGGCGCTATCGCGGCGCGGAGCGGCCAAAATGGCCAAAACGCCACAGAGCGCGACGGAGCGTCGCGTTTGGAGATAGCGGTCAAAGCGGGCGCTTTTGGGTGGAGCGGATCGGGTCAAAGCGGGCGCTTTTGGGTTATCTGTAAAATACGGGCGCCGGAAAGTCGTAAGAACTGTAGATTCGTGTGCATCGGTCGATTCTGTTTGTGTTGCACATAACTTCGGCTAACAGGTCGGATCCAAGATCCACTTTTTTATAACAACGATGCAGTTTTTTTTATTGATTTGAAAAAAACACGATTTAGTCACGTGAATGGCTGGACAGGCAGTTTCTGCTCCACAGCTGTAACCCACTGCTCCCTATTATTTGTCGTTTTGCTTTCTTATCACTTATCAATTTTTTATTTTTTATTTTAATTGAAACTTCTCTGCTCATTCAATAACTTTACATTCGTTTTTTATTTTCAGTAATTATTAATAATTAATTGCTAATGTGATTTAAAAAAGTCACACTCATATAATAATCATAATAATAATTTGTTTTTCTAAATTAATAGTAATAATACTTGTTTTAAAGGAATAATAAATAATACATAGTATAGTATATTGTTTTTAAATTATGGCATGATATATTATTTGTCTTTATCAAAAAAATATAGGATGATATATAGTTTTTAAATTAATAAGTATATAAAGTTAATTTGTTTCTTAAACGCATTGTTTAAGGTGTTTTAGTATTTTTGTTAGCATTATGGTATTTAAGTATATTGTTTAAGTATATTATTTAAGGTATTTTAATATTTATTAAAAGTATTATTGTCCGCGTAACTGAAATAGCGCCCGCTACGCGCCCCGCTCCCGCGCCGCGTCAATTTTTGGGGTGGCCGCGCCACGTCAATTTTTGGGGTGGCCGCGCCGCGCCGCATTTCCGCTTTGACAACAGAGCTAGCATGCATTTTTTATTGATATCAATGGCAGAAAATTAAATTTGAACCTTGAATTTGCTTTTGTCTGATGATTGCACTCGACAAACAAATCCAGCTCTTGCTTCCTCTTCTGTTATTGTAACTGAATAGAAATGTGCACATTGCTTCTCAACCTGTGAGATGAAAGCACCAAAGCATAAATAAAAAATATAATGACTGTAAAGAGATCAATCAATCGGAAAAAAGTACTAACCCTTTTAGATACGAATTGTCCCAATGGAAGTGGACGAATTGTAACTGAACCATTGAGTGCCTCTTCCAAAACAGTCGCAGATACAGTTGTCTTAATTGGTACACCAAGTTTGCTGTCATGTGTGGAGAAAGTTTATGATACAAGGAGTGGAAAACCAAAGCAGGGATGAATTACAAAGAAAATAAATTCTCTACTAAGTTGTCAGCAAAAAAAAGGGTGAAGGTGTAAATGGGAAGAGAAGCAAATTAAACCTTCTAACCTAAAAAGTGCAGCAAACATTGTGTTGACAGCACCCAAACTTGAAAGATCCAACTCTAACTCTTGGCTATCTGATTCAACGGCCTACAGGCAAGCATGAAATATTTCACCACTAGTGATCCATTTGAATAGGTTCAAGAACATGCTGTTGCTTTTTTTTTAGAACAGAAAACATAGCAAATTTGGAATCTTCAAAAAGCAATAAAAAACGTAAACCTGGAGGATTGATGACCCTCCAAAAGTCTTAATGGTTCAAAACATTAACTTATATTACCTCAAAGCCAGATGAGTCATACTGGCGCCGTTTGTCAGGATCCGACAAGAGATTATAAGAAAAGGTAGCCTCTTTGAACAAATCAGCTGCTTTGGGATCATTAGCATTCTTGTCAGGATGAAACCTGAAACAAAACATACTTAGCTGATCAACAAAATAGAGTAGGTGAAAGGAAGAACAGTAAAGCTCCAAAGTAGAGTAACCCAGGTGCACCAGGAATGGAATTGTATTAACTTATATAGTAAAACTCCATTAAGTCATTAATGTTTATTGTATACTTATTTAGTTATATATTCATTAAAACTCCATTAAGTCAACATAATACCCTTCGTAATTTACATTCACAGCCTCTTCTACTTTCTTTCTCCGGATTAATTTGACATGCATGGTGTATCGTTTTACTTTGTGATTCTAGGACCCAAAAAAGACCTTCAATTGATCTTCTTCCAAAAATACACTAAAATTTTATATTCAAAGACCACCAGGTCAGACAGATATCATTCAATGCTAATTAGCATTAACCTTATCAATGCACTACTATAATATCAAGCATTTAAAATTCAGTCAACGCCTAGCCACAATACAGTAGTTTGCAAGCTTGCTTTCATGATTAGTCTGTATTAAAAGAGAGAAAAAAGTTGGAATCCATCTAGCTTGCCAAATTCCAGATTAATTCTGGCTCTAGAATCTCGGAAAACCTACCAACTGATAATAAAGTGGAGAAAATCATAAAAATGGAAGAACACCCTCACAAATCATAAATTCCCCTAGAATAAATGACTGAAGGAAAAGATCTGCAAGGGATCATGCATCTCTGTGTCGAAATACCAGTCTTAACCTTTTTAGCCCCGGCCGAAACTTCATATTGAAGGTGTGGCTTATGTCTGATACGTCTCAGTGCTCAACACCGACATGACACCAACACATAATTCAATCACTTCTATTTTCTTAAATTATTATCGGTGATGATTATGTGTCCATTTTAGTGTCATGTCTGGTGTTTGTACTTCATAGGTCTTGACCATGTTGCTGCACTAGAGTGTTCTTACTCTCTCACACCAAGTCCTGTTTGGATCGGCTAATTTGAGCTTATCTACTAACATAAATTTTGTAAGTGTTTGGAAAAATTTATGATAACAGCTTATCTATTAACATTGTTCATTAGCTATTTTTCAGCTTATTTTCATAACTTCTCCAAGGTATCTCAAGAGGACAACTAATAGCTTATACAAAAAATGGTTTAACTTTCTTTAATCTATTCCTATAGAAATAGCTTTATACATAAGCGTTCATCAAGCTAAAAGCAGCAAATAAGCAATTTATCCAAACAGAGCCTATATCCCTCTCTGAAAAAATTACAACCAAATACACTCATGTTATAGCATGATCATCACTTAAAAGGAAGAACAAAAACAACTTTCAAACACAAAAATATTCTCAAAAACAAAACTAAACCCAATATATACAACACCTAAAACTACACACTATCTTCATTATTCATCATACATTAAAAAAACCAATTTCAAAATCAAAACCAACATTAACTTCCTAATTACTACCATGTCTATTCGACTTCCACCAACCAAAATCAACATTAACCATAACAAAATTAATCAAAATCAAATCTTTATAAACAACCCATTAATTAACAACAAAACCCATCATAAAAACCCTAAAAAAAGTCAATTATACCCTCAAAAACCACAAACCCAATTCAAATTTAAAAATTTCAAAAACAAGAATCAAAGAAACATACTTAAGAGCCAATTTCCGATAAGCAGACTTAATTTCTTGATCGGTAGAGTTCCGTGAAACGCCAAGGACTTCATACGGGTCTCGCCGGAGCTGTTTCTCGCCGTCGGCGTCGGCGGTGTCTTTCTTCTCCGACTTCGACCGTCGTCCCGGCATCGTAAAACGACGTCGTAATCACAAAACCCTAAAAATCGTCTTCAAGAATCAGAATCAAAGCGTTGAGAAATTGTGAAGGTGAGATCGAGAAACTCTACACCATGGTGGACCCTTGGTACAAGCTGGAGTTTAGCTACGAAAATGAAGAGAGAGAAAGAAGAGAACGATAAAACTGAGAGGAAAATTGAAATTTGAATTTTATTTATTTATTTATTTATTTGATTCTTTTTTGGGGTTTCGAATGTTAGTTTGAAAACGAAGTGTGGTGCGTAGTGCGCATAGGGAGGTTGGGGATTCGGTTTCAACTGACAGTGTAGTTCTCTTTGAGATGATAACAGTATTATTAAATCACTCTAGGGGATATTAATTTTGATTATTGCAACGATAAGCTTAGATATTGTTTGTTAAGCTAAATATTTCTTGAGTTGTGATGTATCGGGCTCTAATCCAAAGTCTTTTACTGTGTGTATGGATTTATAGTGGTGTTTATAATTTAAATATGTTTAATTATATTCAATGAATAATCAAAGAATATAACAACATATTTACTTAAAATATATATATTTAACTATTGAAAATTTATCAATTTTTGAATGTAAAATGTTTTTTTTGACAAGTTAGAATGATAAATGTTGTTAAGTTAGTTGTTACGTAGATTTTTTCTCTTTTGTTAGGTCAGAATTTGAAATCTGCATTTTAACTTCTTAACTCCTTTAATCAACTACTCAAGTTACCTATCCCCCGACAGAATAATTGTGAGGTTTTTAGGTTTGGAATGTGTGTATATTTATAGAGACTATGAGTTAGTCTTTATAGTGGGTGTAGTATGGTTTCAAGAACCAAAACCCTGGCTATGACAACTCTCTTTGGTCGGTTGTATGTAGATGAGCATTGGATCTATTTGGATGGTTAAAGTCTATTAGGCGATCAAGAATCTTGATTTAGTAGTTTTCTGGGGTGTGCTCATGTGATAGTCTGCACTTCAGTTAATGACTTGAAATGACTCGATCTGTTAAGAGATTGGACCTTGACACAATCTCAAACAGTATTAATAGAAAATAAATTTTTGTCAAATAATCTTTTTTTTTTCATTTTGTGCATCGGTGTGACCAGCTTGTTAATCTATGTTTGTTTTGTTCAATTTTGTTTTTGCCCTTTGGGAAAGAACATATTATAATGGATTAAAATAATTCAAAAAAATTGTTATTTTTTTAATTATCCAAAGAGGTATCTTCATTTATTTATATTAATGATTAATAGTATTTTTTCTATAAATGATTAATAATATTAATATTTTACTTTTTGGCATAAATAAACATACATGAGTATAACATATAGGCGGTAAAAGTTTCATTTGAAATTTGAATTATAATGTGATGTGATAATCTTTTAAAAATTCAAATATTTTTGTCTAAATCGGTATTTTTGCGCGAAATTTTAAAGATTAATCTCTTATGTCGGATAGTCTACAATGGGCGCGAAAATTTATCCTCAAAAGGTTTAACGTTGTTGCATTCTCAGTGCTAAATTTAAACTCATATCTCTGATTAACCATGAAAAAGTCTAGCGTATAATTCAATATATTTTATTTTGTTGTTACCTATAATTTCTTCATCCTCTTTTTATTTTGGAAGGAAGAAAAAATATTAACGCATAAAAATATCCATCTATTTCACTCTCATTTTAAGAACAAAATTTCTAACCAAAACAAAATATATCATATGGAGGGACACGTAAATCGAAATCAATAAAATACTATTAACAAACAGCAAATAAGTTGTCAGATATACAATTAGTTGTTCACAAATCATTTTTTTTGCATTTAGTGTATCTATTTTGTTGGTAGACTCTAAAAAACATATTACCGATTCAGTAGAATGCCTTTCACATCACTTCTGTAAATAAGTTGATAAACCGAAAGAGATAACTAATTATTTTTAATTCGTAAAAATCGAATTTTCTTAAAAGAAAAAACTCTATAAATTTAAAAGCTAGCAAATCAACTTCATAACCAATTTGATTTGATTTCGATCCATCCAACTGTTACAATAATTGCAAATTCTATTTTGAGTATGATGACAACATAGTTTGTTTTTCTTTCTAAACAAAATAAATAATTTATTCTCCACCACTATTCTTAATTTATTTTGTTAATAAACAATGGGTTTTCATGCCGTTTGTGGTGACAATTCTTTTCTTTTTTTACATAAACAAACTTCTCTTATATCATTAGTAATATCATCAATAATATAATTTAACATCAACTTTTGGACTCAAGGATTAGTCATATATGCAACCTCTCTAGCTAACTCACGAGCAACAACATTAATTTGTTTTCTAGTAAACGCCACAATTGAGTTTAGACATAACTGTTAAAAATTAGAAATATAATTGTTCGTAATAAAATCAAACTAAGACAAATTTGGTGAACGATTATTTAAACTGATCACTACTACTTTAGCATCAAGTTCAAAAAAAAAATCAAACCTAAGCTCTGCTACCCACTTGATGGCTTGCAAAAGATCATATGTTTCACCTTCCTTTATTATTAACATAAGAGAATGACACATTGTTTTTGTTGTACTCGAAAGTTATATGAAATATCAGCTAATAACTCTCAATAATGATTCCCTTTTATTCATATGATTATGCCAAAGAATGAACTGTGTCACTAAAGAGTGTGTAATTAGTACGGTGTTTTAAGCTACTTAACTAAGAAACATATGATATTAAATATTAATGCAACATAATAAAGAGATAAATGTGCGTAAAATAGCTTGGTTGGTTGATTGATTGATTATATTAAAAAAAAATTACAAATCCAATATTTATAGGCAAACACTACTTCTATCGACCAAAACAATGTAGCCTACAAAATTTAGCTTTGCTTGACTATTTAAAACTAATATATCAAATTTAATCGATAAGCGAAAAATTAAAATCTGTGCTAACTCTAGCACTATCTAGAAAGAAAATGTTCGCATTAGGCAAGTTAAGTAAATAAATTGTTACAAAAAGAAAATTAAAAGTTCAAGGTGGGTAATGAAGGAAAGTTTTGTAAGTAATTTACTTTCAAGTTTCAATATAGTGTGATTGGTTGAGATGTAATGGTGGTAGAACAGGAATATGAAAGAGAGAATTAGTGAAAGAGATGTTGGGGAGGGATAGACAATATCTTCTAATTGGAAAAATGTTGGAGAAAAATAAATAAATGGAACTTCAAACTTTTTTTCTTTTCTATAAAGTTGTAAAGAAAGAGCTCGAAAAGTTTCATCTTTGGATGTCGATGAGACTTTTTTTTTTACCATGATGTTTGTACGAAATTTCCACCATTGTATAAAAATGATCAATCTCTGTCGAAAAACATGTGGGACACACAAGGTGGATTTTCATCTCCAAAGTGATTTCTTTTATACGTAAGAGACAAAAATCGAACTCATAACCACATGTTTAAGGAATTCAAGTCCCTTGTCACTTGACCGATCCAACCAACCCTTGAATTTTTTCTTCTCTATTTTATTCCTATTTCTCTTGTACCGAAAATAAAATCTAATCTATATGTCATGTTTTTCTCTTTTAATGTTACCCTAAAATATCATATCGAAAGAAAATATTCTTCTAAAATATAAAGGGACTCGACTCTCTTACAATCAAGTATTTTCCACATTCTCACGCAGTTGATAAATCGGTGGTTGTTTCATCAATCAAATGGTCTAAAATCAAGCTCGGTATATTTTGGTACCTTTCAGCTCTCATGCAATCAAGTATTTTCGGCCACCAATGTTCTGAATGCGAGAACGTAGAATCCGTTGCAGAAAATCCGAATGAAATAAATATAAAGAGAGGGTACATTTGCATCTATGCGTGACAAAATGTTATACCTATACTAGAAGTGAGAAAAATTAATCAGAAAACTACCAACTACCTAAAGAAGCACTAAAATCCTCTGTTCTTTCCCGTTACTATCAAACTCATTAGACAAAGATGCTACAACTTATAATAAATATATATATATATATATATATATATATATATATATATATATATATATATATATATCCATTAAAAACATAATAGACAATAATAACTCGAAAATTGTTAATGCTAAAGAACCATATTCGATGACTACAAGATGGGACATCTTCTTCTTGTACCAAGCTAGGAGAATTTATTCTTAAGGTAGTATATAAAGAAAAAGGAAACAGATAGATACAGAGAATAAGAATTTTCATCAAACAAGAATCGTTACTTTTTACTTATCAAATTCATGACAGAAAATAATGGGAAGTGATAGAATTGGATGAGTTTATGATTTAGGCAGAATGATATATGTTCACTGTTACAATTTTTTTTTCTTCTTGAAGAACTGTATTGATCAGTTAACAAAAAAATGATAGAAAGTGAGAGAAAGTAAAAGAAAACGAGAGAAAGAATGAGAGAATTGGTTCAATGAACCATTATTTCACATTAACTTGTAAAGGAAGCAATTACATGTATTTATAGTTTGTTAGTGAAGGATCATGGTAAGCTACTGTGATCTCTACTTCACTTTATCATAACAAATTATTTCTACAAATTATTTCTACAATTCAGCTAAGTTAGTTACAACTAGTAACTAACTCTAAAACTGTCTTAGCTTTAATAACTTGCAGCACAAGTGACTAAGGATGATGGTGCTCATCTTCTTCATTGTTGATTAAACTAGCTTCACTTTTTTAGCACAAGTTGGACCATGATAAATATTTATCATTCCAAGCTTGGAAATGAATGCACTGAATTTGGGAGGAGGTAAAGCCTTTGTTAGAAAATCAGCTAGTTGTTCATTAGTTGAAATAGGTAGAAGTCTAAGCATTCCTTTCTGAATCTTTTCTGACCAGATGACAATCTATCTCTAGGTGCTTTGTCCTTTCAAGAAAAACTGGATTGGAAGTTATATGAATTGCACTCCGACTGTCACAATATAGAACGGGTTACCTGACACAATTGATGTTGAGATCCTTTAGAAGATATAGTATCCATTGAAGTTCACAGGTAGCAGTAGAGAGTGCTTTATACTCTGCCTCTAAAGAAGATATAGAGACTGTCTGTTGTTTCTTAGCTCTCCAAGATATAAGAGAAGATCCTAAGAAAAAACAAAATTCAGTAGTTGATCTTCTAGAATCTATACAGCCTGCCCAATCTGCATCTACATAACCTAGAACTTATACTTCTGATTTTCTAGGGAATAAGAGACCAAAACCAGGATTTTTTTGAGATATCTCAAAATTCTACAAACAGCTTTGTAATGTGTCACTGTGGCAACATGTAAAAACTGGCCCAAATGCTTAGTAGCCAAAGAAATATCAGGTCTTGTGGTGTTTAGATACATCAATCTTCCAATGAGCCTCCTGCAACAAGATACATTTGCAAATGGTTTGCTTGTATCTTGGTGCAATTTGATTGAAGTATCTAAAGGTGTGGTAACAGATTTAGAACCTAGAAGACCATAAGATTCAAGCAGGTCCAGACATTATTTACTTTGTGAAATAGAGATCCCATCCTTAGAGTGAGCCACCTCTAAACCTAAGAAGTATTTGAGGATCCCTAAGTCTTTGATTTTGAATTGAGAATCTAGGATAAACTTGATTCTTTGAAACTAAGTGAGAGATGTGCCAGCTAAGATAATGTCATCAACATACACTAAGTGAGCTGTGAAATCACTTCCTTGTTGAAGAGTAAACAAAGAGTAATCATAAGTTGACTGACAATACCCTTCAGTGAGTAGAAGTGCAGTCAATTTTTCATACCACTTCCTGATTGCCTATTTTAAACCATAAAGGCTCTTTTTCTATTTACAGACTTTGCAAGGTTCATTGCTAACTCCTTCTAGAATGGTCATGTAAACATTCTCTTGCAAATCTCCATGAAGAAATTCATTGTTCACATCTAATTTATGTAAATGCCAGTTCTGAATGGAAGCAATAGCTAAGAGAGTTCTAACTGTAGTAAGCTTGGCCACAAGTGAGAAAGTATTAAAGAAGTCCAGGCCTTCAATATGATTATAACCTTTAGCAACTAAACTGGCCTTATTTATTTCAATAGAGCCATCTGCTTTGTGTTTCACTTTATACATCCATTGACTACCAATAGGCTTCACATTTGATGGTAAATCCACAATGAACCAAGTACCATTCTTAGCTAAAACATCCAATTCAACATTCATAGCTTTTAACCAGTTCAGACTAACGTGCTTCTTTATAGGTTTTAGGCTCAATGCTTTTGGTGACAGAAATAGAAAAGGCTTTACGTGATGATCATAAATGATTAAAAGAATGAAAAGATGCAATAAGGTAGGAAATACCTAAGTTGACAGATTTTGACGATTGAGTAGAAGAATTATTGCAAACATAATCTGTCAAATAAGCTGGTGAAGACTTAAGTCTGGTGGATTTATGAATAATAGGTGATGTGGAAGAGGGTAAAGAGCTACCAGGACTGGGATCACAAGAAGAAGAAAGAACTTTTTTAATATCAACACTAGAATCACAAGAAGAGGAATGAGTATTTTCAATATTTTGAAAAGAATCTCAGACATTCTCTGTGTTAAACTTTTGACTGATATTTGTGTGATATTCCCATGAATTATTTGAAGAATTTGACTTATAAGGAAAAATACATTCATGGTGAGTAACATTTCTAGAAACCAAAATTTGTTTTGAGTGTATGTCTAAAAGAACAACTCCCTTCATTCCACTTTTATAACCAAGAAAAATGCACTTTCTTGCTCTAGAAGCAAGTTTGCTTCTATGAGCTTAAAGTGTTGATGCATATGCTAAAGAACCAAAAACTTTTAATTGATGCAAATCAGGAAGTTTCTTATGCAATATGGAGTTTGATTTTGTAAAACATGACTAGGGACTCTATTCATGATAAAAAATTCATGCACAACATCATAAGACCAAAAGGTTTTAGGTAAATTTGATTGAAAAAGTAAAGCTTTGGTAATGTTCAAAACATGTTGATGCTTTCTTTCAACTCTAGCATTTTGTTGAGGTGTCTCAACACAACTAGATTGATGCAAAATACCTTTAGAAGCATAAAATTACGGTATGGTGAATTCAGGGTCATTATAGCTTTTAACAATTTTAACATGACATCTATGCTGATTTTCAATTAAATTGATGAAATCAATAACATGTTGTCTTGTTTCACTCTTAGATTTCATTAGAGTTAACAAAGTATATCTGCTAAAATCATCTACAACAATTAAGAAATATGAATGATTGTGAATAAAAGAAACTGAAATAGGACCCCAAATATCAAAATGTATTAGATCAAAAGGCTTTTCAGCTTTATTACAACTTTCAGGAAAAGGTAACTTTCTATGTTTAGCATAATGGCATACATCACAGGTAGCCTTAGAATCAACATGAACAAAAGGGAAACTAGACTGCAAAGAATTCATTCTAGAAAAAGAAAGATGTCCTAGTCTGAAGCGCCGCAAAGCACTATCTGGTAAGGGAACATATGAAGGAATGGTCTTGCTTGCATAACAAGCCAACATTTTTGAAAGATTTAAGTAGTATAATTCTTCTCTCTTATCACCAGAACCAATCATCTTCAAAGTTTTCCTGTCCTGAATTAAACATTGGAAACCATTAAAAATCATTGTGCAATTCAATGAATTACTCAATTTTGACACAGAAATTAAATTGAAGCTAAATTCTGGCACATAAAGAACGTTGTGAATGATAAAATTGTTGGAGTAAGCCCTAATAGCCAATCTATTTTGATTGGATTTGGCTTTGTATCATGACTTTTATATATATATATATATAAGGCATTTATTTATTCTTTTGTTTAGTTTCAAAATAATAAATTCCCTAGAATAATTGGTCTGTTTAATGGAGCATTAAGTTTGACTTAATCGTGAGACTCATTAAACGAAAGGACATTATTCTTAAAGTATCCATAGTCAAGCTTTATTGTGAAATGGGATAACATTAAAGCATATAGACTATTATGTGGGTAGACTGATGATCACATCTCATAGATCATAGATAAAGAGTTATCAAGTCTTCACATAGGTATAAATATTAGGAGTAATATTTATACTGGATTGACCCGCCATGAGAATACTACATAGTAAAAGTTATGAAAAGTGTCATAAGATATTCTCATAGTGATAGTGGTGTATTCCACCCTTTGACCTGAAACCACTATGTACCCTAGATGTAGGAGTCGAGTGCTTTATCACCATTCAAACATTGTCTGTAATAGGATGACTATAAAGTTGGTTGATGGGTACTCCATGAATCATGCTAAGGGACATGAGTGACCTAGATGGAATTTGCCCCTCCTACATAACAGGAGAAATGTCTATGGGCCCAATATTGAACTAGACAAGGATGACACGGTCTATTCCTTGTGTTCAATATAGACATGAGGGCAAAGGGGTAATTATACACATGATCATTAACACGGAAAGGTTTCGTCAGATCACATGACATTCTCGTCACTTGGGTAGCAGTGATGTGTTGCTAGATACCGCTCACTGTTTATAATATTAAATAGGTGATTTAATATTATTGCCAACGTTACGGGAACCTATAGGGGTCACACACAAAGGAGAGATAGATGAGAGAAATAAATAAGTAAGACTTATTTATAAAATAATAAGTAGGACTTATTAGTAATTAAATAATTAAGTATGACTTATTATTTAATTTATGAAATAGAGAAACGCGGTCCATCATAAAGTACGGTGTGTTTAAGTGAAATATGGTGTACCGTAAGGTACGGTGTATTTAAGTGCTTGACTTGTTGACCACACAAGCGGTTCTATAAATAGAACCCTTGTGGTGAAGCATTACAAACTTTTGTTGAAATGCTTAACCTAATTCACAAAAGTTGTGAAACCCTAACCGCCGCTCTCTAAACCCTATTCTCTCTGAATCTCCGTTGGAATTGGCTAGCACCGGTCATCGGAGAAGTTCTGTTCGTGTGGACTTAATAGAGGCATCGCTACGTTGCTTTGCTCGTGATCAGAAACAATTATGCCACAAAGGTTCTGTCTTCAAGAGGTAAACACATGAATCCTTAATGTGTTTGATTTGTGATTAATGATTTAATCAAGATCCGTTTCAATGGGTTTTGTTCCGCTAAGAGGATTAAAATTTTGAAAAACCCCTCTTAAATCCCTTCAAAAATCAGATGTAAACTTAATGGTTCCTGATTGTTTACCTATTGCAAAATGACATGTAGGTAATTTTATGTAAATGGGAGTAATTTCATTGTATGAATGAAACCACTTTAGATTTCCACATATATGATCACTGGCTCCTAAATCTATGATCCAAGAACTAAGAGTAAAAAATTGTGACAAGTTAAAGAATAGATGAAACTAGTACCTTGCCTGTTAAATGGTGAAAGACCTACATACATGGAAGAAGAAACCTTATTAGAAGCATGCACATTGGCTGAACTTTCATTAAGAGATGAACCTTGAATCAGAGACATTAGCTTCTCATATTGCTCATGTGAGATAGCTGGTACATTAGCTTTAGGATCAACACATGTTGGAGAATTTTCAACATGATTAGCATCCTCCTTGGTAACATGATTATCAAATGAATTATAATTTCTTTGAATATGTGGTGGAATTCCATGCTTCTTGTAGCATGTTTCAACACTGTGATTATTCCTTCCACAGAAAGTGCATACACGAACACCATTCTTGAAATTTGATCCTTGAGAGTATGATCTTTCAGAATTATTAGCCTTAAACTTTCTGGAATTAGCAGCATTAATCAAGACATGATCTTCATTAGCAGGAGAAAAATTGCCTTGTCTTTCATGTTGTAAAACCATGGAAAATATTGTGTTCATAGGTGGGAGAGGATCCATTAACAAAATTTGAGATTTTGGCATAGCGAAATTCTCATTCAAACCAGTAAGAAACCTGATTGCATAAAGCAAGGTGTGATTTTGTCTTGCATTTCTCATAAATTCACAAGAACAACGTACCCTATAAGTGCAGTTAGGTACATGCATACAGATCTCAAGTTCCTCCCACAAAATCTTCAACTCAGAGTAGAAAGATGTAACAGACTTAGAATCTTGTTGCAAAGAGTAAATTTCTTGCAATAATTCAAAGATTCTTACCAAATCACCTTGTGTGAAACACTCCTCCAAATCACTCCAAACATCACATGCATTCTCCATGAAAACAATAGATTATGCAATTGAAGGAGAAACTGAATTCACAATCCTATAGTGAACTAACATGTTGCAGTGATTCCATGCACAAAATGTAGGATCGAAAATATCAATGTCTGGAGGAATTGTTCCATCAACAAATTCAAACTTCATTTTACCCCCTAAAGTTCTATGCATAGAACGAGCCCAAGATTGATAGTTGGAGCTATCAAGAACCGGAGAAATAGGTACAGATGAAGGACCATCACTGGGATGAACAAAGTAAAGGGCTTCATTGATCAAGAAAAACCTCTGTTTTAGAGGTTGAAGCACCATTGTTATTGCGGGGCGCCATGGATGAAAGCTTGCGGAAGAAGCACTTTCAGATCGAAAAGCTCATGATACCATATTGAGTTAACAAGAAAATGATAGAAAATGAGAGAAAGTAAAAGAAAACAAGAGAAAAAAAATGAGAGAAATAGTTCAATGAACCATTATAGTTTGTTAGTGAAGGATCATGGTAAGCTATTGTAATCTCTACTTCATTCTATCATAAAAAACTATTCCTACAATTCAACTAAGTTACAACTAGTAACTAACTCTAAAACTGTCTTAGCTTTAATAACTTGCAGCACAAGTAACTAAGGACCATGGTGCTCATCTTCTTCATTGTTGATTAAACTAGTTTCTATTCCTTTTGTATCATGTTTTAACAGATTGTTACAAATTTTTTGCTTGCTTGATATTGAAGGAATAAAAAAAATTAAATTTGTAAAAAAAAAAAAAATCATATCGCTCTCTTTATCTCAAATTCTTCTCCTTATTTTATATATGCATATATGTTAATATACATTTTTTAAGTATATATATATATATTATAAAAGGGAACAATTTCTAATCGTTTTTATATGATGATGCTACAAAATATCTTACTCTATTTCACAACTTGTATTCCTACCCCGACAAATTCTATTAACCTCTAAATTTACCTCTAACATTTTTTTTTCCTTTTGAACAAAGCAAAATGAAATTATAAATCAAAGAAAAGGCTCTCCCCAACACAAGGCGTACACGAGGAAATCACAGAGAACAACAAGTTTGTTACAACATCACGAAAAAATAAAACCGAACACCAACAACAAGTTAACCCAAATACAACAGAGGATTAACCCACCAGTGATTAATATCGCAAACTAAACTTGGATGTTTTGCTTTCATCCATCAAATAAAAAATAATTTAACTATATCAAGCATTTTACCCTATGCCGCTTCTTTTTGTTGAAAACAACATGAATCTCCTTCTCTCTAAATAACCTAAACAACGACTAACGAAACAACATGCATACCTGACTTTATTCTTATGGAAAAACCACCCAACGAACTAAAGTGTAAAACATGATCAAACAACTAAAAGGAATTCACCGATGAAATCCCCAAACAATTCCCAATGAGATTTGTTCCGGATTGGGCTACGACCCAATCCGGTTAGACCCGAACCTAATCCGGGATCCGAAGTCACACAAGTCCATGTGAAGGAAATGCCCTAAATCCCACTGGATAATAGTCTGAACCAATAGATCGTGATTCAATACTGCAATACCCATCAAATGGTAACAGATGTACCTCAGGGACACTTGTCCAGGTGAAGGCTTAGCAGCCAAAGCTCTACATATTTCCTATAAATACCAATGCACATTATTGAGTCATGTATCTCACTCTTTACCATATTATTAGCCGCACTCTTAAACCTTCACTGACTTGAGCATCAGAGCACGTGCAGGTACACCCCCCTTTTGGTGGAGACGGACTCACGGTGGATCACAATGAACCACATCGTCAACATCCATCTTAAGTATAAAATGGAATGCAAGAATTAAGAGAACAAAAGACTACTTTTGGTTTAAGATAATAATATATTATGATATAGTTATGTTGTAGATTGTTCAAAATCAAATTGCTTTTATATTTGCCGTACTGATATAGTATTGTAGTGCAATTGGATTTCCAAAAATTGCAGTTTTTTTTTTGTTGAAAAAACAAAGTTTTATTAATGAGAAAACAATAGTACATTCTAAGCACAAGTTGTGCCAAGTGTATTACCTAAAACAACCGAATATGAACCCCAAATTTCAACAATGGTACTATACCAATATCTATTAAACATGAGTAGCATCCTCCACCATTATGTTGTTATGATTCTAATCTTGTCAAGATAATTAGCCTTATCCTCACTCAAAACCAAACCTTTGGTTCTTAGAATAATCAAATCAATCCCCGACTGTGAACTGCACCAGCCACCCTGATCCTATTGTCAATCCTACCCTAACAAAATGAAATAAGTGAACAACAACATTATGAACTATTACTTTCCACACCCACCTTCTGCCACATGAAGTCCTAAACAAGAACAAGTGAATCACAAAAACCACGAAAGCAGTTTCTCAATGAATGTTAAGATTCATCAATCAGTCCACCAATCACATATTATGCATATGGATCAACAGGGAATACTCCAGTTAAAACAACATCTTTATAATGAGTTTCAGTCTTTCAGACTAAGGACCTTGGTAAACTTCTTTACTTTTTGGGTATTGAGGTAGCCCAATCCAAGGATGGTATTGTAATTTCACAAATGAAATATGCTATGGATATTCTTGAAGAAATAGTTCTATTGAATACCTAGCCAGTTGATACTCCTATGGATCCAAATGTCAAGCTTCTACCTAATTAAGAGGAGCCTCTATCAGATCCAGGACGATATAGGAGATTGGTTGGAAAATTGAATTGTCTCACAGTCACTCGTCCAGACATTTCCTTCACAGTTAGTGTGGTAAGCCAATTTTTAAATTATCCTTGCCACGAACACATGAATGCTTTAATTCGGATTCTTAAATACATCAAAGGTGTTCCAGGAAAAGGTCTCATTTATGAGGATATAAGACATACTAAGATAGTTGGTTACTTGGATTCTGGTTGGGCAGGTTCATCCATAGATAGGCGGTCCACTTCTGGGTATTGTGTACTTGTTGGAGGAAACCTGATATCCTGGAAGAGTAAGAAAAAAAATGTAGTTGCTAGATCAAGCGTTGAGGTAGAATATATGGCCATGTCACTAGTAACATGTGAACTCATTTGGTTGAAGCATTTACTCAAGGAACTTCAATTTGAAGGAGCACAACCAATGACACTTATGTGTGATAATCAAGCCGCGTTGCATATTGCCTCAAATCCAGTGTTCCATGCAAGTACAAAACATATTGAGATAGACTGTCACTTTGTTAGAGAGAAGATTAAATCAGAGGACATCGTCACAAGTTTTGTCAATTCAAATGATCAATTGGCAAATGTTTTCACAAAATCTCTACGAGGTCCTAGAATAAGTGATATATGTGGCAAGCTTGACGCATTTGACTTATATGTTTCAGCTTGAGGGGGGTGTTGATATTTAAATAATTAGTAAATAATTATATTTACGTTGTAAATATATTTTACCTTACTCTCTAAGTTACTTAGCATAGAATATTATTTAGAATATTCCTTCTATAGATATATCCTAGCTTAGTCTCTAAGCTACTTAACTCTATGTAATAAATTTTCCGTAGTGCTATTTAGACACACGGTTCTCGTCATATGCCTCTTTTTTCTCTCTTATTCAACATGATCTAAATGAATGGAACCTTCATTTTTAAAGGCAGAGAAAATCCCCATCCAATTACAAATCTCATACCATATACTTGCAAAAACCAAACACTTGAAAAAAAGGTGAGAAACAGACTCGTCTGCACCACAACCGCCAACACACTGAAGGGATCCCTGATCGATGACACCTCTCCTGAATAAGTTATCTTTAGTAACAACTATATTCTGAAATAATCTCCACACTAAACACAGAACTTTTTCCGAAACCATTTTATGCCAAGCCTTCATCCATGCCCGATCAGGCATGCCAATAGTTCTCTCGCAAAGTCTAGAATCTAATTGCCAGATATCATTCAACCAAATGGAATGAATTTATTTGGTGCATTATTCCACGGTCTATTTAATAAAGACAAATAGACAATTTAGTAATATTTCAACATAAAATAAACATATTAATTACAGTTTCACCTTTTCTTAATCTTTATAAAACTTACGATGAAGGTTTGTATTAAGGGACGATGAGATTAATCAGCAGAATTAATTAACTTACTTTTCCCTAAAGATTTGCAAAGATATTAGCTCTCTCTTGAAACTCTCCCCTATCACCTCTTTTTTGCCTCCAGTCTTTTCGTTTCCTTAACCCACATCAGATATCAACTGTAACTTTTGGACAAAACAACAATAATCATCATATCTACTCTGCACAGCATACTCTAAAAACACAAATTCATCATTTCCAACACTGCTCTTCTGTTCTTCCTCCATCAAACCTCTCAACCATCACTTCACTCCACTGTTATTTAAAGACACACTTCTCTTTTTTCATCTTCTACACAATATTATAAACCACAGTTTTTCAAACATGCAAGAACTGTTTTTCAAACATGCCAGAACTAAAAACAAACCCAAAAATCCTGAAACACCTCCTGTTGAACCATCACAACAGGACATTTATAAGCTGTTGCAAAGAATTCAAAACATGGCCTCCTATCTCTTGTTTGCTAATGCAAATATACGAAAATGGATTGCAGAAGAGTTGTGCACCAAAACTCCGTATGGTCTTGTTCCACCTCCTGCCATTGTAGCTGAAAACTTACCACCCGATTTTTGGTTACAAGGCACATCTTTGCAAACAATTCAAACCATGCTCTCCTATCTCATGCTTGATAATGCAAATTTGCGAAAATGGATTGTAGAAGAGTTGTGCACCAAAACTCCTTTTGGTCTTGTTCCACCTCCTTCTGTATTCCTTTGATGTGTCAAAGTGGGATAATTTATATGATATTTTGATGGCTTTTTTATGGCAAATGATGTATCTTTTTAATTATGTACTTTATGTTATGTTAAGGCTATGGCCTTTTTAATTATGTTCATGTTATGGCTATGTCCTTCTCGTTGTTTATGTTTTAAATTAGGATCTTTTTTAAGTTTTTTTTCTCTCTATTGAACCATTAAAATGGCCATGGTAAAAAAATCATTATGTAAGGCAACAGCTTTTGAGGAATGAATTTATTTGGTTCAAAGAGAAAAATGTTATGTTATCTAAGTTGAATATTTAACAATTTTTTTTCTTGCCAATATAAAAATTCCTTGTTCACAACACATAATTTCTATAGCTTTCATTAAATCCTTCTCTTTTCTAAAGACCACCACCACCACCATAACCTGGAAGTATCTTTATTAAAAAAAACACCATGAATTTCAATCACCACCCCTCAATCAACATGAAACCCAAGCAAAGGTCCAAACCTTTAATCAACAACACCAGCACTTCAAATCACCCACCAAACCCTAGCTATATATATCATTGAAGTCACCACCTTTTCCTCATCCTTGTAACCATCAATATCATCCATGGTCACACATGGAGATGGAACTTCTTTGAAATAAAAATGAAGAATAATGTCGAACAAAGTATTATGCAAAACATTATTGTTGTCTCAAATCAACGCAATAAATTATTGATTCAATTCCTAAAAAACCACCAACACCATCGTTCAGTTGTAAAGTCATCACCTCACCTATTCCCCATTTTTATAACGACAACACCAAAGGAAAAAAAAGAGTAGAGAAATGAGAATGCGAATCTGGGTACAGTTACAAAAGTGTGATTGTGAATGTATGACACGAACAATGCTTATAGGAGTGAAGATAGTGAGAAAACAGTGGTAATTGCAAAGAAGCATATTCGTGTTACTATTAGATTTCTTTTTTGTAATATTTTGCCTTTCAAATAATTAAAATAGAAAAAATTACAGTTTTAGTCCCTGACTTAATTTTAGGTAATAACTTGGTCTTTTATCTTCTTTTTTTTTCATTTTAATTTTGTCATTTTGATCCATTTGCATTGAATTTTCAAGTTTCAAGTTCATGGTTTATTTTCTTATGGCATTTCAACATTAAAATTTATGGTCTTCATCTATGTTTACATAAGAATATTAGATTTAAACCTTGAAAGTCCATATAAAAATAGACCAAAAAGACAAAATTGAAATTAAAAAAAGATAAAGAATCAAATTGTTAGTTGAAATTAAGTTAATAAACTAAAAGTGTATTTTTACCATTAAAATATTAATTAAAAAATAAAAGAAAAAAGTGTTAAGAAGAAATAGAACCGTTAATGGTGAATAGCGTAATGACGTGGCTAATTGTTTGATCGAGTGTGCGTGAGAGAATGTTGGAGTGATTGTCCTTAACAAATGCCCATTTCATAAATTTTAATCTTATTGGTATTTAACTTGTGCTTTTGAGTGGTTTCAATTTTTAGAACATTAAGAAAATTCTCATAACATTCTCACAAGACAAAGTGGAAGTATCATACAAGAATTATGGTACAAGTATTCTATATTAAAGGAAGACAAGATTCATGAAGTATTAATTCAATGTCCTACAAAGATTGATTTATTCATAAAGCATGATATGGGTACAAAAAATTTGTACAAACAAATTTTTGGACTTTGAGAGAATTAGATAACTTTTAGATTAAGCATAAGGAACTACTTCAATGTGTTTGCAAACTTTATGTTCCAACTTTTCCCATACAAAGTCACAATATTTACTCCAGCAAGGACTCTCCACATATAAATAGTAGAAAGACAATGAGTCATTGAGCTCAAATTCCCTCACTTGATTTTAAGCTATCAAGAATACTTCAAAGACTCTTTCAAATTTGAGATTTGGCGTATTATTAGCAAAAATCTATCAATAACTCTTTTCTTGAGTTCTTTAGAAAGGCTAAGTAAAACAAATCAAAAGCAATAGCAAAAGGCTCCAAGAATCATCAAGTGTATTAGTGATTGATAAATTGTAAGGTAGTCAAGTAAAGACTAATGTGTTGCCTAAAGAGGTGAACAACAAAGAAATTGTATAGATCGGAAAGTGATATAAGAAAATGCATAGTTGAGATATAATACTCAACTACATATTGGAAAATCTAATAGTATTATGATGACTGTGTAGAGATTTCAAGAGGGGTTTTTCAAAAAATTTAAACCTCTTTGAAAGGATCTTGATTAAATCATTAATCACAAATCAAACAACAACTTGAAAGGATTATGTGTTTACCTTAGAGAGAGAGTGATCACAAGTGTTGCTCGATGACAATACCTCTACAAAGTCCACACGAACAACTTCCTTCATTCATAGTGCTAGCTGCTTGCGGTTTTCAGGCTTTCAGAAAACTAGGGTTTCTAAAGGAGTGAATTAGGTTAAGAGTGACTCTTGCTTCTACACAAGAGTCCTATTTATACAACCTCTTGTGTGCTCACCAAGTCAGGCGTTATTGGGCTTGTACAAGCCCAATAGTCCATTCGCTTGATCTGCTAACTAATTAGCTTCGCTTACTAAACACACCCCCAATAATAAGTCTTACTTATTTCTCTCGTTTAACTGTCCTTTTTTATGTGACCCTATAGGTTCTTGTAATGTTGACAATAATATTAAATATTATTTAATATTATAAACAGTGAGTGATATCTAGCAACACATCACTGCTACCCAAGTGACAAAAATGTCTAAGTGATCTAACGAAACATTTCCATGATAAAGATATTATGTATTGGACTGTAGATCTTATCATTTAGGCCTGTAGGCCCTACAGACAAGGGCTTGGACCCTTAGAGTCAGGGTGGGCGCCCTCTAGAAGGGCACAAGGCCCACCTGACATTCATATATAACATTAGGGAACTCTCCTAAAAAGAGATCCTCTGGGGGCGCCCTCAGCAGCCTATGAGGGCGCCCTAGCCATAGTTTTGGCCCTATATAATTTGGGCCCGAACCATGATCAGATATGCCCAAACCGAGGCTACAAATAGTAACATTGGGATCATTCCCAAGGCATGACCTAAACAGACTCTAAAAACCCTAGTTTTCCTATATTGTACTCACTACCAGTACAGTTGGCGCCCACCGTGGGGCTACAGTAAAACTGACCTAGCCACCATCTCTGAAAGAAAAGCAGCCGATTCGCGGCCTCCGTACATCGTCAGAACGCCGTGAATCCACCATGTCTTTCAGAAGCAACCCTAAAACCTCTGAGTCCGCCACGATTCAACCCTAAATCCATCCTTTTCCTGATAGACCCTAACTTTAATCAAACGTTCAACCCGCTCTTTGTTGGAAAAACCAATCCAAACCCTAAGATTCGCGAGCCTAATCGCTAATCTCCAACCGCCAATTTCAATCTTCACATACCGATTCAAACAACCGTCGTCGCCACCACTAATAGCGGACCCGGCGGCCTTGGAAGCTCTACAGCAACAGGTTCAACAGCTTCGTGACCACAACGAAGCCCTGCAAGCGACAGTGGAGACAATCCAACAACAACAACACGCCGAAGGGAACAGATCTCAGCAAGATGAATCAGTAGATCCGGATCCGCAACCACTTTCTGCCGAAGTCTGGAATGCGCCAGTCCCAGAAAATTTCAAGCCACCCTCTCTTTCGTCCTTTGATGGAAAGAGCGACCCGGTGGAACACGTGACGGCTTTCAACACTCAAATGGCCATCATCGGCGCCGCCGACTCTCTCAAGTGCAAGTTGCTGGCAAGAACCCTCAAAGACGCCGCCCTCAGATGGTATATGAACCTACCCCGTTTTTCCATCATCAGCTACCAAGACATGACACACAAATTGACTCACCAGTTCTCAGTAAGTCGCCATCGCAAAGTGTCATCCACCAGCCTCTTCAACGTCCGCCAAGGATCGAACGAGTCCCTCCGTGAATACCTCGCAAGATACAATGACGCCACCATTAAAGTCATTAACCTAAATCAGGAGCTGTTCGTGGGAGCTTTTCAAAACGGCCTCCGCGTTGGGCAATTCAATGAATCGCTGGCACAAAAACCAGCCGATTCCATGGAGGAGATCATGTCCAGAGCGGAATGTTACATAAAAGGAGAAGAAAGCAACGCCGAAAAGAAAGCCAGAGATTCTAGAGAACGTGGCCCCAGCAACTATGACCATCGCCGAAGCTACTATCCACCCACCCACAGAGACCGAGCGCCGTACAAGCGTCATGTCCAAGACAGGCGCGAACCCCTTCCAGAATCTTTCACAGTGCTCAACACTCGTCGCGAGCAGATCTAGAGAGATGTTTACCACTCTAGACTCATCCCCGAACCCCCACCGCCGAGAGGAAACTTAATGGGAAATGAAAAAGATGCCTGGTGTAAGTATCACAAGATAAAAGGACACTCCACAGATGACTGCATCCATCTGAAGAGAGAGAGATTGAAAAACTGATTCAGAATGGCAGGCTAAGAGGATACGTCAAAGAAGGCAGGGAAAGAGTCAGGTGCCCACCTGAAGACCCCCCAAAGGAGAAAGATGCGACAAAGGATGGCGAGCGCCACACCTTGAACACTATTTTCGGTGGGTTCGCAGGAGGTGGTGAGTCCAGCACTTCTCGAAAGAGATATGTGAGACAAGTAATGCTTGTCGATGGCCACGCCCCGACAAGGCCGGAGCGCCAAACAGATATCACCTTCTCAGGCGAAGATCGCGAAGGAGTGATTCCCCACGACGACGATCCCATGGTCATCACTATACAAATCTTCAACTGGGACATCAAGAGAGTGTTGATTGATCCTGGCAGCTCTGCAGATATCCTTTATTACTCTGCCTTTGAAAGAATGGGACTCGACGAGGACCAGTTGCAGCCCTTCAAAGGAATCTTGGCTGGTTTCACAGGAGAGCAGGTGCACGTTCGTGGACACATAACTTTAAAAACCACCTTCGGTACGGGCAACAACGCCAAAACCATCAGGATTAAATATTTGGTGGTCAACTTGCCCTGTTCTTACAACATCATTATAGGCCGCCCGACCTTCAACCTTCTTGACGCTTATCTTTCCACTAAGTTCCTCGTCATGAAATACCCACTGGACAATGGACAGGTCGGCACTACCAGAGCGGACCAGAAAATCGCCCGAGAATGTTACCACAACAGTTTGAAGCTACAGAGGGAAAGGAAAGGAGCCGGCAACCCAGAAGCACACCAGGTGAACATTGTCAGCGTAGATTCAGAAGAAGAGTTCCAGCAAAAGCGCACAGAATCCACTGAAGGCCCAAAAGAAAGTTTAATGGATGAAGAGCAGAGCATAACAGAGCTCCTAAAGAAGAACCTAAATCTTATCGCTCGTCAGCAGACATATATGCTTAGCGCTTACCCCGCCGAAGTGTATCGTCGCCTCGCTCTGTGTTCAGAAGATAAGTCGGTCAGCACACCAGCCTGGCGTACCAGAAATTTCACAAAGAAAGCTAGCAAGACAGACCTACCAGAGGGAACAAACATGATCTTGGGATCTCACAAACCTAACCACATTTCAGCTATCAAACAGGGAGAAGCTCGCCACGGCAACTCAAAGGAGAACTTGAGGGCCTGTGAAGCCATTTTAATTACTGCTTTGTCTTTTATTTCATATATTTTTGTATTACTTAAATGAAGAGGAGCACGGAGCACTCTTTTCCTCACAGTAATGGGGTTTTTATGGAGGCCCTGCTTTATTATCAAAATATATCTATATCACTTATTTTACATTACTTATATCGCCTCTAACAGATCAACAACGCCAAAAACGAAAGAGAATCATCGCCATCTGATTTGTTAACCTCAACGAGGGTTACCACCTAATTCCTTAACCCTAATGAGGGCTCTAAGACGTCGTGAGCTTAAATGAGATCGCCATCCGATTCGTTAACCCCAACGAGGGTTGCCACCTAATTCTTTAACCCTAATGAGGGCTCTAAGACGTCGTGAGCTTAAATGAGATCGCCATCCGATTCGTTAACCCCAACGGGGTTGCCACCTAATTCCTTAACCCTAATGAGGGATCTAAGATGTCGTGAGCTTAAATGAGATCGCCATCCGATTCGTTAACCCCAACGAGGGTTGCCACCTAATTCCTTAACCCAACAAGGGCTCTAAGACGTCGTGAGCTTAAATAAGATCGCCATCCGATTCGTTAACCCCAACGAGGGTTGCCACCTAATTCCTTAACCCCTAATGAGGGCTCTAAGACGTCGTGAGCTTAAATAAGATCGCCAATTTATTCCTTACCCCTAATGAGGGCTATAAGGCGGTGCAAAGAATAAGACGGTGCACACAAGAAACAACAACATTGAAAATAAAACAATCCGACAAATTTTAACATAGTTGCGTCTTAACAAAGTTGTGAAATAAGCACAAATAATAATCGCCACCCAAAAGGCGCCCCTAAGAAGAGAAAATCCGAAGCTAAGAGCTACAGATAAACGGCCTAAACAGAACAATGCATCACTACAAATTCGGAGAGAGTACCGAGTTCAAATTACAATTAAAAATACAACAAGAGGAATTACGGTTCGTCCACTAAAACACCATCTACAATAACCTTAAAAGAGTCAAGGGCGGAGAGATTAACGCCAGGGTGCAAGAGGGCAACTTGAGCTTTAGCCCGTTCAAAACCAGCATCAAAAGTCAAGGCCAACTCGCCCTTCGCCTCGGAAACCTCAGCTTTAAGTTGAACTTCCCTTTCCACTCTAGCCGCGACATCATTTTGAAGCTCGTGATAACCCCATCCTTCCCAGCAAGATCCGTTGCATAACCAATTTTCAGATTAGAGATGCGCTTATCACACTCAAGTTTCACCGCCTCTCTGGCTTCCTTCACTTCTTTCTCTCTGGCATCCTTGGCCTCCTCCAACTCTTTTTCCAGTGCCCTCATCGTGGCCTGAAGGGCCTCTTCATTCTGCACTTGTTCTTCATGTTTCCGGTCTATCGCGTCCAAGATCATTATGGACTGCAAGCAATGAACTCCCACATCTCTCGTCATAAAGGGAACAACACCTTGATTCCCAGCTTCCACGTCCTCTGGATTAAAGACCAACCTCTCTTTGATATAGGCGCCATAGTTAAAATCCTTATCCCAGAAGGATTGCACTGATCCACTAGTCCTGGCGGCAATAGTCGAGGAAGGGGCGGGCATTTTCTTACTCTTTTTCTCAGCCACCGCCTTCCCTTTATCATCTTTCCTGGGCGACGCCTTGTCCTGCATGGCCGCCGCGATGAAATCAGATTGAGTCTCAGGCGGTTGATCAGCCTTCCTCTTAGGCTTGCGTATGATAAGCCCAGTAGGGTCATTGGCTGCCAACCCCTCAGCGGCCTTCTTTGCCTTCATTTCCTCGAGATATTTCTTCCTCTCCGCCGCAGTCATGGGCGCCATGGACTCTACGAAAATGAAAACGAAAAGGTTACGAGGACAAGAATATAGGAATGCACAATATACACACAAATAAACGAAATCAACTCACGTAAGTACGCGTTTAAGCTATTCACATCCCCTTCCCTATTCAACAGCTCCCGAATGTTCATAGGAAACATATTGTCCAAAAAACAGACGACACATTGGTCATACACATCCAGCTTCTCATAATCAAATCCCATGATCGACGCCGGAGCGTTCGTCTAGCATACAGGAATCCTCAGCTTACCATCGACCCGCACAACAGCTGCTTCACAATCCTTTCTTCCCCGGGTCCTGAGGAACGTCTGCCTCCAATTCTTATAATGAGAGGCGTAGGGCGGGAATAACCTCTTGCCAGGATGTGCACTGATGGATACCCAAGACAGCTTATCTACCCCCTTCGTGCCATAGAACGTGAAGAAGGATCCAACCGAGGGCTGGAAACCTAGCCCCTCGCATAAAATCTCAAAAGCGCGTATAAACGCCCAGCTGTTTGGCAGCAGCTGAGACGACACCACATTCAAACAATTGAGGAAGTCGACCTCAAAGAGCGTGAAGGGATACTTCACACCCAGATATTCAAAAACAGCCGTATACATGTGAAACATCTCATTCTTCACCCCCTTCGGCCTTTGTAAGCACACCTTCTCGCCTGGGCGACAATGTTCCAAGACCATGTCCTCTTCAAACCCCCTAGAGGACACGTGCAGCTTACTCCGAAAGAATGCCACTCGTTGGGGATCCATGTACACTGACTCTGAACGAAGCACTTCGTCGGCGAAGCTCTCTTGCTCTGATCCACTAGAGGACGCCATGTAACAAATTCCTCTCCTACAAAAAGGACCTGAGCGAACAGAAAGAATAACGCAGTCAGATGAATTCCCACTACGACTTCCTTTTTCACCCTCGTCAGAATCGCTTGAAAATTCCTCTAAGAGAAAGTGGCCGTAATAAGCTCTCTCAAACACCACCCAGTCGGTGGTTCCATCTGACCGCTTTGCATGTCTAACGCTTTCCCTCCACAACCTAATTCTCTCCTCTGAACTTGTCGGGGATAGTTCCCTACCCGCCCCATCACACTCTCTAATCACTACCAAACTACGAATCTAATTAATAAGGAGGAGATCGAAAAGGATTACCTGGATTTAAACGATAGCGAGAGATCGAGGACGAAAAGAAGCTCCAAACGATTCGGGAATTTAAGGTGCAGCGATCTCCAAAGCCAAGAGACGATCCAGGAAGCCGTTACGTTTTTTAGGGACGAAAAGAGTGAAGAAAGTGAAAAGATAAGAGATAAATAGGCAACAAGGAAAGTAGATCCGAAAAACAGTTCAAAGTACAAAAGCCTGGGAAAACGTGCATATGACGTCACTTAAACTGGCACGATTTCCAAGAACCATTGCGATGCAAACACGTCAACGAAAGTGAACGGTCACCCCGTTTCAACCGTAGGATCTCATAAGGGCGCGCTCTGAATCTGAAATTAAAAAACGTATCACGCCCATATTGGGCTCAGTCATGGCGTGGCGATCTTAAGCACTCAATAAAGTCACTCTCTCTACATAGTTTAAATCACCTCGCCTCATTCCAAAGCTCGTGCTTGTTGGGCTAATAGGAATACTCTCATCAGGCTAGCACCCACCAAGGCTCCAAAACAAAAAACATATATTTGGTCCAGCACCCGTATCGAGTTAGTACTCATAAAAAGCTTTACATGCCCCATAACTAAAATTTTTTCACATAGTTTCACAACCAGTAAGTCTCACTTGCTGGGCAAGAAGTCATAGACAAATTTTCCGGCAACAGTTTAATCACTTCGCCTTGTTCTAAAGCTCGTGCTTGTTGGGCTGTGGACTGTAGATCTTACCATTTAGGCCTGTAGGCCCTATAGACAAGGGCTTGGACCCTTAGAGTCAGGGTGGGCGCCCTCCAGAAGGGCACAAGGCCCACCTGACATTCATATATAACCTTAGGGAACTCTCCTAAAAAGAGATCCTCTGGGGGCACCCGCAGCAGCCTATGAGGGCGCCCTAGCCATAGTTTTGGCCCTATATAATTTGGGCCTGAACCATGATCGGATAGGCCCAAACCGAGGCTACAAATAGTAACCTTGGGATCATTCCCAAGACATGACCTAAACAGACTCTGAAAATCCTAGTTTTCCTATATTGTACTCACTGCCAGTACATGTATAATTATCATTTTTCCGTCATGTCTATGTTGAACACAATGCATAACATGTCACCCTTGTCCAATTCAATATTTGGCCCTTAGATGTTTCTCCTGTTATGTAGGAGTGGCAAATCCCATCTAGGTCACTGATGTCCCTCATCATGATTTGTCGAGTACCTATCAACCGACTTTATAGTCATCCTATTATGGACGACGTGTATATGACAACAAAGTACTCGACTCCTAAATCTAAGATACATAGTGGTTTCAGGTCGAAGGGTGGAATACACCACTTATCACTATGAGAATAACTCATGACATTTACATAACTTTTTATGTAGTATTCTCATGACGGGTCAATCCAATATAAATATTACTCCTAATATTTATGTCTACGTGAAGACTTGATAACTCTTTATAAATGATTCATGAGATGTGATCATGAAAGTACCCACATAATAGTCTATATGCTTTAATGCTATCCCACTTCACAATAAAACTTGACTACATATACTTTTAGAATAACGTCCTTATGTTTAATGGGGCCTCACAATTAAGTTATACTTAATGTTCCATTAAACAAACTATCTATTCAAGGGACTTTATTATTTTAAAACAAAACAAAATCAATAAAGAAATGCCAAATATAAATATCATGATACAAAGCTAAATCAAATCAATATAGATTTGCCATTAGGGCTTACTCCAACAGATTGGACTAGCCTACATTGAGTGAACCATGATAATTGTTTGTGTGTGTGATTTCCCTTTCTCTTTCTCATTTCGTTTACAAACTCACATATATCACATTTCGTATATCTATTAATTGTTTATTTACTAACTAACTAATATAACCTAAGTATCCATTTGAGACATTTTTATTGGTAATTTTTAGTAGATCACAATTAAAACCCCCATTTCTTATGATATTTTTTTACTTTAAGAAATGCTAAAGAAACGGCCAAGAAAAATTTTAAAGTTCCAAGAAGAGGGTCGCCTCTTTAAAGGTCAGACCCTCGAAAGCTTCTATCAAGCTACATTCTGACTCCCTGATCCTACATCTTGGGAGGAAATTGTTTCGGACTTAACGAAGTCCAAATCCGGTTGGACCCAAACCCGATACGGGACCTAAAGTCAGGTAAGTTCATGTGATAGACACACCCTAAATCCCATTGGATAACAATCTAGACTAACATATCATGAGTGTCCAGTCTGGATCCAATGTTGCAGTACCCCTCAGATGGTAACACCTGTCCAGGTGAAAGCTTGACAACGAAAATCCTACTTATTCACTATAAATACTAAAACAATATTGAGACATGTATCTCACTCTTTACCATATTATTAGTCGCACTCTCTTAAACCCTAATTGACTTCAGCATCGGAGCACGTGCATATGCACCACCCGCTCTGGTGGAGACAGACTCACATACAGATCTTCCACAACAAGTCATCCATCTTAGGTTCAACCAGATCAAGACCTCATATGCTTCCGAAATAATTACACCCCAAAAACAAATGTTGCACATATTCCTCATGCCCGCATCCTATAATACAATCATTAAGATGAGGCTGAAGAATTCTTTTTCTTACCAGATTATCTTTTATAGGGAGGCGATTACGAAAAAGCCTCCTAAAAAATAGAAACTTTTAAAAGAACCGTTTTGTTCTGGACCGGCTAGAAGGTCAATCCTGTGACGACACGTGGACATGAAGCCCTCCAGATCAAGACGCATCAACTGAGTGAGCACGCTAGTACTGGTTCACACCACCTCACTAAAGCACGCCCCCGTGAATCCTATGCCGTACACGTAGCCTCTAACGTCCCCCTGATGAGACGCTGCATTTCACGGAACCCGTTAGCGCCTCCTCCCTCTATATAAGGGTGACTCAACGTCACCTTCAAGGTACGATTCATTTCCCACACATTTTTACACACTCAATCTCATTTCATGCACTAACTTGAGCGTTGGAGTGCTAACGTGCCTGCAAGCACCCTCTATTCCACCGTGAAGACCGTACCTCCACCGTGCTGGAGCACCATACCGTTACAGTTGCCTCCATATGTCGTTATCAGACAGATCACATTTTATTCCAAATGATATCCTGATAAACATCACCATGAGCATTCTCCACTACCATCAACATCTGATAAATCCCTCAGACATTATATCCTTTTTTCGATAAAAAGTTGCCAATGCCAATAATCTTCCACACCACCAAGCAAAGCAACATTAGCCAAAAAGGGCACAACATTCCCCCTACATCTTCTCTCCCAAGCAAATAGCCCACGCCACCACTTCCAACCATCCCCTCTAACATCCAATCTAAACCATTCATCTCAACTACAAATACATCCTTTTGCTCCACTAAATAAAAAAATCTCCTAAATTGATTACACAACGCCCCTTGCTCCGTTCACACATCTGACCAAAAAAGCGTTTTAGTCCCATCGCCCACCACCCACACCAGATTATAATCAAACCATCTATCTACCGCCAAGCCATCCCTACCCGCACACCTACCAACTACTTCCACCAAACTGACCCAAACCTCCATCCCTCTCTCACCCTCCCTCCTTCTATCCCATATCTCACTACTAGAATTTTATACCATAAACTATCCTGCTCCACATTCAACCTCAAACACCATTTTCCTAACATCGTCAAATTAAATTCCTTGATTCTTTGCACCCCCAAGCCTCCATTCTCCTTCTCTAAATAGACTGTATCCCAATTAATCCAAGGGATTTTTCCAATTTCCTCACACCCAACCAAAAAAACATTTAAATAAAGATTCAGTGGAAGAGATTATATATGTGAAAGCCTTGAAGAAAGAGATAAAACAGACCGATAGAGAGGACACAACATATTTCAAAAGAACCAAACGATCTCCCATAGACAAAAGACAACTTTTCCAACGGGAGAGCCTTTTGTAACATTTTATTTTGAATAAAAAGAAAGCTCTCACACTCCACACCCACGAGATTCTAGCGATCTTTCAGTTTGTTGGGATAAACAAAAATCTTAAAAAGTAAAAAGTTGCGTTTTTCGAAATGTATTAGCCTTTTCTAAAAAATAAAAATTTGATTCCACTAAACTCAAATATTGATTTTTTTTTTATTTTGGAAAAGTAAAAATGTAAATCCTTCTTACACAAATATTTTTTTAAAAAACTCAACTTTCGAAAAAATATATACTTTAAAAAACTTAATTTTTGACTTTTTCCATATAATATTTTTCTTAAATAACTTAAGAAAAATCAGAATTTGAAAAATTAATTTTTTTAACCAAGTTTTAACCACGACTAATTTGGGAAATAAATTGTTCCATTATCGAACATTTATTGGTCACAGTTGATTAGATTGTGGCTGATTAAAAAAAAAAAATCTTCCAATTTTCTGGTATTCTAAAAATCTCAACATTTGAGTTTTCCTACACAAAATACTGAAATGACACAATGAACTCATAATGTTTATGTTGAACTCTAGGTGTTTGATAAAATGTCTCAATGAAAATTTGTTTGATTTTTGCATTGTTGATGATGAAATTAGTTACAAATTGGATTGTTAATGTTGATTATAGTGAGTTTGAATGCAATGTGGTAGGTTAGAGATTGAAATGACACTGCCAAAATTAAACTGTTGTTATTGATTATTTATAAATGATTGACTGAAAAGGCGGCTGCGCACCCTGCTCCTCGTAGGAGACAGGGCGTTAGGAGACAGGATGTGGGGACGTCGTCCCAGGCGGGTGCGTCCCAGATAGTGGACCCCACGCAGCATCAGCAGGAACATGAGGAGTATCAGCCTCAGTACGAGCAGGCTCAGCAGCAGAAGGGTGAGGCCCAACAACAGGCTCAGGAGGAGGTCGTGCCGGAGAGTTTGCCCGGGGGCCCTACTGACTTGACGCTTCTACCAAATTTCGGTAGACACGTGGCATGCGGGCTTTGGAGCGACGCCACGGTAAGTATAATTGTTTGATTTTATTTAATTACGCGTCAATTGATGATATGTTTAATTTAATTTAATTTTATGATTTAATTTTTATGTTAAAATATTTTAATCACGCGTCAATTTAGTTACGCGTCAAATTAAATACGTGTCAATTTAATTGTTTATTTTGTTTAAATTTTACTATTTAATTGTTATGTTAAAATGTTTAATGTTTATTTTAATTATTGTTTTCTAACGGTTAAATTGTTATGTCTTTTTTAGTTATTCAAATGTTTATATTTTTAACGGTTTGTTGTTCGTTTAATTTTTTGTATTTAAGTTTCGGAGAACGCATAAGGTGAACGCTGTCTCGCACGGGAAGAAGCTTGGGAAGCTGACAGTCCCGACATGGGAGAGAGTATGGTTCTAGCAATGGGTGGAGGCATCCGGTCTTGCACCCCTCAAATTTCTTCAACTTCAAATCACCCACCACTCCAATAACAAGTAAGTTTCATAATCAAGTACCATTGTCTTTTTATGTTTATATGTGACATTTTTCCTCTTAAATTAGAAATTTTTTAGTTTTAGGGTTTGTTTAAATTTTGATTTTTTTTTGGCAAGAAATGATACAATGGTTACATGTAAATGACTTATGTTGCTTAAATGTTTAGATGTTTGCATGTTTATGTTGTAGTTTTTAGTTTTAGGGTTTATGTATAATTTGCACTCCAAATGTTTGATGAAATGTTTGAATGAGTTTTTCATTGATTGCTTTTAATTTCTTATGGTGTAGATCTGAAACAATGGACAATTTGTTCAACGCTCAAATATGCTTCAATGGTGGGAACCCTAATTTTTTCAAGGATCGGGACGATGTCACGTTAAAAGAACTGAAAGATCAACTTGATGAAATCAGCCAACGATTCAACAACGGAGACACAAAGAGGGTGGAATACGTTTGGTATAAACGTTCATCGTTCGACTCTAAGGGGAGATTGACATTCAGTTGGCCAGAGTTAACGAACGACGATGACGTGAGGAGCATGTTCTCGATATTTCGTCAGCACATCATGTTCCTGAGGATCGAGATGGATGCAACGTTGCTGAGATCACCTGAAAATATTCTCAAGAGTTTGATTCGGCCAGATGAAGATGTTTAGATAGTATTATTATGTTGTGTCATTATTTTGTTGGATTTTAGTTTAATTTTTGTTAGTTTGCTGAAGACGTTGGCGTTGAAGTGTCTTATACTTAGCGTAAAAGTTTGCAAGTCTCTTTGGAAATTCAAAAGAATGAAGAGAACAAAACATGTATTCTGCCGAATTAACTATATAGGTTTTCACATCGAATTCCTTTGTATGGGATCAGTGCCACAGAAGGGAATGCATTTCTAAGATGTTGTTTTGTGCTTGATCATGCTCCTCTGTCAATTGAACCTTGTCAGTTGGCAAGACAGTAGGATTAAGTTCAAAAGAATATATTGGGATGCATTCCTTTCTGTGACAGCTCATCCTATATGAAGGGATTCGATGTGATAACCTATATAGTTGATTCGGTAGACATGTGTTGTGTTCTCTTCATTCTATTGAGTTTTGAAAGAGACTTGCAAATTTTTATACTAAGTATAAACACTTCAATGCCAACATTTTTGGCAATTTCATCAATTTAATTTTAATCCAACATCATGATTATACAACATCCTTAGAGATAATGTAATTTAATGTAACGTAACGCTTCGTTTATTTGAACGGAGATGAAATTATAACTAAATAAATTTGTCGTATTCTATTAATTTTGGAATTTATTATGCGTACTTGTGTATTTTTAGTTATGATTTATTTTGGATCATGAATGAATTGATGTTATTGTTGTTTCTAAGACATGACATGCTTTTAAAAAATGAACATAACATATTATATGTTTGGGGTCTTCAAAAAATATTATCTTTTTATGCAAAATTGGTGAAAACATAACTTACATAAAACAAACGTGACTTAAGTCACGTTGGCGTTGTACCAACGTGACTTAACTCATGTAGGTATATACCGAGCGTGACTTAACTCACGTTGGTATATACCGAACGTGACTTAAGTCACGCTAGAGGTATTTTGGTCAAATCACGTAGGAATGAGCAAAAGTGCATGAGAGAAGAGCAATTTTCTAAAACATGACATGACTAAATGCATCGAAAATAAACAAAGTACGTTATTATTCACACTCCCTGTTTATTTATACGCCTTACTCCTTTCCCTATCATCCTACTACACGTAGACATAATTTTCTTTTGATATGAACTCGGTATTCTCTACACACGTAGCAGCGGAGACTAGTCCATCGAAGCCCAAAAATTTCCTAAATACCTCGACCATAATAATTAAGTTCCTTTTTTTAGGCATCATAATTAAGTTCCTCAATTCATAACATAGTTTGCCTAAAAAAAAACATATTTTTATAGCTGCAAAGCATTATGCTATGTTACCCATGACTTCTTTTATTGGATGGAGTATAAGTATATCTGGTACTCCATTTCTTCGACATATATTCACAAGCTTTTGCTGGTCAATAAAATTACAGCTGATTTAAGTCCTCACTAATATCTTAGGGTTAAACTAAATATCAATCATTCGTAAGTATTTATTGAGCTATTTTCCCCATCATCATTATCACAAAATAATAAATAATTTGGAGACAATGCCAATTAAGACCAATCAAAAGAAGGGTCCTTCATTGGACCGACTAGCTATATATATTTTATATAATACGCTAGTGGATGTTTAATATCCTAAACAAAATTCATTTTTTAGTCAAGAAAAAAAACACATTTGGTTTTTATTGTATTATAATATGGAAAATGGTCTAGAATGATAACGTGGGACAAAATCCGTATAAAATTGTGACTAAAATTGGAAAGCAGCTTAATGGATTTATTTCAAAGCAAAACATAAGCCACCCATCCTAACTTTTTAAAGGGTTTTTCTAAATGATATAAAAGTATCAATTGAAGGGAAACTGCTCTTCCAATAGATAAGAAATCTCTATTCCCCTTTAAAAAAATCTCTATTCCCTTAATAGGATTCAAACCCTAGTCATATGGTTAAAGGGTTCAAACTACTATATTGCTAACCACTTGAACCCACCTTGTTGGGCCCTAATTCTAATCTTAGATACCAGAATAATTCAGTCCAAGCATAATTTGAGTTATATAAATCATGTAGAAATATATCACTTAAATAAAAACCATAATAAATAGTTTTTTTGTGTTAACCTTCTGGTTCTTAGGAAAAAGAGTTATGGTAATTTGTAGCTCTTGACCGGAAGGTAAGTAAAATGTGACCAAAAATTGTTCCATTCAGAAATCGAATTCAGGTTCTCTAGAACAATTTGTCATTGATAGAGTTTATTAATCACTCGAGTCTAATTACTTGATTAATAAGTTTGTTTGATGTGTGTCAACATTGCACAAGATAATCCCTAAAAAAACACTACACAAGATAAAAAAATTATTTATTGCTCACTTTTTTTGTTACAATGTTACATATTTTAAGTTTTTACTGCGGTTTAACATTGACTAATCTCCATAAGATAATTTGTTGGGTTCACGTGACATATTTTCTTCTCTCGATCGAATTTTTTTCATACACAAAAGTCTGAGATTAAATCAGGGATCCCTTACTTAAAAGATCTAAATCACTTACTACTTTAATAGATTTATTTTTGGTAACTATATATTCAAAATACAATACAAGTGCTTCCACTACAAATTTAAACTAATAACATCAAAAGAAGCTCTTGTAAAAAAAACATCAAAAGAAGCTACACATAAAAAAAAACATTCCAACTACTAAAAAACACAAAAACAATCCTAAAAAATCCTCACTTTTTTCTTATTAGTTAGTATACTCCTAATTTATTTTGTAAATTACTATTTAACTCCATTTAATCTTTCTCTTCTGACTAAATAGGAAATAACATAAGAGAATGTGCAGTTAATTTTTTTTGGGTACAATAGTGTGCAGTTAGTATTTCTAATTGTGTGGAAGGTGGTGTACAAAATTTTAAATGAACAGTGGTGCTACAGTTCAAGACACACATAAGACTGGAATAACACTTACACAGAGATTTATATTTACCTTTCTCTAAAAACATTAATGAGTCAAGGTGGTACATTTAGCCGGATCCAAAAGTTGTTGAATGAATATGCTAATAGATAATTTTTTGGAAGATTTCTATTGTGTGAAATTATAAATAAATAATTTCTAATTGGACCTAAATCAACTTTTGAAGGAAATAAATAATTTCATATGCTCATTGAAAATTTATGATGAAATTTACCTACTATGATTTAGGTCCAACCAGCATTAACCGCATCCAAGAGTATGCTGCTTTTCAATATGTTAATATATGACCATGAACAAAATTTTCTATATAAATTAATTCAATTATCCGGTACTGACCCAATAAAGGAAAACTTTACTATCCACTATGTATCAATATTCAAATATTATTAGAAATGACGTAAATAATTGACTTTTATTTTTCTTTTCCAGTTTCCAAGCTCTTCATTTTAAAATTCACTTGAATTAATCTTAAAAGCTAATAAAATATCAAGAAATAAGGCCGTTCAAGGCATGTGTCTGGCGGCTGGTTATTTAAAAATGATGAAAACATGGAGAGCTCTATTTTGTCTTCTAGTGTTTGACAATAAAAATATACTAGTATATACGTTTGAAATATTTTTCTTTTGATCCTATGTTCGTGTAATATATTTTATTAAATTTTAAAAAACATTTTAGATAGTGTTTGGACAGCGTCTTAATGGTTAATTAAAATACTGACTAATTAAATTAAGGATCTAATATAGGGTTAGGTTTATCATGTAACCAACATGCATGAATGTTTCCAAATTTTCATTTTGAGGCAAATAATCAAATCAATTTCAATGGTAACAGCTTAGACTAGGTTTCTTCTTCTAGTAGCAGATGGAACCCTAAAATAAGGGCATTTGTTCCACCTATATACCATGATGCAACTAATCAATAGTAAAATCTTCGTTTTAATATCAATTAATAGGACACGTACGAAAAACAATTAGATAGATATTTAAATGCTTAGTATAATATGGTTGTTTGCTATACAATGCGAGTTCGCTTGTAATTGTTAATTGCTTGTAATGTAATTGTTAATTGATGATGAATGGGAAGGAGGAAGTTGCATTAAAATATTAGGACATTAAAAATGAAGATATGGTAAGCAAAAAGGAAAACCAATATTTAGGTTAGAATAGGATAAGCACTATGACAAAAAGAAAACGATGCTTTTGAGCTTATCAAAAACAGTAAAGTCAAATTAACAGTAAAATTTATTTTTTATTTCACATTCCTATATATTTCATAATGTCAGTGAATAGTGACAATGTAAAATAGTAGGATTAATCCCCTATTAAACTTCTTATGGCGGTGAAGCTTATGATCACATGTGTTTTTTAGAAGAATTGCAACTCTTATTACATACTTTTTTTTTTCGGAGGAAAAAGAGGGCTAAAGCCCATTACATACTTTTTTTTAAAATAAATTGAGGAGAGAAAAGTTATTATTAAATAAAGTATACTAACTATCATTTTAATTACAACCCATTTAGATTACAAAATAAAACTCTTAGGGTGTGTTTGGATTGAGAGTTTAGGATGGGAAGAGAGGGGAGGTTTACTTTTCTTTTTTAAATAATGGACTACATAATATGTTTTTCTAAAATAAATTATGTGTGATTGAATTATTATATGATCGTTCATCATGTTATTATGTTAACTTTTAAAAAAATATTTCATAATGTCCGTAATTTAAAATTGAAAAATAAACCCTCCCCTCCCCACCCCTCCTAAACCCTCCATCCAAAACACCTTAGGTATATCATATACAAAACATGCTAATATATATCATACATTTATATATACGCCAGCATGCTAACAAAGTTATACCTCAAAATTAGATGAATTCAAGAGTATTTTCTGGCTGAAAGCCATGAACTAATTAATTACTCAAGATACTGAAATTCATTTATTTAAGAGATGATATCTTTTGACAGATGTTCTTAAAAGACTTGCTAATTATCTGCGTCACACGATGTTGATAAAAACAAAAGATGACACCTCCTAATTAGACTTGAGTATGTTAATGTAGTAAGTGAAAATTCAATAAGAGATTAAACTATAATTTGATATATAATGATGATTTTTCATGTGCAGAAAAAGAATTCAATGGTAGTTACGTACTTTCCAAAATTAGAATGCTTGAGACATTTGAAAGTTTGGTATACTTGTCCAAATTAATTTGATGTGCAACATCATTAGTTATATTTATCACCAGAATGTAAGCTAATTCTAATGGTTTGCAACAAGAGGTTTAGATACACAATTGTGCCCTAACATTAAATTGATTGAACAAATATTCAATTTAGAGATCAGTGGTTTAGCTTTTATTTATTTTTGATAGTTACTCATTGGTTAACTTGTTTTCTTAGACAAGCAATTACACATGGAAAAATTATTTCTCAAGTGAAATGATACTAAAGGACATACCAAAATATAAAAAAAAATCATTATTATGTCTCTATTACCTAATCTAACTACTCATGTAATGGAGAAACCAAATTTTATATCCCATTTTTATTACCATGTTCCATCTTGAAATATACTTGTTTTCAGAATTTGATAGCCATCTATTTTCATTCAATATGCTTTGTCTATTTTCTCTTTTTAGTTTCTCTTTGAGGTTAAATTTAATTTGTTTCACACCCTAGACATGTGACATATCAACTAGAACTTTTTAACAGCCTGTGTGTTACTTTATCTAATCAAATCATTGGTGAGTTTACAATTTCTATCTGTGTTAGTTTATATAGTAATTGTTTTTAAGTAACTCAATGAAATAAGGAATGAATATTGATAGATTGTAGCATCAAGGCCACTCTAATATATATGTATTGTGAAGATATATTTGTATCTGAAAGAAAGAATGAAGGAGACAACTTGTAAATGTAATATGAATGTAAAACATTGTATATAATTGCCAATAGGTATATACCATACAATAAATACACCATAAGAATTGTATATATTAATGTCTGAACAATCATTGGTCAGTTCTACAATAATTGGCTCTGTAGGGGCCAAGTCAGGACAAGCCAACTCAAATGAATAGTGAATATTTTTCTTCTAATCTCCTTTTCCTTGATGTTTGAGAATTGATCATTATCAAACAATTTCAAGGAAAAAAAGGAAACTATATATTACTATGGATCCTATACCAAACTATGACCTTTTTAAAGAGCTTCTTGTATTTGACTGCAAATTGAGGCCTAGTTGAAGATCTAAAGCTTTACTATGACTTTGGTTTGAAGAAGGGTTCAAAATGAAAGGCTTATCATCATTGGAGAAAGTAAACATGCAAGTATCTTGTTGGGAAGGAGAAACATGAGAAGGAAGAGAATACCAGCTAGAATTGGTATCATGAACATTTTTTGACTTGAAACTAATTTGAGATTCTTCACTCAAAGAGAATTCAGAATTATAAGAAGAAGGGTCATAAAACCAATGAGTATCAGAACCATGGTAAGAAAAACCATGATAATTTTTTTGAAAAGGTTGTAAGTAGTAGTTTATGCTAGCTTTCCTAGCTTGAAGTTGCAATCTTTTTTTCTTCATTCTTTCTTTCTTGTGTGCATTTTGATGGCCTCCTAATGCTTGTGAGTTTGCAAATTCTTTGAAACAATATTGACATTCAAATTTTCTCTCATCTTGGTCTCTAGATGAATTTTTTTCTTGGACAATTTTCTCTCCTCCTGATGAAATTGAGTTAGAGGAATTCACACTTCCATCTCCTTCATTAGACTCTTTGACAAGTCCTTCATTATTATTCTTTGTTGGATTTAGCTCAAAACCAAATAGCCTAAGCCTCTTCTCAACAGAAATATCACACATTTCCTTTTCCATGATTTCTCTTAGATAATTGAAAGAAATATTTTTTTTTGAGGTAGAATTGCATTGATTAGTTGTTATGTATATCTTCCTTTTATAGTATAAGCTCTTAGGTTCAAACATGCACAGTACTTTTATTAAAAAATATTAATACTATAGTTTTATGGCACATTGGACAGCATAAGAGAAGCTAAGGTCAATAAATATATATTATAAATACAAGCTTTAAAAGAAAAATGGGATAAAAGTGGAAGCAGTCTTACATGCAATGTTTCTCATTAAAAAGACTATTTAGTATTTTAATTGTTATATTATACACCTTATTTCAAAAAAAATATTGTTATATTAACACCTTATGGTTCTATTATAGGAGATTCATTGCACTCCTCGATCCCACAATAGTTGAGCTATTTGTAAAAAAAAATAAAAATATAGTATGCCTGTCATTTTTAATTTTCAAGATGATATTAGTTATATCCATCACTCTTAATTCAATATTTTCCACCCTACATGATAATGTAAATACAATAATATTTTATAAGTATAATATAGTAAAAGTATTATTTTTTCTCTCACACACACAAACACACACATATATATCCGCTTTATTTTTTCTTCTTCCGTGTAAAATGATCAAAATGTCGACTATTGTATAACATTGATTAATTTGTTAAGAGTATAATTAATTAGAGGGTCTATAAGCACTTAATAATATTTATATAGTTCCACTTGGATTTCTTTTTTATTAACAAGTAATATATATTCCTTGCTTATGACATGATTAAAGTTATTTAACTAACCGTAGACACAAAAAGTCAAAGGAAAAAAAGATGTGATCATCTCGAAGGAAAGATGCACTAACTTTATTACGTATCTACTATTGTACTAAAATTTGCATATCTAAGATTATTTTAGGGACCAGCCAATGACTTTATGGCTTAATGTATTGTCCTCTACCTAAGCTTATCATAAATTAAGAAAAAGTTTGCCAAATTAATATTGCTATAATGGGCGCAAGCTATAGCCAAGTCCCATCTACTAGAGTTATTCAATTGAAGTTATTTATAAAATGCTTAACATCTGTACAAATTTGATTATTCAGCACTAAATATAGTTTCTTTTTATAATCTTCCCACCACCACAATCACATTAAAAAACAACCTTAATATGTATTTTTTGACCATGTTTTTAATAACATTGTTATAAATACAAAATATCTATTACACCATTTAACCGTGACTATTTAATCTTTGTCGATAATTTTGTTAGATACATAAGATGAATTCTTTCCTTTTCAATTAAGTTTTTTCATACGTAATAGTTAAGAATTGAACTAACAACTTATTTAAAGGCCTTAAATTTTTTGTCTATTGTACTATTTCATTGTTTACCAAGTTCTATGAATGGTCATGTAATGGGGAGAAAAAAATAAAAAAAAAAATAGCAGAAGAAACTAAATGATGGAATATAAGAAGTGGGAAATGATGTAAGCATATATACTAATAACAGTCTTCCATAAGATCTTGGCATATCTTCATAGAGCAGGCAAAGCCTATATTTTATACAAATTATATTTTTCAGGTGAATCAAGTCATCAACTATAGTATTATTATACAAATAAATGTTGGACAGTTGTTCTAGTTGGGCCTACACTCTGTTTGCTTTTGGGACAATTTAGAAAAATCATTAGATTGTGTTTTATTCTATTGTCTTTTAATTTGATCTCCCATTGGTTGACTTCTTCCACCAATAAATTTCTCATGCTCATCAATTCCCACTCCTTTTTATCTATTTTCATGCTTTAATTTATTTAAAAAAAAAAATAAAAAAATTCTTGCTTTTGGAGAAGAATTCCAATTAGGCATGCTGTCATCTACCATTTCATATTTCATTATCCTAACATGTGGAATAAAAAGAAGCCATGTGGGAGGGAATTGGGTTATGGTGGCTTAAGTGGGTGGGTTGGATGATTGATTGATTTTAGCCAATTCCATTTTCATTACACGTTGGTGTAAGAATATCGAATCATGGTCCTACCCATCAGCTTCAAAAACTTGCTCTCTAACCATTGGATATATTCTTCACCTTTTTACAATGAAAATATTTACATAAAAGAGGTATACTCTACGGAGAACGGTATACTTTGCGGGAATTTACTATATATATCTTTTATTTTGTCAAAAAAAAATATCTTTTATGCATTGATCCAAGTCATAATCTCTAATAGCACCCACGTTCATGCTAACTATATGAATGATATAAATGGATCACACTCAATATATTATATTACTTCACATTTTTTAATTATTTAAATTCATCAATTACATTTTCGAAATATCCATATTACTCCTCTTCCAAAACTCTAAAATGGATCTCACTAATCACACAACTCTATAAAAGCACACATCTATTAAATAAAAAATAATAAAAGTCAACAAAAGTAAGCAATGGTTGGGTAAGTATCGTTGTCTTGCAGAGATACTATGGAGAGTAAAGACACTCTCATACCATACCAATTATACAAGCCACACTGTTGGAATTTGTGAAACCATCCTCAAGAATCAGACGATAATTATTCTCTAATAGACCTCACTATAAGGGCATATGCTAAAACGTTGCAACGCCAATGTACCAAAGTGTATCCATTTTGGTAATCAATCATTGCATGATCACCATCGGACCGGGATCCATCGATTACGTCGAAAATCTCTCAACGACCGCAACTCATTCTAATTCGCCTAAAACTCCACATATAAAGGACACATGCATTAAAAGAAATGCACACAATCAATTCTTATAAATCTCTCACTATATTCAATCAAATATTGAATTGAACATTGAAGTGTTTGCAAAGAGCTGTACAAACGTAGAAGATATCATCATGACCTCTCTTTTCGTACCGCTAGGGATGCTTAACGCCACTTCGCCAACTTGCATTAAATCGCTCCCTCCGAGAAGCCGCGTCGTCATCTTCAATCACAACCACCAACTTCAAATGTCGTTTTCAATCCAACTCCGATCAATAGCCTACGAACAAAAGAATTTTTTAATTCAAACCTAAGTCACGACCTATAAAGTACGATCACAAACACAAACAAGACACCAAGTCATAGATACGGGTTAAAATTAGATAAAGTAGAAGTGATTAAATATATTATATATGTCGATATCATGTCAATGTCGGATCCATGATATATCTTCAATCTAAGTGTGGGTATACATAGTTCAAATATTTGTATCAACCCGGTGGTATAAGGATATTGCCATCACTTTTGGCGAAACTCAAATTAGTGGTTTTCTAATATTTTATGTGGCCTTAATCCTTATAGAATGCCAAAACTGACTGCAGTCATATTATAATATCAAACAAAAAAATACTATATATGTTGCTTCTGAGAAAGAGCACGTTTTAGTTGAAATGTTTGTTTATGCCAAATGCGCTCATAAATCAAATGAACTTGGGCATTAAAAGTTAATGTCACAACTAGGAAGATTCAACCATGTCTCTATTTGCTGACTCGCAGGATTGTAACTTACAAGACTTGTCCCTAACCTCTGGCAGCATGTGGAGTTGATCAAGGAATTTTTGGTCTAAAGTGTTTAGAGTTAGGACTTGAAAATTTATAGGAGTATACTATATAAAAAGATCACATCAATACAATTGTGATTATAGACTAGGTGTGTATCTAGTTTAAATTTTCCAAGTTGTTATTAGTTCGTACCAAAAAAAGTACATATTTTTTTGACCAATTATTAGAATTAACTTTAATTAGTGTTACAAATGTGATTTTAGTTAAAATCTAAATTTTATGTCTTGTTATTCTCAAAAACATAAGTTGATTTTGTTTCTAAATTTTCATGTTGATCATAAGTGATAATTTGTGTTAATTTGAAATTTATACAAATTTTACATCGAATTTACTTTTAAAATAAAATTATTTAAATTTTTTCACTTCAAACTCACTTTCACAAAATCAATTTTAAGAGTCAAAACAAAAATAAAGTAAAATAAAAACAACTTTGTTTCCTTTTGTATTTTTAGTTGCTTTTGATTTATTGCCCTACACTCGTTTTTCTTTCACCATGATTTAATTTCATTAGGTTTTTCTGATAACTTTGTTATAGTATGTTTGTTTCAGTGGTAGAATACCACCTCACCAAAGTTAGTATTTGAAGCTTTGTTAAAATCACGGCAAATGATAGTATTAGGAAGCTTTGTTAAAATATATTTATCGAGGTGATGCAAATAATAATAGGTGGTAGTTTTAAAGGTGTTAACATAGTTGAAATGTCTTTTATATCATGTGATATTTTTGCACCTCAAATTTTCGCTTAAAAAGCATATATTGGTAACATCATTTTCTTCTTTTTAATCATCTTCGATTATGTTTTAGGATATAGTCATCAAGTCACAAATGCTGTACACCAACTAAATTTTGTAGCATTGTCGGAAACTATTGAAACAAGACCACCTGGTTGGTAGGTAGGTAGGAGAATACTACATGTAACACACTAAAACTGTTGGAACATTGGTGTGAAGTTGGAAGGAAATTGAAAGATTAAACACCAAGTAATAAGACTTTGAGCTAGTGTGATGTGAATTGAAAAAATAGAGAGTGGGGGTCCCACATAAAATAAAACACACACATTAGTAGTGTTTAAATTGCGGTATTTAATTTTAAATACTTTATAATGATAAAAATAATAGTAATTGTTATTTTTATTCGTGAATATCACTTCCCATAAATTTAGTTTATGTTGTTTGTGATAAGAATAAGAATTCAACTGAGTTCTTATCTTTCCTTCATTCATATCCAATGAGTTTGTTTCCTCCACTTTTGTGGATTTGTTTCCTTTTGATCTTATCCACAAGTATTGTTGAACTGATTAGTGGTTAAGTTTCTTTTTGATCTTATCCACAAGTATTGTTGAACTGATTAGTGGTTAAGTTTCTTTTTGATCTTATCCATTAGAGTAACTGCTGCCGCAATTTTAGCTAAAACAGTTACAAAATCTCTATATAAATAGAGGACTCCACTCAGTTCAAAAATCACACCAAAGAGTTCTATTGAGTTGTCGAGAACTCTTTCTCTCTTCTCCCTCTAGCTTGTGTTAACGAGCTATTTTTCTCCTTATCTCATTTTTCTGTCCCTTCGGATTTAAGAGTGTTCTTAAGACCTTAGTCCCTATTCGGTATAATGTCCCTTCAGAATTAAGAAAGGTCTTAAAACATAGTCCCTTCGATAATATATGTCCCTTCGGAATAAAGAGTACTTTTAAGATCATAGTCCCTTTTGAAATAATAATGTCCCGTCGGAATTAAGAATGATCTTAACGGTATATAAATATTCTTGCAATATTTTTCTACTCTTGGAGAAGTTAAAAGTTAGAATGGTGATAACACCATATTTGAGTGGTCCTAGCACCATAATAGAGTGGTCACAGTACCATATTAGAAAGTGGTTTCAGTATTAAAGAGTGGTCTTAGTACCATATTGGAGGTGTAAATCTCGAACGGTTTTCTACAGTGCAGTAGTTAACCGCACAGTTGTAGCTGGGCTTGTTTTATCCTGGAGGCGGCGTGGTTGATAGTCTGCCTTGCACAATTTTGGGCAGTGCCGCAAAACGTCTTAAAGAGAGCGACCTGGTCGTGACTCAACCTAGTAACAACTTCGGTAGATAGTCCCTTTCAAAGTAGAATTTGGAAATCCAAATACAATAGTTTGGAAATCCAAAACCAACAATTTTAAGACGTTTTCGTTCTGCCATGTCTACCGAAGAAATTACTAACTCGAGTTTTATTGTTCCTAAATACAAGAAGGATAAAAAAAGGCTATAGAAATACATCTCTATATTGAACACAATGAAGTGTTTGTTGCTATAACAACAACGCTAAGAAATTCACATATGCGATTTTGAATTTTTGTTTAAAAACTATTTTTCAAAAATTAGAACCGCACTGTGAATAAGTAACTCTAACTGCCAACAGAATAGGAACCTCAAAAGGGACCTAAATAAAAATCAGCAGCCACCATCAAGAAATGACACTGGTTCACAATTTATTTTTAATACAATTGTGAGAAACCATGTCATATGTCCCGCAAGTAAATTGTTGCTCCGCTCAGCCTAACCTAACTAAAAAGAAATTCACTGATATGACTAGTTAAATCAATCTAGTTGGTGAATTAAGTGAATGGTGGATAAACATTAGCGTCGTGCTGTGTTTGTTATGATTATGCTATGTTCAAAAACATATGCTACTGTTGTAAATAAGAAAGTGTTCTTAGTATATTATAACAACATTAAATTCGTTGGCATTGGTGATGTGAAGTTGCAAATCACTTCCGAAAAGAAAATTATTCTCTAGGACGTGATGCATTCTCCAAAATAAGAAAGAATCTGAATTTCAGATTTCTATTGAATAAGACTGAGTTGACTCGGACTTAAAAAGAGACTTGTGCATCATGCATTCTTGTTGGGGAAAGACTGCACCTTTGATGATATGCTCAAAATTAAATTCTCCCTCTATTTTATAAGTTGTGTGATTTTAATATTTGACATATCAAAATTTGTCATATGAACAAGCGTTTAATTTTAAACTTGAGTAACTTGGACTTAATTCCAAAGTTATATGACTAGAAAATTTTATTTTTTACAGTCAAGATGAATGAACTAAAAGTTCATATAAATCAGTGTTTAGAGAATTTGAATCTCTAAACTTAATAAATTATGATATGTGCGAACTTGATGACACATAAACTATAAATGATAAAAATATATTTTATCATATGACTGTAAATTTTGAAAAATAAAATTGATACGCTTGATACGTTCAATTTTTATAACAAAAATTGAAATTTATGTTGAATAGAGTACTCAAGTCTAAGAACAAAATTTCTAATTAAGAAAGTTTTGAAGAAAAGACAACCCAACTTGTCTTATTTTTTGAACTTGAGATTGTCTGGATTGTATTGGATTCTGGACCCCAAGAAAGTTGAACTCACTAGTAGAGCCTATGAATGTGTATTCATTAGGTATGCTATAAATAACGAAGCATGTAAGTTTTAAAACCTAAATGCTAAAGTGAGCATAGAATTAAACGATACTGATTTCTATGAATACCCCTTTAAATAAAGAATAGTGGGGGCACTAGTGGGGGCGCTGATGGAAGCACGCCATTAGTGGGGGCAAAGTAATTTCCCCTTTTAAATTGAGAGCTAGTGGGGGCACTGCATCTGATCATATTCCAGTAATCAGAAACAGTTATGAAAACATCGTATGAGATGTTATAGAACCTTGAAGATGTAAGAAAGCTATAATTGCTAAAGAATATAAACATAATTATATGGTTTGTATATTGGAAGAGGATCCATCTGGCCTTCAAGAAGCTTTGTCTTCATTGGATGCTAACTTTTGAAAAGAAAAAAAACAGTAAACGATGAAATGGATTCTCTAGAGTCTAACGAAACACGACTCTTAGTTGACTTGCCTCCTAATTGCAAACCAGTTGGCTGTATTTGAATTTTGGAAATGGAAAACTAAAACCTGATGGTTCGGTTGCTAAATACAAGGCTCACCTTGTAGAAAAAGGTTTTAGGCAAAGAAAAAAATATAGATTTCTTCAACACTCATTCACCAGTCACTTGAATCATATTCATGAGAGATACTAGTCCCTTTAACCGATGTACATAACTCATAGTACTCCAAATGAATGTGAAAGCTGCCTCTTTAAATGGTGAATTAGAAGAAGAAATTTATATAGAACAACCCGAAGGTTTTTGTGATTCATGGACAAGAAAACAAGGTCAGTAAGTTAGAAAGGTCTTTGCATGGTCTAAAATTAACTCCTAAGAAATGGCATGAAAAATTTGACAACCAAAAGATATCGAATGAGTATAAAGTGAATGAAAATGACAAATGTATTCACTACAAACATGTAAATAACATTTGCACGATCATATGTCTCTATGTAGACGACTTGCTCATATTTGGTTCAAAGATTCATGCTATAAATTATGAGAAATCATTGTTTATCAACAACATTGATAAGAAAGACCTAGGCGAAGTTGAAGTAATTCTTGGTTTCAAGATTACTATATCAAAAAAAAAGAAATTTTTTTATCAATCTCACAAGATCTTAAGAAATTTAATTATTTGACTATAAACTTGCAAGCACACCTTATGATCCAAGTGTAAAACTCTTCAAGAACACTTGAGGTGGTGTTAGACAAATAGAATATGCGAGCATCATTGGCAGTCCTTAGATATGTCACTGAATGTATTAGACCCGACATTGCCTATGTCGTGGAACTCTTGTGCAAGTTTACTAGTAGACCAAGTGAGAAGCATTAACATGCTATTGAAAGAGTCATAAGGTGCCTTAAGAAGACTATGACTCTAGGATTACATTATGAGGAGTATCCTGTTGTACTTGAATTGTACAAGATACAAAATAGAACATCCTTCAGATGAGTCTTAAGCGACCAGTGGCTGCACATTGAGCATTTTGTAGCATTGTCGGAAACTATTGAAACAAGACCACCTGGTTGGTAGGTAGGTAGGAGAATACTACATGTAACACACTAAAACTATTTAAGGGTCAACTATTAGAGCTAACACACCAGTGCCCTGATCTAAGCTCGTCTTTCTTATTTATGTTTAGAGCACAATGGCTCTATAAGCCGACACACACAACCATCCCTGGCAAATGATGGTAAATTATAAGATATAAAATCGAGCGAATAGGTATTTTGGTCCTCAAATTTGTATATATCGGTCAATTACATCCCTTAATTTTTCGAAATAACCAATACGTCTTTGAATTTTATAAATGTCAATCAATTTAGTCCCTCCGTTAATAGTGTTGACGTATCAAGTTAAGCGTGGACGTGAAATTCCAAGTTAGCTTCCACTTGTACCGGGACGGGTTTGATCAAAAAAAATTTGAATTTTTTTTTTGGACTTTTTTTACAAAAATGAAAGTCAATACAAATTGTTACACTGTCAAATTGATCCCTGAATTATTCATTAAAAATCAAGTTGGTCCCTAAATTATGTCACTCACTATCAAATTGATCCCTGAATTATTTATATTATCTATCAATTTAATCCTTGATACTGTCAAATAAATGCTAAAAACTAAAAGAATGTGAAGAATTTGATTCGATTCCATCTCACTTAGGTTAAACCTTGCTCAAACTCTTCTTATTTGGTTACGTCATTTTAATCTCACCGTAATCAAATCAGGCACATGTTCTTCATTTTCACCACATTTCACGCTTTTTTTAAATTATTTCGTGAGTTCACTGGCTTTAAATTTCATGATTGTTCATGTAATTTTGTTGAGTAGTTGTTATGAAAAAGCATTCTACTTTGTTTGTTGTTGAAGATTTGATGGAATTTGTTTAGATCACATGAAATTGTTGTTTTTGTATATACTTTTCTAGTAAATGATTTTTCCTCAAAATTTATATGTTTTTGCTTTGAAATTTGAATGAATGAAGAGAGAGAAGGGTTCAGTGTGTTGTTTACTGTTTACCCTGAGGTGAAAGATTCCATTTTTAGTTGTTACTAAAAGTATTTTACTAAGGCATTATTTGGATAAAGAACTTAATTGAGTGCTTATAGTATAAGGTATTATGTATAAACTAGGCTTGCCTGGATTGAGTTATTTAAGTTTGTCTACTAGCATAAGCACTTTGAGACTGTTTGGGAGAACTTTTGAAAACACCTTATGCCTGTAGATAAGTTGTTTTCAGCTTATTTTCATAAGTTCTTCAAGATAGCTTACCAAAACAGCTTATAGGAAAAAAAACTGACAAGTTCATAAGCCGTTTTCAACTTATTTTCACAAGTTCTCCAAGATTGCTTATGAAAATAGCTTACAAGAAAACAATTTAGCTCATTTTATGTTTTGTTATAGAAATAGCTTATCCATTAGCACTTATCGTAATAAGTGCTTATGCTACAAGCTGCAAATTAAGCTGTTTATCCAACTTATTTGACAGTATTAAGGATCAAATTGATAGATAAAATAAATAATTCAGGGATCGATTTGATAGTGAATGACATAATTCAGGGACCAACTTGATTTTTAATGAATAATTCATGGATTGATTTGATAGTGTAACAATTTGTGTTGACTTTCATTTAAAAAAAAAGTTCAAAAAAATATTTCAAATTTTTTTTGATTAAATTCGTCCCTGTACAAGTGGAAGCTGACTTGAAACTCTACGTCAGCGCTTAACGTGACACGTCAGCACTGTTAACGGCGAGACTTGACGGAGGGACTAAATTGATTGACATTTGTAAAATTCAGGGACGTATTAGCTATTTAAAAAAATTGAGGAATGAAATTAACCGGTACATACAAATTTGAGGAGCAAAATGCCCATTCACTCTATAAAATCAGTTATTGTTTTGGTATCTTATTTTTACTTGCTTACAAAGTCGATCCCTTCTTTTTAAAATATATTTTAATGGTTGAAAACAAGTTGGCATGATTATTCGGTGAAAAAAAAAGTTGGCATGAAACACATGTTTAGTGTACTAAAGTAAACATAAGTTTGAGTTAACCCTCCTACAGTTCCTAAGGAAAACGACCTATAGTAAGTAATTCGGGTTCCGTTGAAAAATAGATAAAGTCTGTTTAATGTTTGTTTCACCCAAAAATTAAACTTAGATTATCTCAAACGATTTGTTTTTTTATGAAGTTTATCACCAATTAAACACAATCACTTGGTTAAGATACATGTTAATCTAAGAATTGATAACCCATCAATGTTTAAACTTTAATCTAATAAATATCTTAACATTTTAAATATTAATGGATTGGGTGTAATTCCCAACCCAAACATAAGACAACGAACTAATTCTTAGTTTTAGTGCTGTAACATGTGAATGTGACGCACCAAAAAACAGCACAACGTTTTTTTCAAGAAAACACATGAAAATAATTAGTAATATAACGTCACCAACATTTAATAGACTAGAAAAATACGACTTTTACTACCAAAAATCATGTTCCGTATCTATGACCAACACGTGATTCATGCAATTAAACAAAGTTGAGAAAAAAGCTAACATTTGCAGATTCGCACCAAACATTGAGATCAGCAGTAAAGCTCAACATTCTTCCAAGAGCATCAATGAACTAGGCAGAAAATCTTCCAGACAAAGCACAAACATGTTTTATTATTTCGACAGAAAAGACAAACATGTTTTTTTTTTGTTGGAAAATGCTACTTCTCACGAATCAAAATCTAACGTCTAAGGTTTGTGATAATAAATTTCGCTGTACATAGCACTGCTGTTTTTCTTTTTAATCCTTAGGCGGACTTGTTTTGAACCGTAACAGATGGGAAAATAAGGTAAGGAAAAATAACAAAAGGAATGATATCAAGGAAGAAAAACTTATGATAATATAGAAAATCATGAAGGCATTAATAACATGATTAGAGTTAAATTGATTCCGGTTTCTACTTCTTTCGATTAAAATAAGTACCGACAATATATTACAGACCAATATTTCCAACAAAAAATTCAACCAATACTTACTTGTTCTTGAATGCAAAAATGTGACTGTGAATACAAGGGACATTCGAACCCCAAACTGAACAAGACATGTATACTACTGAAATTTCTCAGATGTGTAATTTACCATCACCTAATATTTTTTATAAAATCCTGGGATCCAACAATTGGTCAATGTCAGCATCAAGCACAATAGACAGTCATCACTGTGGACGTTTACGAGGCAAGAGTGCAAGAAGAAGTTTTTTCCTTGGACCCTACGACCCAAGCAGCCTTTATAAGTTAGATAATAAATATCTAATAATCAAAGAGTGTACTCAACACATGCACATGAAAACAACACATTCTTTTGGTACAAATTCACACCATCCTAATCTTGACCTTGTTACAGGCTAATATAGAAGCAACTTCACAGTCATAAAAGAGTGAAAACAACAAGAGCAAAAAATTAAAAAGCAGAATACCTAGATTGTCAACTTTCAAAAGATTCGGAATGCAAAACTTAAAAGGCTGAAGCTAGAGAACAAACAGAAGTTGTTTTCGTGGGTTGCGCCATAGCAGAAAATAAAAGGGAGAACATGACAATACTTAGGGGGTGTTTGTTTCATGGATTGCAAATTTATACCAAGGAATGTGACATTGGAAATCCTTGGTTTCCGTGTTTGTTTCAAGTTTGCATAAATTATGCCTAGGGTAGGTATTTTTATTCCTAGGAATATAATTTACACATGACTTTCCTACTTTTTATTCTCATGTTAAAGGAAAAGAACTGTATTTTGGTCTTTGGTTCATAACAGGCCTTGTCTAAAGGTTGTCATCGTATTGGAACTTTTCCCAGCATCAACAACTTCTTGGAAACACAGGAAACAGGCTAAAATTAGGGCAATCCAGCTAGACCCTCAACCACCATCAGAACCAGAATTTCCAAATTCCAGCTGTGAAAAAGAGGGTTTGGGAAAATTGAGAACTATGTTAATTAAGCTTCATGCAGAGGGATCTTGGAAGGACTTTTTGGTTTATTCATCTGGTTCACATTGAGGATAGGACAAGAGGAATGTTCAGTGGGAGTATTGATAGGAAAGCCATTTACATGGTTTAGTTAGTGAGTTTGGTAGTGGGTTAGGCAGTGATGTATATAAATGAGAAGGGGATTAGAGATTAGAGTGATAGGCATCTGGTCATCTGAGACAGTTATGGCACAGGGCATTGGGATGTGAAAATGGACATCGTTTTGCATCCATACTTTTACAAAGGAAATTCAACCCTAAATCTTCTAATATATTAAAGATACTAGTTCCTATCAGAAGGAATTGGGTGGTATTGAACAAGGCAGCTAGTACTAAGAAGATGGATGCCAATTTTTTTTTAACAATACTTAGCAAGAGATCCTCCAATGCAATTCCACTAATGGAACCCGTGCCACATTGTCTCAGATATGTACAACAAAAGAATACAAATGCCTAAATTCATATATTTGGTCTACTGTTCAATTCAAAATTTAAGCCTCATTGAACAACACTTGAATATAAGCCACAAATTTAAATGAAGACAAAATTACCATAGGAATTCCAAGCTCTTTGAGGTCGTTTTCTCCCATCTGCTTCAATGCAGTCATATCCACCTGCGAGGACATATCAATGTATAAGATAACTGGTAGTGCCAAATTAAAAATATTCATAGAAGAAATGTATAATAACTTAATAAATACCATACCAAATTTTGGTATTTAATTATTCGTATTTCAAGACTAATATAACACAACAACAACCAAGCCTTATCGCACCAAGTGGGGTCAGTCGTATGTCAAGACTAATATATAAGAATTTCGTATGACAACATATGATCACTTGAGAACTCAACAAAAAAAACTTCAAATTTATCTATAGCGAAGTTCAGTACAGGTGTATGAAACATCTAAAGTCAATTGAAGCTAAAAGTTTATTTATTAATCACCAGCAGACAATAAGAAGTATCCCTCACTGTTATTATAGAGGTAAGTTTTAGTTAGGGCCACATTCCCATGTCAGGTGGGGTTGAAAGCCAACCCAAGAAAGAAGTGAGCAACAGGCATTTAAAGGGATAATAAAACTTTTGAAGTAAAGTTTCAAAAATTAACACTTTTCTCCTCTTCATATTGTTTCCTAAACTTGTACACCTTCTATCAGACATACTAAACAAAAATATTCTGTTATGCTTATAGTTTAACGCTAGCGCAGATAGCATACACACACACATGCAAGAGTATTAAACAAGTTAGTAATTTCTTGAAACATGTTTCCCCTGACAAGGAAAGAGGACAGGAGGCTGAATAGATCAAACCATCTGAAGTCAAAACTCAAAAGCAAGAAATATGTCAAATATCAAAATATTGTGTAAAACTATCCCTTGATTAATAAATTGTCTTCCCCAATAATATTCCAGGTTAGAATTCCTATAGCAGCCAAATGAGTAAACAATTTTGACATTTCATTCAACATATCATGTCACAACATATTCAAATACTTAGAAAGAAAAGAAATCAGTATTGTATAATTTCTTATCGACATAAATAAAGGATTTACATACTTCCTCAGCCTTGAAAAGAATTTGATATTTTTGTAATCCCAGTACTTGTAACAAGCCATCAACAGTTTGTGGTTGCTGTTCATTGCCCTGCATGTAAGCAGGAATACCACAAGTCAGAATGAATTGCACACATAATTTGTTCAGAGAATTAAATAGAACTGAAAATTCATCCTCATCTATACACCACAACCTTCCAAGACAAATCAAAGAGACTATGATAACTATAAAAGTAGTTTACATAAATTTCCAGTAGTTCAGAATATTAGTGACCAGACTCCAAATCCCAACAGTAACTCAGACAATGTTGCTCCAATTGTTTAATTGGGAAGTCAAGACTCAGTAGTAGAACACACAAATCAAGCATTTTTAACACCAGCATCAACATATCTAAGGATACTAATTGGAAAGAGTAATTTTTCTTCTACAATACAGAAAACACAATGCAATTTATATCTACATATCAATGGAATATAAAAAAGGACAGTTTCTCTACTAGAATTCTTTCAGTTTTAAATAAAAAATAATGTTAGGCTTGCACATCATTTAACTTTAACATCTTCAATTCAACCAAGGATGTTACATAATAACAAAGATTCAAGCCAAGTTCATTTAACTACTTCTAACACTCCATAGGATAAACATGTAGGTACTGTACGAGGCTATAGAAAATGTAAGGGGTAAATTAATATAATTTTTTTAATATATATATGGATTTAATATTTTGTATAAGCATGACCAAATTGTATACAGACGAAAAAAATTGAGAGGAAAAAGAACTTGAATTATATGATTAAGAGGCTAGAATTGATACAGAAATGCTTTATCAAATAAATCCAATCACTTGAATTTATACAAACTTTTGTACAAAATTAAACAGTTGACTATAGGGATTAATTATCTAATTATTGCCAATAATCTTTCAAAATTTAATACATCACAAATCATAAAAAAAAATTTATATATCGAGCAATGTATTCATTGAAATCAGGAACGGGGGGAAAAAAATGTAAATAGTAGAAAATAGGTAAAATTCCACAAGTAATATAGATATTATCAACAAAAAGAATGGAAAAACCTAGTTTTGTTATAGAAAAAAAAATTAGTGAACAATATTTATTTCTCAGATACAGTACACACCCAAATTGAGAACCCAATTATTTTGTTTGAAAATTATTTTTGGAACGTGACCACAAGAACCCAACACGTACCAGATACAGAACACACCCAGTATGTGCACGACTTGAATTTAGGAGCACCCGTGATAGACTATGATACTATTGAATGGCTAACTCTGACTCTATTTGTTCAATCAATTTATGACTCAATTTTTCACACAAACTCGGCCAATAAAATAGCAATAAAACTCAAACAAAATAGGAAGAAAATTCATAAAAGAATCTTAGTACTTAGGTGCAAGTCAACCCAACAAAATCAACTTGTGAAGTGAAGATTGCCTAAGCTTTGTAAGCTCTAATTGTAGGCTATATCTCCAGCCAATGTGGGACTTGAATTTTCCCAATACACCTTTCATGCCTAATTCATTCACTGAAGCAATCACTAATTTATCAGAAACTATGATTGCCCAAAAGAGACCTTATGAGTAATCACAATATCCAGATTACAGAGAAATCACAACTAACACAGTAATATAATTATTATAAGGCAGATTGAACATCCAGAGTTTGTGAAAAATCAGCCTCCAAAACATTCCCCATAGTGGAATATTATGAATTAGTGATTTCATTTAATTCCCCCCCCCCAAAAAAAAAAAAAATCTAATTTGTCTGTCACCATTGCTTTAGAAAGGAATTCTTGAAGTGCATATGATTTGGACAAAAGTGCATAACAGATTCAGCCTATAAATCGATCAGATGGTCATGGGAAAGTTTTCTCCAAGCAACACAAAACAATAAAGTTTGATAGAATGAATCTGGAGATAAGAGAATAAGTAAAATTCACCACAAATGGAGGCCTTTGTGCAACACTGCCTGATGGAGGAAGTCGGCCAGGATGAGATGGTACAGGCTTGGCAGTTACTGGAGGCAAGGTAGACATCGTGGATCTTGGCATGAAAGATGAAGGTGCAACACTTGGAGGCCTTGAAGTTTCAAGAACATCCCTACCTGCATATTGAACTGGTCTGACGCCATCGTATGTCCTGTTTAATGGCCTTCTCTGCGGGTCTCCAACATTTCTTTGGGGGGAAATCCCCCTGGAAGTACTTGGATACTCTTCGGGTGATCTTTGCCGAATTTGATCCAGTGTCCAAGGAGAGTATGAGTTTCTCATGGATTCCATACGCATTATATCATCAGAACTTCTGGCTGAAGGAACTGGCCTGAACAAGCTTGCTTCCCTTGGTTCTGGCATGTGCTGCTTTGAATTAAAACTGTTTGTCGGAGGGTGAGCTGTCTTTGTCAATTTTTCACGGAGATCGACATTCCTGTTATTGTCATTACTTTCATCTCTCCTAGACGCACTTTTTCGCATGAGTTTCAATCGGAGATCATCTTTGCCAATACGCCCATCTAAGTAAAGTTAGGAAAACGAAATTAAAATAAAGAAGCCATTGAATAACATAAATTTGGAAGGGTAAATTCACTGCTGAGGGAGAATACTACCGTCAGGTCCATTTCGCATGCTTACGTCTCCTCGCTGTCTGCAGAGAATCCAAACAACATAAATCATGAAAGCTAACTTTGATTGCATTGCATCATACAAAAAGAAAAGGCAAACTGTTCTGCCCCTAGCACTGATCATTACATAGTCAAAAACATTATCCCCGGTGAATTTTCTGAACAAACTGAGAACCTACTAGGGGTGTGTGTGCATGTGTGTGAATGTGCCTAAATATAATGTTGCAGGTCCAATGACCAATACCACACTAGCTATAAATAACGAAAAGTTACAAACACACCGTTTATTGCCGCTGACTCCATTTCCATGCCACATGGAACTATCTCCACTATTTCCAATTCTGTCTCTTACAGACCGCTTAGTCCCAGCCGAAGACATAGAAGAAGAGTAAGGAACACCCACCGCAGATACATCCCTCTTCACAACCTAAACTCAAGTGAAAAATATCATGTCATTCACACGAAAATCCCTTTCATCATACATCAAACTAAAACTCTACATTCCAATACTCAAATCCATAAGCAGTGGTAAGAATAAAAAATTATACTCCATTCCTTTAATTCTCAACAAATAACTTAAACAAGGCATAAAAAGACAAAGAAATGGAAAACATTGAACGTGACGTCAACAACAAACAAAAACTAACAGCAACAACCATCACCAAGCCTTATCTCACTAAGTAGGGTCGGCTACATGGATCAAACGACGCCATAATGTTCTATCATATACCATGTTTCTATCCAACTCATTAATCTCTAGATCTTTTCAATAGTTTCTCTGATAGTTTTTCTAGGTCCTACTCTGCCTCTAGCTATGAAGCACAAACTCAGACACTGGACACGTCGACATCGGTAATTATGTGAGAAAATGACATAAATCAATGTAATCATATATGTTTGTGTTGTGTCGGTGTCGGACAAGATACGTATCCGACATTGGGACAAGCCTAATCTGAGGAGTATTTATGCTTCAAAGGCCTATAGTGATCTGACTACCTTCCAATCTACTCTCCTTATTACAGAATCCACGTGTCTTCTCTCTACATACTCAAACCACCTAAGCCTAGTTTCCACCATCTTTTCTACTGTAGGTGCTACCTCAACTCTCTAATGCTACAATTTGTAATTCCAAAATGTCATATTCATCAACATCAGCTACAAATACCATCATCAATTAACAGAATCTAAAATAATCACCCACTATTTGATCAAGCAATTCAAAACCCAAAAAAAATACAACAAAAATAAAATATAGCAAAATCTAAGTAGCAAAAATGGGTGAAATAAGTTAATTGAATAAAAGCACAGATTTTTTTTTGTACCTGACCACTGCGTCCAAGAGTAATGGTAACTCGACCCCTCGAAGAATTAGACATATTACCTAAAAATCAAACGACCCCAAATGCACAAACCCTAAATTAACAATTAATCGAAAACTTCTGCAACTACAATACGAGGCATGAAGAGAAACGGTTTGAGGATTGCGGAGCGTTAACCTAATCCTAACCCTAATTTCATTTCCGCGAATTGGGGTGCGGTGTGGCGGAGTTGAAAGGTGGGAACGGTGGAGAAGGGAGTTTTTGGTTTTTTGAAATGGGGTTGGAAGTAGTGTTTGTGCGCAGGAAAATGGTGACTGTGTGATTGAACTAGGACCGTTGGATCTGTATACGTGGTGGTGGGGCCAGATTATTTTTTCAATTATTTTTATCTTTAAATAAAAATTGATTTTCAATGAATTAACTCATTAAAACATAGTCACATAATTTCTTATTTATGTTTGAATATATTAACGTAAATGACATGGAAGGTCATAGCAGGTATATCACCAATTGGTCATGCCCCTCAATGAAATCCTTATTTTACTTTATAGTATAGACTCAGCTAGTTAATTCATTGTTTGTTTGAACCATTTTGTAATATGTGTTGTCGGTGGTATCCCTTAAAAGATGAGTTAGTAAATTAGTCTATTTTATAGAAAAATGTGAATTAATCAAATATATTTAGATGCGAAAATCAATTCTTTGAAATTAATGAGTCCTGTCAAAATCATTTTTATTCCACAAAAGTAAAACCAAATATGCATGAAAATATAATCTAGATTTCAATAAGTTTTTCGTCATTAAAATTATAACAAATTTTTCTTTTCATCCCTAAGAGAAAATAGGATGTTTGCATTGAAAAAATTCACTTTTGTTTATAGTCTCCAACTTTAATTCAATTTATAGTTGATTAACATAAGGCCATGTGGTAGCCCCACATGAACTATTTTAACCATATGAACGCCATGAGCCATTGCCACATCATCTCCTTTTTTTTTTTGAAAAAAGTTATATTACTCCACCGAAATTGTTACCGATGAAAATCGAACATGAGACCTAAAGAGGAGTACACTTCAAATCTCAAATCAACACTATCAAACCAACCTAAATTGGTTGTCACATCATATCCTTTAAAAAAATATTAAAAAACATAAATTCTTGAAAATATTTAAAGAAAAGTTTTACAATTTATAGATGGTTTTTCAAAGAGTAAAAATAGGATATAATAGAAAAAAAGAAAAAAAGAAAACTAACTCTATTTTTTGAAACATTCCTTAAAAATAACAAGATGGTTTCTGATCCATCAAGACTTGGTTTCGAAACATAAAATCTTATATTTTCGGTTTTAACAAAATAATAAGTTCATGTTTTGATACCACGAGTCTTGGTTTTTGAACTAAAAGTTGAAAAATTGTCAATCTACTATCAATATAAGAAAATCAATCACCACCGAATTCTCTTAATTGTCCTCAGTTAGACTCATGATCTAACTAATTTTATGGACTTAATAGTAAATTTTCAATCACTCATAATTACCCTTCTAATCTCTCACTAAATCCCTTTTTTAATGGGTAGAACCGTCATTATCTTTCCATAATCACTTCTAACAATATCCTAGGTATAGTGTAATTAATACAGACCGAGTAATTTACTTTTCCAAGCAAATTTTATTCGGTCTATGTCCCTTTTGTGTTTCCAAGTGATACTTTTCTACTCAAAGGCCACACACTTCCATTTTTCCTAAACGAATTTCCATATGAGCTTCATCATCATCTAACCTATCCTTTATTTCCTTCGCATATTCATCCTTCCTTTGCCCTTTCTCTTGACTCAGTAAGTATTAAATCTCAAAGAAATTCAATCATTTTTTCTTATATCTCTGATTCCAACTCAGTTTAGATTTCCTTAATCACAAGAAATCGGTATTATTAACTCAGTTTATGCATCTTCAATTTAAATTCCAGTTCATGCATATTTGTTTTTGTTAATAAACGATTTTTAAAAAGAAATGGAAGAGAAGTTACAACATGTGATCAATAGAAAGATTTAATTCATCCAAAACAATCATGGTTTCATTTTCATTCTCTGTCCATTGATTTTCAAGGAAGAGATAGAAGATATATTTTTATTTTTGTTGCATCACTGTTTTCAAGACCTGAGCATATATAGTATTTTATTTTTGTTGAAGTATTGCGTGCAAATGGAAGATTTATAACATAGTATTATAGGCTTAATGTAAAATTCATAGTATTGACATCTAAAAAGCTACATGTGAAGTTCCTCCTTAGCGTGTAGATGTTAATGTTAGTCTCTATGTTAACTATAGTGTAAAATTCATGAAAATGTCTTTGCTGAGATAAGATTAATGTAATTGAGATATGTCAAAATCATGTAACTTAAATCTTTAGGCGTTATGCAAAATTCATGTAATTGATTTTCTCAATCTGTCAAATTTACGTGATTGAGATTTCGATTTTTCAACTATAATGTAATTGAGAGAAGAATCCATGTTGAGTAAATAATATTAAAATTCAATTATATTACCTGATTCCTTTTCATGTTTCATGTAAATCATTCTTTCCCCCCACCCCAAAAAAAAAATGTATATCATTCTTTATTTCCTTCTCTCAATCCTTAAATTGTTCTATATGAGTGTTATGGACACTATCTTTTTAACACTTTCTTTAAATCTATTAGCAAAATGACTCATCATTTTTGAACAACAATTTGTGGGACAACTTATGTGACAACCAAAGTTATATAAAAAAATAGGTATTGACACGAAAACAAAAAATAATAGAGAGAAAAAGTAAAAATACAATGTGAGTATGAGAGAGAAAATTGTCACAAAATAGTTGCACAAATATCATTTCTTATATATATATATATATATATATATATATATATATATATATATATATATATATATATATATATATATATATATATATATATCACATTAATCTCCCTCTCTAGAACCACGAAAGAAGAGATTTGTAATAACTTACATAATCCGAATGCATTCGGAGAATGAGAGAATACTTGATGAAAACTGCCATTCAAAAAAGCAAAAACCCTTGATGAAAAATTATCAGTTTAAATGACAGTTATTTTATTTTTTTATTTTATAGTTATTGGCAGTCAATACATTAAACATACACAGGCAAGGAAAGATGCAATGACCCAGATTTCACATAAAATGTCATTACAACAAAATCACTAAGCTGTAACACGAACACAAATTTAAATGACAAATACATAAATTAATTATTATGTAATTTTTTTTGAAGGAAACTTAATTATTGTGTAATATTGAGCTCGACATAGGGGATGATAAAAAACTCAAGGAAAGAATAAAATTAGAATGTTATATCTTCATGGTAAACTTTTAAACCCATCTGTTAATTGGATGGAAGTTGATCGAAAAACAAGGAAATAACTTCAAAAACTGATCAAAGCATAACTAATTGATCTTATAATACTAATTACTTACTGTATCCATTATCCTGTTCTTCTTCAAATTTGTTCTCAAGAAATGATAAAAAAGTGTTTAGGGGTGAGCAGTTCTTAGAAACAAACGATAAATTTTTTTTGATCAAGAAACAAACGATATATAAACACCTCAAATAAAGAAAAAAAAGAATATCATAAATGGAACCCTACTTGAAGAAAAGGAAATGCAAAGAGCATGATGATGAAACTGGGGTCGCAATCATTAAAGTCTAAATTCTCTACAGTACACAAAATAACAGTTTGGAGCAATCCAATTAACCTTTGCACTCTTATGAAGAGTTATATTTATTATCTTACATAGATATGGAAATTCAGATCTATATACTTTCACAGCTCACAAGTCTTCAAAACAAATTTACAAACAAAAGAAAGACGCAAAGTAATAAAGTTAACAACAACCAAAACAATTTCTTATCCTTTTATTACCTTGTTGCACACTATATATATATATATATATATATATATATATAGATATATAAAATCAATCCATATATTATAATGAGTTATATATGTAACACAAATTTAAAGCTTGAAAAATAGTAACAAAAAATAAAAAGAAATCCATTTATATATATGTAGAGAGGTGCAACGATAATAGACTTGCTTGATCTAGCAAACAATCGGACCATATAGCTTCAATTCCCCGAGAAGAGAAGAAAGTAGCATGATGATACTGATAAGCAAGAAAATAGAAGATATCACCCTTGGTAGCTAGGGTTTCTTCTTCTTGTGTGAAGCCATCTTCTTCATCTTCTAACCTTTCTCTCTATCTTTTCTCTTTCTTGTAATTGTTTTGGTGCTGACCTTATTAGAGATGGATGATGGCTTTGGTACGGTTGGTGGGAGGTAGAAGATGCCGTAGTGATGATGACAGTGAGAGAATAATAATAATGATGAAGGGAAGAGGGAAGAGGACATGATGATTACTGCGGGTTGTATATGTGTGTGTTGTTGTTTTTGCATTGAAGTAAGAGATAAATATATCACAATTTTTTTTTAAAAATTTTATTTTGGCTTTGTTGGGGTTTGTTATAGCTAGACAGATTCACAGAGTATAAATGGTCTAAAAGTAGTTTTTTTACCCATTTTTTATAAAAAAAAACAAAAATAATATTAATTATACTTCCTTAAAAAAATATTATATTAAAATTTATTAAAAAGAAAGCAATACACAATTGGGTCTTGCTAACGAGTATTCCTGGGAACACTCTTTAAGAGTTCTAAATTAAAAAAATTAATATTTGATATTTAAAAGGTTAAACACTTCATTTTTTTTTTGTTACAAAGAGGGCCGAAGGTCAAAAACACTTCAATTTTCAATATATTAAATGTACAAATTTTTTTTTATAAAAACTTATTATTTAACGTAGTTTTTTTTTCTTTTTTATGAAAAAGTCTTGAGTTTCGTTGAGCAAGATATTAAATCTCCAACAGTCAAATGCTATTTTTAATATTAAATTATTTTAAGGTGAATTTAAATTTAGCAACTAATTTTATATACAGATACCCAACTCTAGGATACAAAAGAATTCATTGTTTGTTTTTGGGTTATTTCACACGGTGTTGATTAACCTTTTGGAGCCACCATGTAAGTAATGTATTTTTCTCTCTCCTAACTAACATACTAAAGAAAATATTATACTAGACTTGGTTCATAAGAATGAAGTGGATGACGGGGTTTGACCTGAGGAAAGAAAATGAAAATGAGAGGGTGATCAACTAGTAGGTAATGGAGGTCAGCCATGTTAACATTTATTATCTATGTTTTTTTTTAGAAAAACATTAATCTCATTTCATTAGATGATAAAGCGTTATTATCTATAAATAATATTACAATGGAGATTTTCAGCTCATATATCAACGAATCTTTAAAAGAAAACATTGACACAATAAATTTGAAGCTTGATGAAAACTGAATATCATGGTTCAAAAGTATAGGAAAATGATTTGACTTCATCTTTGTTAGAGTAGTAACACTAACTGAACTGCAAGCATCTATCCAATCATGATTAACTATGGCTCTATCAAGTCTCTTTTGAATATTATGTCTATCTTTTCTACCATTGGACTAAGTATAGACATCACCCCTAGTGGGCAAGTGAATCAAGCCATTAGCATCACTTCAATGTTGAGATTCTTCCATAGTCAGTCTTCGTAGATTGAAAATTGCTCCTTATTTCATGAGAACCAAATGTTGTGTTGAAGTCTCCAATGCAGCACCAAGGCATGTTGTGTTGGTTTTGAATATTTGAAAGTGTTGACCATAGGTTTCTTCTTCTGATATAAAAATGCTTCCCTTCCTCTTCCACTTTGATAGATATTTGTTGGTCATCCACAAAAATAACTAGGGGACAATTGAGTAGCACAAAGGCATCAGAGATTAGGAATCATGTTGTTTCTATGATTAACAACAAATAACTTGAGACTTAAGTTACTTAACCATATCTGACAGGAAAATTAAAACTAGACATCCATGATTTTAAGATGAAACAGAACTCAGGTTTATGCTTAACTAATAACTTCTTAAGTACCAATTTTGTTGGGGAATTGGCCAAACCCCTCAAGTTCCAATAGACGCATTTCATCTAAAAGGCTTGGGTGAACCGACCTTCGATCTGGTGGAGTATTTACTTTGCTTTGCAGTAATCAGTTTTCCAGCTTTGTTTTCTGCTTTCTTTGATGATTTTGTAATCACAAGTTGAAACCCATTATCATCAATGGTAGGAACCACATTCTCTGCATTCTTTGACAGCACTGTTTCAACAGGTAAACTACTTGTAGAAACAAATTAGACATTGCTTGTGCCAGCTTCAATATCTCTTGCAGGGACATGTTGAGCATTATTTATGCCAGCATCACTAACCATTGCTCAAGTATTGTCATTACCTTCCATCTCAACTAAGTTTGCCCAAGATTCTTTCAAAAACACAATGTCTCTTTGCACTATCCGATTGACATCTTCAGCCTCATCTGTAACTAAATTCATTTCCTGCATCCCTATCAATAATAATATCTTCCTGGATTTGTGTGGCATCCACAAACTCATATTCATTGGAGCTTTGAACTTCTTTATTAGTGTCTGATACTAAATCTGGAACTTTTCACTATTTTGTGCCCCGTTAATTACTTATAATTCTTCATTAACTTGTAATTCAAGCCGAATATCATCTTGATTTCTGATAGTTTCTTCTCTTTTGGAGCTAGAAGCCTCCAAATTCACAACCTCTGCCTCTTTACCTTTGTTAACCACTGGAACATATTCCTGTCTAGGTATGTGACCAGGAATTTGTCTAGGAACAGGACCAACTTTTGTTGGCTGGTCTTTCTTTTGAGCCTCTTTGATTTCAACTAGTTTCCTCTTACAAATATCAAAATAGTGCCCAGTGTATTTACAGTAGGTACAAAAATTTGGCAAGTTTTCATAATCAACATCCACAAAGAATGCAAAACCTTTCCTTTCAACTAGAATTCTATGCCTCAATTTTTTATTCAAGTTCAAATCAATCAGCACCCTGGCATATCGACCAAATGACCTATCCAACATTGATTTGTTGGTTATGTTATCAGTGCAAATGGGGGTTCCAACTCCACTTGCTATAACAAAGAGTATTTTTTATGCCAATACTCCTAGGGAAGACCAAAAATGTGTAGCCAAACTTGGATCTTACCTTGCAAGTTAGGATTGAAATCCTTAGTCCATGCAAACAATTTGAAAATACCGGGGCTAAGATTCCATGAACCTATGGATCTTACCCTTCTCATGTCTTCAACAGATGAAAAAGAGAATTCATAGAATCATTTACCTAATGAAATCACTCCCCATTTTCCAATGGCTTTCCACATCATGGCTATCTTGGATCTTAAGTTATCAATTGTAATAGGAGAGGAACCTTTAGGCTAGATGATCCTACCTTGCAAGTTGTGTTTGCATGTCACTACCACCAGCTTCATATTCCTCTTCAGGGATGGTGATGGCAATATTATCGCCCTTAACACAGGGTTTTGGGAGTTGGCTAAGTGGAATGTAACAAACACTACTCAAAGCTTGATCAAATGTTTTTTGCTGAGTGTTTGGTGATGGAATTTTGTTTTTAGATGTGGATGGTGGTGGAATAGGTTGAGTTTGTAAACAATACCATGGAATGAGAACAAGATTTGGGACGGTGGAATCGGTGGTCCTGATGGATTTGTTGGTTTTTTTTATTCTGTACTAAAAATCATTTAACTTGTTTGGATATAACATGTAGAAATGTATTTTTTCATATATAAAATCAAATAGACCTCCCATAACTACAACTCAATTATCAACAATTGATTGGTTCAAATGGTAAAAGACTTGACCCCCTTAAGCATGCAGTTAGGGGTTTGATTTTTGGCCCATGCATATGAAAAAAATCCGGTTGGGAGGAGAGAACCAACCTTATGTGTCCAACAAATTCTCCGATGAAGATTAGTCACTGATATGCGACGGTGGAAACTTCGTATCAATATCATGGTAAAAAAAAATCTACAACTCAATTGGCTAAAAAGTAACTTGTCAAAATCGTAGTTTATGTATACATCCATTTTACAAGTTCACGTGCATAGAGTTCACCATATAAGTCACATGCATTATCGATTAACCATCCATAGAATTATCAAGTCAACTAATAATATGACCCATCCAACGAAATCGTAGCAAGAAAGTTTGGAATAAGTGGGTTAGGTATGGATTTTTAAAATTAAGTTGTTGAGGTTTGTTGTATAATTGCTTTGTCTACTGAAAATATTTAGAAGACGAACATGATTGAGGATAGTAACGGAGAAGGATCGATATCTTGCAAATTGGATGATCAAAATATAGGGTTTGTAACGATAATATGAAATCAAGGGCTATTTTGGTACTATGATGAAAATTAATAAAATTTTGGGTGTATTTAGATATTTTATGGGTGAAATTTGAAAAAAATCTTTGTACCAAAAAAATAATCTTAACTAATACAATGATTTTCAAAATCAATGTAGACAATACTTACAAAAATAACCTAACATTTCATTATATTCAAGTACTACCGAGTACTGACTTTATATATATTTTTGTCTGAAAGATATATACCGACTTTATATATGGTGCTCCATATGGTGCTACATCAACTTCAGCAAATGAGATGAGTGTGAATAATTCTAAAATATACATTTTTTTAGGGGATTCTAATATACATCTACTTGAATGGTTCCTCCTCCAAAAAAAAAAAAGTACTTGAATTGTTCCGTCGTGATATATTTAGTAGCTCAACTCAATGCATTAAGGATGTAGGCCACAAATTCATGAATCAAAAGTTAGAGACTTAGAGCTCAACCGCGAGGTACCTTCCAAATTAAAAGAGTATTTTACGGTACAATGATAGTTTTGTTATTTGAATAAAATAGGTTATTCTTCAATAAATATTTGTGAGCTACATCAATGATCTTTCAATTTCTAAGCACTAGCCAAATGTATTCACAATAAAGCAACATATTTGCTCCATGCACAATTATACACAAAACAAAGCTATTCCTTTCTTGGATAAACTATTAAGTCATACCATTACTGAAAACAAAACTCCTTCAAGTAAAATAACAGAGAATTTGCTCATAGATAAGCCTATCCAGTACAAACTATTTAAGCAACACTAAGTTTTTCTTCAAGTGCTAGGATAAATAGAAAGGCTCAAATCAGTCACCAATACAAAAAAAAAAGACCATGGAACCATAGTGATGGAAGTGGTTCAAATATGATGGCAAAGATGATTTGCGACATAAAAAGGCGGACTTTAATTTGAAGCATGGATATTTGTAAAACGATAAAGTATCTGTATCGGGAACATACGATACAGGTACCAGTGCACATATGATACCTGTCCGGTACTCTATTTTTTCCTCATTAGTTCATTGCGAGTGAAGTTTTTGGTTTTTTCTCATATACAAATATAGTATTATACGTGTCTTTGAATTTCTTTGTTGTTGTAATTTAACACAACTTTTGACATTTTAAACTTTAATTATGAATTAAATAATTTAGCTCCCTCATGTTGCATTATATAAAAAAACTGGTGTTTTTATTGAAGTACCCCTACGTTAATATTTCAGAAAGAAAAAAAAAGCATTTTTTAATGGCCAGCTTGTTATGTGAGAAAATTAACATTGCCTGCGTAAGTGAGAAGAGAAAATAAAGAGATTGGCAGTGACCCAAAAGAGAAGAAAATTGGGGTTCACAATTAATTTCTGTATGTTATTCCTACCATTGACAGTCATTTTAATATATTTTATTACTAGTGATTTTACCTTCTCTTTGGGTTGATATTGGTACATCACTTTTGAAGAAATTCGTTCTTGTTATTTGATTTCCACCTTTAAGCAAGTTATTTAATGATTTTTTTAGCAGAAGTTATTTAATGATTGTTGTCCACTAGTGTTATTACAAGACTTTGGTTTATCATTGTATTCAATGATTTCGAAGCACTGATTAAGAAATTCATAAATATAATTTCTGTTTGGAAATATAAACGACCACTTTTCATCAAATAATAATTACATTATTTTTTAATAAAAATTTACTTCTTTTGATACTTAACCAATACCTCTAGGACACTGTTTAACCTTCTTCTTTTGGAAAAAGTAACGTAACATTTGCCATTACTAACATACTAATCTTTTGATAAAGGAGAAAAATAACGTAACAATTACTAACATACTACCATTTTGCCATCAAAAATAATAAATTTGCATAGTTGAATGTTTGACCGGACTAGGTCCCATGCCTGGTTTTTATTCTCTAGCTTAGGTCACTGTATATATTTTTGGCCATTGTTATTTCTTGTTGTTTGCCTATTTTTAACTATACATATGTAATGTAACAAAAAAAAACATATGTAAGCAAACAAAATTCCAATTTACTTTTGTCATGTTCTGGATTTTTCCAATTTTTCATTTACGATTTCTTGCCATCCTTTCTTAGTAGGGACATACAAACTTCAAAGCATCAAAACTTTCAAACTTTATTGTATACAACTTGAATTGTGTACCGTAACTTCACACTTGAAAAACTAGAGTTATGAAAGCTACCTTATACTCATTCCACATTTGGTCTTAAACCAACCCTCTTTAATCCTCTACCATTACCTTGACTTGCAAGCAATTTCCTTAGCTGAATTCTCTTATTCATCATGCCAACCCTTGTTAAATTCTTGATACCAGTATTGCTACTGTTTTATTTTGTGCCAGTTTTATCCCAGGTTAACCAGTTCTTGTATGCAGGATTCAAGGATGTTGGTCCCAACAATCTAACCTTGAATGGATTGGCAGAGATAGAGAAAAATGGGATGATAAGATTAACAAATCACACAAACAATGAAATGGGACATGCTTTTTATTCATTACCTTTTCAGCTAAGGAACTCAACAACTGGTAAAGCTTTCTCATTTTCTTCATCTTTTGCTCTTGCTGTTGTCCCTGAGTATCCTAAAATAGGTGGTCATGGCATGGCTTTCACAATAGCAACTACTAAGGATCTCAAAGGTTCACCTCTTCAGTATCTTGGTCTTCTCAATTCAAGTGTTGTTGGTAATTTTTCGAACCATCTTTTTTCTGTTGAGTTTGACACTGTCCTAGACTTTGGGTTTGATGATATCAATGATAACCATGTTGGTATAGACATCAATGGTTTGAAATCCAATGCATGTATTACTGCAGGCTATTACACTGATCATGATTCAACCAAACAACAACATCTTGATATCAAAAGTGGGAAACCAATTCTAGCTTGGGTTGATTATGACTCTTCAATAAATCTTGTTAGTGTTACACTTTCTCCAACTTCAACTAAACCCAAAAAACCAACCTTGTCCTTTCATACGGATCTATCACCTATTTTTTATGATACTATGTATGTTGGATTCTCTGCATCAACTGGTTTACAGCTTGCTAGCTCTCATTACATCTTGGGTTGGAGCTTTAAAATCAACGGACCGGCACCACTACTTGATTTGTCTTCACTCCCACAACCTCCTCGACCAAAGAAGAAAAAAACTTCTATGATAATCGGTGTTGTTGTTGTATTGTGTTCTATAGCAATTGGTATTTATATTTTCAGAAAAATCAAGAATGCTGATGCAATAGAACAATGGGAGCTTGAAGTTGGGCCACATAGATACCACTATCAAGAGCTCAACAAAGCTACAAAAGGTTTCAAGGAGAAAGAGCTACTTGGGCAGGGTGGTTTTGGCAGAGTTTACAAAGGGACGTTGCCAAATTCAAACATTCAAGTAGCTGTTAAGAGATTTTCACATGAATCAAAACAAGGACTAAGGGAATTTGTATCGGAAATCGCCAGCATAGGCCGGCTTCGCCATAGGAATTTGGTTCAGTTACTGGGATGGTGTCACTGCAAAGGTGACCTCCTACTTGTGTATGACTTCATGGCTAATAGATAAGTGCTTGTTTGAAAACACAAAAATTGTGTTAAGTTGGGAACAAAGATTCAAGATAATAAAGGGTGTTGCTTCAGGTCTTTTGTATCTACATGAAGGCTATGAGCAAGTGGTAATACACAGAGATGTTAAGGCTAGCAATGTTCTTTTAGACTTTGAACTCAATGGAAGATTAGGTGATTTTGGTTTGGCAAGGTTATATGAACATGGTGCTAATCCAGGGACCACAAGAGTGGTGGGAACCTTAGGTTATTTGGCACCAGAGTTGCCTAGAACAGGAAGAGCATCTACAAGTTCAGACGTTTTTGCATTTGGTGCACTTGTGCTTGAGGTTACTTGTGGGAGAAGGCCTATTGAGCCTAAGGCATTACAAGAAGAGTTAGTGTTGGTGGAATGGGTGTGGGAAAGGTACAAAGAAGGAAGAATACTTGAAGTAGTGGATCCTAAATTGAATGGAAATTTTGATGAAAGTGAGGTAGTGATGGTGTTGAAATTGGGATTGTTATGTTCAAATGATGTTCCTATTAAAAGGCCTATTATGAGACAAGTAATGAGGATTTTGGATGGAGAAGTTGAGTTGCCTGATGATTTGAGTAATCCAGGAGTTATTGATCCACAAGAGGGGTTTGATGAATTTTTGGACTCTCTTGCATATTCCTCATTTGATATCATGAGTTCAAGCTCTTATCTTGAAAATAGATATACTGATGGTACTTGTTATATCTCTTTTGAGGATTCGCCTCAATCACTTCTCAATCCTTGAGGAGAAACATGGTGACGTATACATTTTACTGACATGAGAGGGATTTTACATGCACATGGTTCGCCCGTTATATAGAATCAAAAAATGGATTTAATTTGTATATATCATCAATGTATACTTTTTTAAGGCATGCATTCAATCAAATTATGGTATGTAGATATACGTGGAGATATTTTAGTAACAAACTTATAAAAGTAACACCACGATGTGATTGGATCCATGTCGAAAAATAGTTTTGCACCTCGGTGCATAGCAGTTAATCTCATCTTTAGAACAATTTTGCACCGTCGGTACATATCAATTAATCTCAGCTTTAGAATTTTGGATAAGTATTATATTAAATTACAAGTGAAATAATTGAAATGTAATTGACTATGGAAATTAGACAGACATCTCACATTTTACGCCATCAATAGCAAATCAAACTCACAAAAGAAAAATACCAAAGCCAACAAATATTTCATACAAGACCAATGTTCATACAGCTATCGTTGTTTTGATGAGATTATAAAAAATGCTCTGCAACAGTAAGTCAGTAATATGATGTTTTTAGGCATGTTTTCATGAGGAATAAGCCTGTGCGATAGCTTAAACAACTTAAGATGTAACCTTGTTATTCATCAAAATTCCAAGCACTCATATTTTAATAACCATAACAAACCAAAACTACGATAATAAACAAGACACAATGTAGAAAAAACAAATGTAAACACTTCTGAAGGAGTTTATGCTTACAAGTAAAGGTTTGGAAAATGAGAAACGGGTTTATGCTTACAAGTAAAGGTTTGGAAAAGGAGTTTATGTAGAACCATTATGTGACAATTTTTGTGACAACTTTATCTTTTATACTTACATTATGTTTTTACTTTATCTCTTTATAGCTTTGGTTTTCGTGTCAATACATACTTTTTCTTTATAAATTTATAGTTGTCAAATAAATTGTCAACCAAATGATTGTTCAAATAACACATCTCTTAAAAAATATATGCCTTCCATTCCATTGCTAGAGAACAGTGACCTTCTTTGAAAGTACTAATTAACTGCCCATTGTTTTTGTTCCATTTATACAAGAAACCTCAACTATAGTCAGAAAATATAAATAAGAAGCAAAACAAAAACAAAACGATGTTTATTCAAGCACCTAAAGAAATATGTTAAAACGGCAAACATAGTTGACTCTTAAAAAATGGGATTGGCTTCATAAGAAAGTTACATAGTTGATTCTGTTTAGATTTTAAAATCTGAAACATATTCGACATTTTTTTAAGATTATAAAATCCAAATTGAATTTATCGAGTTCGGTTTAGATTCGACTCAATTTATTAAAATGATATAATTTAAAATTAACAATAAAATTTAATAATTCGACACAATTTATTAATTGAACAAAATTTCATAATACATTTACTTTAACCTAGCACTATGTAGTACGAATTGTTTGGCAATTATAGCTAAATAAATCTATAATACAAGAAATGGAGGGAGAATGAGGGAGAGGGCTTGCATCTCTCTCGCGGGTTCTTCGTAGAATTTGGAAACACGAGATGATGGAGCAGGAGAAGATGGAAACTAATCTAAACAATTTAAAATCCAAACCGAACTATAATCCAAGATGGAGAAGAACAACCCCTTTTGACCATTCATGCCAACAATGAAACCGTGACATCATAACCGCTCCAAAAGAAAATTATGAAAGAAAAGGGAAGAAGGAAAGAATATGAGTTTTAGAATGAAAAATATGGAAGAAAGAACGACTATTTATTATAGCATAAGGATCACATAGGTTGTATCACGGTCAACATAAATGTGTAAAACACCAACATATTGACCCAAAATCGTCTAACTTTCCAAATCTTCCTGACCAAGCCATCATCCACATTATGGATTACTTGAGTTTTTATAACCTGAAATCATGCACATACTGTGTTAAACCTTGTGCTTTGGAGGGTTTGGCACGTTTCAAATTATATAATTTGAATCAGTCAAATACATGATTTTCCTACACTCCAAATTGCACCTACTGTTTCTGTGGCCCATAACACACAAAACCTTCTACAAATCAGTGTGTTCGGTCCATTTTCAAACCAAAACACATAACCCTGAACATTTATCCACTAAATATTAACACAAAGCTTAGGTAGTTGGAGTTTACTACAACAGGGAGGAAGCTAATTATTTGCTTAGGGTCAACGTTAATGTCACATCATCTGGCTTGAAGGATCAGTTGAACCAAATGAACGATCGTCTCAGCCACAAAGACGCAAGAAGCGTTGACAATGTAAAGTATCGTTGTTCGTTGATTGACTTGAATGGAAGCATCTGATTCACCTAGATGAAGCTCCAGAACGACGACGACGTGTGAACCATGTTCTCTATATTTGATTAGTATAGTTCAAAGGAACCGATCGAGTTAGACGTTTCCTTGGTCAGATCTTTTCAAGATATTCAGGAAAGTTTGATTTGCTCCAGGATCTACGAGGAAATCAAGGCTTGCATGGATATACCAGATGAAGAATTTAGTTTTGTTGATATATGATCTTGTTTATATTTAGTTATGTTGTTTTACGTTGTTGTATTTATTTTTGTTGAATTATCTTGCTGAAGTTGTTATGTTTAATTTATGTTTTTGTAAAATTTGATTAAATGGCTAATTTTTCTATTTTTTGTGGTCTGAACATTGTTCAAATTATAGAATTCTAAACGTGCAAAAACCCTGAATCACAATTTTGAAACAATCTATGCACATTTGATTTCATTCCCTAAGATTTTATTTTCTTCTTTAATTTAGCCCTCAATCAATGTAAAAAAAAAAGCTTAAACACCTTCTTGGTCTCTTATCTCTATTGAGAGGTTCATATTAGTCATCTAACAAAAAAAAGGTGTATATTAATCCTTTAATTTGATTAAATGATAGCAATTTAGCCATTTTCATTCATTTTGTTAGTCAATGTCAACATTTATGACATATGATGTTGCGATTGAGTGTCCACGTTAGTGCCATGTGTCACAAATGTTGACTTTGACTTACAAAATAGATGGAAATGACTAACATACTACCATTAATTCAAATGAAAGGATCAATAAGCACCTTTTTTGTTAAGAGACCAATATAAACCTCACAATACATGTAAGAGATAAAAAAGATGTAAAAACTTAAAAAAAAATATAGAATTTGGAAAAAAAAAATAAAAAATTCTACAAGTATTTATTCTCATATTTCACGTAAATGACATGGATTATTCGAACACTACTATCTATTTATATTTTTTAGTTTTGGACTTTGGTTCTCTCAACACTAAATGAGCTTAGTTTCTATTCATTCCCCACAAATAAAACACTACTCATTTACTTCACTTAAACCTCTTATTTAATCATACACCTCTATTTCTTCAATTTCCCAAAAATACCCTTCACTCCAATTTCTAATAAATCAACTAACCCATAAATTCAACCACATTATAAATAAATAACAATTAAATAAATAACTAATATTAATAAACTAATAATAAAAATCGGGTTTTTACACCAATAAAATTAAATGTGTGGAGCAAAAGGGAAGTAATAACTAATATCAAAGTAGTCTCAAGCGACAATAACATACCTAGATCTAATCTAACCAAGTGTAAAGTACAAACCACAAGAAAAATATATTGAGAGAAGAGAAACAAGCACACCAAGATTTCTTCACCCAGTTCGCCCAACAATAACCTACGTCTGGAGGAGAGAGATCTCTGCATTTCACTATCAATGAGTTCTTTAGAAAGAGATACAAAAATGTTACAAGAAATTAGCTTCAACAAGCTCTCTAAGAACAAACCTAATTTCTACCCTTTTCGCGAAACTCTACCTGTGACCAAAAGACTCAATCATTTCACTCACCCAAAGTGTTTACAATTGTTTCCTAACCGAAGAATCTCACCCAAAGACACTCAACTCTTAGCCTCTAAGTTCCATAAAAGTTCCCTCCTTTGATTTCATCAGATTATCCATCAAATGGGTCAAATAATGCTTATATAGTGCTTAGATCCTGAGCAAATTGTGCCACGATTTGCCCCGATCGTGCCACAATTCGAATTCGTACACAAAACAGCTACATCTAGTAGGCAAAATCATGCCATGATTTTTTCCAAGAACAAAAACATCAAAATTTGAATCAAAACTCAAAATAGTCTCTTTGTATAATACTACTGACTTTATTAAGCACTAGTAGATAAAAATAAAATGAGAATAAAAAGAGCTTTTAGGTTTAAAAATTCATTGTTTCAGTAGCCTAGTTTTGCTAAGATTCTAGCTGAGACTTGGGTTGATTGGATCAAACAAATGGGGTAAGAAACTTAAAATGAAATATAATTACGGAGATTATTTGGAGTGTAGGAGGGAGATTGATTGGTTTGGAAGAAATTAATTGTGATTCAAATGAGAATTTTGATTTTCTGCCAAAGAGCGTTCTAAAAATATATTTGAAGATTATCCGGAAATACTTGTTGTAGATTATTGGAGTGATGCAATGTTATAGTTATGCAATGTTATTAGGAGAGAACATTGCTTAACCCCCTTCTTATTCGGAAGAAAATTCATATTCAAGAGCTATGGTTGCAAGTATGACATATTAGAATGTTATTACTATTGATGATAATTTAATCTCAATGTGGCTCGCGACTTGGAGATATTGCAACATGTGTTGAAGAATAAAGATGTTAGAGTAACTAAGCATAAAATATATACTAACAAGAAAGAGAAAGCGGCATCTATTAGATATTTGATTAATCATTTTTCGACAAATGAAGAGTCTTATATACAAATTTAAGGTGATTTCTAAAATAAAGAAAAAGAATATGAAGGAGTGGATTCAGATACATAATATCTTCTCAATGAATAGAAAACCTAGTTAATTTGAAGAACATTTTATTTCTCTGATGTTTTAGTTTTTTTTTCTTTTGTTAGGTTTCTGGTCTCCTAGTTCTTTTTCTTTAATAAATTCTTATCGTATAAAAAAATTGTTTTTGTTTATTCCTTCACAGATTTAAATTTATTTTATAAATGGCCAAATTCTATGAATATTGTTACAATTACCTAGTCTATCGTTTGTTTTGGTTAAAGGACACACACAAACATTGAAAAAAACCTAAAACATTTTTATTGATAAAATTGTATATTCTCACAGAAAAATATGACCAAAATCAACTTATAAATTAGAAATAATATTATAAACTATTTGTTTTTAAAATTTAAATTTTATTAAAGAATAATAAGTATTTGTTATACATGTATAATTTCTAACATATCTAAAAAAACAATTGATTAATATACTTTAATTTTCTATCTATTTATATAATATGTGTAAGAGTATATCTCATCATAAATAATAGCCTTTTAATTAGTGTTCTGGAGCGAGCAGATTCACTAGGCCCATTTACTTATGTCCAATACAAAAAAAACCAGATCCAACATCTGGTATGGATGGTATGATCAATTAGTAAATCAAAAAATTCATAGGAATTAAAATAATAATTTCAAATATTTGTGCATATCCAATCATCAGTCAACACATAAATATAATGTTTTCAATATTAACCTTTTTGAGCACTCTTCCTTGACTTGTTTTTGTTGACTAAAGCATCTCCCTATATGTATAAATAAGAATAGATTGCTCTCACATTCCATTGCAAGTTAATCAATCTCATTTTCTTTAAAATTTTAGCAAAATTATAATATGGAAACTGCATTGAAGTTGGTGATATTTCTCTTTGCTATTGTAAGTACTTTGATGGTAACAGCACAAAGTACTCATCAAGATGAAGCCACTGAAAATGCACAAAAATATTCACGTCCATATCTTGGTGTTGTTGATTTTGGACATCAACTAGATAAGTGGTGCTGCAACGAATTGCTCATGTGGTGCTGCAAAAAAGGGTGCTGCAAAAAAAATTAATAATATAAAGCTCTAATAAGTTGTTCTTCCTCTTGTTTCCTAATAATAACAATATATTCAAGTTAGGATGAACGGGCATCTAATAAATGTATTAATTGAATTTATAAGATTGAATGACAAATTGTTTTCCGTTTGGCTCTATTACTTCTCCTATTATTATTCTTTTTGTTTTAATAAGAAAAATGTATTATCAAATTAAATAAAGGAAATGCTCTAACATCTTACAAATATAAACAACTATGTACACTATTTATTGTCTTCACAAGTGAGAATGTGGGATCCACATGAAACGTAGTATTTATGGATGGGGTGTCTAAAGTATATCACCATTTAAACAATTCAATTGGTTGTTCCATCATAGTACACTTTAGACTGATGCTAAACACTTTGTAAGGAAACCAATGTGCCAGTGGGTCAACCCGACAACATAAAATAAGAACACTCATAACCTTACATTGAATCAATTGAATTTTCTAATAATTTATGAAAATTAAGCACATAAGCATTCCTCGTTGACCATATACACCAAACAATGGCTAACATAACTAAATAACAAACCATATATGCCTATATCCCTTTCAAAAGCCTTTTATGTAACACGAAATGTAGGAACCTATTCCTTTGATGTTTGTTTTGTAATTAGCTAGCTCCCTGATCCTTAACCGGTATGGGAGTGGAACATTTTTTTTTAGATATGAATTTGTCCTTAAGCATCGAAAGGTGAAAGGATTAAGAGAGACTGCTTTGAACGTTAACTAGATCTTGGAGGAGCCCGGAAGCGCTGAGATCTAGATAGGACTCTTGTCATAAACCAAAGGCTCAGTATGAGCACACTTCATGTGGAAAAATTGAGATCCTAACCTAGCAATGTTGCATGTTAATTTATGCGTAATCGTACCTCTAACGGTGTGTTGTTACGACCTTCACACGAAGGCTGAGTGCAGGGCCGTTCCTTGGGGGGTGCAAACAGCTCTATGGAGCTGGGCCTCCAAAATTTGGGGGCCCAAAATATATTTTTTTGATATATAATGTAAGTAAAAAAAGGAATATATATTAATGATGTGGTAATGTTATCAAATCTGGATGTGTGGCCCAGTGGTACTATATTGTGTTGGCTTTCATATGAACCTGGGTTCAACTATCAGGTTTTTAGTTTTTCCTTCTTTAATTAATATATTTTTCATAAAAACACAATATAATATTTTTTCTTCTTATTTTTGTTAGAGTAGATTTTGTAATTTTTTGCCCATATTTATTGTATAAAATAGCAAAGCTCTAGCAACAAACATTATAATTCCATTATATAATTTATTAATAAAAACAACAAACATTATAATTAAAAAAAACATTATAAACTTTTTTTTGCGTCTGTACTAACTAAGGAAAATACAACCTAAAATGTCGATAAAGATATTCGCTTGAAATTGTATTTTTATATTATTGATTAAAATATGAATCTTTTTTGTGTCAGTTACATGACTTTTATTTATGTTTACAGATGTTATTTTCAATTAAATAAAAGAATGTTCTTTGAAAAAAAATTAATTTTATTTTATTAAGGGCCTACTTTTACTTTCAGAGCCGGGTCTCCATTTTCATAGGAACGGCCCTGGCTGAGTGCACATCACTCGCAGTGGCCACCATGTTGCCAAGAAGCTATGCGAAGCTATAGCTCGTTACGTCTTTCTTCAAGAAGTTGTACGAAGATATAACTTCCATCTCAGAGTTGTAGCTTTCTAAATCATGCAAACCTCTATCTTTACGAAGTTAATTCCTTAACCACACTTTTTCACTTGAATCTCTAATTTCTTTTTATATGCTTTATTTTCTTCTGCATTTTACTTTAGTATCTTAAAACATTGTCTTTGTTATTTGTCTTTTGGATCTTAAATAATTAAACTTAGCATTTAGAAATACATAGAACTTATCCACGGCAATCCTTGTGGGATCGATACTCTAGTTACTCTTTATTACTTGTTGCGACAGTGTATACATGCACTTTGTATGCATTGGAGAATAGGTAACTATTTTCCTAGCATCAATGTCTACTTGTTTTTGGCATTTAGCGCATCTTGCCACATATTCTTTAGCGTCATGCACCATTGTTGGCTAGAAGAAACCTGTTCGCAAAACTTTTTTGGCGAGAGCCTTCGCTACCAGATGTTGCACGCAAATTCCTTCGTGTGCCTAAACGAGAGTCTCTTGGGCTTCGACCGGACCGAGACATTTGATTATAGGGATGATGAAACCTCTTTTGTAGAGGGCAACTTCCACAACTGAAAATGAGCACACTTTTCTCTTTATCTTCGAACGCTCGACAAGATCTGTGGGGAGCTCCATGTTCATGATGTAACGAATAAGGGGTTTTCTCCAGTCCTAGGTTTCTAAGATCTCGTTTATAGCCTGCCTTTGAGATTTGTGCCTCTGAAAGCTTGGTTCTGTGAGGACTTCTTGTATAACAGTTTTTTTCCTATTTGTTGTCCTCATGCTTGCCAATTTTAAAAAGATATATGTGTGAGCATTATGTTTGCTGGGAACATGTATGATCTCGACATATTCAAATTCTTTCAATTTGGCTTGAGCAAGTTCAACGTACTCCTGGAGGTGTTATTCCCTAACATGGAATTTGCCAAGGACTTGGGAAGCTACGAGTTGTATGTTAGTGCAGATTTTTATGAATTTGGCATTCATGTCTTTGGCTATCATAAAGCATGCTAAGAAAGCTTCGTATTCGGCAGTGCTATTGGTCATCGTGAAGGACAACCCTAACGAAACCTCGATTACACTACCTTCGTCATTCTCGATGATGACTCCTGCCCCACTACCCTTTGAATTGGAGGATCCATTGATGAAAATAGTCCAAGCGGCCTCTTTGTTTTCCTCGAAAGGAAATGTCATTTCAGCCACGAAGTCGGCGAACACCTGAGGCTTAAGAGCTTTCTTGGATTCGAAGTAGATGTCGAACTCAGAAATTTCGAGTGACCACTTCATCAAATTTCCAGCTACGTATGGTCGAGTAATGGGTTGGTATGTCATAACAACTATTGTATGGGCTAGGAAATACTATCTAAGCCTCCTAGTGGTAATGACTAGTGCCTTGCTCATGAAATACATGGTTTTTCCCTTCTATTGTTTCCCTAATTAGGACAGCGCTTACAACATCAAAAGAAACAACAAGATAGAGATAGAGTGTTTCACCTTGTTCTAGTCGTTATAGGACTGGTGGTTAAGATAGTTCCTTTTTTAGATGTTTTAACATTGTTTCACATTCCTCGCTCCAATCGAAGGTAGTTTCTTTTCGTAAAAGCTCAAAGAAGGGGCATGCTGAGTGGATTTGGCAACGAAGCGTGATAGCGATGTCAATATCCCGTTGAGAGTTTGAATGCACTTCTTGGAAGTGTCAGTTTGGTATTCAGCAAATGCTCTGGAATTCCTGGCAGAACTGGTTTTGAACCGTAAAACAGAGTATGAAACTAGCAGTTCAGAAGCAGAAATATAAAGGACAGAAAGTAAAGAACACAGAAGATTTGTTAACCCAGTTCGGTGCAAACTTCACCTACATCTGGAGGCTACCAAGCCAGGAAGGAAAACCACTAAAATAGTATCAATTTGAAGTCCTATGACACAGCCCCTATTTCAAAGCCCCTATGACAACAGCCCCTGTTTCACAGCCCCTTCACACTTAATTACTACCTGTGGTATTTCTACCTAGGAACTCATAGATATAAGAAACCCCTCTTACTTCCCTCAGTCAATCACTGCCCCAGTGATTATCAGACTCTAAACAAAACAACTATGTTGAAGACACTCTTCAAAACACAAAAACAGTCACTCTTGCTTAAAAGCTTTGAGTGATTACAACTCAATAACAAACAACCAACTCTAACAGATGAGTGGTGCACAGAAAAACAGAGCACGAAGCTCACAACTAACAGACTCAAAAACCTAAGACTCTTTCAATGATAACTTCTGGTTTTTGATGTTCAAATCTTCAATAGCAGCGTCCTCCTTATTTAGCTTTCAGCAGCACATAATTCTGAATCAAATCCTCCAAAGATATGTTTCCATAATTCTTTTAGAAGCAAAAAGACGGTCACATATTTCTGAAATATATTTTTCCAAAGATTCCTTTGAAAATATATTCATCAATAAAAGAATCCAATCTTCAATAAAGATCTTCACAAAAAACAATCTTCCTTCTAGAAAAACAGCTCCAAGTAATCAATTCTGAACGCAGAAGATCAGCTTCTGAAATGCAGCTTCTGAAAGTTCGGCTTCTGATGAACAGTGCGTCTGAAGGTCAACAAAAGTTAGTGTTTGAACAGAAGCTTCTGAAGGTCAACCAAAGTCAACGTCTGAACAGTGTGTCTGATGACCAGTTCAGCTTCTGATGAATAGTACCAGCGTCTGAAGACCAGTTCAGCTTCTGATGAACAGTACCAGCTTCTGAAATCCAGTTTCCAGCTTCTGAAGACACAAATTAGCTTCTGAAGACGCATTGCTTGTACATTTTGATTTTAGCAAACATGTAGCAAACATTCAAATATCCAACAATCTCCCCCTTTGGCAAATTTTTTGGCTAAAATCAAATTTAGCCAAGTTCCTCACTCAACACAATTATTCAACCATGAAGAACTACACACATCCAAACATAGCCACAGAGTCAGCAGCGGATAAAATACTATGTTAAACCAACCAGCTTCAGCTTCTGAAATACCACAACAGCTCTGAAGCACACACACAAACACTCAGTTTCTGTAGCACATGTAAAACTCTGTAAAACTCCCCCTGAAGCATAAACACACAAGCTTCTGACAGGAAACTCCCAGGAAACTCCCCCTGCAACTCAACACATCAGAAACAGTTCTCCCCCTCAATTCTGAGCTGCAGTGAACTCTAAGATATTTCTCCCCTTTTTAGCCAAACAATGTTGACAAAATAACCAGCATTCACCAGAAACAGAGAAACATAACAGTGAACAGCAATAAAAAAAATCAGCATCAACACTAGAATCACAGAAACTTGGTACCCACCCACATAACAGAACCATCACAACACCAACATCAGGATCAGAACCACATAGTATCAAAACAAAAAACTGCAGACCAGAAGCATTAACAGAAATCCAAGACACCAGTCACAAACTTGACAGTCTTCAGACTCAGCAACAGATGTTGTTTCATCATCAGACACAGCATCAGAAGCTGTTAGTTAATGTGTGCTTCAGGCACATTCAGAACCTTCTTCCTAGCAATCTTCTTCTGAAGTTCAGCAATCCTCTTCTGCACAGAAAGCATGATGTCAACATCATCCTCAGACTCACTAGGATCCACTTCCTTTCCTTTTGGTGCCTTCTTCTTAGCAATGGGAGTGGGCCTGATGTCAATAGCAACAACCTTTCCTTTCCTAGACTTTAGCCACTTTTCTACACTTTGTTCAAGCCTAATAGGTTCATCATCAGACTTCATATCAGAACCTATATTAACAACAATTGTAGATTGATCCTTAACCATATCAGTACTAACTTCTTGAACTTTTTGATCAGACACAGGTTCAGACTCTTCTGCATCTTTGTTGTTCCCATGAGATACTAAGAGGGCCTTGTTCCTAGTTACATTACCACCTTCAACAGACTTACTCTTATGGATCCTTTTAGTACCAACGGTATTCACCCCTTTAGGTCTCCATTCTTTCTTGACATTGCTTTTATTCACAACTGGTTCTACTTTTCTAACTTGAACAAAAGTATGGCTGACCTTTGATTGAACATGAGGTTTTATTTGTTGAAAGTGCTTGAGGTATCCATGCAGCTTGAAACAGTATGGCTTTATGTGCCCCTTTTTGCCACAGTGATGACATACCCATGGATGAGATGCCTTCTTGTCTTTAGATACCTGAGGTTGGTTCTGGTGTTCCAACTTAGGTTTATTTATCATTGGATCACATGATTTAACAGCTGCAGTGAACCTTTCAGCTGGATGTTGCTTTTTGTTGTTCAAGGTCCTATCATCAAATCCAATACCAGTTGGTTTCCCTTTGTTCTGACTCTTCAACATTCAGACCTGCTTCTTCAAATGTTCAAGTTGAGAGTTCAAATGGGTTACCTCATCTTTGAGATCAGAAATTTGTCCCAAGTGTTCAGTTCTTTCAGCCTGAAGTTGACTGATAGTTTTCTTCTGATATTCTTGTTCCTTGCACACTTCTTCAGTTTTGATGAATAGTTCTTCATAAGAGGCAGCTGGTTCTTCAAAAGTCAATTCTTCTTCTGAGTCCATTATGCCAGAAAATATCTTCCCTGGAGCTCACCCAAATACAGGCAGGGTGCCTGCTCTGATACCAATTGGAATTCCTGGCAGAACTGGTTCTGAACTGTAAAACAGAGTATGAAACTAGCAGTTCAGAAGCAGAAATATAAAGGACAGAAAGTAAAGAACACAGAAGATTTGTTAACCCAGTTCGGTGCAAACTTCACCTACATCTGGAGGCTACCAAGCCAGGAAGGAAATCCACTAAAATAGTATCAATTCGAAGTCCTATGACACAACCCCTGTTTCACAGCCCCTATGACAACAGCCCCTGTTTCACAGCCCCTTCTCACTTAATCACTACCCGTGGTATTTCTACCTAGGAACTCCTAGATATAAGAAACCCCTCTTACTTCCCTCAGTCAATCACTGCCCCAGTGATTATCAGACTCTAAACAAAACAACTATGTTAAAGACACTCTTCAAAACACAAAAACAGTCACTCTTGCTTAAAAGCTTTGAGTGATTACAACTCAATAACAAACAACCAACTCTAACAGATGAGTGGTGCACAGAAAAACAGAGCACGAAGCTCACAACTAACACACTCAAAAACCTAAGACTCTTTCAATGATAACTTCTGGTTTTTGATGTTCAAATCTTCAATAGCAGCGTCCTCCTTATTTAGCTTTCAGCAGCACATAATTCTGAATCAAATCCTTCAAAGATATGTTTCCAGAATTCTTTTAGAAGCAAAAAGAAGCTCACATATTTCTGAAATATATTTTTCCAAAGATTCCTTTGAAAATATATTCTTCAATAAAAGAATCCAATCTTCAATAAAGATATTCACACAAAACATTCTTCCTTATAGAAACAAAGCTTAGATAATTATTCAATTAAATCTTCCATAGATAATGTAAGAAAATAAACAGCTCCAAGTAATCAATTCTGAACGCAGAAGATCAGCTTCTGAAATGCAGCTTCTAAAGGTTGAGCTTCTGATGAATAGTGCGTCTGAAGGTCAACAAAAGTCAGCGTTTGAACAGCAACTTCTGAAGGTCAACCAAAGTCAACGTCTGAACAGTGCATCTGATGACCAGTTCAGCTTCTGATGAACAGTACCATCGTCTGAAGACTAGTTCAGCTTCTGATGAACAGTACCAGCTTCTGAAATCCAGTTTCCAGCTTCTGAAGACACAAATTAGCTTCTGAAGACGCATTGCTTGTACATTTTAATTTTAGCAAACATGTAGCCAACATTCAAATATCCAACAATCTCCCCCTTTGGCAAATTTTTTGGCTAAAATCAAATTCTTCCCATAGACAAGTTCTTCACTCAACACAATTATTCAACCATGAAGAACTACACACATCCAAACATAGCCACAGAGTCAGCAGCGGATAAAATGCTATGTTAAACCAACCAGCTTCAGCTTCTGAAATACCACAACAGTTCTGAAGCACACACACAAACACTCAGTTTCTGAAGCACATGTAAAACTCTGTAAAACTCCCCCTGAAGCATAAACACACAAGCTTCTGACAGGAAACTCCCAGGAAACTCCCCCCTGCAACTCAACACATCACAAACAGTTCCCCCCCTCAATTCTGAGCTGCAGTGAACTCTGAGATATTTCTCCCCTTTTTTAGCCAAACAATGTTGACAAAATAACCAGCATTCACCAGAAACAAAGAAACATAACACAAAACAGCAATCAAAAAATAAAATCAGCATCAACACTAGAATCACAGAAACTTTGGTACCCACACACATAACAGAACCATCACAACACCAACATCAGGATCAGAACCACATAGTATCAAAACAAAAAACTGCAAACCAGAAGCACAAACAGAAATCCAAGACAACAGTCACAAACTTGACAGTCTACAGACTCAGCAACAGATGTTGTTTCATCATCAGACACAGCATCAGAAGCTGTTAGTTAATGTGTGCTTCAGGCACATTCAAAACCTTCTTCCTAGCAATCTTCTTCTGAAGTTCAGAAATCCTCTTCTGCACAGAAAGCATGATGTCAACATCATCCTTAGACTCACTAGGATCCACTTCCTTTCCTTTTGGTGCCTTCTTCTTAGCAACGGGAGTGGGCCTGCTGTCAGTAGCAACAACCTTTCCTTTCCTAGACTTTAGTCTCTTTGCTACACTTTGTTCAAGCCTAATAGGTTCATCATCAGACTTCATATCAGAACCTATATTAACAACAATTGTAGATTGATCCTTAACCATATCAGTACTAAATTCTTGAACTTTTTGATCAGACACAAGTTCAGACTCTTCTGCATCTATGTTGTTCCCATGAGATACTAAGAGGGCCTTGTTCCTAGTTACATTACCACCTTCAACAGACTTACTCTTATGGATCCTTTTAGTACCAATGGTATTCACCCCTTTAAGTCTCCATTCTTTCTTGACATTGCATTTGTTCACAACTGGTTCCACTTTTCTAAGTTGAACAAAAGTATGGCTGATCTTTGATTGAACATGAGGTTTTATTTGTTGAAAGTGCTTGGGGTATCCATGCAGCTTGAAACAGTATGGCTTTATGTGCCCCTTTTTGCCACAGTGATGACATACCCAAGGATGAGATGCCTTCTTGTCTTAAGATCCCTGAGGTTGGTTCTGGTGTTCCAACTTAGGTTTATTTATCATTGATCACATGATTTAACAGCTGCAGTGAACCTTTCAGCTGGATGTTGCTTTTTGTTGTTCAAGGTCCTATCATCAAATCCAATAGCACTTGGTTTCCCTTTGTTCTGACTCTTTAACATTCTGACCTGCTTCTTCAAATGTTCAAGTTGAGAGTTCAAATGGGTTACCTCATCTTTGAGATCAGAAATTTGTCCCAAGTGTTCACTTCTTTCAGCCTGAAGTTGACTGCTAGTTTTCTTCTGATTTTCTATTTCCTTGCACACTTCTTCAATTCTGATGAATAGTTCTTCATAAGAGGCAGCTGGTTCTTCAAAAGTCAATTCTTCTTCTGAGTCCATTATGCCAGAAAATATCTTCCCTGGAGCTCACCCAAATACAGGTAGGGTGCCTGCTCTGATACCAATTGGAATTCCTGGCAGAACTGGTTCTAAACTGTAAAACAGAGTATGAAACTAGCAGTTCAGAAGCAGAAATATAAAGGATAGAAAGTAAAGAACACAGAAGATTTGTTAACCCAGTTCGGTTCAAACTTCACCTACATCTGGAGGCTACCAAGCCAGGAAGGAAATCCACTAAAATAGTACCAATTCGAAGTCCTATGACACAGCCTCTGTTTCACATTCCCTATGACAACAGCCCCTCTTTCACAGCCCCTTCTCACTTAATCACTACCCGTGGTATTTCTAGCTAGGAACTCCTAGATATAAGAAACCCCTCCTACTTCCCGCAGTCAATCACTGCCCCAGTGATTATCAGACTCTAAACAAAACAACTATGTTGAAGACACTCTTCAAAACACAAAAACAGTCACTCTTGCTTAAAAGCTTTGAGTGATTTCAACTCAATAACAAACAACCAACTCTAACAGATGAGTGGTGCACAGAAAAACAAAGCACGAAGCTCACAACTAACAGACTCAAAAACCTAAGACTCTTTCAATGATAACTTCTGGTTTTTGATGTTCAAATCTTCAATAGCAGCGTCCTCCTTATTTAGCTTTCAGCAGCACATAATTCTGAATCAAATCCTTCAAAGATATGTTTCCAGAATTCTTTAGAAGCAAAAAGAAGCTCACATATTTCTGAAATATATTTTTCCAAAGATTCCTTTGAAAATATATTCATCAATAAAAGAAGCCAATCTTCAATAAAGATCTTCACACAAAACAATCTTCCTTCTAGAAACAAAGCTTAGATAATTCTTCAATTAAATCTTCGAAAGATAATGTAAGAAAATAAACAGCTCCAAATAATCAATTCTGAACGCAGAAGATCAGCTTCTGAAATGCAGCTTCTGAAGGTTCAGCTTCTGATGAACAGTGCGTCTGAAGGTCAACAAAAGTCAGCGTTTGAACAGCAGCTTCTGAAGGTCAACCAAAGTCAACATCTGAACAGTGCGTCTGATGACCAGTTCAGCTTTTGATGAACAGTACCAGCGTCTGAAGACTAGTTCAGCTTCTGATGAACAGTACCAGCTTCTGAAATCCAGTTTCCAGCTTCTGAAGACACAAATTAGCTTTTGAAGACGCATTGCTTGTACATTTTGATTTTAGCAAACATGTAGCCAACATTCAAATATCCAACATGCTCGACATTTATCTGGATTTTCCTCTATCCCTCACTCGGTAAGTTAAAAACCTAAGAACTTGCATGCTCGAACCCCAAACGTGCACTTATATGGGTTGAGCCTCATGTTGTATTTTCGAGTTTCCTCAAAGACTCTTTCGAGATAGGCGGTATGATCAATCTCTTGTTTGGATTTTATGATCATATCGTCCATATATACTTTGAGCATGTCGCCAATTTCATTTTTATCGTACACTATGTTCATCATGCATTGATATGTCGTGCCTGCATTTTTAAGACCGAAGGGCATTACGTTATAATAATAATTTCCTGATTCAGTCATAAATGATGTTTTAGTTTTATCTGTTTCAGCCATGGGTATTTGACTGTACCTAGAATAGACGTCCATGAATGATACAAGTTTAAAGCTAGACGAATTATCGACTAGTTTATCTATGTCATGAAGGGGGTATGCATCTTTGGGGCGTGCTCTATTAATATCGGTATAGTCAACACAAATACGCCACTTTCTATTAGATTTCTTGACAAGTACAACATTTGAGAGCCAAATTATATACTTGGCCCCAAAAATAAAATTTGCCTCTAGGAGGTATTTTACAGCTTTTTCTGCAGCCTCCGTTTTTTCTGGAGACTGCTTCCTATGTCTCTGAGCTACAACGGTAGTACTAGGACTAACTGCAGCTGGTGACAGGCGACACTAGGGTCGATTCCAGGCATATCAACAACACTCTAAGCGAACAAGTCAATATTCTCTCGCAGACAATAAAATTAAATAGGATTCAAAAAATAATTGAATAAAGACTTTAAATTATATAAAATATCCAACAAACAAAATATAGGTTCATCTTAGACCCCTAGCCTAAAAAGATTTAGTTACCCATGGTAACTAAAGACAAATTATAAAATACATAAAACATACCCTAGAGACTTGGAGTGAGGAGAGAGACTCCTCCTTGGAAGCTCCTAGTGCTTGCCTTCCTCTTGAATCGCTTCGTTCTAAGTGAGAAATAATGAATGAAAGGCTTGGTATTTATAAGGAAAGTTTCCACCTGAAGTTGGGCTTGAAAACTGGGATTTTTCCACTTAAAAGTAGCAAAAATCAGTTCTAGCCCGTTTTTCTTCATGTTCGGGGCGCATGGGCTATGCTCAGGGTGCATGGCTATGCCCAGGGTGCATGGACCTTGCTCGGGGCGCTTGAGTGTGCTGTCCCGTGCCTAATTGTCTGTTTCTTAGTCTTTTTGAGTGTTTGCTTCCATATAAGATGACTTGGGACTTGGGAACAAAATTCCTTCCTCTGTAATGTTTTCTGAGGCCTCTTGAATCTTCATTCGTGATCTTCCCAAAGTGTTCACAAGTCTTCAGATGTCTTGCTTTGCCGATTTGCCTGATTTCTTCATGAATTACATCAAAAAACCCTAGAATTTCTATGTTTCAGGAAGAATAGAATTACATGACTCAAATATACAAAACATTACAAATTTCCCGAAATCATAAGCAATTGTTCTAATACTCCTCTATCATGGATGACAAACCTATTGAAAATGATTTAAAAACTTGCTAAGAATAACGTAAGATGACCTGTCATCACATATTCACTGAAGGATGGAGGTCTCACGGAATAATTGTTCTTCTCAGTAGTGGATGTGTTGTAATCATAGTTAACAACATTGTTATCCAGAAGGTCCAGAACCACTCTCATTAGTAGACATGTTTTTCTCTCTGGATCTTTAACTGTGGCACAGTTAAGTGGTTGAGCACCGACCGTGCTCTCATACCAAATGAAGATGAGAAAAACACAAGAAGTGGGGATTGAATTGTGTTTGCTTTGTCAATTTTTCTAAGTGTTTTAGCACTGTTCAGAGTCTGAAGAAGTTTAGAGTCTGACTTAGAGTCTGATAGAAATGGTGTAAAACAAACACAAAGATAAAGAGAGAGAGAGAGAGCAGACACAAAGCAATTATACTAGTTCCTCCTATAATCCAAGAGTAGTCTAGTCCTCTTGCACGTCCAAGGGATTTTCACTATAATCACAACTGATTACAATTGCTCAAGGACACAACCAAGAGACTTCCAATGCTCGAGCACACAAGCAAGATACTTCCAAATGCTTCATCACAACTGAAAGAGACTTCTTAGAGCTTACAAATAAAAGAGTGTTTTTACAATTCATATACAATCACATGTGTAAACAATTACAAACAGAACAAACTCTATGAGCTTAGAATTTCTAAGAAATGAGAAAGAAATTCTTAAGAGTTCTATGCACTTTTGAATTTGACTGAGTAAGGGCACAGTTAAAATAGAAAAGTCTTGTTATTCTTCTTCAAGTCTTCAGCTCCTTATATAGGCAAGGATTTGAGAGACGTTGAAGAGGTGCTAGTGCATTAAGAGTCGTTAAGAAGCTTCAAAGAAAAGATGTTGGAATGTTTCCTAATATGGTTAATGTCATTGGAAGAGACATTCAAAATCTATTGCTGCAAATAGAATTATCTGTTTCATTCCTTTTGTCCTTGAATTTGACTAACCAAGTGATTCAGAAGAGGAAAAATTATACTCACTCAAAGTGACCCTTCTCAGAAGAATACAAAGCTGACTAGGCTTCTGAGTCCCTCAGAGTCTGCAAGCCATAGAGTCTGGGTGGCTCTAAGTCTGAGTGAATTTAGAGTTTGATTTGCTCGGAGTCTGGTCTTTACATGCTTCTGAGTGGCTTCTTCTCTTCTGATCCAAAAGTTGACTTCTGGTTGACCTTTCTCCATATCTTCTACCAAGTCTTCTAGGTTCTCTAGTGCTTTTGATGCTCTTATACATGTTTAGACCTTGTTAAATTTTAATTCATGATCTTGCACACTTGTACATATATTTGCATATCCAATTGTTCTTCAATACTTTGTTATCATCAAAACTTTAGAGACTTTGTACAAAACCAATATTGTTCCAACATAAACTTTGGTTCGTGACATTGTGGAAGTCTAGACTCTTTCGCTAGATCCAATCTATTGTGAATTCGAAAATCAAAGTTGTGCACCAATTGTTACACCCTAAACCCCGCATACTAATTTTAAATAATAATGCAACAAATATAAATAACATTTCAAAGTGTTACTCTTCATCAATCAACAAAATCCAAAACTCCATCAAAATAATATATCAAGTCGCAGCAGAATAATCTCAAAAACATGAGGTCAACACCAAATCTCAGAAGTACATCAACAAGATAACTCAAAGGTTCTATAAATACGTCAAAAAGACAAAAAATAAATCCCAATAGTCCTAATCAGAGCAATACTATGCTAGACTCCAAAAGAAAGTGGTAAAGAATGAGTAGGCTCCAACGCCATCCTCGGAAAACTCACATCGACTAATCCTCCTCAACCTGCAAGTCTACACCACAAGGGCATAGGCGAAAACCCGCAAAAGGGTGAGAAATATTCAACATGTGGAAAAATACAAACGCATGTATGGTTAAAGAATAAGTAAATATGTAAACTATATGTTCAACAAATATTCGTCATAAATAAGCAGCAATTCAACAGATATTCATCATGATTTGCACATTGGAATAGTAAACTCATCATCTAACATCGCGTATTCAAATGAACACATCTCCACATAACACATAGTCATGTTTCACATCTTCAAATAGCACATCATCACATAGTCACACATAGTCCAATAAACAGCTTCCACATAGATTCACAGTGATGTATGCAGTGCGCCTAACTCGACTCTATATGCATGTGGTACCAGGTTTTGGATATCAGAGTTATGTTACTGAGTGATCCCACGACATCTTGGATAATCGGAGGTATGTTACTGATTAGTCCCACAACATCAAGTACATAATAGTACGATAAGACTGACAATGAATACATGAACATCACATCATGACTCGACAATGCACATCAAACATACGACTCGACAGTTACACATCAACCACATCACCATATCATATATTTACCATCGTTATATCAACATCATCACATCAATATCATTATATCAAATCAACATCGTTATATCATATATATCATCATATATAACCACTTCATTATACAACACATCTTCATTTAATCACCAACATACACATTTCCAATTTCCACATTCTACAGCTATTCATCATATTCACATTAATTCAATTCTCATTTTAAGTCCTATTGTATTACCATTACATTCCCCTACACCGAATTATTATGCTTACAAGACTTAATTTGATGTTTATTTCAAGCCTACAACAATTCTAGATGGCCAAGATGGGTTAAAATTAGAGAAATATGAAGGAAATGGTTTCACAACAACGTGTCACGATTATACAAATCGTAACACGATTTTATGCCCAGAAAATATTTTGCCTCTACCTATAAAATCGTGACACTATGCCAAAATTGGGCTGTTACAACTCTCCGGATACGATTCTTTCATCCGACTCTCTAACTCCCAAGTTACGCTCTCTCCGGTAGGTCCTCCCCAAATCACTTTCACCAAGACATTCTCATTTCCTCTCAACTGCTTAACCTCTATCTCTCTCTCTCTCTCTCTCTCTCTCTCTCTCTCTCTCCCTCTCTCTCTCTCTCTCTTCAATTCCCAACGGCACAGTCTCAACAGTCATGTTATCCCTTACTTGTAAATCATCCACTTGAATCGCATGTGACGGGTCGTAGACATACTTCCAAAGTTGAGACACATGAAACACACTATAAAGACATATCGATCTTGATAGGAATAAAATGTGTTGACTTTGTCAATCTGTCAACAATCACCCAAATCGAATCACTTCTCTTCACAATCTTCGGTAACCCACTAACAAAATCCATCGAAATACTATCCCACTTCCATTCCGGAAGAAACAACGGTTGCATCACTCCCGACGGCTTCTAATGCTAAATCTTAGACTTCTGACAAACCAAACAAGCATACACCAACTCTGCATTATCCTTCTTCATTCCTTTCCACCAAAACAATTTCTTAAGGTCTTGATACATCTTCGTCGCTCCAGGATGAATACTCAAACTACTCCTGTGACCTTTTTCCAAGATCCTCCTCTTAAGTTCAGGTATATCCAGTACACAAACTCGATCATGAAACCTCATAACTCCGTTCTCATCCAATCTAAATTATTCTCCCTTACCTTGATTAATCGACACCAACCGATCTACAAGTTCCAAAGCCACTTTCTGACTTTCTTCGAACCAAAAAAATAGTGCCTCCAAATCTTAAGCATAAACACTAATGGTGCAAATTCCAAATCATGGGTCGGGTTATTCCTCTCATGTACCTTCAACTGCCTTGAAGCACACACTACAACTTGTCCGTTCTGCATAAGCACTCAGCCCAATCCCATCTTAGATGCATCACAATACACCACAAAAGACTCATTTGCATTCGACAAAATCAAAACTGGCGGTGATGTCAACCTCTTCATCAGCTCTTGGAAACTCTCTTCGTACTTAGCATCCCAAACAAATGCCTGACCCTTCCGAGTTAACTGCATCAGAGGTAGAGCCAACTTTGAAAAAACCTTCTATGAACCTCCTGTAATAACCAGCCAAACCCAAAAAGCTTCTAATCTCAGTAACTGACTTATGAGCCTCCCAATGCAACACCGCTTCAACCTTAGACGGATCAACCACAATTCCACCTCTAGATATCACATGACCAAGAAAACTCACTTCTTGCAACCAAAACTCACACTTCGACATCTTAGCATACGACTTCTTTTCCTTCAAGGTCTGCAACATAATCCTCAAGTGCTCCATATGCTCCTTCTCCGACTTCGAATACACCAAGATATCATCAATGAACACCACCACAAACTGATCCAAATAAGGATGAAAGATCCTACTCATGTACTCCATAAATACACATGGCGCATTAGATACACCAAACGACATTACAGAATACTCATAATGACCATACATAGTTTGGAAAGCTGTCTTGGGTATATCTTTTGACTTCACCCGAATCTGATGATATCCAGATCTCAAATTAATCTTGCTAAACACTTGAGCACCAACCAACTGATCCATAAGATCATATATCCTTGGAAGATGATATTTGTTCTTAATGGTAACCTTGTTCAGCTGCCGATAATCCACACACCAACTCATACTACCATCCTTCTTCTTAACCAACAACACCGGTGCTCCCCGCGGTGAAACACTAGGTCTGATAAATCTCTTATCCAACAACTCTTCCAACTGCCTCTTCAACTCACCCAACCCTGATGCATACATCCTATACGGTGCCATCGTCACATGACTAGTTCCAGGTACCACGTCTATTGCAAACTCCACTTCTCTCTCTGGCGCTATATCATCAATGTCGTCCGGAAACACATCTGGAAACTCATTCACTACTGGTATATCGCCACTTCCCTTTTCACTTTCCACCTTTAAAGAAACAAACATAACAACTGAGCTTCGCCATCCAACGACGCCTCCACTTGCCCCGTGGTCTAAAACTTCTGTTCGACATGCTCCTCCGGATTAAAGAATGTAACAATCTTCGTCAAACAATTAGTATTAACACCAAAAGACAACAATCAATTCATACCGAAGATAACATCTATATGTGCCAAGGGTAAACAAACTAAATCCAACTTAAAATCTACTCCACCAAAATTGGAAGGACACTTAACACACACCAAGGAAGTGGTCACCGAGCCATTGGTCTGGGTATCAATGAACATCCCTCTCAACATCGGAGATAAAACTAGATTCAATATTTTAGCACAATCAAGAGAAATAAACAAATGCGCCGCACTAATATCAATGATAGCAATCAAAAGAGTGTTATAAATTAAGCAAATACCTCGAATCAAGTTATCTAGTTCCGGACCCTCCTCAACACTAAATGAAAACACCTTCCCATCTGACATCACCTTTTTTGGCTTTGAACATTTAGTACATAAATGACCAGATTCTCCACAGTTGAAACAAAGCACCTCCTTACTCTTGCACTCAAATGCACGGTGTCCAACCTTCCCACACTTAAAACAAGTCACTATAGTACAATTGCAATCAGCAAAATGATGCCCAGTTCCACCACACTTGTAGCATCTTACTTCTCCCCCACTATGAGTAGACCCACAAGTCGCTTTCTTATTCCCCTTATCAGTTGGAGCCCCATATGGTTTGCCACGATCTTGACTCTTACTCCTCTTGTCACTTGCACTCTTGTAGTAACTTGCTATAGCCTTGCTATCCTCATCATAAATCCTACACTTGTTAACCAATAACGGGAACACTCGAATCTCATGAAATCCAATGAATTGCTTGATCTCCGGATGCAATCCACTTTCAAACTTCACACACCTAGACACCTCAGCCCCCACAACATTGTAAATTGGGCAAAAGCGAGAAATCTCCTCAAACTTCGCCGCATAATCCGCAATAAACATGTTCCCCTGCTTCAACTCAAGGAAATCAATCTCCTTCTTGCTCCTCACATCAGCCGAAAAATACTTTCCCAAGAACTCTTCCTTAAAGACTTCCCAAGTGATAGCAGCACCAACAACTTCCATTCTCTGACGAGTGTTCATCCACCAATACTCAGCTTCTTCTGCCAACATGTGTGTCACCAAACGAACCATATCTACTCATCAGTAGTTGCCATAGCGCTGAAGATCCTCTCAACCCCTTGCAGCCAAACTTGTGCACCTTCCGGGTCATACCTTCCCTTGAAAGTAGGCGGGTTGTTCCTCATGAACCTGTCCAAACGATGCTCATCCGCCCCTCTATTCTGATTCTGTTGCCCCTGCATAGCCAGATTCTCCTGAGCCAATGCTTGAGCCATCGCGGTCATAGCATTTGCAATCTCCGCATCGTTCCTTCCATCCATATCGTTCTACACATCACAAACTGCCTATTAGAACGAAATAGGTATCGAAGGTATTCACATACCACTCGCATGCAAGGAAAATATAGAAGTGTTGGCCCGGACTGGACCGACCTGCTCTGATACCAACTTGCAACACCTTAAACCCCGCATATTGTTTTTAAATAATAATTCAACAAATATAAATAACATTTCAAGGTATTACTCTTCATCAATCAACAAAATCCTAAACTCCATCAAAATAATATATCAAGTCACAGCGGAATAATCTCAAAAACATAAGGTCAACACCAAATCTCAGAAGTAAATTAACAAGATAACTCAAAGGTTCTATACATAAATCTGGAAGACAAAAAATGAATCCCAACAGTCCTAATTAGAGCAATATTATGCTAGACTCCAAAAGAAAGCGGTAAAGCGAGTGGACTCCAAAGCCATCCTCGGAAAACTCACATCAACTAATCCTCCTCGACCTCCAAGTCTACACCACAAGGGCATAGACGGAAACCCACAAAACGGTAAAAATTATTCAATACGTGAAAAAATACGAACGCATGTATGGTTAAAGAATAAGCAAATATGTCAACTATATGTTCAACAGATATTCATCATGAATAAGCAGCAATACATACACAACAGATATATATATTCTTGTCTTAAAATCAACTATACTCAGGCAACATCCAAGACAATTAAAGACATCAAGATAAACACCATTTGCACATTGGTATAGTAAACTCATCACCTAACATCATGTATTTAAATGAACGCATCTCTACATAACACATAGTCACGTTTCACATCTTCAAATAGCACATCATCACATAGTCACACATAGTCCAAAAAACATTTTCCACATAGACTCACAATCATGTATGCAATGCGCCTAACTCGACTCTATATGCATGTGGTACCAGGTTTTGGATATCAGCGTTATGTTATTGTGTTATCTCACGACATTTTGGATAATCGGAGGTATGTTACTGATTTATCCCACAACATCAAATACACAATATCAAGTACATAATAGTATGATAAGACTGGCTATGAATGCATGAACATCACATCATGACTCGACAATGCACATCATACATATGACTCAACATTTACACATCAACCACATCGTCATATCATATATTCACCATCGTCACATCAACATCATCACATCAACATCATTATATCAAATCAACATCGTTATATCATATATAATCACTTCATTATACAACACATCTTCATTTAATCACCAACATACACATATCCAATTTCCACATCCTACAACTATTCATCATATTCACATCAATTCAATTATCATTTAAGTCCTATTGTATTACCATTACATTCTCCTACACCTAATTATTATACTTACATGACTTAATTTGATGTTTATATCAAGCCTACAACAATTCTAGATGGCCAAGAGGGGTTAAAAATAGAGAAATTTGAAGGAAATGGTTTCACAGCATCATGTCACGATTCTGCAAATCGTAACACGATTTTATGCCCATAAAATATTTTGCCACTGCCTACAAAATTGTGACACGGTTACAAAATCGTGACACGATTTGACAGCATCAGCAAACACAAAAATAGCTTTTCAAACGCGATTTTCACCATTAAAGCTTCTCTAAAGCTCTTAAATCAACCAAAACGCACCCAAATCGTCCAGAAACATTATCCATTGCCATTACCCTTTAATTAAGAACTTATAACACATCCAAACATCAATTATGCATCCAAATTTCAAGATTTCTACTCACTTTAACATAAAACTAAAAAACACAAAATAACCACAATTAATTCATGGATTTAGCATATCATCATGAATTTCACAAACAATCATATACCCATAATCACAACAACATACTAGATTATAATTTCATCGTCAATTTGTCAATATAACATGAATTTAAGGAGAATCACACAAAATTCTTAATCTACCCATTTGCTCATAAATTTTCAAATGAGAATAAAACTCACAACCATACCTCTTAACCTTCAATTCTAGCCTCCTCATAGCTTGGTTCACCTCTCCTCTTGATTTCCTTAAGCTCTCCTCTTCTTTCTCTTGCTTTCCTCTTTCTCCTCTTTGCCTCTACTCTTGCCTCTTTCTCAAAAGTGTGTTATGAGTTTAACCCTAATTCACCAACACTACTATCTATTTATATTCTCTAGTTTTGGGCTTTGGTTCTCTCAACATCAAATGGGCTTAGTTTCTATTCATTTCCCACAAATAAAACACTACTCATTTACTTCACTTAAACCTCTTATTTAATCATACACCTCTATTTCCTCAATTTCTCAAAAATACCCTTCACTCCAATTTCTAATAAATCAACTAACCCATAAATTCAATCACATTACAAATAAATAACAAATACATAAATAAACTAATAATAAAAATCGGGCTGCTACACCAATAAAATTAAATGTGTGGAGCAAAAGGGAAGTAATAACAAATATTAAAGTAGTCTCAAGCGACAACAACAATAACATACCTAGATCTAATCTAACCAAGTGTAAAATACAAACCACAAGAAAAATATATTGAGAGAAGAGAAACAAGCACACCAGGATTTGTTGACCCAGTTCGCCCAACAATAACCTACGCCTGGAGGAGAGAGATCTCTGCACTTCACAATCAATGAGTTATTTAGAAAGAGATACACAAATGTTACAAGAAATTAACTTTAACAAGCTTTCTAAGAAGAAACCTAATTTCTACCCTTTTCGCGAAACTCTACCCGTGACCAAAAGACTCAATCATTTCACTCACCCAAAGTGTTTACAATTGTTTCCTAACCCAAGAATCTCACCCAAAGACACTCAACTCTTAGCCTCTAAGTTCCATAAAAGTTCCATCCTTTGATTTCACCAGATTATCCATCAAATGGGTCAAATAATGCTTATATAGTGCTCAGATCCCGAGCAAAATGTGCCACGATTTGTCCCGATCGTGCCACAATTCGAATTCGTACACAAAACAACTACATCTAGTAGGCAAAATCATGCCACGATTTTTTTTCCAGGAACACAAACATCAAAATTTGAATCAAAACTCAACATAGTCTCGTCATATAATACCACTGACTTTATTAAGCACTAGTAGATAAAAATAAAAGGAGAATAGGTTTAAAAAATCATTGTTTCAGTAGCCTAGTTTTGCTAAGATTCTAGCTGAGACTTGGGTTGATGGATATGTATAAGAGTTTCATTGTTTCATTAAGTGGTGGAATGCTGGGATCAAACAAATGGGTAAGAAACTTAAAATGAACTATAATTACGGAGATTATTTGGAGTGTAGGAGGGAGATTGATTGGTTTGGAGAAGTTAATTGTGATTCAAATGAGAATTTTGATTTTCTGCCAAAGAGCGTTCTAAAAATATATTTGAAGATTATCCGGAAATACTTGTTGTAGATTATTGGAGTGATGCAATGTTATTCGGAAGAAAATTCATATTCAAGAGCTATAGTTGCAAGTATGACATATTAGAATGTTATTACTATTGATGATAATTTAATCTCAATGTGGCTCGCGACTTGGAGATATTGCAACATGTGTTGAAGAATAAAGATGTTAAGAGTAACTAAGCATAAAATATATCCTCTTTTAATACAAGAAGAAGATATGTTGTGGAAAAACCAAGTTTGCCCATCCTTCTCCTATTGACATGTCACTGATTTAAGGGTAAATAATGTCTTCCGTACAGCTTTTTGCAACCAAATCTGATTTATTACCATAGTTTTGTTTCTTTGCTTAGGAATAGACAGTTTTTAGTTCCAATTGAATTTGAAACTGACATTTCCTTCCAAAATGGACTACCATTCTAAGCTATTCCTTTAGCTAAAAGTGCAAAATCCAAACACGTGTGCTTCCGGATTGTAAAAAGAGTAATAGACATTTTTGTGCTTCATTCCAAACATATTTGCGGTTAGCAACCTTTGCTAAGGTTTTGAAGCTCTACTCCACTGTTTTTCATAATCTTTGTTTCTCATTTTTCTGTTAAGGTTTTCCATTTATCTTTCCTTTCATCTCCATTTATCTTTCCTTTCATCTCCTATCCTGTGGTTTATTATTTTTTTCCATTTATTTCTGTGTTGTTTTATATATCCACAAAATGGATTTTGGATCTGCAGTTAGATAAAATAGTTTCTTTACTTTTGGATCTTTGTTTTATATATCCACAAAACGTTTATTTACTTTTGGATACAGTTAGATAAAATGCTTTCAGCTCATTTACATGTTGTTAACTAAAACAATGTTCTGTGCATCATATAGGCTCTCAAATGGCTAGACCTTTCGAAATGATAGCTGATATTGACGACAAGAAGGACTTCTGGAAGCTGGCTGTTAAGGTGTTGGACAAATGGGTAGTGGTTAAAGACGGGAAGGAGCACTCAGAGATGATCATTGTTGATGCAAAGGTCATTTTTTCAAAACTGTACTTGAATTTATTTTAGATCTATAATAACTTAACCCGTAAATATTTTATTTCAGGGAAATGACATTCAAGTTATGATACCAACTGCATACAAAGCTCAATATGAAAAACTCATTCAAGAAAAAAACACATATACTTTAAGTAACTTTCAGGTTCAGACCAACGATTTGCTGTTCAAGGCTTCTGATCACAAGTACAAACTGAAATGGACTGGTGGAACTATTGCTGATCAAGTCAATGTTCATGAAATACCTGATGTTGGTTTGAAGTTCAAGCCCTTTGCTGAAATTGTTGCTGGCAGATGGCGCTCTGATCTTTTAGTTCGTCAGTCTTTGAACTCAAATATATAATTTCTTTGTTTCTTACAACCTGTTAACAGTTTATCACATTGTTTGGTTAACACACACTTTCATGTATAGATGTCATTGGATTTGTTCATGAGATGGGATATTGTCAAATGACTGATGGAACTTCAAAGAAACTTCAAGTTAACTTCATATTGAAAGACTTAAGGTGTCTAGCATACAAAGATATATATGGGCTAATTTGTATTACTCTGACATATTACTTTGTACTCATTAAGTATTATATTTGAATGTTGCAGTGACATTCCTTTGAACTGTACTCTTTGGGAGGATTATGCTGCAAAATTTATCAAGTTCAGCAATGAACGGAAGGAGGTTGGTCCAATCATTGTGATGTTGAAGTTTGCCAAAATTAAGGAAGAAGGTTAGATTATTTTGAATCCAAATTTAAATGGAAAAACTCACATATATGACAACTTTTGTCTTATAATAACTTTGTCCAATTGTAGGTCGTTACCCACTTAGTGTTACAAACACATATAGTGTTACAAAGCTGTTCATCAATGACGATATTCCTGAGATAAAACAATTCAACGAAAGGTCAGTTAACTCTAACCTGTAGTGTGTTTTATACTGAATCAACACATGATTTACCGTACCATCATTTTGATATCAATTATTTTTCCATTTAGCTTGCCTAAAGAGGAACTACTTGAATCACAAAGTCAGATAGTCTGTACACAAGCATATTCTGGATCTCAGTTTAATACTGAAGATGAAATTATTGCTAATAATCTTATCATGCCTCTATCTGAGATTATTCACCTTGATCAGGTTTGTTGTTTTGCATTTAAGTTCGGTGTTTCTTTAATTTAAAAGAGGATACTTGGCTCAACTTCCTGATATCTATTTCAACTTATGTAGATGTCTTATTGTGTTACTGTTGTTAAAGTTGAAAAAGTCAAGTCAACTAAATATGGGTGGTTTTATTTGGCTTGCTGCAAGTGTCCAAAGATAGCCAAAGGTGAAAAACCACCATATATGTGTGATTCTGGCCATAACACTGAGACAGAAATTGTAAGGTATACATGTTAAATTGACCTTTGCTTTTACTAATCCTTACATTAATGAGTGAGTAGTCACGATTTTGTAAGCCTTTTTTTTTTCATCTATCACTTTAATTATAATTCAGGTACAAGCTTGAGCTTGAGGTATCGTATCAAGATACCAAGGGTACTTTTGTTGTTTGGGACCGTGAGGTCACTCAGATGTTGGGTATTTCTGCTGCTCAGCTCCGGAAGAACATGATTGAGGTTATATCATGTTTAAAAATTACATGTTTACTGTCTTAATATTCTAACATTGATAGGTTACCTCAACTTAATATATGCTAACATTATTTTATCCCTATGATATGCTGGGTATTTCTGCTGCTCAGCTCCGGATGAACATTATTTTATCCCTATGATATGCTAATATTGATAGGTTTCCTTAAATGTTACAGGCTGGTATAACTAATCGCTTAGAGTATCCTCTCTTGATTGATAGCCTTAATGGAAAGACAATGGTATTTAAGGTTAAATGGCAGCCAAAATGGAAGTCAAGCTCTGTGATTTGTTGCAAAGAAGGAACTGATCTTGCTGATCTCATTGTATCAAAGTTTCCAAATGCTGAGGTACACGTTTCTAGCACTATACGATATTCTTAAGTTTTTTTCCCACTTTGAACTATGTTTTGTGTGGGACATAATAACTATTAAACTTTCTATATATATAATTTTACACAGGTTCTTGCCCTCCCATCTCAATCCACTGAAGTTGTTGACAATCCTTCTGATAATCTTTCCATCACAGAAGATGTTAATATTAGCATGTCTTTGGTAGGAAGATCCTTAATAGTTATTAATCCAATATATATCCTCAGTTGATGTTATAGCAGAATTATGTAATCTAACCTCTGTTTATTTTTTATAGCCTGATCTGTCTGGGACTGCGGAGAATGAGCTTGAAAGTCTTAGCCAAATGACCCCTATTAGCCACAAGACAGCAACTCCAATAAGCAAAGATACTTTGGATCATGAAACTACTCCTGATAAGCTTCTCCATACTCCTGTCTTACCTCTACCTGGTTCCCATGATGAAATCACACCTGCAAAACGTTCGACATCCAAGAGGGTCAAACTCATTAAAACTGAAAAGAAGTGATTCTTTTCAAAATTAGGGGAAATATACCTCTGAGATTTGTGCTGCAAATGAAATATTTGAGAAATAAGTCTCAATTTTTTGGTTGGCAATATTATAAGTGTATGACTCTAGAACTCGGTGGTCTGTAATATAATTATCGTTGTGTGTTTACTTGGATCACATACTAAGTCCAGCTAAACCAGACATCTTATTCTAGACATTGTTCTGTAACACTAACCTTATTGTATGCATCTGTTATTTACAGCTTTTGTTGCTACTACATTTTCGGGTTACAATATGTTATACAAATAATTAACTATTTCTTCTTAATCAAGTAAGCTCAATGTCATGGTATCTTTGCCAGAATTATAACTCATCACCTATCTTAAATATTGTTGCTACTCATCAGCTATCATATCAATAAAAATAAGTCCATAATTTCACTACAATGTTTTATTAAACAGGAAGTCCATTCCTGAGTTGTTAAATAATTCAATCTGACTTTCATGGTTTACAACAACTTTTCTTTCTCAATGTTTCTTCCAACAATCCAACTTTTCTATCGACACAAATTATTTAATACACTGTTTATTATTGTTTTTACTAATATTTACCAATTTAATTCCTTACACTACCTTTGTTTTTTTTTTTTCCAAATGTGTCACTTATACAACTTAGTAGCATACGCTTTCCTGCAATTGCTTATAAATCCAGATATGTTGTGGTTAAATAAGTAGGGAGCAAATAAACATTAATAAATTGGATAGAGTCCATTTTTTGGATTCCAACACAATACCTCTTCCCAACACAGCCCATTCAAATGTCAAAAGGCTATTATATAAGTTATCATTGTCCTAATTGCTTTTACAGCTATACAATTACTTGATAAGACCTATCCACGTTTTCTTTGTATTCTGCCTGACATGCATTTAATGCATTAAGTCCTTCCTACTATTGGAACAGTCTTTTATGGGGGCTTGGCAAGAGACTACACCCATAACCTCTGTGTCACAACTAAGTTACACCATGTTTTTATGTCTAACTTTGCTTTCTCTCCAATCCAACTAAAAACATACTATCACATTGTAATTTAATATACTACTATAAAAAACAATATTATCCATTATAATTTTTCATGATTTATTTTAATTTCAAATAGTTTATTTCCAATTTCTTATTTCAACTTTAAACACTATCACTAAAATATCCACCTACATCAAGAAGAGATCTAAATATTTCTTCTTACTTCATATATTTCCAGGTAATAGTCAACTTTTTATATTTCCAACTAATCATCTAATAAGGTTGATTGTGGTTCTTTTTACTATCAATAACATTTTATATTCTTTTCTTTGATTTCAAATTCAATTCATTGGAAGTAACTTATTTTTTTATATGAATACATTTCCCTGCTTCAGGTTCTCATATTCGTAATGGATAAACCAAAGGATGATTTGGTGACTAACGCTGCAAAGGCAAGACGGAGAAGGAGATTGATGCTACAGAGTAAAAAACCAAACTCTTCCATTTCTCATGTCTCTGTTAGCCAACATAATCACAGAAATCAGAGAATAACCAACAATACTCTTTCGACAAAACAAAAGGAGACATTAACATCTCAATATATTGATGAAAATCTATGTCCAAACAGACACATGACTCAAAAATTCATTAATCATAAACAAACCAAATCTGCATATTTACCTCCATTCGTTGCTGTAAAAACAAAGAATGCTGCCTCACAATTCGATCCAGCAACTTGCTCAATTCCAAATATTGCAGTGTCCCAAATAACAACAACCACCAATGTTGACTCCAATCCTGGTGCCACAAGTTGCATTATAACCAAGACAACAACTCCATCATGCAGGCATCTTACTGATATAACACAATCAACCTTGAACCAGATCAATGTTAACAAAAATTTTGAAGAAAACACTCCTCAGACAAGTGTGCAATCTTCTCTTCAAAATACCTGCAATACAACACCATTCATCAGTAATATCCTACCTTCTTTTCAACTTCCAAGGACAAATGTGAGAGGAACAAATCTTTTTGATCGCTTTTCTGCAACTATACAACATGAGGCAACCACTTCATCAATTCCTCAACAAGGAACCAAAAGAAAAGCAGTTACCACAGATGCTGAATATTTTGCTTCCAAACCAATGCCTCGGATTGAAAATATAAAAACATATAATCATTTTCAGGCTTCTTCCTCTGATTCAGATTCTGATGATTCTGGTCAAACCAATTCAGAAACCGATATTGACGAGGACATAACAGAAGAAGTTGATTCTATGTTGCAAGGTATATATAACTGTATTATTTATCTGAATATTAACTTTGTAGCATCAACTTATTTTTTATATCAATGTACGTGGGATGAATACATTTTTATAGTAATGTTTCAATTATATATAAACAGCTATGTTCTCTGAATAAGTCTAATGTATAATGCATCGAAGCAGTTTATTATGATATAGGTGATCCTAATTGGGAGTGTGAAAGGTGTGGAGCTCTTATGTGGTATCAAGAGAGGAAGGATAAATGTAGAAACAGTTCGGTGCCAAAATTTATGTTGTGTTGTGGGAATGGGAAAGTGTAGCTCCCACTATTGGAGCAGCCTCCACAGCTGCTTCGAAATTTATTGTTTGGAAATCAAAGTGCTCAAAGTAAGAATTACCAATCCAATATTAGGACATACAATGCAATGTTTTCATTTACCTCTCCTGGTATGAAAATGGACACAAACATTGACAAAGGCCGAGGACCACCAATTTTAAGAATTCAAGGTCAAACCTGTCACAGAATTGGAAGCATGTTGCCATTACCTGGTCAGCGACCAAAGCATGCTCAACTTTATATTTTTGACACTGAAAATGAAATTTCAAACAGAATGAGTTCCTTCAGGTCAGCAACTTAATCCACACAACTGCTTTTATTCTGTTTACATTCCATCTTATGTCATAGTATATTTCAATTTGTTTCCTTTTATCCGTTGCAACAGTTCAAACAAAGAAATTGATCAGGACATTGTCAAACAGTTAAAATCAATGGTTGATGAGAACAATGTGCATGCACAAGCTTTTAGAATGGCAAGAGATATGTTGGAAGATGGTCAGTTTCAAGATGTTAAATTGAAGCTAATTTCAGAGAGAAACACCGATGGAAGAATATACAACAAACCCACTGTATCAGAAGTGGCTGCACTAATTGATGGAGATATAGACTCGGCCTCTCATAGGGATATTATTCTACAAGGGCAATCTGGAGATCTTCAGAGAATTGATGAATTCCATGCAAGTTATTTGGGTTTCCAATATCCACTTATTTTTCCATATGGTGAAGATGGATATCGTCCTGGTATCTTATTAAGATACAAAGATGAAACCATTATTACAAATCACAATCGTTTGACTATAAAGGCTTGGCTTTCATTTAGAATCCAATGCAGATGTTGCGAGGCTAAGACTTTGATTTGTTCTAGAAAACTATTCCAACAGTTCTTGGTTGATGGTTACACTATGATGGAATCTGAGAGACTCAATTGGCTAAGGAAAAATCAATCTAAATTAAGAGTTGGCAAATACCGACAACTTAATGAATCAACTCAGAGCACTATGCCAAATCAAAGAACTACAAAAGGCAAAAGAGTTGTTTTGCCTTCAACATTTGTAGGGAGCAAAAGATACATGGATCAGCTTTATTTTGATGGAATGGCAATTTCAAGTGTTGTTGGATTTCCAGATATTTTTATCACGTTCACCTGTAATCCAAATTGGCCTGAAATCAAGAGAGAATTGGCAAAATACAATTTGAACCCTCAGGACCGTCCTGATTTGATAACAAGGGTCTTCAAGATTAAATTTGATGAGCTTATCAAGGATTTGACCAAAAGGCATGTGCTGGGCAAAGTTTTAGCATGTGAGTTTTCCTTTTTACTTAATGATCACATTTTCCAACATTGACTTAATAGTATGTTATAAGTTTGTTTTAATGTATTTATTTTTATTTTACAGACATGTACACTATTGAGTTTCAGAAAAGAGGATTACCACATGCCCACATTTTAATCTTTTTACATCCAAGTAGCAAGTATCCAACAACAGATGACATTGACCGCATCATTTCTGCAGAAATTCCTGATCCGGCAAATCACTTGGAACTATACAATTTGGTCAAAAGTCATATGATACATGGTCCTTGTGGTAATGCTCGATTGTCTTCACCTTGCATGAAAAACAGAAAATGCTCAAAGTTCTTTCCAAAAAATTTCAATGAAACAACTATTGTTGATCAAAATGGTTACCCATTATATCGTAGAAGTTCTAAAACTCACACGATTGTTAAAAATGGGATTACATTGGACAATAGACATGTTGTGCCTTACAATAGAAGATTATTGTTGAAGTATCAGGCTCATATAAACATGGAGTGGTGTAACCAAAGCACATCAATTAAGTATTTATTCAAATATATACACAAGGGGTATGACCGTATTTGTGCAACTATTGTGCCATCTCAACAACAACAAAGAGTTGAACCACAACCAGTTGATGAAATAAAACAGTATCTTGATTGTAGATATATCTCACCAAGTGAGGCATGTTGGAGAATATTTTCTTTCTCAATTCATGGACGGAAACCGGCAGTTGAGCGTATGTTTTTTCATTTGGTAGGTGAGAAATCTATTTACTTTACTGACCATGCCCGAATGGAGAATGTACTAGAAAAGGCAAGTGTCACTGAGTCGATGTTCACAGCATGGATGGTAGCCAATGAAAAGTATGAGGCTGCCAAGCAACTAACTTATGCTCAATTTGTTACAAAATTTGTATATAACAAAAAAAAAAGAACTTGGACACCAAGAAAGAGGGGTTTTACCATTGGTAGACTAATCTGGGTCCCACCAACCACTGGAGAGTTGTTCTACTTAAGATTGATGTTGACTGTGGTTAAAGGACCAACAACTTATGAGGATATACGCAAAGTAGGAGACACACAGTATTTCAGCTTTAGAGATGCTTGCTTTGCAATGGGATTCCTAGATGATGATAAGGAATACATTGGAGCAATCAGAGAAGCATATCAGTGGGGATCTGGATATTTTCTTCGAAGACTATTTGTGATTATGCTACTATCTGGATCAATGAACAGGCCTAATCATGTATGGAATAAAACCGTTCATTGGTTGTCAGATGGAATACTGCATTCTCAGCAGATTCTTGCACAAAATCCAGGTAACAATTCAAATATCGTGCTTTTTCATCACTCCGACTAACATGTACAATAGTTTTATCTTTCATTCAAACATATATATATATCTTATATCTTTCCACCAATTTATTCACAAAATACACAGTTATATTAAATTCCAAAAATATTAGTTATATTGTTCTCTTTAATCATAACAGATTTAGAACTTACCGTTGAAGAATTGCACAATTTCACTTTGATCGAGATTGAGAAGTGCTTACAATCCAGTAGACGTACTTTAAAGGAATTCTCTTCTTTGCCTTATCCAAAAGGATATGTCCTACAACAGTTAGGGAATAGACTTATATACGACGAACGCAATTATGATGTCGGTACCCTAAAAGCAGAATTTCAACAATTACATGCCTTGCTTACAGGTACTTTACCTGCTTCATTATTACAATATATAAATCAATCTGAAATGTATTCCACATGATAAAACTGTTTTGACAATTACAATTGTTGTTTTTTAATAGATGAACAACGAAAGATCTATGATCAGATTATGTTATCTGTTACAAATCAAAAAGGAGGTGTGTTTTTCTTGCATGGTTATGGGGGCACAGGAAAGACCTTTATGTGGCGTACACTTGCAAGTGCGTTGAGGTCGAGACATCAAATTGTATTGACAGTTGCAACAAGTGGTATTGCATCTCTACTTTTACCGGGAGGTAGAACAGCTCATTCCAAATTTAAGATGCCAGTTCCCACGTTAGATAATTCTACCTGCAATATTGAACATGATGATGATTTGGCAAACCTTCTTAGACAGACAAGTTTGATCATTTGGGATGAGGCACCGATGGCACATAGATATACATTTGAGTGTCTTGATAGAACACTTAAAGATATCATGAGCACCGCTGAAACCAAGTGTCAGACTATCTTTGGAGGAAAAGTTGTTGTATTTGGAGGAGATTTTAGACAAATTTTGCCAGTCATTCCACGAGGTAGTCGATCTGATATTGTACATGCTTCGATTAACGCTTCTTATATCTGGGATCATTGTCAAGTACTCACCCTAACACAGAACATGAGATTGAAACAAGGTGCTAATACTGCAGAGAATGAGGAAATTTCAGAATTCTCAAAGTGGTTATTAAGTGTTGGAGAGGGAAAGGTTGCTGAACCTAATGATGGCTATGCAGAAATACAAATCCCAAAGGAAATGCTAATAGCTGAATTTGACGATCCTATCTTATCTATTGTTCAAAGTACATATCCAAACTTTTTGGAGAATTACACGTCTTATGAGTACTTGAAATCTAGGGCAATATTGGCATCTACTATAGAAGTTGTAGATCAAATTAATGATTACGTTCTGAATCTTATGTCAGGTATACCAGAGGGATTGAATCATAACTTAATTATGAACTAGACATTCGATTATTGAACAATATATATTTAATAGTTATCTTTTTTGCAGGTGAACAGAAAGTGTACTACAGTTCCAACTCTGTCGATAGATCTGAAATTCATGATAACAACATTGTTGATGTACTGACACCGGAATTTTTAAGTACACTACGTACATCTGGGCTTCCAAATCATGAAATAAAATTAAAAGTTGGTGCTCCGATTATGTTACTAAGGAATTTAGACCAGGCTGAGGGTTTGTGCAATGGAACTAGATTGATTGTAACCAAGTTGGCCAGTCATGTCCTAGAGGCTAAGATTATGGGTGGCAAACATCATGGTAATGTAATATATATTCCACGCATGGATATGTCCCCATCACAATCTCCATGGCCATTCAAGTTAAGTCGGAGACAGTTTCCAATTATTGTGTCATATTCTATGACAATAAACAAATCACAAGGACAATCACTTGATTTTGTTGGACTATATCTACCAAGAGATGTTTTTAGCCATGGGCAAATATATGTCGCACTCTCCAGGGTTACAAGCAAAAAGGGAATCAAGATCTTAATACATGATGAAAACAAACTACCTAAAGACACCACCACAAATGTTGTGTACAAAGAAATCTTTCAAAACATTTAGAAGGTAAGTCAGGTTCAATACTTATTATTCTGTTTTTTTTATACTATAACTATTAACATGAAGCAAATATTTCAAATTATTAACATTAAAATTTACAATTATGTACCTGCTATACAGGAGAACAAATCTGCGGTAGCCAGGTTTTGGTGTCATGTCATCTATCAAAAATTCTCCCGTTAACTAAGTTGTACCTGACAATATTCAAGAATGAAGGTGTAAATTTTCAACATCATTGAATTGTAATGTCTTATTCATTATTAACTAATACTCACTTGAATTGTTAGTGTTTGTTTGATGCATATGCATATATTATAGTATATCATGTCTAAAGATAAGCAAATATTTATAGCCAGGACTCAAGATTACAAAGAAATATGACACAGCAGGAACTTCACAACATATACGCAAGATTGCAAATACCCAAACCAAACTTATATTTAGTTTAATCCTAATTTTTACATAGATATATTTTCCAGGATTGTTAACAACAAATTCCAAAATCTCTCCAATCTCCAGCTTCTTTTGCCCAACATACTATTGAAGGAATAAATTTACATAAGATATATTGCAGTTAAATTTAAATATGTATGTAACTTAAGGTTAGTACCCATATATATCTGATAATACATATATCTGATAATAGGAAATATATGACCACAATTTTATCAGCTTACAAATAATTTGAATTCATTATTTACCTACAGCAAGAAGACATGTTAACTGATGTATGTAATACGCCTGGCTGTAAAATTCACTGACTTCAAAACTGGAACTACTCCTTTATGATGACAATTACATATAAATGGACATGAATAGATATTCAAATTCGAACAGAGAAGATGGATCTGCAATCAAGATTTAAATTTGGATAATGCTTCATGTGGTATATAATGAAGGGAAAGTACACAATGGAATGGGTCAGTATGTATAGGCAAAACAATCACACATGTTAACATGTGCATGCATTCATTGTGAAATTGAAATTCATTTTTTCTTTTACCAAATCAATGAAGCATTATTCAACTTTTATAAAAATAAAAAGAACAAAATATGACAGTGCATAGTCCTAAATGTTTATATCAAACTAAAACACTATTAATTATTATGTTATACTCCCTCTGATCCTTATTACACCAACAAAAAAAAAATCAAGATCAAAACAACCATTAATTGTTATAATTCTATCAAATTCTTTACAAATATACCCACATAAACAAAAATAAATTATTAAATATGTTCACTAACATTAAAAAAAAACCTTTAAATTACTCTTTCAAATAAGTCCTTCTTTACAGAATGAAAACCTTTAAATTATTAAATATGTATAACTGTTTTTTCTTATAATTTGGGACAGAGGGATTATATATCTACTGACTAAATTATATAACACAATATTCGTTCATTAAGGTGAAGAGTCATACTTCTTTACACTTACAAATGCCAAGAAATATTTTTATTGCATACACCTTCAAAACAAATTATATTCTATTTAAGAAAATTATAGTCTATTTAAGAAAATTAATTCCAACTACCCTAACCAACCAATTATGCATGTACAGTAATTTAAACCCAAACCACCAACTCAAGACAATTGTTATTACTCTTGCACACGTTACAGCTAATCTTTGTACTTGCATTCCACTACATTCAATAATATGTCTGCCAATTTTTGTCCCTATACCATAAAGCCTTCTTTTTTCACATGCATGTCAAGTAATTTGTTTATTGCAATGCACACTGCCAAATGTTTCAATTGACCATTGAATTGTTTCTATCCCATTAATATTGCTACAACCAAATTTTTTCAAAGCATTAAGTACTTATATTCATTGCCGTATAAGTCATACACTTCTTCACAACAAACATTATCAATTATATTCAATATGTCTGCCTTCCAAAATATAATCTCAATTATTATATTTTTTATAAATTTTATCTTAGATTATTTACATATCATATCAAATTTATGTCTTTTCAAATCTTACCAAATAAATTTGCCCAGTTTCTCAAAAAGTTTCACAACGAGAACATATCATGCAGCTGCGATAAAGGTTACTACAGAACCTTTGAAGTCCTTCTCAAGAACGATGCAAATTTTACGGTTGAAATAGGACTTGATTGGAACCATTTCTGTAAACATAATCATTTTCAGACTGCAATTCTTCGGTTCAAATTTAGAAAATTTAGTTCTTACACCATGTGCCATGTATTCCAACTATCAACAGCAAGTTCTTCTTCGAATTGTGTTATCGAAGATTAATATATTTAAATATGTGTTAAGACTTCAATAGTATTTACCATCATGTAACTTTTATGTTTTTAAATTTAGCTGTAATATATCTATGTATTGTACCCAAATTATTAGGTTACTATTATTTTAAAAAATTTATCTTCATTTATTTCATGTTAATCTAATTCCTTAGTTGTTGCCCATTCATTCCTATTTATCTTTTTTATAATTATTATAAATTAAAATCAAATGGTTATTCACAGATTTGTATCAAACATTGGTGGTGGCCAATTTATTCCATAAGTTTTTCAGTAATTATAATTAAAACTATAACAAACATTGTTCAAATTTTATCCAATTACATTCTTACAACTTATGTTTTAATACCTTTGTTACATCACAGTACCATTTCTATATAGTAATGGATAAGCCCAATACAAAAGCCCAAATCACCACCATCCAAAGCCAATACGGGTCGACTACCTATTGATACTACCCAATCCAAAACTCTTAGATACATGTTGCAGATTAGGGTTTGGCTTCCAAAACAATCACTGTCAGCAAACGGCAAACAAGGATCAATAATGGAATCAATGGTCCCTACAGGAACACATCCCATGTGAGTTTGTCTGCTTTTATACGAATTTCTTTTTGTCATCTGTTCAATTACCAACATGCCAGCTAATGCGTGAATGTTTGCTGTTCCAGTTTTTCCTGTTTTCAACAATCCTTAGAACATGAAATTGAAAATACGTTAATAGTACATTACTGATAGGAGGTTTAACATATTTTCACGGTTAATTATAATTTTCATGTTAAAGTCAATTTTAAATTTCCTCGCAAAATTTGCGATCATTTATTTGTATAGATCTCGAAACAAATTTTGATTGTATTAGATATAATCAATTTATTCATATTCTAATATTAATATGATACATGGTCCTTGATTTTTTTTTTTGCTTTTTAGGAAACCGATTAATTACATTTACATTTCATGATAATACATTTTATAATTGAAAATATAGTCGTTTTCAATATTTTTATTTATTCCTTTAACTACTATTACGATTATTTTATTACAAAGGGAAACAAATGCTGGTGAAGGAAGTTCAAATGGTGGAGGAACATCCTTTGAAACAATTATCTACCCAAATCAGGTAATGTAATTGTTTTAAAACTAATACTCTATTTGTCTATTAAAACTTCTAATAATACTGTAAACGGATCTTGTAACACCCATACTAAATTATCTAGAATATTTAGCATGCGTATTAATTTGATACCGGATACATTAAAATTTTCAATAATAAATATATATACAAACCACTGAATGAATACAAATTGCTCGTCTACATAAATATCCAAATGTCAGATACATTTACTCATACATAAACATATATAAAAATCTATCAACCTCCTGAGCTTGTCTTGACGAGCATCTGCACTCCATCCAGCGCCATCTTGAAGATCTTCATGAACCTCTCTTTCTAACCTATGAACCTGCACCAGAAGGATAGGGATGAGACATAATGTCTCAGTGAGCTCCTACCCTACCTACTGTTGGCAACCACGGGGGAAACCTAGGGTCGCCGTGCCTACTCTTAGCGATATTGGGGATACCTACGATCGCTGTCATTCTTCAACATCTATCGCGATCAGGGGAAACCTAGGATCGCGTCATGTCTTTATCTTTCCTATACTTGTCATATACATATCTTATGCATTTCATACTCTATTCTTATCTTATTCTTATGCGTAGTGATCTTGGGAACATCCTATGATCACATCACAGTCACTAGGAACTAGTCATCATGTCTCGTATTACATATACAATATACGTATTCATTTCATATTCGTATTCATCTTTTCGTATCACTTTAGGTTAGAAGTTAGGGTTGAACAAACAATCATTATCTTGGTTCATTTTACAGAGTGCATCCGGGTGGAGTAACCCCGAAGTACATCTCCCTTCTTACCGGTGAAAATTCCTATCATATCAGGCTAACACCGGACTCCTCTTTCTTTGTGCGGCTGCTCTCGCGAGCGGTAACTTCACCGTCCCAGCTGCCATTTAAGGCGGTAACTTCACGGGGACCCCCTGTATACTAACTGACGAGCAGACAGGAGACACATTAACTTTAGACTTGGATGTGTAGCTGCCCTCACGAGCGGTAACTTCACCGTTCCGGCTGCCATTTAAGGCGGTAACTTCACAGGAACCCCTCGTATACTAACTAGCGAGCATACGAGAGACACATCAAGCCATCTTATAATTAATTCTTATTCTTTAAACATATATAATCTTATAACTTACGTGTGGATAACCCTTTCGGAGAAATCCCATCCGGCATAATCCGGAGTCTGATGAACACGTTATCATATTCTTTATCATTAAATTCTTAACTTAAAATTATAAACATATATATATAAATCTCATAATCTTGTGCATATCAAATGCCTACTTGAAATATTCATTCTTATAACTTAACCTATAAATAGGCTCTTAACTTCGATCATTGAATCACTCTTAATCTCATTAATCCTTAACCTTTGCACTTAAAGGTACGTCTAACACTTATCATACGCTTTGCATACTTAATGCGTCTCTTAGGGGAAACTAATCCCCAATACATAACCTATGAGGGATCCTTAATTTAGACGTTTATTCTAATCTTGAGTGCTTGTGAGTACTTACTTTACTTTACCATAGTTGGCATAAAATACATTCTTAGGGAGAACTAACTCCCAATACATACCTATGAAATCATAATCTTAAGATTATTATTTCCATAAGCCTTAGCTTGATTAGGAATAAACCCAAAACTAGTTCCTTTACTCCTCAAAACCACTTAGAAGTTGAGTAATCATCCTCCAATGTAGTACCCTTTATCCATCCTACCTTATAAGCATTTCTATACTCAAAAACATGAATTTGGGTGGCTGAACAATCGGGGGCCGATTTGCTAAAATCGGGGGCCGAAATTTGCCGTAACAAAAATCTGAATTTCATGCTTCAAATCGGCGGCCGATTTCACCATTTCGGGGCCCGATTTTCATCATCAGACAGCAAGGAACATGAACAAAACGTGATTTCCACCCCTTTGGGTTGAACCACTCATACCCAGGCATCAAAACATCCCAAGAGACGAATTTCTAAGGCATAGAGATAGACTACATCATGATTAATCAAGGATTTCTAATCAAAAGGGATATAGGGCACAAACCTCAAACTAGTTCATAACTACCATAGACTTTAAAACTTAACAAATGATTCTCAAAATGGGTTCTATAACCCAAGAGAGCTCACCTTGATTTAGCTAGCTTTCTTTCCAAGTTTTCCTTTGCTTCTTCTCCAACCTTAGCTTAGGTTTTCTTTCCTTCTTGTTCCATTCTTCCTTTCTCTTGTTTCTTCTCTTGTTCTAGCTTCCCACACAAGCTTGCTAGATCTTTGTCACATGAATTTGGGTTGGAATCTTGATGAGTGAAGAGGGAGAGATGGGGGCGTGTGGGTAGGGAGGAAGAGGGAGAGAATGAGAGTTGAATGAATGAGTGAAAGAGGAAAAGAATGAACAAGAAATATCTTGTTCTTCTTCTTAAACAATCCCTCTTTTCCAAATAATTACTAAAACGCCATGCCACTTATTACGAGTTTGCCATTCTTGCGTAACAAGTTTCCAACACTGTTAATCGATACTTCCAAGCGGAATATTACTCTTGTCATGTAAATAACCCATTAACTGACAATTTACCAAATTGTCCTTTGCTCAAAACATCTCCGATGCATCGTCTCAATATTAATAATTATTCGAGTCTTGGGCGGGATGTTACAATCTACCCCCCTTAAAGAAATTTCGTCCTCGAAATTTAGAATTCACTATCATACATGAATTAATCTCACTTACTACTTCCTTCATTAGCCAAGACTCCAGTTCTTCTTACTTATCGGAATCCCTTAGATTCCAACTCTATAAGTCGAATATATCCGACAATCTTTTCATTATCTGAAGCGTTGATGTGCATTACACTTTTCTTGCGTAGAAGAGTATGAGGTTATCCGAATCCTCGCATCCCACTGGCCGACTGTATCCTTGTTCAAACACTTCTTGCAAACCCAAACTAGAGTTATCCAATCCTAACACTTGTGTTGAATCTTATAACCTTGTCATAGACTGCATAATCTTACTTTGACGACATCGGACGTTCTTATTATCCTCGACGATTCCATTGAATTCTTATATTCAACCTTTGCCTTATGCAACGACATCCTACATTTATGGTTTTACCATAAACATACCATTCTTTATTGAGAGTAAAATTACCGCACTACCTCCAGTATGCAAATACAAGGAGGAGGCATCATTATAGTACCTATTTTTTTTCTTCTGGTATCCTGGTGAGTTACTTTCCATAATCTTAATCATTGCTTCCATCACGTAATTCCTCAAGGACTCGCGAAATCTTACTGATTACCCGCGTTCTGCTTCAATTGATCTATGACGTTACTTATCTTAATAACTTAGAAATCCTTCTTCTTACTAGGAGTTTAGTCCAAGTGATGAGTGGCTTAAGTCGTCGCACATAACATTATACAATATATATCATAGCATATAACTTATATACATAAGCAAGCACGTGTACTCTATACCTTATCTCAACTTTGTCCGACTAACGGGACATTATTCTTCACCTTAACATATTTGAGACACTACCACATCAATTGAAAATCTTTTCTTACTCTGAACTCATTCCGTAACATCCGGGATTTGCCTTTCAACTGGCTTGCCAGGTTTGCCCCGCCAATGTTACTCATGCTTATTCTTAAGTATACAACAACCTATAATGTAAATTTACGGTTACAATTCATCGGTTTCACAAACTTATTTCTCGTCCTGGACGTCGAATTCAAGATTCTTACTTCCAACAGAAAACTCTACTCGTTTGCTACCCAAAAGCACACTCAGTCCTTAATTCTTCTATCATAACATGAAATTACGTAGCCCTTTACCGTGGACTACGAATAACTTTTTAAGCTACAAAAAGTTCTCCTTCCTTTACTTGTAAACATTAAGTTCAAAACTTCCGAAATCTTCGGCTGATATAGGTTAACATGACATGGTTACCACATGGAATTAAACTCATTCGCCTCTGCATTGTCGTATCTAATCAAAGCCTCAAATTCAAATATTTCATTCCTCATGGATTTCGAGGTTTAAGGTATTCATCATCTTAACCTCCATAACTTTCCCTTAGAACTCATGATTTATTCAAATTGCTTATACTGACTACTATCCCGTATAATATGAATTAAGCATTTAACATCTCCTCGTTCTCTAAGCTTTAACTTAGCATTGTCCATTATTCCATTCTTGGATTACCACTCCGCTGCGCCACTCTGATTTTTATACTTGAGGTAGCATCGGAGGAAGACTTCACTATTGTCACATAAAATTCCATCGATCATCCCTTTTATTTTATCACTTGGTAATCTCAGTAACAAAACCATTTACTTAACTTACGAATTGGTCATCACCTGACTTTGTGTTTCCTTTCGGACATAAACCATATTCTTACCCTTATGATAATTCACCAAAACCTGCAAACGGTCTTCAGCAACTGTTACGAGCCTAACAATGCTTCTGGTCAGCACATCATGTATAGTCATTAACCATTGCAGAAATCCAAGTGTAACCTACTTAAGGTAACTCAAGTTCACACACAATCACTTGTGGCAAATTCCAAAACATTCTATGACTTCCAGAGATTCTAATCTTCCGTACACTAAATCCACTGAGGGTTTGAGTCCCGTTACTAACCATTCTTTCCTTATCCGTAAGGATTTCATATCCATAATCTTTCCGAGACAACTTCGGTCTCCCAAAACTCTATCAAGTCCTTTAACTTACCCCTTCGGAACTTATCCACACGGGTGATCTCTTTCAGCTTCTATAAAATTTGTGGAAGGAACCTCTTCGTTAGGGAGCATATAACTCCTTAACATTAACCTCAATCTTAAACTTTCATGCTCAAGACGATCCTCCGTATATCAAAATCTCAACATAATTTCTCGGCTGAAATCCCGATCATCCTTCAACACTGGTCTACTATAGCATTACGTTATCTTGAACTTGCATTCTTCAACCAATCAAGGAAATTCAATAATGTTCGTCTAATCAAGAGTGTTCAACTTAATTCGTCCATTAGCGTAATAAATTCCAGCAATTTATCATTTATTATCCAACCTTCATTAATTAAAATCCCGGTCTAGCTTATCTTACTTCTAATCTCCTTACCTTTAGGATACATCCAACAATTGATTCACGCTTTGTCCTGCAACGAGTCTTATTGTTACCACTTATTCATCCATCTTAGTTCTCAGGTTATACATCATCTCTTCTTCTTATTTCACAAATCTGGTTCAGTAGACGTGGCTGATCTGATGGGGGTCAAACTTACTTATGATTCATACTCAATAACCACACTTGAGTGGATAGTTTCACCTATTCCAATAATTCACTTAGTCCATAATTAATTCTCTCAACTGTTCGGACATTAAAATCTCATCCAATTTAAGTTCGACTCTTCAACTCTGTACTCAGTATTGTTACTTAGTCCACACTTCACTTTAAATTCTCAAACTGCGGTTCCCGTTAAAGTTCCATGATTTCTTAATCCGTATTTCTTCCGCAGACGAGGCATCGTCCAACGATGCGTCCAACTGGGTTAAGGCTCTTCACCTTATCTTTAAATATTTCTGACCTTCTTGAAATTCTGCCCTACACAGACTTAGTCACTTTACTGTTCGATGGCCACCATTTGGCGTTGTTTACTTCTTCGCTAAATCCGTCTTAGAATTCTGTCACCTTAGTCTTCGCCATTCATACACTTCATTCCTCCTTGGTTACATTCAGCTCTCAGACATTTATCCTAACTGTCACATACTAAACTGAGTTGATCAGGCTCAACTAGATGTGACCTTTAGAACAACATCCGGAACCCAATGGTCCCACTACTTTTATTGAAACTTTAATGACCCAAGGCACGGTCTGAATCGACCAGCTCTGATACCAATTGTAACACCCATACTAAATTATCTAGAATATTTAGCATGCGTATTAATTTGATACCGGATACATTAAAATTTTCAATAATAAATATATATACAAACCACTGAATGAATACAAATTGCTCGTCTACATAAATATCCAAATGTCAGATACATTTACTCATACATAAACATATATAAAAATCTATCAACCTCCTGAGCTTGTCTTGACGAGCATCTGCACTCCATCCAGCGCCATCTTGAAGATCTTCATGAACCTCTCTTGCTAACCTATGAACCTGCACCAGAAGGATAGGGATGAGACATAATGTCTCAGTGAGCTCCTACCCTACCTACTGTTGGCAACCACGGGGGAAACCTAGGGTCGCCGTGCCTACTCTTAGCGATATTGGGGATACCTACGATCGCTGTCATTCTTCAACATCTATCGCGATCAGGGGAAACCTAGGATCGCGTCATGTCTTTATCTTTCCTATACTTGTCATATACATATCTTATGCATTTCATACTCTATTCTTATCTTATTCTTATGCGTAGTGATCTTGGGAACATCCTATGATCACATCACAGTCACTAGGAACTAGTCATCATGTCTCGTATTACATATACAATATACGTATTCATTTCATATTCGTATTCATCTTTTCGTATCACTTTAGGTTAGAAGTTAGGGTTGAACAAACAATCATTATCTTGGTTCATTTTACAGAGTGCATCCGGGTGGAGTAACCCCGAAGTACATCTCCCTTCTTACCGGTGAAAATTCCTATCATATCAGGCTAACACCGGACTCCTCTTTCTTTGTGCGGCTGCTCTCGCGAGCGGTAACTTCACCGTCCCAGCTGCCATTTAAGGCGGTAACTTCACGGGGACCCCCTGTATACTAACTGACGAGCAGACAGGAGACACATTAACTTTAGACTTGGATGTGTAGCTGCCCTCACGAGCGGTAACTTCACCGTTCCGGCTGCCATTTAAGGCGGTAACTTCACAGGAACCCCTCGTATACTAACTAGCGAGCATACGAGAGACACATCAAGCCATCTTATAATTAATTCTTATTCTTTAAACATATATAATCTTATAACTTACGTGTGGATAACCCTTTCGGAGAAATCCCATCCGGCATAATCCGGAGTCTGATGAACACGTTATCATATTCTTTATCATTAAATTCTTAACTTAAAATTATAAACATATATATATAAATCTCATAATCTTGTGCATATCAAATGCCTACTTGAAATATTCATTCTTATAACTTAACCTATAAATAGGCTCTTAACTTCGATCATTGAATCACTCTTAATCTCATTAATCCTTAACCTTTGCACTTAAAGGTACGTCTAACACTTATCATACGCTTTGCATACTTAATGCGTCTCTTAGGGGAAACTAATCCCCAATACATAACCTATGAGGGATCCTTAATTTAGACGTTTATTCTAATCTTGAGTGCTTGTGAGTACTTACTTTACTTTACCATAGTTGGCATAAAATACATTCTTAGGGAGAACTAACTCCCAATACATACCTATGAAATCATAATCTTAAGATTATTATTTCCATAAGCCTTAGCTTGATTAGGAATAAACCCAAAACTAGTTCCTTTACTCCTCAAAACCACTTAGAAGTTGAGTAATCATCCTCCAATGTAGTACCCTTTATCCATCCTACCTTATAAGCATTTCTATACTCAAAAACATGAATTTGGGTGGCTGAACAATCGGGGGCCGATTTGCTAAAATCGGGGGCCGAAATTTGCCGTAACAAAAATCTGAATTTCATGCTTCAAATCGGCGGCCGATTTCACCATTTCGGGGCCCGATTTTCATCATCAGACAGCAAGGAACATGAACAAAACGTGATTTCCACCCCTTTGGGTTGAACCACTCATACCCAGGCATCAAAACATCCCAAGAGACGAATTTCTAAGGCATAGAGATAGACTACATCATGATTAATCAAGGATTTCTAATCAAAAGGGATATAGGGCACAAACCTCAAACTAGTTCATAACTACCATAGACTTTAAAACTTAACAAATGATTCTCAAAATGGGTTCTATAACCCAAGAGAGCTCACCTTGATTTAGCTAGCTTTCTTTCCAAGTTTTCCTTTGCTTCTTCTCCAACCTTAGCTTAGGTTTTCTTTCCTTCTTGTTCCATTCTTCCTTTCTCTTGTTTCTTCTCTTGTTCTAGCTTCCCACACAAGCTTGCTAGATCTTTGTCACATGAATTTGGGTTGGAATCTTGATGAGTGAAGAGGGAGAGATGGGGGCGTGTGGGTAGGGAGGAAGAGGGAGAGAATGAGAGTTGAATGAATGAGTGAAAGAGGAAAAGAATGAACAAGAAATATCTTGTTCTTCTTCTTAAACAATCCCTCTTTTCCAAATAATTACTAAAACGCCATGCCACTTATTACGAGTTTGCCATTCTTGCGTAACAAGTTTCCAACACTGTTAATCGATACTTCCAAGCGGAATATTACTCTTGTCATGTAAATAACCCATTAACTGACAATTTACCAAATTGTCCTTTGCTCAAAACATCTCCGATGCATCGTCTCAATATTAATAATTATTCGAGTCTTGGGCGGGATGTTACAGATCTTACAATGTGTAATCTAATAAAACTTCTGTTCACATTTTTAAAAGGACCAATTTGACATTCCAGCTGATTTTGTTTCAAAGTGGAAACATCTGATTGCTAAGGAAAACACTGGATCAATCAAAGACCCTGCTAATAACTTTTTTGAGATTGATACTTCACCTATCTTAACAGAGTTTAAAATTCATGCTGGGATTTTGATTTCAGTCCATTGTGGTTTTGTACAACCACAAAGGGTTATTCTGGATTACCAGCCTGATTTTAACCAATTTGATATGAGAATCATTGATAATGATGGTAAAGATGTGCCATACTATGGATTCCATTCACCAATTAACCATCATGCCTTGAAGATAGCCGATCCAAACTACCACGTGAACCCTACATTTATTTCAACAATTAGGCCAGATGGTACAATGAACATTCCAATAGGTTTTGCAATGATGCACATGGAATTAGGAAATCAAGTTCATCAGGAAGAGGATTTTTCTTATCCCTATGAGTGGGTTACAAATGTCTCTGATGCTACTGCTAAGGGTAGGAGTGTTATGGTGAGTCCTATATCACTAACTTTTCATAATCTTCTTTTTTTCTACAATTCTACGTTTAATATATACCATACTTACCTAATATTTAGATTAACATTTCATTATAATATTTCATTTGCTAATATTTTACATCATTAATTTATAGCATTTCCCTCAATGGGTGGGCAGATCTGCCAATTTAACTGCTGGTGCTGAGATCACTTTGATTAATGATGAAACTGAAGAAATTAAAGATTGCACAATTAAGAAATCTAAAAGGATACCAGCTGAATTCTCAATTGGAAATGGTTGGTATGAGTTTGCTGCCAATATGAAATTAAAATTGGGTGACCGCCTTGTGTTTGGAATGGATGATCCTCCTGCACATCTTCATGTTGTAGCCTTAAGGAATGAACAATCAACTGAACAAGAGTGATATGTGACAGTCTTGATGTCAAGTACTATATATTTCTCATGGTTTAGGTTTTTTAATTATTCAACAACTTATTTATGTTTTTAAATTTCAGTTCTTCTTAACTAAGTAATGTCAGTACAATTTTATTTGTTTTGTTTAATTACTGGGTTTCTATGATATGTAATTATTCGGTACAATTAACTTATGCTATGTTGGGTATTTCTATTATTAACTCAATGTGCCACGCCATATAATGACAATTTACAATTAACTGGCATATCTGTGTCTATTTCTACTTCATGCCTGTCTAAACAATTCTTCACGCATGCATCTTTTCAATAGCTACAGACAAATCAATATATCCAGACTATACACTGCAATTAATATTCCGTCATTTGAATTACTTTATCTTCTGTCCAAAGCTTACCACGATAACTCAACGATACACAATTTCTACTTCCTCAACAGTTCATATTCTTTACAATGGGTTGACAACTCATCCTTTTTTAAGCATGCTACCGTATTGTTAAGTACCATAAATATTATAAACAAATTATTAACCCTTGGAAAAATCTAAAATGGTCAGCCATACTACTTCAGTAAATTATTACATGCACATTTACAACATTTATTTATTATTTTATCATTTCTTTCTTGCAGATTGTACCATCTGATATGGGAATTTATTTAAACTACAATGTCTGCGACAACCTAATTTTGTGTGATGATAATGGAGATAACCAAACTTTTAATATCATATACAACAAAAATGCGTCAAACTAACCAAACTTTCAATATAGTATTGTAGCCTTTAATTTTCGTGCAGCTTTAATAATAGAGATTTACTACTTATAATAACATACAAAATCAGTTGTACTCCATCATCAACAGTTGAGATTCCAATTTTTGGGGACTGCCTATATTCATAATGATATCAACTATTGCCTAAAGTCTATATATATCTATTCATATATAGAACTTTGTTATGATTTTTTTTTTACACAGATGTAACTAACAAATTCTTAACTTTCTCTCCCACAACAAGACAATACAAATGAACTCAAATAGACCTCATTTCATTGTTGTTTGCAAAAAAAACCAGGTAATCTTTTTTTCGCATTTCAAATTGATTATCAATTTATAACTATTCTGAAGTCTAATTTAGTTTTTATTATTAATTTTACATTTTTCTTTTTCTAAACAACTCTATTATTATATTCAACAATTGTTACAGATCATTACAGAATTAGACCCAATATTTATAGCTGAATATTTTGAAGAACTTCAGGAACAGTGGGTGTTAATAGACGAACATCAAAATCAACACACAGTGGACTTTAACCAATGCCTTACAATACCTTATCTCACAAGTGGTTGGATACATTTGATAAATTTCTATCAAATCAATGAACAAGGGCTAATCTCATTCTCATATTTAGGCCATAGTATGTTTCAAATACATTTATTCCTTGGCCCAGTTCAAACCAACGAATTTCCGCGTTATCATACACTTACAACATCTATAACAAAGAATCCATCTTTCATCGTTGTTATACCGGATATTGATTCTTTTCAAAAAACATTGGTTAGTAATTTTCATTCCATAATATTTACATTTTTTTTTTAAATTTATTGTTCGTTCATTAATTTCTACTAATTCTTATAACAGATTCTGCAACCAGATTTTGGGAATTTCTTACTTGGAAAAAACTATACCGAATTAAGGTTATGCGGAGCTTCAAATACTGTAACAATTTGTAAGTTGGTGTTCATACTAAATGAAGAGACAAACGAAACAACTGTTCAATTTGGAAAGGGCTGGTGTAGATTTATGCTGAGAAATAATATCTATCCTACCAATGTATTGCAATTCAAATGTGACTCAATCATGGCAACTAATATTGTAATTGTTATATAAAAAGTCGTTTTAATTTACTAAGTTATCTATATTTTATAACTGTGACATACATTTTGTGACCAACTATTATAACAATTAAACAACTCTAAACGTTTATATAACAAGATAATACTTTACTTAGAATCAATTTTAACATAACTTATATTACATTCATAACATAATACTTGATACTTCATCACAGAACAAAGAAATTGAAAGGTACAATATATGCTACTTAACATAAACAAAAATTAAACCATCAAACCAAAACAACACCTAATCACTATCGATGAACTGAACAAATATATGATTAGGAGCGTTTGCAACCGTGAACAACACCCTCTGACCAACTTTGATCTCCCTGTCCTTTAAAAAATGCTCCCAACCACTTACTATGTATCTCTTATGTTCATCTCCAATTTCACCTTCAACATCACAGTAATAAGAATCAACTGCATCTAACTCATAGTCAAGCTCAGTAAGTATTATATTCTTTTCAACAGAAAGAACACCTTCATCAAATATATGACGAGGGAGTCGCTACAAACATTAAAATATCATCATTAATTTATTTCATTCTAAGTTCATCCGGATAGAATATAAATATAATTCCAAAAATAACAGCACTATGAAATTATTATCCTTACAAGACGATGCGTTGATTTCAGATGTGAATCGGTTAAGATCACCTCCCAAGATTTTTTCTTAATGTTCAGAAATGGAGGTACTTCTACGGGTTCTTTAAAATCGTATTGCATGTCAAATTGGGGAGCAGGATCCTTCCCAAGACAGTAATACCCTTCTTTGATAACAGATCTGTATATTACTTTGAATTCGGTGTCTATGGAAGCAGAGCTGTATAATAAAACATTCAAAGATATCAAAATATCAACATAATTACAGCAAATTCGACTTTCAAAGTTCTGATTAAAACTCTTTCATCTATTTTTCAATCATTAACAGAATATCTATATGGCAGATGAGAATAATTGAATAAGATTATATTAAAACAGTTTTTACCTTTGGGAATCTGACATCTTCAACACAGACCAAATTAAAACAACAAGAAGATGAAAGTTGGATCAGCGGATGACTCCTGCTTAATAAGTTCCAGATCGGCGGCTGTTATCCACTGTCATAAGCATAATCACTGGTGACTTCATAATCCTCTTTATAGCACAAGTTTGTTAATGTTTGACATATTAACTCATTATTTAAGTTCAGCAATTTCTATATGCTTTCTTTTTTCGCTATTTTTTCTCCAACAGGTAGACATTTTTTATTATTCATTAATTCTTTTTTATATACTTTTCAATTTTAATATAAACTAACAAATATGTCAGCAAAATGTTAATATGAAAATATTTTAATATGAAAATATAAGAAGATGCTATGTTGTGCAAAACACCTATATATAGCTTGGAATACAAATTAGAACACTACTCCGTCCCAAAATATAAGCAAAAATGAGTCAACATAAGTTAATGTATTTGGTACAAATTTTGAACCAAATATATTAACTTTTGTTGACTACTTTTTGCTTATATTTTTGTACGAAAAGAGAATATTGAATTGGAAGTAATGAAAATAATATTAATTAGAGTTATAAAAAGTTATTAATATTATATTAAAAATAAAATGAGTCTTTCAGGACAAATTTATTTATTTTTAATATAAGAAGATAGTATGTTGTGGAAAATCCAAAAATGCCCTTTTGCACACATCTCGCATTCTGAGCATGCTACAAGTTTTCATATTTATTTTATTTTATTGTTTTGTTTTTTGGCTCTCAATTGCTTAATTTGGCTCTCAAAAGTCTTGCCTGTCAAACTCTCAAATTTGTAATTCAAAATAAAGCCGTAACAAACCCAATTATATGCCATTTGTCTAGACTTTTCAATTTCTCTCTCTTATTCACTGGAGAGACTCTTCTTTCTTTCTTCTCTTTCTTCTACTACCCTTCTTTCAATTTCATCTTCTTAATCAAATTTATTATACCAACTAAGAAACCAATACACCATTTCCTTGAAACTATTATGAAGAAGATGGTAAACTTCAATATCATTCTTACCTGTTGATTTTGGATTTATTGAACGGTGGCGCAAAGATTTGTATGGTGGCCTCAAATATAAAATTTTTCCATCTAAAGGTATGAACTAAAACTTTTCATTCTTTATTGTGGATTTTGGATTTCATAGATTTAGTAATTTTTGGATGGTTTTTATTGAGACTATATACTTTATTACATTATATTTATTCATTCTCACATGTAAAAATACTTCATCAAAACCTATGAACTCAATATGTCATTCATTATTGTTGATTTTAGATTTTGAATTTCATGGATTTTATAATTATTTTGGATTGTTTTTGTTTAGATTATGTACTTTCATTTTAATTTTAAATTCCTTTTTTTTATTTTAGAAAGATATTTTGTTTACATTGTATGATTATCAAAAAAATTTTGTTTTTTTTGTTATAACAGACGATGCATGTCAAGTGTTTTTTTTGATTTTATTCCTAAATAAAACAAACAAAAGTACAACAAAATGACTCTAAGATGTTTTGCAGGTTTGATTTATAGAAAGGAAAATTATATGTACCAAATTGGGATACACAGCTCTACTGACCAAGGTAGTATAATTTTGTTCACTTATTTCATGTTCATCCTCCAATGTTATTAATAGATTTTAATTTTAATTTTGTTTTTTCACTTGCAGAAGATTATTAATGAATTTCCTTTCTTTTGACAGGTTCTGTTATCTACAAATAGTCAACACATGGTTCTGTTATCTATGAATGTCAGCTTACATATCTATATTGGAGTGATTTAGATATAATCATTTTAAAAAAATTAAATTTACATAAGTTGACATCCAAATATGTAAATTAATATAGTGCAAAATAAAAATTAACATAGATAAAATTACACAAGTGGAAAATTAAAATTAAAATTAAAAATTAAATAGACAAAATTACACAAGTAGAAAATTAAAAACAACATACATAATTTTACATAAGTGCAAAATTTAAAATTACATAAGTTCAAATTAAAATAAAAAAATAATCAGATAAACATGGTGCAAAATTAAAAACAATGGTCTAGATAGCATATATTAAACAAGATATTGGGTTTAAGACTTTGTCTATGCGCGGCCCATTACCCATATCTGTCTAAACCGGATCCACAAACCCTCTTATCCATTACAGCGTTTCCCAACCACTCATTTCATCTACCATTGCCTTCCTACCATCCGATCTCAAACCCAGCAATCGCTTTCCTGTTTTCACCACAAATGCAACGCTGTAACAAGACAAAGATGGTGAAACGAGATCGGTCAAAGAGCTTAATGAGGTAAGTTAAGCAATCGTTTTCCTGTTAAGTCTGTAAGAAGCTTAAGATGGTGAAAGGTTAAGGCTTAATCGCTTTCATGTTTTCCACTAAATTTTAGGTTAAACTTTGTTGGTTAATTTTTGGTTAATCTTGATTTGAATGGACTTTGTCAATTGTTTTTAATTTATAGATTCTACAATTTTAATTGTTTCATGTTTTCTCTTTCTTTTTCGCATTTAGTCTGTGATGTTTTGACTTAATTCGTTTTCATGCAGTACTTTTAGTTTAAATGTGTATTGTTGCCTGTTAATATATAACCTATTTATTTCACACTAAATCTATGATAATGTTTTGCATCTACACATCTCTGTTTCGCTTCTGTAGTGCATTAAGATTGTGCACAAATTCAATGATCCCAAGTTCAAATTGGATAATTAGGAAGGTATTCGAAATACATTGTGTAATGTAGTAAGTTCTAAAGTAGCTATTTTGTCCATCATGTTATTCATGCAGCCTGAAGGGATTCAGAAACCATTTTGTAAGATGGTTAGTGGCAATTAAGAATTTATTAGGAGCATCAGTTTACAATTAAGCAGCAGTGAGAGTCAATTGAATTGGAAATACATATACATAAAACTTGGAAATTAGAATAGGTAAAACTAAATACACTCATAATAAGAAAATTAAAATAATCTATACAATGTTTTTTTTCTTTTGGGCCACATCAGACACTGTGTGTTTGCATTGATTGGGTATTAAACCTATCACAAATTCACAAATTGTAATGTTTTTTTATAATTCGATATTTTACTCTGATATTCACATGAAAATTCGATTTATGGGAAGTTAGCAGTATCTTGAGAATTTATTCCAATACCCATTATCTAATATATTAGGTTTAATACATGTAATATTGTTTGTCCAACTCTGCTCATACAATTGTGTTGGAGTTTATATTTTTAATTTTTTTGGTAGGAACTGTTTTTTTTATATTGTCAATCACAAGTATCTACTAATCTATTTGCATATTGTACAGAACTAAAAAAGATATAACATCAGCAAGGCCTACTGATTTTTTTGAAACAATTCTGTCACCTCATGAGGTAAACATGACCTACTAATCTCTTTAAAGAAATTACATCACCTTATAGTATAGTTTTATCAACAAGTTTCTCATTGCTTTTATAGGGTAAGATACGTGTTTCTAAGGATTTCATGAAACGTAACTACCACCAACTTCACCTCCGTGCCTCAACTATGCTCATCAGTCCTAATGGCAAACAAACTGTTGTGTACTTTGGTAGCGATTGCTCAGACTTCTATATGACAGATGGAGCAAGGGTTGCTAGGATCTTTGGCTTGAAACATGACACTAAGGTCAGGCTTGAATTCATGGGAACACTGATTAAGTTTAGGGTGGTGTACTTGGGTAAAGTACACAATGAACCATTACTTGGTGAAATTAAGGACGAGGTCATTGAAATTAGTTCTGATGAAGAACTTGAGGTCAATCAAGATGACGAGGATGAGGATGAGGAACTTGGGATAGAATATGATGAAGACAATTACCATCAAACTAATCACTTCTTTGTTAGGAATGTCACCAAGTCCATGGCCAGAAGGAAAAAAAAGCAAGTTTTGGTATGTGCTAATCCAATTTATTTTAATTATCTTGAAACTGTCACTTTTAGTTTTGTTTGGTTTTTTAGTATTGGATAAAATTTGAAGTAAACAATTGTTTTTTTGTTTCGTAGCACTTTCCCAACCGTACTTCTATCAATGTGATTAAAGAAAATCAAGAAAGCATAACTTTGAAGGATGTTGAAACAAACCGACGCTATAAATGTCGTGTTATCACATCTAACAGATATTTTTACGAAAAGTATTTAGGGAATGATTGGTTCAAGTTTCTGAAAGACCGTAGAGTCCGTAAGGGAGATAAGTTGTTGTTTCATGTTCAGGATCCTCCTACGGTCATGTTGGTCGAGCACATCAGCTGTGTCCATCTTCCTTGAGGCGAATTTTACTTTCTATAGATTGGCTATCAGTTTTTTGTTGTGCAGTCCACTGTTTGGTGACTATATGCTTGATATTAACTACTGACTGCTTTTTCTATTTTTGTTGTTAATGTATTCTGTTTTTTTCTATTTTCATATGTAATTTTAATGACACTGTTGGTACTTAAATCCAAGGGAAATGTTATAAGATGTAACAATTACCGTTGGTTACTTTCTATGGATGTAAAGTTCTATAACAATCATATTTATGCTATGTGGACATGGTGGGACTATAATCATGTTGACTTAACCCTAGGGGTATAATCATTTGACCATGTATTCTAAAATATATATTATTAATTGTATTCGGTTACTCAATGAAATCAGTAAAAAAAACTGAGTTTTCCTATGATAGTATTTTAATTATTAGAAGTATATTCCTGAAACCCGTGCAGATTCATCTTTGGTCCAATTCTTATTTTAATATATATTATATAATCAAGTTTTTACTATTTAAATCATTCCGAACAAAATATTTATACATTATTCATTATTAAATATTATTTTTTCTTTCAAACTTTAAATTAACATATATAACAAATTCTATCAACAATTTATTCTTTTTTTTTAATTCAAAATTTCTTGCTATACCCGTGCGACCGCACGGGTTTGTTACTAGTACTAACAAGAAAGAGAAAGCGACATCTATTAGATATTTGATTAATCATTTTTCGACAAATGAAGAGTCTTATACAAAGGTTCTTTGAAAAAAAGAGTCTTATACAAAAGTGATTTCTAAAACAAAGAAAAAGAATATGTAGAAGTAGATTCAGATACATAATATCTTCTCAACAATAGAAAACCTAGTCAATTTGAAGAACATTTTATTTCTCTGATGTTTTAGTTTTTTTTTCTTTTGTTAGGTTTCTGGTCTCCTAGTTCTTTTTCTTTAATAAATTTTTATCGTATAAAAAAATTGTTTTTCTTTATTCCATCACAGATTTAAAATTTATTTTATAAATGGCCAAATTGTATGAATATTGTTACAATTACCTAGTCTATCGTTTGTTTTGATTAAAGGACACACACAAACATTGAAAAAAACCTAAAACATTTTTATTGATAAAATTGTATATTCTCACAGAAAAATATGACCAAAATCAACTTATAAGTTAGAAATAATATTATAAACTATTTGTTTTTAAAATTTAAATTTTATTAAAGAATAATAAGTATTTGTTATACATGTATAATTTCTAACATATCTAAAAAAACAATTGATTAATATACTTTAATTTTCTATCTATTTATATAATATGTGTAAGAGTATATCTCATCATAAATAATAGCCTTTTAATTAGTGTTCTGGAGCGAGCAGATTCACTAGGCCCATTTACTTATGTCCAATACAAAAAAACCCAGATCCAACATCTGGTATGGACGGTATGATCAATTAGTAAATCAAAAAATTCATAGGAATTAAAATAATAATTTCAAATATTTGTGCATATCCAATCATCAGTCAACACATAAATATAATGTTTTCAATATTAACCTTTTTGAGCACTCTTCCTTGACTTTTTTTTGTTGACTAAAGCATCTCCCTATATGTATAAATAAGAATAGATTGCTCTCACATTCCATTGCAAGTTAATCAATCTCATTTTCTTTAAAATTTTAGCAAAATTATAATATGGAAACTGCATTGAAGTTGGTGATATTTCTCTTTGCTATTGTAAGTACTTTGATGGTAACAGCACAAAGTACTCATCAATATGAATCCACTGAAAATGCACAAAAATATTCACGTCCATATCTTGGTGATGTTAATTTTGGACATCAACTAGATAAGTGGTGCTGCAACGAATTGCTCATGTGGTGCTGCAAAAAAGGGTGCTGCAAAAAAAATTAATAATATAAAGCTCTAATAAGTTGTTCTTCCTCTTGTTTCCTAATAATAACAATATATTCAAGTTAGGATGAACGCGCAGCCAATAAATGTATTAATTGAATTTCCCTTTATAAGATTGAATGATAAATTGTTTCTCATCTGGCTCTATTACTAGCAGCTTCTTTATTTTTCTTTTTATCGATTGCTAAGCACACCCTTACTTCTCCTATTATTATTCTTTTTGTTTTAATAAGAAAAATGTATTATCAAATTAAATACATGAGATGCTCTAACTTCTTACAAATATAAACAACTATGTACACTATTTTAACGAGAAAATAGATGGTTGGATACCTCAACCCACCTCCCTCCCTCCCTCCCTCCCTCTGTCTCTCCTTATTTTGTGTCTTTGCGAGTGAGGATGTGGAATACACAAGAAACGTAGAATGGATGGATGAGGTGTCTAAAGTACATCACCATTTTAGCAATCCAATTGGTTGTCCCATCATAAAACACTTTAGACTTATGCTAAACACTTTTTAAGCAAACCAATGTGTCACTGGACCAACCCGACAACATAAAATAAGAGGACTCCTAACCTTACATATGAACCAACTGAATTATCTAATAATTTATGGAAATCAAGCACATAAGCATTCCTCATATGCTCGTTGACCATATATACCAAACAATAACTAACATAACTAAATAACAAACCATGTATGCCTTTATCCCTTTCAAAAACCTTATATGTAACAAGAAATGTGGGAACCTATTCCTTTGAAGTTTGTTTTGTTGGAATAAGCTCTAATAGTCAATCTATTTTGATTGGATTTGACTTTGTGTGTATATATATATAAAAGACATTTATTTATTCTTTTGTTTAATTTCAAAATAATAAATTCCCTAGAATAATTAGTCTGTTTAATGGACCATTAAGTGTGACTTAATCGTGAGACTCATTAAATGAAAGAACATTATTCTTAAAGTATCAGTAGTCAAGTTTTATTGTGAAATGGGATAACATTAAAGCATAGAGACTATTATGTGGGTAGACTGATGATCACATCTCACGGATCACAGATAAAGAGTTATCAAGTCTCCACATAGGTATAAATATTAGGAGTAATATTTATACTGGATTGATCCGCCATGAGAATACTACATAGTAAAAGTTATGAAAAGTGTCATAAGATATTCTCATAGTGATAGTGGTGTATTCCACCCTTTAACCTGAAACCACTATGTACCCTAGATGTAGGAGTCGAATGCTTTATCACCATTCAAACGTTGTCTGTAATAGGATGACTATAAAGTTGGTTGATAGGTACTCCATGAATCTTGCTAAGGGACATGAGTGACCTAGATGGAATTTGCCCCTCCTACATAACATGAGAAATGTCTATGGGCCCAATATTGAACTAGACAAGGATGACACGGTCTATGCCTTGTGTTCAATATAGACATGAGGACAAAAGGGTAATTATACACATGATCATTATCACAGAAAAGTTTCGTCAGATCACATGGCATTCTCGTCACTTGGGTCACACACAAATGACAGATAGATGAGAGAAATAAATAAGTAAGACTTATTTATAAAATAATAAGTAGGACTTATTAGTAATTAAATAATTTATGAAAAATAGAGAAATGCGGTCCACCGTAAGGTACAATGTGTTTAAGTGAAATATGGTGCACTACGGTGTATATAAGTGCTTGGCTTAACATAATTCACAAAAGTTGTGAAACCCTGGCCGTCGCTCTCTGAATCTTCGTTGAAATTGGCTAGCACCGCTCATCGGAGAAGGTGTGTTCATGTGGACTGAGTAGAGGCATCGCTACGTTGCTTTGCTCCTGATCAGAAGTAATTCTGCTACAAAGGTTCTGCACTTCAAGAGGTAAACACATAATCCTTAAAGTGATTTAATCAAGATCCGTTTCAATGAGATTTATTTCGCTAAGAGGATTAAAATTAAAAAAAAAACCTCTTGAAATCCCTTCAGTGGTATCAGAGCTTCCGGTTGTGATTAAATCATTAATTTGAATCTTGAATATGATTTGCGGTTATATTGCAACATTCATTCGATAAGAAAACTATATCAATGATTTTAATGTGATTCAATCGTTGAAATTTTATATCGTGATTTCTTTCTATCCATTGCGATGCCAAACCTTTTCCATGAGATGTGAAATTGTTATTGATTGATATCTTAATTTGCCAAAAGAGAAAAAGGTCTACATTGAAATTGTCGTACGTTTTATTCTTTGGATAATTAATGGCCTATTAATATTAATCAATAATATTTGGCATGTGATTGAATGAATGTCGCCAGCAATTGTATTTGATACTGATTAGGTGGGCAAAGCATCCACTTTTGCGTGTTTGTTTTGGTAGTATGTATGTATCTATTTGATTAAATGTGTTTTAATCATTGATTTGAAATTTATTTATATTCAATATCGGATGCTGAAAACATATTTTCTTGGGACATTTGCATCAACTTGGTTTATCCATTGTAAATTTTCATTTGATGGAAAGTCCTGCAATATTTGAATAAGTCAAAACGAATAAATTTTGCTTGGTTTGTTTTTTTAATTTTGAATTGGATATACATAATGAAAGCAAAATCCAGTATTGCAAAATTTTGATGCAATTATTGAACATTGAGAGTCAATGTATTTACCTGCAGCCAATTGGAAATTGTTTTCAAATCTGCTTGTTAAATTGAAATTGTTTCAAAAGAATTGTATCGCAAACTTATCGAGCGACGATACTATTTTTCAGTTTTAACAACCATCAAAATCGGATATCAAATCGGCAATTTAAATGTGACCGATTTAATTGGCTTGAAATTAGATGGCACGTTCACCACTAATTGATAGGACCCTATAATTTGTTTTGCAAACAAATATTGTCACATAATAATAGGATCGCTCAATTTGTTTTGGAAACGAATCGGATCAGCTAATTGAATGAGATTTAGTTAGAATAATATTGAGTGTGATTATTATTTTATTAATAATTAATATTTTTTTTAAAAAAAATAAATAAATACGGTATATGGTTATGACCTTAGATTTTTGGCGTTTATTTATTTTATTTAAATACGACCTGCGTGTCGTGGTTTATTTTAATAATTTTATTTAAGAGTTAAATATTGTAATTGCTTCAAGAGTTGAAGAGAAACGACGCCAAAAGATGATTCCGATGGTCAAAGAATTGTAATAAAGTAGTTTATTTAATTCTTACACGTTAGGAGGTCATAACCATACTACATAATTTATTTTTATGTATGTGATGCATGAAATGTATGTTTAGTTAGTGCATGTATGAGATGTATGCTTAACATGTTTTAGATGTATGATAGTATGCATGTCTTTTATGATTATATAATTGCTTGCTAATATATCTATGAGCATGAATGTCATGCATCTTAAGAGACATGTGTATGAGATACATATGTCGATGAGATCAAACTTAATTAAAAAAAATCCTTCAAATAGAACATGAAGTTAATTGCTTTCCAAAGTATAACACCCTTCAAGACTAATATCGAAATGTGTGGGTTCGCCTCTGCGAAGTGCACTTTCTATATGATGACATGCTGTCATTACATGTTTTTATCAGTTGTTTTGATGTTTTTATTGAGTCTGTAGCATTATTAGACAGCCTGGAGGTGCAAAAAGCAAGAAAACATCAAGAATTTGAACTAAGTGCATCGTGACACGATTTGGGCATCGTGTCACGATTTTCTGACCAGATTGGAAGTAGAGTTCTGTCTATAAAATCGTGTCACGATTGCATAATCGTGTCACGATTGGGAAACTGATTATCGTGAATCTTGGGGACTTTAATGCAGAATTGTGTCACGATGTGAGGAGCAGTTGTTGCCTATTTAAGCTGAACTGTTTTCAGAAACAAGGGTTCGGAATTTTAGGAGAATTGAAGCACGATTTTGAGAGCAAAGAACTGAAGAGGTGGCCATACCATCCAACTAACAGTCAGTTTATGTATGTTTTTATGCTTCAATTGATTATGTTATTTGTAATTTACATTATGAGTAGCTAAATCTCTTAGAGATTAGGTCTGGAGATGAATCTGATGTAATCAGTTTGAACACATGTGGCTGTGAAACTCTATGGCTTATGAATATTAATCTAGTTTTATTCAATTCAATTGTTCTTAATGCTTTTTATATACTGACAATATATAACATGATTTGGTAAGCATGAATGACTACTGACCCTAGCTTTCAACTTAGACCTAATTGAATTGTTCAAATAAACAGGGTTAGTCTAGGAATGGATAATCGTTTATTTGTGATAATAGGTTAACGTTCGTAAAACCTTTGAGGAATATTAGATCACCTAAGGGATTAGGGGCTGTAATTCGAGAAGAGGGTTCTAACTCAAGGGATTGATTAGGACTATTTTTGTTAATCATCGTAAAACTAGAGGAGGATTCATAGAAATAGGTGCAGTTTACCAAACAGAATTAATCAGAGGATTCGAAAGACTTGATCTCATCTCTCCTTATATTTTTGAAACAACTTTTATCAGCTTATTTACTTTTTATGCAATCAAACCAACTGCCTAGGGCAACCCCTATTTAATACATCCTTAATAATAACGACATTGCGGAGTAGAAGTTGAAACAGTCCCTGTGGATACAAACTTATAAATTTTATTACTTCAATAGTTTTAGTACACTTGCTAAAAGTCTATCAAGTTTTTGGCGCCGTTGCCGGGGATTGTTGAATCATTTCAATTGTGAAATTTCGTTATTATTTAGGATTTCTGTCATTTACGTTTTTGTTTGTATAGTGAAAAAGAAAATTATATAAAAAAAAATATGATTTATGCTCTTCATATCTATTTCTTGTGCTTTACTACTGAAAGGTATTTCTGAGTTTTGTAGCAATGTGGGATAGTCGGTCACTGATTTATTCAGAAGAGATCGGTATCCTTTGTTATGAAAAATGGATGATCTCTCTACATATAAAGGATTTGGAAGCAAGATTGAGTATGAGCTGCGATTTTTGTGGAGGCTATCATAATAGTTACTATTGTGAGACGCAATTCATAGAAAAAGAAGAAGAGCAAGAGGTAATCAACATCGATTACAACACTCAACTACAAAATATTTTAGATGAATTCTTGAGGTTAAATCGAGATTCATTTGAGAAATTTGAAGTTCAGTGTGGTGATCTTGTTGAAAAAGCATATGAGTCTCAGAAGAATTTGGTTGAGATGGAGACTGAGTGTCAGGCTATTGTGATTGAAGAAAATCCACAAGTGTGGACTGTTGGTCTCTACCTGAAGTCTCAACAAATGGGGTTTAAAGAAACCACTCATGTGCAAATGGATACATGTCCTTCTCCAAGGTGGGAGAGCTCAAATACAGTGGGTGCAAGGGAGTATCTGACTCTTTGTGCCAAATTCATGGAATTCCTACCAAACAAGAGGAAGAAGAAGAATGATATATTTTAACTGTCATTTCTGCCACCCTAACAGTGGTTGAAGCGTCAAGCTCAATGACGTAAAACAAAAGAGTTTGATGGGAGGCAACCCATCCTTTTATTTTTCTCTAATGTTTTTTATTTTGTTTGTTTCCATTGTTGAGTCAAATAATTGTCAGCATGCCAGAAGAATTTCGAGTATGCCCCTATTTTGTAATGAATTTTCACTTGTTTATTATTGATGAATTTGTTTGTTTAATTGACTTTTTCCAGTTTCGTAACAATTGTTTGATCAAATCAAGGGTTCATAAGGAGGTAGAGGCTTGAAACTCAAAGGCGAAGTGTACGGCATTGGGCAGATAGGTAGTCACAACTCCCAGAAATCATAACTTGTAAGGTCATTGCTAAAATTTTATTTTTCAATTTACTTTAAAGAGTGTTCCATGCAACTACATTTCTAGAACTTGTGATTTTTCTCTATTGTTGATTGGTCTTGTCATACACACACTAAGGCAAAGTGCTTGGTACCATGAGCCTTTTTGAAGCCTACCTGGAGTATTTTTGTTTGAATCTTATCCTTTTGAAAAGCCAATTTGAGCCGGGAGGTGTAGATCCTTTTGTTCGGTGACAAACTACATATTAAGCCTAGAGACTTTTAAGTGTTATGACCCAAATATTGGTTTGGAGTTAGGCTGTAGGATGTGCTAAAACATAAGTTTGGGGTTGCTTTTGGAATTTTCAACCAACTAAGTTTGGGGTAGGGGTACTAGAGAACTAAAGAGAGTCAAATACCTCTCTGAGTTTGAAAATCGAAAAAAAAAATGCACAAAAGGTGCAAGAAAAAAAAAGAGAAGAGACAAGATAGATGAATTAATGAAAATATTATTGTCTCAAAGATGAAAGAGTTCTCTAGTACTTGTGTTTATTTTGTGGGGTGAATGAGGTAAATGTTCAAATTGTTTCAATATAGTAGGAAAGCTTAACTCCAAAATTTGTTTAACCTATTTTTCCAAAAATTATCTCACCTTCACCTAAGCCCCGTTATAACCCTTAAAGACCTTTACAGTGTGTGTTGACATGGACTTTGATTGATGTTTAGAAATTTTTCAAGCGTATGGTAATATGTAGACCTGCATGTAGACTGTGGGAAAACCCTTATCAAACTGTTGCGTGGAGTTGTGAATGGTGGATGTAGTCAAGCCAGCTGGCCCATCAAATGGCTAGCAAGGATATGAACTTTTGGTACTATCACTTGGTTAGGTAAATTGTTATTTTACTGTCATTTGTCAATTCTACAAGTAAATTCCTTGAGGACAAGGAATGATTCAAGTTTGGGGTTGTGATGACATGCTGTCATTACATGTTTTTATCAGTTGTTTTGATGTTTTTATTGAGTCTGTAGCATTATTAGACAGCCTGGAGGTGCAAAAAGCAAGAAAACATCAAGAACCTGAACTAAGTGCATCATGACACGATTTGGGCATCGTGTCACGATTTTCTGACCAGATTGGAAGTATATTTCTGTCTATAAAATCGTGTCACGATTGCATAATCGTGTCACGATTGGGAAACTGATTATCGTGAATCTTGGGGACTTTAATGCAGAATCGTGTCACGATTTCATCAAATCGTGTCATGATTTGAGGAGCAGTTGTTGCCTATTTAAGCTGAACTGTTTTCAGAAACAAGGGTTCGAAATTTTTGGAGAATTGAAGCACGATTTTGAGAGCAAAGAACTGAAGAGGTGGCCATACCATCCAACTAACAGTCAGTTTATGTATGTTTTTATGCTTCAATTGATTATGTTATTTGTAATTTACATTATGAGTAGCTAAATCTCTTAGAGATTAGGTCTGGAGATGAATCTGATGTAATCTGTTTGAACACATGTGGCTGTGAAATTCTATGGCTTATGAATATTAATATAGTTTTATTCAATTCAATTATAATATGATTTGGTAAGCATGAATGACTACTGACCCTAGCTTTCAACTTAGACCTAATTGAATTGTTCAAATAAACAGGGTTAGTCTAGGAATGGATAATCGTTTATTTGTGATAATAGGTTAACGTTCGTAAAACCTTCGAGGAATATTATATCACCTAAGGGATTAGGGGCTGTAATCCGAGAAAAGGGTTCTAACTCAAGGGATTGATTAGGACTATTTTTGTTAATCATCGTAAAACTAGAGGAGGATTCATAGAAATAGGTGCAATTTACCAAACAGAATTAATCAGAGGATTCGAAAGACTTGATCTCATCTCTCCTTATATTTTTGAAACAACTTTTATCAGCTTATTTACTTTTTATGCAATCAAACCAACTGCCTAGGGCAACCCCCATTTAATACATCCTTAATAATAACGACATTGCGGAGTAGAAGTTGAAACAGTCCCTGCGGCCAGACAATATATAGTAAATGAGAGGTGTCACATCTAAGGTAGTGGAAGAGAGATGGCTTTTGGGACGGATATTGTGAAGGATAAGATTGAGGATTAATTATGCGGGAATGTTCATATGACTCTTAAGCGCCCTAAAAGGTTTTGCGGTCGCTTCACTAATATCATAAGTTCTTCCTGGTTTCATGATTGCTTGAATGATTTCATCATGATTCCAATTCCCTATCGCTTGTTGTTTGTGGAAATCACACAACTCATCCTCATCTAGCTGTAGAGGTTTTCCAAGGAAATCATTGATCGCCTCGCGATCGAACTTGATGGTTCTCCCTCGGACAAAAGTTGTGAAGGAGAATTCTTCCTCTGGTGTGGTTGGTATAGCATTTGCGTAAAATTCTCTTACAATCTTAGAATTGACCTTTGGTTCAGGATGTATCAGTGTTTCCCATTTTCTTTTTTCAAAAATTCGGGCTATCCCGTTGTATTTCCCATTTGGGGATATGCGGAATTCTCTCTCAAACCAGAATTTCCTCTTTAGCAGCTCTTTGTACCTCTCTGCATGATGCGCACTGAGAAACCTGTTGGCATCGAATTGTACTGGGGGTTGTGGCCTCCTAGTTTGGGATGTGTCCCCCTTTTTACGCTTGTTGGAATCCTTGGTTGCTTTTGGTGCCATTCCTGCAAAACCATCAGCAAAATCCATACCACACAGTGCAAAATTAAATTACAATGGAATGGAACAAGAAAACACAGAACATGATTTAAAAAAAAAAATTAATTTTCACATTTCTGAGCTACTCGCTTGGCGAGCTGCTGTCGCCACAGTGAGAATTTTTTTAAGTTCTGGGTTACTCGCTTGGCGAGCTAATGTCGCCACAACGAGTATTGTTTCAAATTCTGGGTTTTCCAGATGAATGTTCGCGATGGCGACCAAGAACTTCGTTGTGGCGAGTTAACCTAAAATTTGAATTTTGGCTCGAAAATTAACTCTGTGATAGCCCTAATTATTGTCAAACACACCCAGTGACACATAAATGAATTAAAATCACAACCATTGCATAAAAACATCACATACCCATGTTTATTTCAATTTTTACAAAATGGGTTAACTTTCAAAAAGTAATTTAGCTTGGTTTTTGCATGGCAATGTGTGTTGTGATTCAAGTTCATTTCTCACACCCAGAATTTCCAACCTAATCCTCCTATTTTGTTCATAAAGGAAAATGATAAACTCTACCCTAGTTGCTTCTAAGAATATAAACATGCAAAGCTTTTTAGAATTAAGGATGAAGAAGCAGTAAATTTTAAACCTGTTGTTGCTGCAAAAATGATGATGAACAATGGGATAAAGTAAAGATGCATGCTTGTTTGGAAAAATGAGTTTTGTGGGTTTGAAAAATTTAGGGTTTGTGAGAAGTTAGGAGAGATTTTGGTGTGATAAGCTGATAATGAAGTTTAGAACCGGTTTTGGGAGGGTTAATGAGTGGTTTAGAGGAGTTAATGGGAGTTAGTGGCTTGGGAATTCGTAACTGTCAGAAGGACCATTCTCGTTGAGCGAGAGTCTGCTCGCCATAGCGAGCGTGTCCAAGTCAAACTTGGTCAAAATGACATGTAATTTTCGCTTGGCGAGATTTTACTCGCCTGGCGAGATTTTACTCGCCTGGCGAGCTTTGACAGGTAAAATTTTGGCTTTTAGCTTCTGTTTTGGATTTTTTTTGTGTGTGTGTGGTGCAATGTGACCTATATCCTAAAATGCAAAGCAATTAACAAGTATACTTACAAAATTGGGGTGCCTCCCAAAAAGCGCTTGTTTTACGTCGTTAGCTCGACGCCTTTTTCATTTGACTTCACGGTTCACCACCATAGTAAGGCTTCAACCTTTGTCCATTCACAGTCCAACCAGATTTTGTGACTGGGTCTTCCAGCTCTACTGCTCTATATGGTTTCACTTCTTTGATCAAGAAAGGACCGAACCATTTTGACTTCAATTTTCCGAGAAATAACCTCAACCTTGAGTTAAACAGCAACACCATTTGCCCGGGCTGAAAATTTCTTTTCACGATCCTCCTGTCATAATAGTTTTTTACTTTTTCCTTGTATAACCTTGAGGATTCATAAGCTTGATTCCTCATTTCCTCTAGCTCATGCATTTGAATTCTTCTTTTATCACCGGCTTGTTCTTGATCAAAATTCAAGAATTTCAGCGCCCAAAACACTTTTATGTTCCAATTCGACCAGTAGGTGGCATGCCTTCCCGTATACCTTTTGAAATGGAGTGAGGCCTATGGGTGATTTGTAAGCTGTCCTATAAGCCCACAAAGCTTCATCAAGCTTTGATGACCAATCCTTTCTTGATGTCGATACCGTCTTTTCTAGAATTCTTTTAACTTCACGATTCGAGACTTCGGCTTGGCCATTGGTTTGAGGATGGTAAGGTGTTGCTACCTTATGTTTCACTCCATAATGATCAAGTGCTTTGGCAAGCTGTGAATTGCAAAAATGTGATCCTCCATCACTTATTAGAACTCTTGGCGTTCCATCTGGGTGAAAATGTTCTTAAGAAATTTGATCACCGTCTTGCTGTCTGCTCGGTGATGCTATAACTTCCACCCACTTTGACACGTAATCCACCGCAACTAAGATGTACTCATTTGAATATGAAGATGGGAACGGACCAATAAAATCAATCCCCGAACAATCAAATACCTCCACTTCAAGGATGCTTTGTAACGACATTTCATTTCTTTTTGAGATTCTGCCGGTCTTTTGGCACTCTTCACAGTATTGACAGTGTGCATATGCATCTTTAAAAAGTGTAGGAAAATAAAACCCAGATTGAAGAACTTTAGCGGCCGTTCTTTCTCCATTGAAATGTCCACCATACGGGGAGTTGTGACAATGCCACATGATGCTCTTTGTTTCATCTGTTGAAACGCATCTCATCAATAGATTATCTGCTCCAATTTTGAACAAATAAGGATCATCCCAAACATATTGAGTAGAATCACATATGAATTTTTTCTTTTTTTGCCAAGTGTAATCTTTCAGAATGAACCCCGTCGCTTTGTAATTTGCCATTTCGGCAAACCACGGTCTTTCTTGCACCGCAAGTAACTTTTCATATGGGAATTCTTCACGAACTTCAGGTTCATTCTTTGTTACCTCATTGTTGATTAGCCGTGACAGATGATCAGCTATTAAATTCTCTGTTCCCTTTTTGTCCTTGATTTCCAGATCGAACTCTTGTAACAAGAGCATCCATCTTATAATCCTTGGTTTTGAATCAGCTTTTGTAATCAAGTATTTGATTGCTGCATGATCAGTGTATACAACAATCTTGGAACCAATGAGGTAGGAACAAAATTTTTCCAATGCATAAACAATTGCAAGCAGTTCTTTTTTGGTTGCTGCATAGTTTATTTGTGCTTCATTTAAAACCGTGCTTGCATAATGTATAGCATGAAAAACTTTGTTCTTTCTTTGACCTAAACAGCCCCCACCGTGTAATCACTTGCATCACACATAAGTTCAAAATTAAGATTCCAATTCGGTGCAGTGATTACCGATGCGGAGGTCAATTTCTCTTTCAAACATTCAAATGCATTTAAACAATCATTATCAAAATCAAAGGACTTATCTTTATTGAGCAAGTTTCTCAATGGTTTTGCAATTTTGGAGAAGTCCTTGATAAAACGCCTATAGAATCCAACATGGCCTAGAAAGCTCCGAATTCCTTTGACGTTCACTTGTGGTGGAAGCTTTTCAATCACCTCTATATTGGCTTTATCAACTTCAATGCCTCTTAAGGAGATCTTATGACCAAGTACGATTCCCTCGGTTACCATAAAGTGACACTTCTCCCAATTGAGCACCAAGTTGGTTTCTTTACACCGCTTCAGCACAATATCCAAGTTCTTCAAACAACTTTCATAGGATGCTTCAAAGATGGAGAAGTCATCCATGAAAACTTCAATGCATTTTTCAATCAAATCGGAAAAAACTGCTTGCATACATCTTTGGAATGTTGCAGGCGCATTACATAAACCAAATGGCATTCTCCTATATGCAAAAACACTAAATAAATGCCATCTTTTCATGATCTTCCGGGTTTACCGTGATTTGATTGTATCCGGAGTAGCCGTCAAGAAAATAGTAGAAAGCTTGGCCGGAGAGTCTCTCAAGCATTTGATCAATAAAAGGTAATGAAAAATGATCTTTTCTAGTTGCTTGATTCAACCTCCGATAATCAATACACATTCTCCAACCGGTGACCGTTCTTGTTGGAATTAACTCATTTTTTTCATTCCGAATCACCGCCATGCCTCCCTTATTAGGAACAACTTGCACCGGACTCACCCATGCACTATCCGAGATCGGATAAATCATTCCGGCTTCATGTAATTTAATCACTTCCTTTCGGACTACTTCCTTCATGGTTGGATTTAACCGGCATTGAGGTTGAGCGACCAGCTTGTAATTTTCCTCCGTCATGATTTTATGCATACAATATGAAGGACTTATCCCCTTCAAGTCGGATAAATGTCCATCCTATTGCTCCTATTGCGCCATTGTCTTCAAGAAACACATATTTTAAATGTCACGGCAACACCTTCATCTCGATCTTTGGTTCCTCCACTTTGGATTCTTCTCTCAATTCTTCAATTTTTGCTTTATGTGGAGGGATTTCCTTTAAAGTTTCCAGCTCCTTCAAACATTCCTCAATCTCTTTCTCTTCCTCCGCACTAATGACATTAAGTGCGTCGGTTAAGACTCTTTGTGCAATCGCTTCCTTGTGTTCATGATGACTTGTTCGGTTACATCCATTTTAAAAAATGCCCCTTTATCTTGAGAATGCTCCATGGCTTCATTAATGTTGAAATTGACTTCTTCATCATCCACCCGGAATTTCATGAAACCATCGTCAAGATCAATCATCATTCTCGCTGTTTGCATAAATGTTCTTCCAAGAATAAGTGGCATATTATCATCTTCGTCAATGTCCATCACTACAAAGTCAATAGGAAACAAAAATTTATCGACTTTAACCAAGACATCCTCGGCTATTCCCATTGGTCGGGTGACAGATTTATTTGCTAGTTGTAAGGTCATCCTTGTATGTTTCATGTCCAAACCACCAACCCTCTTGACCATAGACAACGGAATAAGGTTGATGCTTGAGACTAAATCAATGAGTGCCTTACCAACATTGACATTACCTATGGCCACCGGTAGTGTTACTCTTCCCGGATCTTTTTCTTTCTTAGGTAAAGTTCTTTGAATGATGGCGCTGCAGTTTGCGTCAAGTTGAATAGTTTCGTCATCATTGTATCGACTCTTCTTGGATAGAATATCCTTCATAAACTTGGCATAAGTAGGCATTTGCTCTAAGGCTTCCGCAAATGGAATGTTGATTTCCAGCCTCTTGAAGATATCTTGTAACCTTGCAAATTACCTTTCCTAATCCTTCTTGGTTGAAACTTGAGGATATGGTAATTGTTGAGCCGGTAATTTATTTCCGACTTCCTTCTCGTTAGTCTTTCCCTTCATCACATCACTCTTTCTTCCCTCCAACTCGTTCTTTTTAACTAATTCTTCATTTTTTTTTCATTTTTTTTGATTTTTTTCAACTAAATCATCATCATTATTTTCTTCTTCTGCTTCTCTCTCACTTCCTTCATTATTTTCTTCCTCCTCCTCCTTTCCATATTCTTCAATCACCTTTCTCTCCACCTCAAGATTGTTACCAATTCCTCTACCAACCACCTTACCACTTCTCGTTGTTACTGCTTTGCAATGTTCCTTCGGATTGACTTGTGTATTGGCGGTGAACGCTCCTCCTTGTTGATCAGCTAATTGTCTTGCTAATTGTCCCACTCGTGTTTCAAGTTTTTTGATGGATGTGTCGGTGTTATTTTGATTAGCCATTGACATCTGTATAAATTGATTCAAGGTTTCCTCCAACTTTTGGTTGCGATCTTGTTGGGGCGGATATTGATTGAAATTTCTGTGTAATTGTCGGTTTGATGGCCCATCATCTTGTCTCCAGGGTTGGCTATAGCTTGCTCTTTGGAAATTATTGTTGCTTGAATATTGTCCTTGATACTGATTCGGTCTTTGTTGATTACCGACATAGCTCACTTCTTCGGTCGGTGGTGGACAATAGCATGTGGGGTGATCACCTGTACATAACTCACAAAATGCGGCTTGTTGATGCCTTCTTTGATCATTCTGCATTTCTTTCAGTTGTTGTGGAAGACTGGTCATCTTCTTTGTAAGTTCCTCCACTTGTTGAGTTAATAGCTTGTTCTGTGCTAGGATGGCATCATTTGTTCCCAAGTCAAGAATACTGGATTTTCTTTGTGAGGGATTTCTGTTGTGTTGGGCTTGATGATCATTGAGTGCCATCTTTTTAATAATTGCCACTGCATCTTCCACACTCTTTGACATTAGTGAACCACCTGTGGTTGCGTCAAGTAGGAGCTTTGATTGTTGTTGCAGTCCATTGCAGAAAATATGTATCTGAGTAAGGTCATCAAAACCATGCTTTGAACATTTCCTTAACATTGACTTGTCGCTCCCAGGCTTCACAAAGTGTCTCACTTGCTCCTTGAGCAAAAACGACAATGGTAATCTTGGCTTCCATGTATCTGTTTTGTGGAAAGAACCTTTCGAGAAATTTCTCTTCAAGAGTATTCCAATTTGTCATTACTTGTGTTGGTTGGTCCAAGTACCATTCTTTAGCTTTTGCAATCAACGAATGAGGAAACATTCTCAAGAATATGGCCTCTTCCTCATTTAAAGATGCTCTTAGGGTGCCATCAATTTCATAAAACTTGGTTAGGTGTTGAAAGGGGTCCTCAGGATCCAAACTTGAAAAAGGGTTAGCATACAAAATTTGGAGAGTCCCTGTCTTCATCTCTGTCTATTTAGTATTCCTTGCAGACTTTCCCAGTTGAGAGAGACGCCAAGGGCTGTTATGACATGGCAGTACACTGCCACTAGTGGTTGTGATTCCATCATCTTGTTCTGTCATAACTACTTCTTGTATCGGAGATGGTGAAGGAATAGAAGCAGAGGTTCCTTCTTGTTGCTTTTGCTTGGCTAGCTTCTTTTTCTTTTGGTTTTTACTATTATTTTTCCGAACAGTCCTCTTGATCTCTGAGTCAAAAATCAGCTGATCTTCCTGCGTCTTACCTTGCATAAACAGAGTTCAAAGATCTGATCCAACGGATTAACAACAAGATGGATAACAAATAATATATATACACTAGAAATTAATATTTGCAAAATTGCTTAAAACAATAATTCTTGCTGCAATGCTTATGATATCTAAACGCCAGTCCCCGGCAGCGGCACCATTTTGATGTACGTGTTTATCAAAAGCAAGTATGTTTTTATATCGTCTCCTCAGGGACTAGTGTGATACCATAAACCGTTCAATACCGATTATCATTTTAAGTTAGGGTTTGATCAATTGTTTGTTATAAAACTTTTCGACTATAAAGCGGTAGTAAAAATGACGAGTAATAGGGAATAAAAGCGTTGGGATCAGAGTTCATCAATCAAGCATCGAATATATCCTAATGATCATGTATATGGATTCTAGCTTTTTAGCGATATTATCACGCATCACTCGACAACATCATTCATGTCTAAATGACGTTGTGAGATCGATCGTATCATTTAATCGACGATTTCTCAATCTATTAAAGGATCTGATAGCATTACGTTCCAATACTTTGTATGATTATCAAAATACAATCCTATGTCTAGAATTCTTATTTTGATAGAATATTATTCTAACCCAAGATTCAAAAGTATTTTTCAATAACATTTAAATCAAACATAAGAATGAATAACAAGAATAAACTCAATATCACACAAGATGCTAGAATCATATATTTCAAAGATCAAAAGATTACATCTAAGCTTGATTAAGTACCTCTAATCCCAACAAAGGAGATTTAGTTGATCATTGTCATGACAACATTACAAAAGTGGAAAGAAAGATGAAGATCCATTTCTAAGTCTTGATTTCTCAAAGATTCTTAGTTAATCCACACTCAATCACTTTTGCTCTTTGAAGAACATATCTTTTAGCCTTATTTTCTCTCTAAAAATATAACCCTAATAATATCTAAAAGTATGAGAAAAAGCTTAAATAGTATGACTAGAGAGTGACTTCTCGCTGAGCGAGATTCAGCTCGCCACGGCGAGTTGAGCTTCCTTCGCCAGTGGGTTTCAGCCATGTCATCATTTGTTCTGAAACCGCCTTAGCTCGCCATAGCGAGGGTAAGGCTCACTGGGCGAGTTCCCTGTTTCATTCATTTCTGGAGCTCCTCGCTGTAATCTCGCTGCAGCCTCGCCATAGCGAGTTGGCTCGCCATGGCCTCGCTGTGGCGCACTGATGACTTGACAATTTTGATGCTCCCTGCCTACACTCGCTATAGGCTCACCTTCAACTCGCCATTCACTCATTGTGGCAAGGCTTGGACTTGTAAAAAATTGGGCTCTCTGACTTTGCTCGCCATAACCTCGCCTTTTGCTCGCCTTGGCGAGTAAACTTTTACTTTTCTTTATGATTCTTTAACTTCAATTCCTGGCTTGCATTTTCCTACACAAATGGGGTAAAGTAAGGCATACAAAGCATAAATGACATTTATTCATCAACTCTTAGCTTTTCCTTGAATAACTTGCAAAACAAGTAACTGAAGTGCCTTAAAATATGACATGAAATTACTCACTTTCTAACACTTATCATTGTTCAAGACACTTTTTGTTCCAACACTTCCCACACATGAAACACCTCACGTTTCCCCCACTTTGCTTATTCCCACGAGTAACCTTCTTCTTTCTCTTATATGCTGGAGACACATCCAAGAATCACCTACTAGAACAAAAGCGAGTATCGACAATACTTACATACTTGTCGCATACAAGGGAATTAAAAAAAGTTATAACTTGGTCTGACTGGACCAACCAGACTCTGATACTAACTACGTAACACCCTAACCCCAACTAGTATTTTTCTAAATTAAAATAAAAATAATGTTTAAACACACAAGGGTGTCACATATTCTCATCGTTCAAAAAGTACTTCAATTTAATTAAAAATAGTGCAACGAAAATAAGTTCAAAATATAGTCACATCATCTTAACAATTAATTGTGTGAGGAACGATGTAATTAGAATGATTAAGTGAAAATTAGTGTTTGAATGATAGGGTAACCTTAGGGAGATGTTTAGGGACGAATTTGGTGAGCTTGGGGTAGAAAACCGGGTTCAGAATGGTCCCTCAAAGTGAAATCACAGAAAAACTGACACACACGCACGGTCGTGCGCCTTATAGGCACGACCCGTGCGCAAGTTTCTGCCTCGTGTCCTTTTTTTTTTGGGAGCGTACGGTCGTGCCCCAGGGAGCATAGTCGTGCACCCCTTCCCAGACTTAGAAGAACCTACTTTTCTTCCTTAAATGAGTTCCTAAAGTGAAAATTAAGATCCATTAACAATTTACTTAGGCGCGGGAAGTGTGTTTAGGTGGTTTAGAAGTGATTCCTTTAAAGTGTTGGTGATCGTAAGATGGAAATTAACTATAGGATGGTAAGACGAATATAATTGAAGATATGGGATAGTGGTTTATAATAATTGACGATAGTTAAGATGATCAATAATGGGGGAATGAAACCTTAATATATAATGAAGCTTTGTTGGGAAAGTTATTGACGTTATAAGTAATGATAATAGTGAGGTAAAGACCATAAAGCAATAATGAGTCCAAGATAATTTTGTGTTGGTTATCTATGTGTTGGCTACATTGTTTGGTAAAATCAAAATGTGCAAGCATGCGTCCTCAGATGTTAATTCAAGTCTTCAGAAGCTGGAAAATGGATTTGAGAAGTTTCAGAAGCTGGAATGGCCTTCAGACGCAGAAATGAACTTCAGACTCTGGAACTGTTCATCAGACGCTGGGAGGGTCTTCAGACGAACTGTTCAGACGTTGACCAGCGTTGACCTTCAGAAGCTGCCTTCAGACGTTGACCAGCGTTGACCTTCAGAAGTTGAACTTCAGAAGCTATTTTCAGAAGCTGGATTTCTGTATTCTTTGTGATTAATTCTGTGCGTATCTCTTGGAGATTTACTGAAGTTTTATTCATGCTATTGTTTTCTAGAAGGCTGATTGATTTGGTGAAAATCTTAATGAAGATTGGCTTTGTGTTTTATGAATGAATATATTTCAAAGGGATCTTTGCTTGATTTGATTCAGAATTATATGTTTCCTTTTTGAGCTTCAAAGTATTTCAGAACTATATCAATTGAAGATTGTGTTCAGAATTATGTGAGCTGCTGAAGACTATATAAAGGAAGATGTGCTGCTGCTTATTGAATTGATTGAGTCAATATTCAGATATTAGAATTAAGAGTCTGTGTAAGCTTAGGCTTTGTTTGTACACCACTCATCTGTTTGAGTTGGTTTAGATTGTTTTGAGTTGTAATTCATTCAAAGCTTTTAAGTACGATTGATGTCTTTGTTGTCTTGAAGTGTGACTTCAATCTGTTTGTTTTTGTTAAGTTTACAATCATTAGGCTGTGATTGCTTGGTTAGGAAGTAAGTGGGTTCTTATACCTAGGTGGTTTCCTGGGTAGAAGTCTAGAAGGGTAGAGATTAAGTGATAAGACGAAGAACAGGGGCTGTTGAGTCTTAGAATTAATTCTACTTAGTAGATTTCCTTCCTGGATTGGTATCCCCTAGAGTAGGTGGAGTTTGCACCGAACTGGGTTAACAAACTCATTGTGTTCCTTTACTTTCTGCACTTTACTTTTCTGCTTCTGAACTTTATTCTTCATACTCTGTTTTTTTAGTTCAGAACCAGTTAACTGCCAGGAATTTCAATTGGCATCAGAGCAGGCACCCTGCCTGTTTTTAGGGTGAGCTCCAGGGAAGTTTTTTCTGGCATAATGGACTCAGAAAGAGAATTAACTTATGAAGAACTTCTTGTCTCTTTCAAAGAACTATTCAAGATGTATATAAACCAGAAGAAGACTGTCAGTCAACTACATGCTGAAAGAAGTGACCATCTAGCACAAATTTCTGAGCTCAATGATAAGGTAACCCAACTGAACTCTAAACTTGAACATATGAAGAAGCAAGTCAGAATGTTGAACACTGGTACTGATATGCTTGAAGAGATTTTGGAGAGTCAGAACCAAGGGAAACCAAAAGGAATTGGGTTTGATGATAGGACCTTGAACAAACAGCAAAATCCAACTAAAAAGGTCAGTGCAGCTGTTAAAACATGTGATCCAATGATGGATAAACCTAAGTTGGAACACCAGAACCAACCTCAGGGATCTAAGAGCAAGAGGGCATCCCATCCTTGGGTATGTCATCATTGTGGGAAAAAGGGACACATTAAACCTTTTTGTTACAAGCTGCATGGATACCCCAAGCATTTTCACCACAGAAAAGTGGAACCAGCTATGAACAAAAGCAAAGTCAAGAAGGTTTGGAGACCAAAGTGTGAAGGTGTTGCTCAGAGGCTGAACAAAGTAAAAGGAAAGGCTGTTGCTGATGACAACAAGCCCATTCCTGTAGCACAAAAGAGTTCTGGTGCTGGACCATCCAAAGTCTGGAGCAAAATGTTGGTTCCTGTTCCTGATCAGAAGGCTCTAGTTTCTAGTAAGTCTGAAGATGGTGTGACCTGTGTTCAGAAGAGAATTGCTGAACTTGAGAAGCAGATTGCTGGGAAGAAGGTTCTAAATGTGCCTAAGGCACACTTAAATTAAGCAGCATCTGAAGATGTGTGTTTGATGAAGACTAAGCAACTTCTGATGCTGAGTCTGAAGACTGTCAAGGTTGTGAATGAAGTTCTGGATTTTCTGTTTGTGTTTCTGGTCTGCATTTGAGCTGTTCTCTATAGTTGTGGTTGTTCTTTTATGTATGGATTCTGAGTGGTTCTGATCCTTGCTAGTACTGTGCTGAGTCCTGAGCTGTTAGTTTTTTGTTGCTGTTCTGTGTTATGTTTCTCTGCTCCTGGTGTTTGCTGATGTTTGCTGGTGCTTTGTCAAACTTGTTTGGCTAAAAAGGGGGCTGATCTGTTTGCTTCAGGGGGAGACTTCCTGTGATGAGCTGTTCAGGGGGAGAAGCTGCATGTACCTCAGAAACTGTTGTTGTGTGTTAAGGGGGAGTGTGTTTGTGCCAGAAGAGTTGTGGTATCTTTGTACTTCAGATTGTGTTGAAGTTGTTTGTTTGTGTGCTTCCGGATGTGTTATGGATTTTCAGAAGCTGAAGCTGTTTGGTTTGAGTTTGTTTGATTTATCATAGCTTTTATCTGCTGCTATCTATCTCTGTGGCTATGTTTGGTATGTGTAGTTCTTCATGATTGTTTTATTTTGAAGAGTGAAGAACTTGTGAAGCATTTGATTTAAGCCAAAAATTTGCCAAAGGGGGAGATTGTTGGTTATCTATGTGTTGGCTACATTGTTTGGTAAAATCAAAATGTGCAAGCATGCGTCCTCAGATGTTAATTCAAGTCTTCAGAAGCTGGAAAATGGATTTGAGAAGTTTCAGAAGCTGGAATGGCCTTCAGACGCAGAAATGAACTTCAGACTCTGGAACTGTTCATCAGACGCTGGGAGGGTCTTCAGACGCACTGTTCAGACGTTAACCAGCGTTGACCTTCAGAAGCTGCCTTCAGACGTTGACCTTCAGAAGTTGTTTTCAGAAGCTGGATTTATGTATTCTTTGTGATTAATTCTGTGCGTATCTCTTGGAGATTTACTGAAGTTTTATTCATGCTATTGTTTTCTAGAAGGCTGATTGATTTGGTGAAAATCTTAATGAAGATTGGCTTCGTGTTTTATGAATGAATATATTTCAAAGGGATCTTTGCTTGATTTGATTCAGAATTATATGTTTCCTTTTTGAGCTTCAAAGTATTTCAGAACTATATCAATTGAAGATTGTGTTCAGAATTATGTGAGCTGCTGAAGACTATATAAAGGAAGACGTGCTGCTGCTTATTGAATTGATTGAGTCAATATTCAGATATTAGAATTAAGAGTCTGTGTAAGCTTAGGCTTTGTTTGTACACCACTCATCTGTATGAGTTGGTTTAGATTGTTTTGAGTTGTAATTCATTCAAAGCTTTTAAGTACGAATGATGTCTTTGTTGTCTTGAAGTGTGACTTAAATCTGTTTGTTTTTGTTAAGTTTACAATCACTAGGCTGTAATTGCTTGGTTAGGAAGTAAGTGGGTTCTTATACCTAGGTGGTTTCCTGGGTAGAAGTCTAGAAGGGTAGAGATTAAGTGATAAGACGAAGAACATGGGCTGTTGAGTCTTAGAATTAATTCTACTTAGTAGATTTCCTTCCTGGATTGGTATCCCCCAGAGTAGGTGGATTTTGCACCGATCTGGGTTAACAAACTCATTGTGTTCATTTACTTTCTGCACTTTATTTTTCTGCTTCTGAACTTTACTCTTCATACTCTGTTTTTTTAGTTCAGAACCAGTTAACTGCCAGGAATTTCATTTTGGATAGAGGAGTATAAGATTAGAATAAATGAAGGATATGGTGTTGTTGTTAAGATAATTGATGAAGCGAAGAGTAATAATAATTGGTGAGATAAGGAGCTTAAGTTAAAATAAAGTTATAGTTATGAGAATGGTTGATGTTAAAGGTGGTGATAAATGTGAGACAAAATATTTGGTTATATTGAAGTTATGATTGAGAATAAACGGTTTGCTAAAAGTTAGATGAATTAATGTGTTATAAAGTTATTAATGATGAGATAAAGTAACATCTTCGCATATAGGTGATTAGGAGTAAAGTGCATCTTCACATATAAATGTTGATGATTGGATTTGATGATGTTGTGAGTAATATGTGAATTTTTGAATTTTGAATTTGACGATGTTGTGAATGATGTGTGAATTGGTTATATTTGAAATTGATTAGTAATGTGAATTATATATATATATATATATATATATATATATATATATATATATATATATATATATATATATATATAAATGACGATGACTGACAATTCTACTATTATATGATGTTATTTAGATATACTATATAGATTTTTGGTTAAAATGTGGTTTTGGTCCCTGCAAATATGACCAGTTTTGGTTTTCGTCCCGGGTAAATTTTGTTTTTGAAAAAGGTTCTTGCAAATTATTTTGTTTTTAAAATAGTCTCTGGGCCCACCAAAGTGCTGAAGTGGCATGGTTTTGCCACGTGGCAGTCCACGTAATAAGAAATTAAAAAAACATTTTTAAATTCTGAAAATTGTTTTTTGAAATAAAAAAATCTGAAAAAAAAATTCAAAATAAAAAGAAAATCATAAAAAAATTCCAAAAAATTTCGAAAATTTATTTTTAAAAAATTTCGAAAAATTATTAAAAAATTTCGAAAAATTATTAAAAAAAATTTTTAAAATTTTCGAAAATTTAGTTTTATGATTTTTTTTTGAAAATTTATTTTCATTTTTTTTAAAATTTATTTTCAGATTTTAAAAAATCATAAAAATAAATTTTCGAAAATTTTTTAAAATAAATTTTCAAAATTTTAGAAAAAAATTTAAATTTTTTTAATAAATTTTCGAAAGTTTTTTTATGCTTTTTTAATTTCAAAAAACAATTTTCAGAATTTAAAAAATGTTTTTTTAATTTTTTTTTACGTGGACTGCCACGTGGGCAAAACCATGCCACTTCAGCGCTTTGGTGGGCCCAGGGACTATTTTAAAAAACAAAATATTTTGCAAGGACCTTTTCTAAAAAAAAAATTACCAGGGACGAAAACCAAAACTGGTCATATATGCAGGGACCAAAACCACATTTTAGCCTATATTTTTTATGAACATATTATCACCCCTGTTTGTTGTTGTGTGTTATGGTGTCTGTACTCATGTGAGTACAGACACTCAGGTTAAGGAGTTCTAGCTGCAAGGTAGTAGGAAGGGTGACATTGTAAGTTGCTTCCATTTTTATTTTATTCGTGAGAAACTATGTAGACATTTTTACGTGCTCTGATCTATAACACTAGGGTTGGGGTGTTTCCCCTGCCTAAATTATGAATTATGAGATGTTATTTTACTTTATTGGAAGTTGATGGATGTTTCCCCTGCCTAAATTGTGATTTTGATTTTTAAGAAAGGTGAATTGTTTGAGTAAATGTAGAACCTATATAATAACAAATTCTTTTTATTTATTAAATAAAGTCGGGGTCTTAAGGTGTTACAGTTGGAGCTCCTCTCGCATGCGGAGGCCATGTAATGTGTTCTCTTCTTGGGCTTTGATAAGTAGTTCTCTACACAAAGAATGAACAAGTAAGGTGATAATGGATTGATAAATATTTGGCAAGTGTACCAAATTCAATCGAAGTAATAATAAAATTCGTATCCACGAGGACCGTTGTTAATTTCGACTAAGCATTATTGTTATCAATTAGGATGTACTAAATTCAGGGTTGCCCTAGGCAGTTGAATTGAGTTTGTAAAATAAATTGTTTAAAAAGCAATAACGATTGGTTTTAAGAAATTAGAGAGAAAAATGGCTAAGACTTTCGACTCCTCTGAAGCTCTCCTATGGTAATTTGCACTCCTAATTCAATCAATGTCTATCTAATTCAACGACAAATTAACATATTAATTCTACCCAATCTCTTGACCTAGAATTCTCCCCGCAAGTGACAACACCTTAATCTCTTAAGCGAGTTCGAAACCGTTGGAGGTTTTAACAGTCCGTTAATCCCTATGTCATAACCTAATAATTGTCTATCTCTAGCTTAATTACTTAGGTTAAACTTATTACCTAGATTCGAGTCAAGAGCCAGGGTTAGTGGTCATTCAATCTCTTCGATCAATTTGCATATTCATGAAGCTATGGTTAGTAGTCGATGATGAACATACAAAAAGCATTAAACACAAGGTAATATGAATAAAAACTAGACTTTCATTGATATTCAAAGGAGTTCAACAAATTAGGGTTCCCATAGGATTACATCAAATTCATCTAAGTCTCAACCACAAAGAGATTAGTTACTCATAGCTAAAGTACAAGATAACTAACAAGAATTAAAGGATTCATACATGTATTGATAACTGGCTATGAGTTTTCAAAGCTTCAGCTCCAAAATATGCCTCTAGGTCTCCAAAATCGTGAACCCCTAATTCAGAAAACGCATGTTTCTTAAATAGGCCTGTCAAAATCGGTGGCCGAATCCCTCAATTCGGTGGCCTAATTGCCTGAACATCGGTGGCCGATTTTTGGACTTCGCTGGCCGATTTTTGTCGAAGATCAGTGGTGATTTAGCAGCAAATTCGGTGGCCGATGCCAAGCATTCGGTGGCCGAATTCTAAATCTTCAAACTCCATTTTCTGTCCTTTTTGTGGCTTGCAACTCCATGAATTACAATGAATAACTCTAAAATTACATGAAAAATGCCTACTAAAAGAGTAATGACAAGATGTCATCACAACCCCAAACTTGCATCGTTACTTGTCCTCAAGGAACCAACTTAAAATGAAAAATAACAGTAAAGTAACACTTACCCCACCAATGATCGTGTCAAAAGTTCATCTCCCTTGTTAGCAAGTGATGAGCTAACTTGCTTGGTAACACATCCATTCCACAACTTCTCGCAACAATATTGAATATGACAGGGTTCACTCAGTCGACATGTAGACTACTATATTACCAAAACTTGAAAAATTTCTAAGAATCAATCAAAGTCAATATCATGTACACACATTTAAGGACTTTCCAGGTTATAACGGGGCTTAGGTTAGAGGTGGGATCATTTGGAAAGTAGGTTTAAGAAAAACAAAGGAGTTAGACATCATCCTACTGATCTAAAATCCACCACGCACCATAACACCATATCACAATTAAATGGGGACTAGAGATAACATTTACTGAATGAAACAACTGATCACTTTTTTTCTTTTTTGAGCTGCAAATTTAACAATTCAGCTTATTTTTATCATGCTTATTCTTTTGTTTTTTTTTTAGCACAAAGTGATTCTCTTTTCTTTCTCTAGTACCCCTACCCCAAACTTAGAGTGTTTCTAGTTCCAAAAGCAACCCCAAACTTGAACTTTTCAATTATAACACACATAAACATGCCTAACTCCATCAAAATTTGGTGTACATTCTTAAGGTCTCTAGGCTTGTAATGTGGTTAGTCATCGAAACAAGGGGTCTAAATCCTAGTGGCTCAACTTGGTTTAAACAAAGGATAATTCAATATAAACAAAGGTGGGTCGCAAAGGCTCAAGGTACAAGCAATTTGCCTTAGTGTGTACAAAATGTGACCAATCAAATACAAAGAAAAATCGCAAATCTCAGAAATAGCATCCACATGGAAACACTCATATTTGTAAAAAATTGAAAAATAACTTTAGGCCATAACCTTACAAGCTGAGGTTTCTGGAAGTTGTGGCTACCTAAGCATCTTTCCTGCCGTACACTTCCCATATAGAATCATGCAAGCACTACCTCCTCTGAACCTTTGACAAATCATTGGTGAAATCTTTGTTACTGAACTGGTAAGTTTCAAGAAAAGTCAATTCATTAATAATAAACAAGTTTAGATGCATTACAAACAGGGGAATCATAATTCATAAACCAGACACTTTTCAAGTTGACTCCATACAAAAGGAAATACATAAACAAATAACAGAAGCAAAAACTGACAGCGATAAAAAAAAACAATAAATGTTTGGGCTAGACAAGGTGCCCAAATCAGTGTTGTGCTCCTGATGACCCTCCTGGTCCTGAAGGTGGAAATGGGTACATCTGAGGATATTCGTCAGCATTAAGCTGCTGCTCAGCCTGAATCCTATAGTACTCTGCTCTGATGCGCTCCTCCCTGTCAGCTCCTCTCTGCCTCTCCTCCGCAAAGTAGTTCTCCATGTCATGCGGGCTAGCAAACCTCTCATAAGCATTAGTCCTGGTATAAGGACTCTGACGATAGAGCTCAGCTGCTTCATAGAAAGGTTGAGGGAATGACGGTGGTGGTATCCTATCCCTAGACGAGATATCCTGGGCCCAATTTGCCATAGCATAAGCATACTCAGCGAAATAAGGTGGAAGGCCCTGTGGCTGCACCTGTGGTGGCTGATCCTGTGCCTGCACCTGTGGTGGATGATCCTGCTCCATCATCTGAGGTGGCTGTTGTTGTCTCTCCCTTGCTTCCCGAAGATCTCGGTCATACTTCTCCTGTTACTTTTCAAAACCTTCTATTAACGAATCAGATATGAATCTCAAAGACCTCACAAAAATGTCAGTAGGTTCAACAGGAACTTGAGCTTCCTGACACAACTTGTTTATCAAATAGCAATGTCCCAAAGTGTTCTTATCCGTCCTAACCAGCTTGTGCAAACTATTAGCCATCAACTTTCCCACATCTATATCCTCATCAGAAATCACAGACAGCAGAATAAACACTCTTTCCCTTATCATTTCAGCTGTAGTAGAAGTTTGATCAATAACCGTCTGAATAAACGAAGCCCATGCTTTGTATTCTGGCAGCAAATCAACAGTGTTAATTCTCTGAGGTCTCTGAACAGTTCCTATCCATCCCTTTCCTTCTCTCATCAGTCCTTCAAGTAATTCATCCCATCCGCTTCTACTCCTGATCCCATCATGTGTCGCCTTACGATACTCCACATCACAATGTTCTACCTCCCTCAAACCAAGCGCTCGATTAATATCTTGCCTGGAGTAATCAACTCTCTTTCCTCTCACATAGGAGTAATAATCTGATTCCTTCTGAGCAAAAGCATTAGCTAAAAATTCCAAGGCAATGCTTGCGTTACTTTCTTCAGTTACCATATTCACAAGTCCCTCCCAGCCCTTTGCTTGTATGGCCCACAGAAAGCTAGGATGCTTCTCCAATTTGTCAACATTAATTCCCCTCTCTTTGTTGAAGACACGCCTTTTGATCACCTCAAATCTCTCCGTAGCTTCTTCAGATACAAATCTTTGGTAAGATTGTTGTTGAGTGTGTGGTGGACTAGGTGGTGGTTGAGAATAGGTACCGGCGGATTCCTTCCCTCTCCTTCTTTTTGTGGTAGGCTCTTGGGTTTGGTTCCTAGTTTTGGCCATTGTTGTTGAGTTTTTGTGAAGGGTTATGGAGGTAAAAATCAAGTAAGAAGTTGGTGTTAGGGAGTGTTAAGAATGGAGAAGAAGAGGTGTGAATGTAGATTTGCGGTTCCTAAAATGGTTTTGGCAGGGTAACACTACTTTTGGAAGTTGAGGATTATGAAAATAGGAGGTTCTATATATAGGGGAAGAAAATTCGGCCACCGAATAACAAAAATCGGCCACCGATTGCTCCAACGGTCGAATTTTTTTTCAAAACTTAAGGAAATTCGGCCACCGAATTCACAACATCGGCCACCGAATTTCTCCAACGGTCAGCTCAAATTCAATTCGACAAAATTCGGCCACCGAATTCAAAACATCGGCCCCCGAATTTAACCCTTTTTTTTTTGAATAAAAAAATGCAAATGAACAAGAAAATTATACCTGCCTCAGACAATGGGTTGCCTCCCACTCAGCGCTTCTTTACCGTCACTAGCTTGACCGTAGACAACCTTTAGAGGTCTGTCAGCACAAGTCCTACCCTTTCAGTAGGTAGGTCACCACCAAGGTACGGCTTAAGCCTCTGAGCATTTACCTTGCAGGTGTTTGCCTCGTCAGCTTTTGCCAACTCCACTGCTCCATGTGGAGAAATACTTCTTATCACGAAAGGTCCTGACCACTTTGATCTGAGCTTGCCATGAAACAGCTTCAACCTGGAATTAAAAAGCAAAACTTGTTGCCCAATGTTAAACTCTCTCCTCACCAGACCTTTATCATGATATTTTTTTGTTCGCTCTTTATAAATGGCAGCATTTTCATAAGCGCTCAATCTCATTTCCTCAAGCTCATTGAGCTTCAAAAGCCTCTTCCTACCTGCTGAGGCTTGGTCAAAATTGAGGGCCTTAATTGCCCAATACGCTTTGTGTTCTAACTCCACAGGGAGATGGCAGGCTTTACCATAAACTAACTGATAGGGTGACAACCCTAAATGCGTCTTAAACGCAGTTCTATACGCCCACAAAGCATCATCTAACTTCCTAGACCAATCCTTCCTAGAAGCAGCAACAGTTTTTTGAAGAATTTGTTTCAACTGCCTATTCGACACCTCTACTTGCCCACTAGTCTGAGGGTGATAGGGAGTAGCAACCTTATGCTTCACATTGTATTTAACAAGCACATTTTCTAAATATTTATTGCAAAAGTGCTTCCCCCCATCACTGATCAAAACTCTAGGGGTTCCGAACCTAGGGAAGATGTTCTTTTTCAAGAAATTCACCACAGTGTGTGAATCATTAGCGACACAAGCAATCGCTTCGACCCACTTGGTGACATAATCGACACATACAAGGATATACAAATTAGAGTATGAGGAGGGGAATGGTCCCATGAAATCGATGCCCCAACAGTCAAACGGTTCAATTTCTAAAATACCATTGAGGGGCATCTCATTCCTCTTCGAGATATTACCTGTTCGTTGACACTTGTCACAGTGTCGGACGAATTCAAGGCAGTCCTTAAAGAGTGTGGGCCACCAGAACCCACTCTGTAGAATTTTTGCAGTTGTTCTTTCACCACTATGGTGGCCCCCATAAGCCGAGTTATGGCAGTGCCACATTATGCTCCTTGCTTCCTCACCTGCAACACAACGTCTGATCAAACCGTCAGTGCTTACCTTAAACAAATAAGGATCATCCCACAAGTAGTGGTTTGCATCCTTGAAGAATTTCTTCTTCTCTTGCCAGCTCAAATCATCAGGCAGCAAGTTCCCGGCCTTAAAATTTGCCATGTCAGCAAACCATGGCCTTTCTTGGATGTTGAAAAGTTGTTCATCCGGGAACTCAGCTGCTATGGCCTTTTCTTTTTCAGTAACCGCTCTGTTGTCCAGCCTAGAAAGGTGGTCGGCTACCACATTTTCAACTCCTTTTTTGTCTCGGATTTCCAGATCAAACTCTTGCAAAAGCAAAATCCACCTCAACAAGCGGAGTTTGGAATCTCCTTTTGTCAACAGGTACTTTAAAGCTGCGTGATCTGTAAAAACAATAACTTTGGAGCCAATTAGGTAGGACCGAAATTTTTCCAACGCAAATATTACCGCTAGTAGTTCTTTTTCAGTTGTGGAATAATTTACTTGGTTATCATTCAGAACTTTACTCGCGTAATAAATTGCGTGGAAAAATTTCTCACGACGTTGGCCTAACACTGCTCCAACTGCGTAGTCACTCGCATCACACATTAGCTCAAAATGAGCATCCCAATCGGGGGCGATGATTACAGGTGCAGTGACCAACTTGTTTTTAATCAATGTAAAGGCAGTAAGACATTCAGAATCAAATTTAAACTTAGTTTCCTTGACTAAGAGGTTACAGAGGGGCTTTGCAATTTTTGAAAAATCTTTAATAAACCGCCGGTAAAAACCAGCATGCCCCAAGAAACTTCTCACCCCCTTCACATTAACAGGCGGTGGTAGTTTCTCTATAATCTCTATCTTTGCTTGGTCCACGTGGATGCCTTTTCCACTTATTTTGTGTCCCAACACTATCCCTTCAGTTACCATGAAATGGCATTTTTCCCAATTTAAAATCAGGTTAGTGTCGGTACACCTTTTGAGGGCAGCATCTAGGTGTAACAAGCAATTATCATAAGACTTACCAAAAACAGAAAAGTCGTCCATAAATACCTCAATATTCTTCTCGATCATGTCAGAGAAGATGGAGAGCATACACCTTTGGAAGGTCGTCGGCGCATTACATAGCCCGAAAGGCATCCTCCTATATGCAAACACCCCAAATGGACAAGTAAAGGCAGTCTTCTCCTGATCTTCCGGAGCCACCGCAATCTGATTATACCCTGAGTACCCATCCAAGAAACAGTAAAATGCCTGGCCCGCCAACCGTTCCAACATTTGGTCCATGAAAGGTAACGGGAAATGGTCCTTCCTTGTTGCTTGATTTAACCTTCTGTAATCTATGCACATTCTCCAACCAGTAACTGTCCTAGTCGGAATCAACTCATTCTTGTCATTTGCAACCACCGTCATACCTCCCTTTTTAGGGACTACATGCACCGGACTAACCCATGAGCTATCTGAAATGGGGTAAATCATGCCAGCATCTAAGAGTTTCAGCACCTCTTTCTTGACCACTTTTTTCATAGTTAGGTTGAGTCTGCGTTGTGGTTGCACTACTGGTTTAAATTCAGCCTCCAAGTGTATTTTGTGCATGCAATACGCTGGACTTATACCTTTCAGATCAGAAATTTGCCAACCCAAAGCTCCTTGATTTTCCCTCAACACCCTCATTAGTTTTTCTTCTTCAAGGGGTGTCAAAGTACTACTGATGATGACTGGTTTCGAGGCATCCTTGCTTAGAAAAACATACTTCAAGTGAGAAGGTAGCTCTTTTAATTCTGGAATTTTAGCAAGGTCCCCTTCCTCTTTGTTTTCCTTGAGTGCCCCCTCTTCATTCTGTGAGTGCAAACTTTCAACCTTTGCACACAATGATTCTTGTTTACCTGCTGCAAGTTGCTGGATACACTCATTTATCGCTTCACTCGTGTCTTGTCACTACATTCGATGGAATTCACAATCACCCTTTCTAAAGGTGGAGCAGGAGACTCATCCAAGATAATTTCTTCAACAATATCATCTACCACATCAACTCGGTAACATTGTGGATTTTCGTTCCTGTGCTTCGTCGCCTCGAAAATATTGAACACCACTTGCTCATCTTGAAACCGAAGCATCAACTCCCCCATCTCCACATCAATAAGGGATCTCCCGGTAGCTAGAAAAGGTCTCCCCAATAACAAGGGAAGTTCTTCATCCTCTTCCATGTCAAGAATAACAAAATCAGCTGGGAAAAGTAGATCATTCACTTTCACTAAAACATCTTCCGAAACTCCATACGGATAAGAAATAGAGCGATCAGCCAGAGTAAGAGTCATCTTTGTAGGCTTAGGCTCCCCACATCCTAACTTCTTCATCATTGATAAGGGCATAAGATTAATGCTAGCCCTCAAATCACATAAAGCTCTTCCCACACTTACTTTCCCAATTGTGCAAGGTATAGTAAATGCTCCTGGATCCTTCAACTTTGGAGGCAGTTTCCTTTGAATAATGGCACTACAATTTTCGGACAAAGCAATATTCTCATCATCTCTTGGCTTCCTCCGTCCGGTCAGAAGATCTTTCATGAATTTTGCATACACCGGCATTTGATCAAGCGCCTCACTGAAAGGAATATTTACTTGCAATTGAGTGAATAGCTCCATGAATTTCTTGAATTGGCTCTCCTGCTTCTCTTTCTTCTTTGACAAGTGTGGATATGGCAGTTTCACATAAGAGGGAATAACTTGTTTCTTCCCACTCTCTTCAAGAAGTTGGTTTTTGGTTTTTCTCAAAATGGAATCAACATCAATCAATTTCTTACTTTTTTCTCCCTCTTTATTTTTTTCTTCCTCTTCATTTTCAACTACTCCTTCATCTTTTTTTTCGACTACTTCTTGTTCATCACCCTCCACTAATTCTTCACTATTTTTCGTGACTTTAGGAAATAGGGGCGTTAAAACCTTTTTACTCCTCAACTCAATGGCTTTGCAACTCTCATTCTTAGGATTGTCTTGAGTGTTGCCCGAGAATCCTCCTTTCGCCTGATCAGCCAACTGTTTAGCTATCTGCCCAATTTGAGTCTCCAGTAGTTTCCTTGATGCCTCATTGTTTCTCCTTTCAGCTTCCTGGCTTGCTTTGATTTCTTCAAAGTTGGTCTGAGTCATCTTCACAAAGCTAGTCATGGCTTCTTCAAAAGCTGAAGGCTTTCTTTGCTGTTGTTGCTGAGGGTTAGGTAACAGTGGATTCAGAGTATTGTTGCTGGTATACTTCAAATTAGGATGATTTGCCCAACCTGGGTTGAAAGTGTTAGAATAGGGGTTTCCCTTTTGATGGTTTCCCATGTAATTGGCTTCTTCACTAGCTCCTTCCGGCACACACTCACCATTTGCATGCCCCTCACCACAGAAATCACATTTTATAGCCGCTACCTGATGAGCTTTCCCCATGGTTAATCCATGCACATGCTTAGTCAAAGCTTCTAACTGCTTGTTCATGGCTGCTTGGTTTGCTAAGATGGTAGTATTGTCGCTCACCCCAAAGACACCCCTTTTCTTTTTATCGGCATCAGCACGGTACTCATTTTGGGCCATGTTTTCTATTAAGGTTTGGACTTCATGGTCAGTCTTAACCCTCATACTTCCACCAGCTGAAGCATCTAGAAACATCCTATTGCTATGTGTCAACCCTTCGGTGAAAACTTGGAGGTAAGCCTTTTTAGAAAAATCATGGGCAGGACACCTTTTAAGCAGCAGTTTAAACCGCTCCCAAGCATCATATAGTGACTCATTCTCTCCTTGTCTAAAATTGGAGATCTCATGTTTTTTCTCCCAATATTTGGACATTGGAAAAAATCTCTCTAAGAACTTCAGCTCTAGCTCATCCCAAGTTTGAATGGTCCCACTAGGTAAGGTTAACAACCAATCCTTGGCTCTCCCGGTTAGGGTGAAGGCGAACAACCTGAGTTTCTTTTGGTCCTCCGTCACGTTGGCTGGGGGCACACAGAACTCACACGTTTCATAGAAGCGACTCAAGTGTTCATGAGGACTCATGTTGTCTGACCCATCATATTGTTTTTCTTTCAACCCATTCTGAACGGATGTTTTGATATCAAAAGCGACTGGGTTTGCTGGTTGAAAGACATGAGTTAGATGACCTCGGTGGGCAGCCAACCCATAATCTCCCATCATAGGTCTCAGAGGTGGTGGTGGATCTTCTCCGTGATCTCCCATGGTAAAAGTTTCAGTTACAGTAGGCTCTGGTTCAGTGTATTGTGTTCTGGGACTAGGATCAGCTGATCGAGCTAACCGGACAGCTCTCCGATTGGCCTTTGCAGTCTTCTCGATCTCCGGATCGTGCAACAAATCACCGGGTTGCACTCTACCTCGCATAAACAGCAAATGAATACCTTAGTAGCACTGCATAATACAAAATAGATATGAACTCAATTTAATGAAATTTTTTTTATATATATAAAAAAAAGAAAAATTAAATGACAGAAAATAAATTGCAGAAATCCTAAATAATAACTATATTGCCTTGTTGAAATAATTCAACAGTCCCCGGCAACGGCGCCAAAAACTTGATAAATATTTGGCAAGTGTACCAAATTCAATCGAAGTAATAATAAAATTCGTATCCACGAGGACCGTTGTTAATTTCGACTAAGCATTATTGTTATCAATTAGGATGTACTAAATTCAGGGTTGCCCTAGGCAGTTGAATTGAGTTTGTAAAATAAATTGTTTAAAAAGCAATAACGATTGGTTTTAAGAAATTAGAGAGAAAAATGGCTAAGACTTTCGACTCCTCTGAAGCTCTCCTATGGTAATTTGCACTCCTAATTCAATCAATGTCTATCTAATTCAACGACAGATTAACATATTAATTCTACCCAATCTCTTAACCTAGAATTCTCCCCGCAAGTGACAACACCTTAATCTCTTAAGCGAGTTCGAAACCGTTGGAGGTTTTAACAGTCCGTTAATCCCTATGTCATAACCTAATGATTGTCTATCTCTAGCTTAATTACTTAGGTTAAACTTATTACCTAGATTCGAGTCAAGAGCCAGGGTTAGTGGTCATTCAATCTCTTCGATCAATTTGCATATTCATGAAGCTAGGGTTAGTAGTCGATGATGAACATACAAAAAGCATTAAACACAAGGTAATATGAATAAAAACTAGACTTTCATTGATATTCAAAGGAGTTCAACAAATTAGGGTTCCCATAGGATTACATCAAATTCATCTAAGTCTCAACCACAAAGAGATTAGTTACTCATAGCTAAAGTACAAGATAACTAACAAGAATTAAAGGATTCATACATGTATTGATAACTGGCTATGAGTTTTCAAAGCTTCAGCTCCAAAATATGCCTCTAGGTCTCCAAAATCGTGAACCCCTAATTCAGAAAACGCATGTTTCTTAAATAGGCCTGTCAAAATCGGTGGCCGAATACCTCAATTCGGTGGCCGAATTGCCTGAACATCGGTGGCCGATTTTTGGACTTCGCTGGCCGATTTTTGTCGAAGATCAGTGGTGATTTAGCAGCAAATTCTGTGGCCGATGCCAAGCATTCGGTGGCCGAATTCTAAATCTTCAAACTCCATTTTCTGTCCTTTTTGTGGCTTGCAACTCCATGAATTACAATGAATAACTCTAAAATTACATGAAAAATGACTACTAAAAGAGTAATGACAGGATGTCATCATGGATCTCCTTGATGGAGCCCACGACGAGGAGTGAAACTCTGACAAGGACTTCCATTGAGGAGCACTGAAAAAGATACAGAAGAGATGCATTTATATATAAGGTTTTGCCATTTTTGTGAAAACCCCATAGAGTTCATAACAACAATAAGATACAAATTGATACTCTATATTTTTAATTAATAATATCTATCTCTTTATTATATTTCAAAAAAAAATATCCATCTTTTTATTCAAATACAAAATTAATTAATAAAGATTATTGGTAATAAAGAGATTATTGCGATGGAAACGTCGAAGCAATTGCAACTTCTCTAAGCGTTATAAAGATTCACCATGGAAGTCTTCTAGCCGTAGTGAATCTCTGAGAAGGAAGAGATCCCCTCAATGTGATGATACCTACTTTGGCATCCTTAGGAACGGTGTCATCAACCGTCCATTTGAAAATGAATTATGATAACGCCAAGAACGAGGTCATGACTCTGCGTGGACCTTATGTGAGCAAGGAGATGCCACAAAGCTTTACAAAGAAACCTGGATGTCGCGACTATCCCGAAGAAATGAACTCCAAAGGTAGTAAGCTCCTCGGGACACCAACCAATGAACATCAACCTCCCGAACTTTCAGACACCTCCCATTCAAATTGAGTATGATGAAGAGAAAGGCCTAGAAAAGGTCACCCCACTCTAAATGAAGGAGAAGTTATTGCATCACATAGATAAAGAAGAAAACAATAGCAATAACTGTAATAGCTTGCATAGCAAGTAACTAAGATAGTTAGTTACTGAGTTGTAATCATATGCATATAAGAGCATGTTAGTTAGCACATGGATAACTAGATATATCAATACTTGTTGTACAAGCTAGTTTAATTCAGTGAGAATCACATTTTTCTATTCTCTTCTCAACTCATAATATGGTATCAGAGCCTCCTCCAAGATCCGTTGGATCACCTGCTATCAGGTTTCCATTATCGGGCCACCCATCATTTATGTTCATGCTCCAAATGTCTAGTCCTGGGCATGAGGGGGTGTGTTAAAGAGTCCCACATCAGATAAGAGATGACCTGACAATGTGTTTATAAGTGGGGGCAATCCTCACCTCACAAGCTGGTTATGTGGGGTTGTGTTAGGCCCACCATGATTTCTAATATGGTAACAGTTTCCTTTTTCTCTCTCTCCATATAAGAGAGTTTGTTACGATTCAGTTACACCTTTCCGCCATTGATGATTGAGCTTCAAGCTTTTACATCTTCTTCATTCTTCATCATTTTTCATTGATTTTCCTTGCGTTTTCTTTGATTCGTCTCGTTTCTTCTAAAACTTTCACTCCTTTCTCTTCTTCTTTGCATGCATTCGTTTTCTCTGTGATCACCATGCCTCCTTGTTTAGCTCCTGCTGTTCAGATTCAACAGGCCAACCAAGATTCAGTGTATTTTGTTCATCCCAGTGAAGGTCTAAATTTAGTTCTTGCTACTCCACCTCTCAATGACTCAAATTATCTTGCTGGGAGTTGTTCTATGAGGCGTGCTTTGGGAGCAAAGAACAAACTTCCCTTCATTGATGGATCTTTACAAGTACCTGACATGCTTGATTTGAATCGCAACACTTAGGAATAGTGCAATCACCTTATTCATTCTTGGATCATCAATTCAGTATCTGAACCTATTGCTCAAACTCTTGTATTTCATGAGTACATTTTTTATGTTTGGGAGGATTTGAAGGAGACTTTTTCCAAAGAAGATCGTATCAGAATTGCTGCTATACATTCTTCGATTCATTCTCTCAAACAGGGATCTAGAAGTTTTCTTGAATATTTCACTGAATTGAAGTCACTTTAGGAAGAATTGAATTCCCACCGTCCTATTCCTATGTGTTCTTGCATTCCACAATGTAGATGTGAAGCAATGCGTGCTGCTAGAAATCAACGTGTAGAGGATCAAGTCATTCAATTTATTCAAGGTTTGAATGAAAGCTTTTCTATTGTTAAGAGCCAAATGCTTCTTATGGATCCTCTTCCTTCCTTGAACAAGGTTTATTCTTTGGTTGTTCAAGAGGAAAGTCACAATAGTGTTGTTCCTTCTTCTCTTGGTCCAGATGAATGTAATGTTCTTATCAGTGTTTCTGAGTCACGCAAGCCATTTGGACGTGGCAAGAATTCTTCTGGCAACAAGAATTCATCAAGGTTTTGTACCTTCTGCAGTAGAACTAATCATACTATTGAGTTTTGTGATCAAAAGCATGGTCACCCCAGTTTTACCAAGCAAAGTTCATCTGTTAATGCTTCTACTGGTGAGAGTTCTGAGGTTACTCAAGGTGGAAATATAGTGGTGCCTCCTTCTGGTTTGAATCAAGATAAGTTAAATCAGCTTGTTTCCTTGCTTCAACAATCAAATTTGTTCTCTTCTGCATCTTCCCCATCTTCTTCCAATTCTCTTCAGCCTATCTCAGACAACTCTCCTTCCATAAACATTATCTCAGGTATATACTCTGTTTCCTCTCATTTACCTTATGAATTTTGGATTATTGATTCAGGAGCAAATGACCATATTTGCTCATCTTTGAAGTTTGTTAGTTCCTTCTATAAAATTAAACCTATTAGAGTCAGTTTACCTAATGGTCAATTTGTTCTAGTTGAATATGCTGGTAATATCACCTTTTCTTCCAACTTACATAATTCTCATGTTTTGTATTCACCTATGTTCAAACTCAATTTGATATCTGTTTCTAAATTGTGTGCATATCTTTCTTGTCATGTGAATTTTCCTGATTCCACTTGTGTTATCCAAGACATGAAATGTCATCAGATGATTGGTTTGGGTGAGTTGGTGAATGGACTTTACAGACTGAAAGCGCAATCTCCAGTTTCTCTTGCCATCAACTCCATTTCTTCTTTGAATAATGTTCCAAATTCTTGTAATAATGTGGTTTCGGATGCTTACATTCCTATGTCAGCTTTATGGCACTTTAGGCTAGGCTAGTTGTCCAATAAAAGATTGTCACATATGACAAGTTTGTACCCCTCTATTTCATGAGATGATAAATCAGTTTGTGACATTTGTCACTTTGCTAAACAAATAAAATTGCCATTCAATCTTAGTTTATCTCATGCATCTTCTAAATTTGAACTTCTTCATTTTGATATATGGGGTCCTCTCTCTATTTCATTTGTTCATGGAAAAAAAAATACTTTCTTACCATTGTAGATGATTTTAGCAGATTTGTTTGGATCATTTTTCTAAAAGCTAAGTTAGAAGTTTCTCAACATGTCCAACAATTCATCACTATGATTGAAAACCAATTTCATATTACACTTAAAATTGTTAGAACAGATAATGGTCCTGAATTTTTGATCCCTTCCTTTTATGCTTCAGAAGGTATCTTGCATCACTTGTCTTGTGTGAAACCCCTGAGCAAAATGGTAGAGTTGAAAGAAAGCACCAACATATTTTAAATGTTGGAAGAGCACTTCTTTATCAATCAAAATTACCCAAAACTTTTTGGTCATATGCAGTCAGTCATGCTGTCTTTCTTATTAATAAAGTCACCACTCCTTTACTTCAACATAAATCTTCTTATCTTTGTGCTATGCTTCTACTCTTCAAGCACATAGAACTAAGCTTGATCCCAAAGCTAGAAAGTCTCTTTTCTTAGGATACAAGTCTGGTGTCAAAGGGTATGTTCTTTTTGATTTAACCTCCAAAGAGATATTTGTCTCTAGAAATGTTTCCTTTCATGAATACATTTTACCTTATAGGAGTTCCTCAATGTCCATCACTTTAGATTGGGAGTATTTCCCCTCATCCAGTACCACCAATACTCCTTCATCATCTGTGTCTCCCACTCAAATTTCACCATCTCATATTACTGATACACCCCTACCTCATGAACCTATCTTACCTATAGCTGATGTTCCACCATTCACTGAACCTCCTATTAGAAAATCTTTGATAACCAAACATCCACCTGCATACTTAAAAAAATTTCTATGTAATTCTACTACTAACTGTTCAAAGTCTTCTTCTTCCAGTTTATATCCTATTTCCAGTTATTTGTCTTTTACCAATTTATCTAACCCTAATTGTCGTTTTGCTTTGTCTCTTTCCACCCAAATTGAGCCCAAAACCTATGTTGAAGCAAGCAAATTTGACTGGTTGAAACAAGCAATGCAAGCTAAGTTAAATGCTCTTGAGAAAACTAGAACATGGAAAATTGTTGATCTACCACCAAATATCACTCCCATCGGATGTAGGTGGTTTTATAAGATCAAACATCACGATAATGGATCCATTGAGAGGTTCAAAGAAAGACTAGTTGCCAAGGGTTACAATCAAGTGGAAGGACTGTATTATTTTGACAATTATTCTCCTATGGCAAAATTGACAACAGTCATATTAGTTTTAGCCCTTGCTTCTATCAATCATTGACATTTACATCAATTGGATGTGAACAATGCTTTCCTCCATGGAGATTTGGAGGAGGATGTTTATATGATGTTACCTCCTGGCACCACTTGTGATAAGCCTAATCAGGTTTGCAAACTTGTGAAGTCTCTTTATGGACTCAAACAAGCTAGCAGACAATGGTATGATAAACTGACTTCCCTACTTCTTCATCATGGCTATTCACAAGCTTCCTCAAACCATTCTCTTTTTACCAAACAATCAGCTTCTGATTTCATTGTTCTATTGGTTTACGTTGATGATGTGATTTTAGTTGGTAGCTCTTTAACTGAGTTTCACTCCATCAAGAAAATCTTGCATGATTCATTTCAAATTAAAGATTTGGGCCAGTTGAAATATTTTCTTGGTCTTGAGATAGCTCATTCCCACTCTAGTATCTCTATTTGCCAAAGGAAGTATTGTTTGGACTTAATCTCTGATTCTGGCTTATTGGATTCCAAACCTGCTTCTACACCTTCTGATCCTTCCTCAAAGTTACATCAAGATACCAGTCCACTTTTTGAGGATATTGCATCATATAACTGTAATAGCTTGCATAGCAAGTAACTGTAATAGCTTGCATAGCAAGTAACTAAGATAGTTAGTTACTGAGTTGTAATCCTATGCATATAAGAGCATGTTAGTTAGCATATAGATAACTAGATATATAAATACTTGTTGTACAAGCTAGTTTAATTCAATGAGAATCACATTTTTCTGTTCTCTTCTCAACTCATAATAGAAGTCTCATAGACCTACTTCTGGTGAAAACTTGTATTGTTCAAACAAAAGACGATCATGCGGGCATGATCATGATTGAAGAGCAACTCGTCAAAAATCCAAAGACCGGCAAAGGCCAATCCTCAAACACACCAGAAGGGATAACAAAACGCGCTCACCCTCCCCCAAACTTCAACAAGTGAAATATCAAGCCTTCGTGCTCAAAGAATAAGGGGCAGGAACCCGACACCACGAAGATTTATCAAATAGTAGAGGGAACAGAGCATACCCAGTTCTATGAAAAGTCAAGAAAATATGTTCGGAGTTTCTCTTCGCTTCTCGAGTAAAATCCCTCTACTACCAATAGTCAATAAAATGAAAAACATAATAAGGCCTCAAAAACCCACTCATTAGCTAAGTCCACTAATTGTATTTTGTTTTCTACTTTTTCTTTTTGGAAAAATGGACCACATGATGTAAATATTTTATCCACAATCATTAATAAAGTGAGGCGTTTTCTGCTAAGAACACGCACTTTATTGTTTGTGTGCAGCAGGCCAAAGGAATGAACCCAACTTTACTAGATGACACTATGTGCTCGAGCGAAAATGGAGAACCAAAGACTCCTAGACACACTATGTGCTCGAGTGAAAATGGAGAGCCAAAGACTCTTAGTTTGCACTATGTGCTCAAGCGAAAATGGAGAGCCAAAGGCTCCAATCCAACACAATGTGCTCGAGCTAAAATGTAGAGTAAAAGACTCCTAGCCAACATTATGGGCTCGAGCAAAAATGAAGAGTGTAAGATTCCTAGCCGAAAAGGATGAATATGACTTTTAGATTGAAATAGTTATCTGTGACGAAGAAGTCGGATCTTAAAAGGATTAAGAAGTTTGTTCAATACCTTAAACCTGACACCGTGATTGATGTTGTAGCCTAACTTAGGAGTTCCATGTAACATTTTTATGAACTAATCCCATTTTTTAAGAGTCTAACTATGCCGTTTTAACATATTTCTTTAGTTGTTTGAATAAACATCATTTTGTTTTGTTTCTTGATTTTTTTATACTTCTCACTACAGTGGAGTTTTTTAGCATAGATTGAAAAATACAATGGGAAGTTAGTACTTCCAAAGAAGGTCACTGTTCTCTGCAATGGTGTGGAAGGGATATATTTTCCAAGCCTTCACATGTAAGCATAAACTCCTTCAAAATTGTTTTACATAATTTGTTTTTTTCTATCTTGTGTTTTTTTATCATCGTTGTTGTTGTCTGTTATAGTTGCTACTTATTAATTACATATAGTTGGTTTGTTTGTGAAATATGTGGCACAAATAAGTGAAATAAACTGAATAGTGCTTTGATTGACACTTTGATGATTAACAAGGCTACGGGTTAAGTTGTTTTAAGCTATCGCAAAAGCATACTACCTCATGAAAAACGCATCATAGTTTCCACATAAACTTCAATAGGACTAAATTCATTGTCGATGTATACAAATTAAATTCATTGTTTGATGGGTCCAAACTTTTTTAACTCCACTTCTGTACAATTAAATTCATTGTCGATGTATACAAATTAAATTCATATTTTGATTCTATATAACAGGTGAACCATGCACATGTAAAAAAAAATCCCTCTCATATCAGTATAACGTATAGGTCACCTTGTTTCCTCTCTAGAATTGAGAAGTGATTGAGGTGAATTCTCAAAAGAGATATAACAAGTACCATCAGTATATCTATTTTCAAGATAAGAGCTTGAACTCGTGATATCAAATGAGGAATATGCAAGAGAGTCCAAAAATTCATCAAACCCCTCTTGTGGATCAATAACTCCTGGATTACTCAAATCATCAGGCAACTCAACTTCTCCATCCAAAATCCTCATTACTTGTCTCATAATAGGCCTTATAATAGGAACATCATTTGAACATAACAATCCCAATTTCAACACCATCACTACCTCACTTTCATCAAAATTTCCATTCAATTTAGGATCCACTACTTCAAGTATTCTTCCTTCTTTGTACCTTTCCCACACCCAATCCACCAACACTAACTCTTCTTGTAATGCCTTAGGCTCAATAGGCCTTCTCCCACAAGCAACCTCAAGCACAAGTGCACCAAATGCAAAAACGTCTGAACTTGTAGATGCTCTTCCTGTTCTAGGCAACTCTGGTGCCAAATAACCTAAGGTTCCTACCACTCTTGTGGTCCCTGGATTAGCACCATGTTCATATAACCTTGCCAAACCAAAATCACCTAATCTTCCATTGAGTTCAAAGTCTAAAAGAACATTGCTAGCTTTAACATCTCTGTGTATTACCACTTGCTCATAGCCTTCATGTAGATACAAAAGACCTGAAGCAACACCCTTTATGATCTTGAATCTTTGTTCCCAACTTAACACAATTTTTGTGTTTTCAAACAAGTACTTATCTAAGCTTCCATTAGCCATGAAGTCATACACAAGTAGGAGGTCACCTTTGCAGCGGCACCATCCAAGTAACTGAACTAAATTCCTGTGACGAAGCCGGCCTATGCTGGCGATTTCAGACACAAATTCCCTTAGTCCTTGTTTTGATTCATGTGAAAATCTCTTAACAGCTACTTGAATGTTTGAATTTGGCAATGTCCCCTTGTAAACTCTGCCAAAACCACCCTGCCCAAGTAGCTCTTTCTCCTTGAAACCTTTTGTAGCTTTGTTGAGCTCTTGATAGGAGTATCTATGTGGCCCAACTTCAAGCTCCCATGCTTCTATTCCATCAGCATTCCTGATTTTTTTGAAAATGTAAATACCAATCGCTATAGAACCCAATACAAAAACAAAAACTGTGACCGAGACACTGATTATCAGAGAAGTTTTCTTTTTCTTTGGTTGTGGAGGTTGTGGGAGTGAAGACATATCAAGTGGTGGTGCCGGTCCGTTGATTTTAAAGCTCCAACCCAAGATGTAATGAGAGCTAGCAAGCTGCAAACCAGTTGATGCAGAGAATCCAACATACATAGTATCATGAAAAATAGGCGATAGATCGGTATGAAAGGACAAAGTTGGTTTTTTTGGTTTAGTTGAAGTTGGAGAAAGTGTGACACTAACAAGATTTATTGAAGAATCATAATCAACCCAAGCTAGAATTGGTTTCCCACTTTTGATATCAAGATGTTGTTGTTTGGTTGAATCATTATCAATATAATAGCCAGCAGTAACAGATGCATTGGATTTCAAACCATTGATGTCTATTCCAACATGGTTATCATTGATATCATCAAACCCAAAGTCTAGGACAGTGTCAAACTCAACAGCAAAAAGATGGTTCGAAAAATCACCAACATCACTTGAATTGAGAAGACCAAGATACTGAAGAGGTGAACCTTTGAGATCCTTAGTAGTTGCTATTGTGAAAGCCATGCCATGACCACCTATTTTAGGATACTCAGGGACAACAGCAAGAGCAAAAGATGAAGAAAATGAGAAAGCTTTACCAGTTGTTGAGTTCCTTAGCTGAAAAGGTAATGAATAAAAAGCATGTCCCATTTCATTGTTTGTGTGATTTGTTAATCTTATCATCCCATTTTTCTCTATCTCTGCCAATCCATTCAAGGTTAGATTGTTGGGACCAACATCCTTGAATCCTGCATACAAGAACTGGTTAACCTGGGATAAAACTGGCACAAAATAAAACAGTAGCAATACTGGTTTCAAGAATTGAACAAGGGTTGGCATGATGAATAAGAGAATTCAGCTAAGGAAATTGCTTGCAAGGCAAGGTAATGAATGGTAGAGGATAATAGTGGAGAGTATAATAGTAGCTTTCATAACTATACTTTTCCAAGTGTGCAGTTACGGTGCACAATAAAGTTTGAAAGTTTTGATGCTTTGAATTTTTATATGTCCCACTAGAAAAAAATGACTAGAAATCATAAATGAAAAATTGGTAAAATCCAAAACACGACACAAGCAAATAAACGACTTTGCTGCTGCTAGTTATTTTTTCTTCGCTAATATTAATTATGTAGTTTGTACTGTCCTTTTCTATGGTACCACACCCAAGACTTTTTCTAAAGCTTAACGGTTCTTGATCCGTTTCACAATATTTGTCGCTTTTTTGAAGAATGTATACATACCAAAAAATCTAATAAATATAGTTGTTCTTGATAAAATTTTGTGTTTTGTCTATAATGATAATAATAAATAGGTAAGGATATTATTGACAAACTAATAATTAATATTGCATTGAAATTTAAAAATGACAAATAAAGTAAAACAAAATTATTCTCCAAAAACGACAAGTATTGTAAAAAGACGGGAGTATTTTCAAGACTCTAATGAACATTAACTTGAGATCAGGTCAATATACATCCGAATCTTAAATTATTTAAAAAAAAAAATCTTGAGGTAACGGTCTTTATAAAGTTGAATTTTGTTTTCTTACATACAAACAACAACAAATAAATGCCATTAAAAAAAAACAAGAAATAAATATGGCAAAAATAATAACATCGAAATTTTAACATAAAAAACTTACCTCGTTAGGCGCGGGACCTAATTCAGTCAAACCTTCCACAATGTATCTCTTGTAAGACATAATATAAGATTGAGTTTATGACTTATAGCCTTTAGCTTATAACATCGTATGATTAAACATGACTCGTTTGGTGCTTGTAATTTTTACACGAGCTTATAATTTATTTTCATGAGCTCAGTGATTTTTGATAAGATAATTCAAGTAGTTTATGGCTTATCACCTTTTTATCTTCATTTTAACCGGACAATCTTAACTGAAAAAATAAATATGAATTAAATGCACTTTTTTTTTTATATCATTTCATATTTATAAGTTACTTCAATCACTAATTTTATCAAACCATATGAATTCAATCGGCTAGATTATACATTGTCAACTATAAACTAGTTTATAAGTCAACGGCTATAAACTCATCCGCTACAAGTTAGCTTATCAGTTATCTACTATTTATTACCGGAGCCTATGTCAATAATAGATATACCAAAGTCTTCCTAGTTACATTAGGTAACAACATTAGGTGACGATAACCATTAAGGAACCGTTGCTCAAAGGTGGAAACCAAATAATAAGAGAGAATTTACACAAAAATGATATACCAAAATCAACAAATTAGTGGTGATATATCATATCACTGTATCAAAATCACTAGGTCAATGGTGGGAATACCATACTGAAATTGCAAAAATTAAAATAGAGCAAGTTAGCTGCACAATCATCCACAACATGTGAACCTCAATTTTCTTCTCTTTTGGGTCCCTGACAATCTGTTTATTTTCTCTCTTTCTCGTCTATGTTCTCACTTACGCAGGCAATGTTGATTTTTTCACATAACCAGGGATTTTAATCCATTAAATGACTTTTTCTTTCTTTCTAAAAACAAGTGTGTGGTTTCCATTTGAAGTGACCCAACCTACAAAGAAATTGTGTTTGATTACAACAACAAAGAAATTCAAATACACATATATTATCATATTAATATATGAGAAAACCAAAAATTTATCTCGAAATGAAATAGTGAGGAAAAATTCAACAAGTACCGGTACCAGTATGTGTGTCGTACGGATACTTCACCGTTTTACAAGTATCCATACTTCAAAGTCCGCCTATTTTCTGTCACAAATCATCTTTGCAATCATATTTGAACCATTTTCATCACTACGGTTCCATGGTCATCATTTATGTCTTGCTGACTGATTTGAGCCTTTCTATTTAGGATAATAGTTTTTAATTTTTTTAAAATAGGACACAATTATATTCTTATTATTCTTGTGAAACTCCTTCATGGCATTTAGCAGTGCTCTTCTATTTATCCTAGCACTTGAAGAAAAACTTAGTGTTGCCTAACTAGTTTGTACTAGATAGGCTCATCTATTAGCAAATTCTCTGCTTTTTACTTGCACCATTGTTTTCATAATGACTTATTAGTTTATCCAAGAAATGAATAGCTTTGTTTTGTGTGTAGTTGTGCATGGAGCAAATACTCCTCCGTCTAAAATTGTAAGAAAAAAAAAATCAAATCACACTTATTAAGAAAACTAAAACATAAAAATTTATAGTATAGTTTTTTGTGTTTTCTTTAGAATAAGTTTCATGAAAAGATGAAAAAAGAATTTTCATTGGCTATCGATTATGGAGAACATGGGAAAGAGAGAAAATTGAATGTAATTTGCATTTGATTTCATGAGAATAAACAAAAGTTTTTCTTGGAAAAGATGGTTTTTTTTAAAAAAAACAAGATTAAATAGGATAAAAGTTTGTCTTTTTTGCTACATTTTGGCACGGAGGTAGTATGTTGTATTTTTTGTGAATGCATTTGCTTAGAACTTAGAAATTGAAAGATCATTGATGTAGGTAAGAAATATTTCTTGATAACAACAATTATTGTGGAGTCTCTCTCTCTCTCTCTCTCTCTCTCTCTATATATATATATATATATATATATATATATATATATATATATTGAAATCTTTTGTTGAAAGTCATATAAAGTTAGATGTTTTACTTTGAATACATCATGCATATAATTTCACTTAGTATGGAATTCCATCATATTGTTCTACAAGGTGATATAGAAGGGAAACTAGAAGGTACTATTTTGATTAACTAAACAAAAACATATTTTATTAATGTACTATTTTTTTTCAAATACCTAAATCATTATTATACCCTAAAAACTCTTTTAATTTGGAAGATACCTCTGTCTTGCAGTTGAGCTCTAAATTTTGATTCATGAATTTGTAGTTTACTCGTTAATGCATTGCGACGTTGGTTGTCATTTTAGAGTTGAGTTGATCTACTCTAATACTCCCTCGTCCTAAATTATACGACGTTTTGGACATTTTACACGTATTAAGAAATGTAATTAATTTTAGAGGGAAAAATATATTATGAGTTGTTTTACAAAATTGTCTTTAATAAATGGTCTGAGAAATATAAATTAAAGAATTAAAAGAAGAGTGTTGAAGATGCTAGCATCGTCTTCAACGCAAGAAAGAAGAATTGATTGCAAGAATCAACGAAAAAACTAAATACAAATAAGAAGAATTGCAGAAAAAATTGAGATTTGTGAAAACAGATAAGAGGAGGAAATTTGGTAAATCCCAAAGAAGAAGATAGCAAGGTTAAATAATACCATGTGAAAGGTTAACCTTGAACTCTATAGATGAATATAGAAAAGCTTGAATGTACAAGAAGCTAATAAACTGAAAAATTGTATTCACAAAATTTGAATTGTACATTGTGATAGATCATTTATATATAGTGTATATACTCCTATATGACTCTAACTAGAATTAGTTATTAATCCTAACTAACTGAGCAAACTGTCTAACAAACAAAACAGTTAGTTAGCTAGTCAACTAGTCAATGACTTGTGATACAAGTAACCATCTAAGCTTTTTTTAATTCCACAATTAACACACATACTATGCTTTACTCTATCAATATACATGCGATACCAAACTCAATAAGTAAGGAATGCTTACATGCTTTGCATCTTGCAAAGAAAGGTAACGCTCATTTTGGTGAATGCCATATATTGCTCTCATTACCTTCTGGATCATGTGCTTCTAATCTCCCTCATAGTAGTCTCTTCCTTACTAATTCAGTGGTGTTTTACCTCTCATAAATATTCCCTATGGACTTCACAACAATACCATCCTAGCCTTACTCAAGCTACATTAATCCTCACAAACAGCATGTCCACTAAGTACCATTCTTTTTTTGTTCAACATCGGTCACTCATCATCCACCATGTATAGTTCTTGCATTAATTGGCTTAGGTCACTCCTTTGATTGTGATTGTTGCCTTCTTAATCCAATATCATCAGTTTGTTCGATATCAATCACATCCATGCATCGCATAGCATGATATAAAAAACACAACACATACAAGCAATCCTAAGGCCGCAAGTTCGATCAATCACATAAATCATCAGGTTCCTATATCATCTCTATCCTCAAACATTATCTACAAACCATCAAAAGGCTAGTTTAATCAATACTTACTCGATCAAATTCCATATTCACTAACACCTCAAAAATCCATAATTAATTAAACTCACCGATTGACAATTGTCATTATGGGTAATGTTGTATCTCGCGACGAAATTCATAGCGAGAGATTCACGACTACCTTTCCCAACCATCCATCATTTATGCTAAAGAAGATCTAATGGTCACCTTGAATTCGCGAGACGCTCGTGAAATTCATTTCGCTTTAAATAGCAGCACCCTTGTCATTATAAAGCATACTCAAACATTTAATGTCTCAATTCTCTGATCCATTACTAATCAAATCATATGATTAGTCATTCTAAACCATGGACATTCGTTAATTTAATTAAATATTAATATCAATATCAAATCTCACATACGCATAAGTCAATGCTTAAACTCTAACCATAATTAAACACAAATCTCATTTCGAAATCAATCATAACACGACCCGCGAATGATTTATCCTGTTGTCAGCTTGGATAACTATAAATCTTCACTATATAAGTTGAACTCTCACCCGAATACAAGTGCAATTTTCATTCTAAGCTTTAAAAGTCAAATCCGTTGCTTACTAAAGACCATTTCTGATGAAGAAATCTCTCTTTTCAGAGAATGGATCAGTTTGGTTTCTGCTTCTGATTTTTGTTTTAATTACAAAATACCACCTTATTTTCACTTAGTTTCCTGAAACTATGTTGATTCCACAGTTTTCTGTAACAAATTTTTTTTGAAAACAGAGTACAAAGTGGAAACTTGTAATTAAAACTAAAAAGAGAAAATGTTTTTATAAATCAAACAACAAGATCTTCAAGCATAGTGCAACTTCATAGTTAAGAGTAAATTAGAGATTTTGGAAAGAAAACCATTGAGACATCCTCAACAAGCAGTTTGTTGTTACCTGAACAGAGCCACTAGGAGTTATCAGTTCTTTGGCCAACAACTAGGACGACAAAAACAAAGGAAATAACACCATTAGTCCATAAAATATAAATAATAATGCAACAATGGAACTGATGAGGACCACAATGGCATGGAGGGAGGGCTTGCTTGCTGCCCATTTTGATGTGTTTTTATTTTAAATATGTTGTAATAAAAGTGTATGGGACCAATTTTGGCCAAAACACTAAGTTTGAATTTCTAGTGTGTTTTATCCATTTTAAAGCTTTCAAAAGCTTTAAATGGCGTGCTTTCTTTATTTTTAGAAAGAAAATAATATGCTGAATCAAGTAGAGTGAAAAGAAATCAAGAACATTAATGGGAGGGAGAAAAATAGCCCAAGACATGAAAGGAAAGAAGGAAGTGGCGCTGCCACACATTAAATCACAATGAATTGTTTTCTTTCAGCCCAATCATTGAGGAAATTAATTGGAAACGTTTTCAGCATCATGGGAGCCGCCCCACCATCAATTGTGGCTGCACAATTTCATTCCAAATCAATTTGTAACCATTTTTGCAATTATTCAGCCCTAGGCATTGATGTTAGACTAATGGCTGAATTCATAGAGTTTTCATGAGTTATTTTCTTTGATATTCCTTGTATTACAGCATGTGACCTCTTTTATATATATAAGGGGCGAAAATCATCAATAAAAACTAAGACTATTTTGAGTGAAAAACTACACTATGTGTGTTTTTGAGCAATTGCTCTTTGGTTCTGGATTGGACCAATTTTGATCATATCAAGAATCATTTCTTGTGGTGATCCTCAATCCCATAGACTTATCATTTTCTAGGATTAGAAAGTGTGGCGTCCCTAAACCCCCCCATTTCATTTCTTGTTTGAAACCACAATTCAGCCTATATTCCAAATTCACAATCAACCCTTTCAACTCAAATCATTGTCAAAATTAATCCAATTTCGTTTTCCTTTTGCACACCATTTCATTAACAATATTTTCTGTCCTTTTCTTTTGTTTTGCATGCATAATTAGTTTTCTAGCAAGCAATTTTTATCAATTCATAATTAAAAGTCAAATATGAACAAATTCACAAAATAGAGTTTATCAGGAACTTCTGAAACCTATAATCAGAGAAGTGAAATAAGTACCCCTAAAGTGCGAAACAGTTCCGAGAAATTGGCGTATTTGATTAAGGAGGTGATATGGTAACCTAAAGGAAGGAAGTAGAATGAAATGAGCAATGAACATACCAAAAACTTGATGAAGAAAGTAAATAATGTGCGTGCGTGTGTGTGTGAGTGAGAGAAAGAGAGAGATACAAGCTCCTGTAAAGAAGTAGACGAAGATTTTGATTAAGATGGCGTGGAAGAGGACGAGAGAGGGAGGTATGTCGGGGTTTGCCTCGATGAGAGCGAGAGAGGGATATTGGTCGGAGTCGGGCATGCTGTTTGTGGTGTATCAGTTGGTGCATCAGTATATGCTGCTTGGTTTGTATTGCCCTAGTAATTTATCCAATATTTGACTAATTTATGATGGTAATGTTTTGGGTTTATGTAATGCGACAGATTCCAGAAACATGGGGACATGCACATAGCTCCCCTAGCCGAGTTAACATCACTCGCTTCACCATGGCCGTTCGCTTGGTGTGGAATCGATCTATTAGGACCATTCCCCAAAGCTACGGGACAGGTCAAATACCTAGTGGTCGCAGTGGATTATTCGACGAAGTGGATAGACGCAAAAGCCCTCGCAAAGATCACGGCGAAGAACGTGCTCCGTTTCTTCAAAAGAAACATACTCGCAAGGTTTCGAGCACCAACCCTCGTGATTTCTAACAACGGGACACAGTTCACTGATCGGAATCTATTCTAAAGAGGTACTAGAGGTGAAACTAACAAGTAAGCCTTTAAAATTCCTCTATGAATAATTTCTAAAGTCTTGACTAGTTTTTTCACTTTCCGTTCATCAACAAGTAAAAAGACATTGAGTTCACAAAGGATGAACGCACATCTTGAACTAACGAGTAGATACAGCGAAAATAGAAAGTCATGTCAGTCTATATATCCAAAACACATCAACTGGGTTGGTGGAATCTATTCTACATAACCACTCTCCTCATTATGATAGCTACCAACTGCTACATCACTGCCTAGCATGTAAGGCAAAAACCCAGCTTGTGATGGGACCTTCACACCTCGAAGCATAGAACTCAAACTTTGTTTGTTTGTTCATCCATTGTTCCCCGTTCGAACAACATCTTCGAAAACACATTTGGAATTACATCTTCTGGACGTGAAAAGCTTATAATATATACTTCGCGTAATGATTAGAACGACCACGCATAGATCCCCTTGTAACCAACACACAAGTCTTCACTTCATCAAAACTGAGAGGAAGCTTGGGGAGGAAGGGGTAATACAGAATGATATGCACCCTCGAACTTTAAAGAACTACAAGTCGTTACTTCATACATAAAGCAACGACTTCGAGGTGAAGGAGGCCACCCTCGCATATCAAACGTATTTTTGATTCAAAATCATTCCAATAAAACAGCAATCGGATACGAACATGCTAAGACATCGAGATTACCAATCATTTAAATTTCGACCTAAACAGTCGCGCAAATCACTTAAAAATAAGACATACATTTCATACAAGTACTTTACGAAGCAATAAGAGGCTAATAAACGAGCATACAAAGCGTAAATTTAAGTTATCAACGGTTTATGCTTCGACCGAACCGATCGCACAGAATACTTGAAAATTAAAACATTTCTAAGAAATTATGGAAACGAAGCATAACGAGCATACAAAGTAAAATCAAAAGAAACGAAATTAGAATATAAAAATTTGGTGTAAACCACAAAGGGCTACACATTGTCATGAGCACTACGCCCGGGTACATCAAAAGTCACAAAACAGAAGATTTCACGTCTTTCAAATAGTGAATTCCAGTGGTCATTAGCTCGATTCCAAAGTTGACCGCCTTTATGTGGGCCACAAAATTGTTGAATCCATGGCGAGTTCCCTCCACCAAAAACTTTTCAAATTGCTCGACCTTGGCTATAAGTCCTGCACGGTCCAAGTCACCAAGCTCTTCCGGCTCATTCTCACCCCGGGCACTTGACACCTTCAAAGCGTCCTCCAAGCTTTTCTTCTCGCCCTCAAAGGCTTTCTGCTTGTTTTGCAGGTCGTCGATGGCTTGGAGGTCCGCCTTTGCTTTATTCTATAGGGACTCGATCTTTCGATCCTTCTCGACACACTCTGTCACCAAACCTACTTGGATCTGCTACTTGTCCTTGTAGTTGGTAAAATCATTCTCTAGTTTAGTCACCTTGGCAACCAGCTTAGTCTTGTCCTTAACTAGACCGTCAGCTCGAGCCTTGTCCTCGTTCTTAGCATTGTTTAAGGCAATGGCCACTCCCAACTGAAGGAAAATCGACATGTAAAGGCAGCGGAAGTTTAAAATTTTTTGATTTCCTTTCCTTGGATCATTACGAATATGACATGAATCAGTGATAGAATTGTTACCTTTTAGTGCAGAAACAATTTCGTTGATCACAGCTAAGCAAGCAAGCGAAGCCTCTACTCGTCCACACGAACGGCTTCCTCTGGTTCCCGGTGCTAGCCAAGCGATCAGAGGTTAGGAAGAGAAATAGGGTTACAGTTTTTGCTTTAGGGTTACAAGATTTTTGCACACCTGATTTCAACACTTGGAGCTCTATTTATAAAGCTCCTTGCTGCACGAAATCAGCCATTATTGCTGAGCTTCCATAAGCCCATTAACCCATCAGCTTCCGCTAACTAATTAGCGTCAATTGCTAAACGCACCCCATCATATAAGTATTACTTATATTTCTCCTTTTACCGTTCTATTGTGTGTGACCCTATAGGTTCTTGTAACGTTGGCAATAATATTAAATCCCATATTTAATATTATAAACAGTGAGCGGTATCTAGCAACACATCACTGCTACCCAAGTGACAAGAATGTCAAGTGATCTGAAGAAACCTTTTTCCATGATAATATCTATGTGTACGATTACTCCTTTGTCCTAATATCTTTATTGAGCACAAGGCATAGATTACGTCACCCTTGTTTAGCTCAATATTTATATTTCTTGATTCCGAAATATACTGAATAACGAATAAGTCCAATATCTCATATTGACTTAATTCGGCATGGCCATGCATTTTTCCAGTCATATTTCATCAAGAGGCCTAAAGATATATCTCATGTTATGAGGAGGGACAAATCCCATCTAGGACACTCATGTCCCTCAGCATGATTCGTCGAGTGCCCATTAACCAACATTGTAGTTATCTTGTTACAGATAACGTTTAAATGGAAATAAAACACTTGAGTCCACATCTAGGGATCACAGTGGTTTCGGGTCTAAGAGTGATATACACTATTATCATTATGAGAATAACTTATGACGATTTCATAACATACTATGTAGTATTCTCACGATAGGTCAATCCAGTATGAATATTACTCCTAATACTCATACCTATGTATAGACTTAATATCTCATATTCATGACCCATGAGATATAGTCATCAGTCTACATACATAATAGTCTCCACGCTTTATTATTATCCCAATTCATATTAAAGCTTGACTACGGATACCTTTAAGAATAGTGTTCTTTCTGTTGATGTAATCTCATGATTAAGTCACACTTAATATTCCATCACATGAACCAACTATTCTAGGGACTTTATTTATCTTATAACAAGTGTAATAAAAAACACCATATTTTATTTAACAATAAAAGTCATGATACATATGAAAAGTTTAACATAAACTATTGGCCTCTAGGGCTTACACCAACAATCTCCCACTAGCACTAGAGCCAATCAGGCATAGACCTAATACCCATAGATCTAGTATGACCATCATGCTTCTGCTGAGTTAGAGCTTTAGTCAGTGGATCAGCAACATTGTCTGATGTTGGTACTCTGCATATTTTCACATCTCCTCTATCGATGATTTCTCGAATGAGATGATAGCGCCTAAGTATGTGTTTGGATCTTTGGTGAGATCTAGGTTCTTTAGCTTGTGCGATTGCTCCATTGTTATCACATAATAATTCAATGGGATCCACAATGCTTGGAACTATACCAAGATCAGAGATGAATTTCTTGATCCAAACAACCTCTTTTGCGGCATTAGATGCAGCAATATACTCGGCCTCGGTTGTAGAATCAGCGACTGTTTCTTGCTTTGAACTCTTCCAGCTCACAGCACCGCCATTTAAGCAAAACACGTATCCAGATTGCGATTTGAAATCATCATGATCTGTCTGAAAACTAGCATCTGTGTAACCAATTACAGAGAGCTCTTCCTGACCTCCATAGATCAAGAAAGTATCCTTAGTTCTTCTCAAGTATTTAAGGATGTTCTTGACAGCAACCCAATGACTGTTGCCTGGATTAGACTGGTATCTGCTCGTAGCACTTAAAGCATACGAGACATCTGGTCGAGTACATAACATAGCATACATGATAGATCCAATTGCGGATGCATATGGAACATTGATCATTCGATCCCTTTCTTCATCAGTTGAAGGGGATTGTGCTTTTGACAAACTTATGCCTGATGACATAGGTATGAGTCCTTTCTTGGATTCATACATATTGAAACGTCTCAAGACTTTGTCTATGTATGTACCCTGACTTAAGCCAAGCAATCTTTGTGATCTATCTCTATAGATCCTGATTCCTAATATGTAGGAAGCTTCACCTAAGTCTTTCATAGAAAAGCATTTCCCTAACCAAGATTTAATTTCTTGTAGTGTAGGGATGTCATTTCCGATAAGCAATATGTCATCCACATATAATACCAGATATGAGACTATGCTCCCACTAACCTTCTTGTAAACACAAGGTTCATCTTCATTTTTAATGAATCCATACTGTTGTACAGTTTCATCAAAACGAAGATTCCAACTTCTGGAAGCTTGCTTCAATCCATAGATTGATCGCTGCAATTTGCATACCTTTTGGATGTTATTAGGAATGCCAAATCCTTCAGGTTGTGTCATGTACACATCCTCAAGGAGATTTCCATTAAGGAAAGCAGTCTTGACATCCATCTGCCATATTTCATAATCATGGTATGAAGCGATAGCAAGTAAGATCTGAATGGATTTAATCATTGCGACTGGTGAAAAGGTTTCATCATAGTCTACACCATGAATTTGTTTGAAGCCTTTAGCAACCAATCGTGCTTTGTAGGTGTTTACCTTTCCGTCCATGTCTGTTTTCTTTTTGAAAACCCACTTGCATCCTATAGGATTAATTCCTTTAGGTGCTTCAACCAAGTTCCAAACTTGATTTGTGTACATGGAATCCATTTCAGATTTCATGGCTTCAAGCCACTTCTCAGATTCAGGACCAGTAATGGCCTCTTGACAAGTCATAGGCTCATCTTGATCCATGAGCAATACGTCACATTCTTATGATATGAGATACCCATATCTCTCAGGTTCTTGACGTATTCTATTTGACCTACATGGTTCTTGTGTTGTTAGAGTAGGATTTTCTGTCACAACAGTTTGTGTATCCTGCTCTTGTTCCTCCATTGGCGTACTACTACTTTGTGGGTCTTGAACTTCTTCAAGATCTACCTTTTTCCCACTAATTTCTTTGGAAACAAATTCCTTCTCAAGGAATACTCCATTTCTAGCGACAAATACTTTGCCCTCAGATGGTTTGTAAAAGTAGTATCCTTTAGTTTCTTTAGGATATCCCACAAAAAAACATTTGTCAGATCTTTGTTCAAGTTTAGTGGACATTAGTCGTTTCACATAAACTTCACAACCCCAAATCTTTAAATGTTTCACATTGGGTTTTCGACCACTCCATATCTCATATGGCGTCTTTTCTATCGCTTTGGATGGAACTTGGTTAAGTGTGTAAGCTGCAGTTAATAAGGCGTGTCCCCAAAAGGAGTTTGGAAGATCAGCATGACTCATCATAGATCGGACCATGTCTAACAAGGTTCGATTTCTCCTTTCGGAAACACCATTCCATTGTGGTGTTCCAGGAGGAGTGAGTTGGGATAAGATCCCACACTCTTTTAGATGATCGTCAAACTCTTGGCTTAAATATTCGCCACCTCGATCAGATCGAAGCATTTTGATTTTCTTGCCAAGTTGGTTTTCTACTTCATTTTGAAATTCCTTGAAGAAAGTAAATGATTCAGATTTGTGTTTCATTAGATACACATATCCGTATCTACTAAAGTCATCAGTGAATGTAATGAAGTAATAAAAACCTCCTCTAGCAGGTGTGTTTAGTGGTCCACATACATCAGTATGTATGAGTCCCAAAAGATCACTAGACCTTTCACCTGTTCCAGTGAATGGGGTCTTTGTCATCTTTCCCAATAAGCAAGATCGACATGTCTCATATGATTCTAAATCAAAAGAGTCCAAAATTCCATCTTTATGGAGTTTGGAAATGCGATTTTCGTTTATATGGCCTAAACGACAATGCCAAAGATATGTTGGATTCAACTCATTAGGTTTCATCCTTTTCGTATTTATGTTATAGATTGGCATATCAAGATCAAGAATATAAAGTCCATTACTCATAATGGCATTAGCATAGTGAATATTATTCAAATAAATAGAACAACATTTGTCTTTTATTGTAAATGAAAAACCAGACTTGTCCAAACAAGAAACGAAAATAATATTCCTGCTAATTGCAGGTACAAAATAACAGTTCTCTAACTGTATTAAAAGACTACTAGGTAAAGTCAATTCATAAGTTCCAACAGCTAAAGCAGCAACCTTTGCGCCATTGCCAACTCGTAGATCGACCTCCCCTTTTGCCAATGTTCTACTCGTTCTCAGCCCCTGCACATCAGTACAAATATGAGAACCACATCCAGTATCTAATAACCATGATGTAGAAGTAGACATATTAATTTCTATAACAAAAATACCTGAAGAAGTGGAAGCAACCGTTCCATTCTTTTTGTTTTCCAGATATTTTGGGCAGTTGCGCTTCCAGTGCCCGGTCTTACCGCAGTAGAAGCACTTGCCCTCCTTAGCCACACCTCCAGTAGGCTTCAAAGTTTTGGTTGATGGCTTAGCAATTGTGTCATACCCCAATTTTTGACCTAAAATTTCTTTTTTTACTCGTCTTTTTGGTTCAGAATTTTTCGTCGTTTCAGATGAAATTTCGGCAGAGAAGTATTTTAAAATACCTCGTTTAGGGTTCCGAAGGCGACCTTTTTTCAGTTTTATTATTATTTTATTTTACTTTAGTTTTTTTTTTTATCTTTTTTCTTTTTTAATTATTTAATTTTCGGATTTTTTTTTCTATTTTTATTTTATTTTTCATCTATTCTATTTTGTTTTTATTTTTATTCTTAATGGTTATTTTTTTTGGTCTTTATTGCTAATCAAATCTATCCAAAGTCCAAGGTCAAAGGTCAAGGTCAAGGTCAAATGTTTGATTTAATGGCTTTGACATATGTGATTTAATGGCTTTAATCTCATTTGATGGAGATTTAATCATTGTCTCCTTATTGTCAAAAGTCCACCCCAATGTGTATATAAAGGCACACGCCCCAACAACCAAGAGGAGGAAAAGCTCATCAGTACACAAGCCACAATTATTTCCAAACCAAAATTAATCACAACCCAACAAATCGAAACCACAAAAACCATATCTCAAAACCAAAATCAATCATCATCCATAATCAAAACCACAAACTCGGCCACCTCCACCACCACCACAATCAATCCGAACCTCCTCCCTAACAACCTACAAACCACTAACACTAATCTGAACCACTACATACCACAACCACATAAAGCCATACACACGGCCAAACCCACAGCCAAACAACCACTACGCAAAACCGCACCGCCTCTTTACAACCCTTCCCCTGCTACTGCACCCCTCTTTTCCTTTATTTTTATTTTTTTTGTTTTATTTCTTTTTCTCGCATTTTCTTTTTTATTTATTGCATTTCTCATCCTTTATTTATTCCTCATGCATTCCATCTTATTGATTTTTTTTATCTTTTGCATTTTCTTCATTTTTTTTTACTTTATTTTATTTTCTTAATTTTGTAGTTTTTCTCTAGGTTAATCATCATGCATTTTTTCCCCATTATTCATTTTAATGCTTCATAATTCAGCATACCATGCATTTTTTATTTACTTTTATGTGACATATTTTTTTTTATTGTTTTGCATTTCATGCATTGTTATTTTCTTTTATTCTTAGTATATTTATTTTAATGCATTTGCAAATTTTGTTATTTTGTTCATCATTTTGTCTTTTTTCATTTCATTTTATTAGAATGTATTTAGGTACAATGTAAATATGAATGAGAATATGCACCGACACTGTAATATCCCGCCTAAGACTCGAGTATTTATTAATATTGAGACGATGTATTAGAAATGTTTTGAGCAAAGGACAATTTGGTAAATTGTCAGTTAATGAGTTTATTTATATGGTAAGTGTAATATCCCGCTTATAAGTAACTGTTATCGATGTTTAAAGATTATAGAGCAAGCAATGGCATTTTAGTAATTAAGTGGCAAAGGAGGATTATTTAAAAATGGAAACAAGATATTTCCTTCATTTTTCATTTCTCTCTTCACTCACTCCTCCAAAATCAGTTCCTCTTCCTTCTCTCCACTCTTCTCTCACGCCACCCTCTCCCTTTTCTCCATTAAATCATCAAAACTCAATCTTTCACCTCTCAATCTTTATGCAAGAACAATTGGGTGATCCTTGAGTAGTTGGGGAGCAAAGGAAAAACAAGAAAGAAAGGAAACCAAGGAATGATGAGGAATCAAGCTAGGGTTGGCGATTGAAAGCTTGGCAAGGATCAGAGCTAGCAATCAAGGTGAGCTCCACAGGGTTTTAGAACCCGTTTTGAGTAAGTTTAAGTGATTATAGTATTTGGAGCAAGTTTGAAATTCTATAGCCCTAATCCCCTTTTTACTAGTAATTCCATAATCAATCTTGTTATGACTATCAATATGCATTAGAAATTCATCCTATAAGCTGTTATGATGTTTGATTATGCCTGGAATAGCCTAGAATTGTGAAATTCACGTTTTGAACAGTTGCAATTCGGCCACCGAATGCCCAAATTCGGCCACCGAATTTGACAGTAAAATTCCCATTTTTGGTTCGCAGAAAATCGGCCACCGAATTGGCCAATTCGGCCACCGAATTGCATGCTATTTTAGAGGATGTATAGACCAATGTAGGATGAGGAAAGGTACGATAATGAGGGATAGATACCTTAATCCATAAGTTGATATAGAGAGGTTATTAAGCTATGGGATGTTTCCAAATAATCAAGCAAAGGCTTAAGAGAATGTTAAGCCTAAGGTTACAAGTTCATAAGTTATGTTTGGGAGATTGTTCTCCCTAAGTGATGCATTTTAATGTACCAATTATAGTAAAGAATAGAAGCACTTACAAGTGCATAAGATGAGAATCAATGAGAATTCTCATAGGATAACAAGCTTAAGATGCACTCGATTAAGTGTGCGTATGCACAAGGAAAGATTTAATGATCAAAGTTAAGAACCTACTTATAGGTTAAGCTTTTAAGAATGAATACATCAAAGAATGCATTAGATATGCATAAGTTAAAGTTATAATTATATGAATATATATTTAAAGAATGAGAATTAAATGATAAGATGGGCTTGATGTGTCTCTCGTATGCTCGCTAGTTAGTATACGAGGGGTCCCTGTGAAGATACCGCCTTAAATGGCATCCGGAACGGTGAAGTTACCGCTCGTGAGGGCAGCTACACATCCAAGTCTATAAAGTTAATGTGTCTCCTGTCTGCTCGTTAGTTAGTATACAGGGGGTCCCCGTGAAGTTACCGCCTTAAATGGCAGCTGGGACGGTGAAGTTACCGCTCGCGAGAGCAGCCACACAAAGATAAGAGGAGTCCGGTGTTAGCCTGATATGATAGGAATTTTCACTGGTAAGAAGGGAGATGTACTTCGGGGTTACTCCACCCGGATGCACTCCGTAAAATGAACCAAGATAATTATTGTATGTTCAACGCTAACTTCTAACTTTATGTTATGAAAAGATGATTATGATTATGAATATGTATATATATTATATACTAAGAGATAAGACCAGTAGTTATCAGACATCAGAAGGTGATCATAGACTCCCCCCTCGCTCACTAAGACTAAGATTATGTACAGGAAAAGTATAAGATAAGGCAAGGACATAAAGCGATCCTAGGTTTCCCCTTGATCGCTAAATATGTAGAGAATGACGGCGATCGTAGGTATCCCCAAGATCGCTAAGAGTAGGCACGGCGACCCTAGGTTTCCCCCGTGGTTGCCAACAGTAGGTTGGGCTGGAGCTCACTGAGACGTAATGTCTCACCCCAATCCTTCTGGTGCAGGTTTATAGGTTAGCAAGAGATTTTCAGATGAAGTTCTTCAGGAAGACGCTGGATGGAGTGCAGTTGCTCGTCATAGTCAAGCTCAGGAGTTTATCAGTATATGTTAAGTATTTGTATACAATGTTGGATAAATGTATAAACGAGCTAATTGTACCCCTTTCAGTTGTATTGTATGTATTATTATTATTGAAAATTTTTAATGTATCCGATATCAGATTAATACGCATGCTAAATATTCTAGATAATTTAGTATGGGTGTTACAGACACTCACGTTTTATTTATTCTGCTTTATGTCAAAAAAACAAAAAAATACAAAAAAATATTAGGTTAGTTTAATTTCCAAAGGATTTCGTGGTGATCCAACGTCACCACGGAATTTTCTCGTATTTAGCTTTTTGTTCTTTTAGTCTTAGTTAATTATAAAAAAAAAACAAAAACATGCAAATAATAATCAAAAACTCAAAAATCTTTTCTTAAATAAACCTTGATTTTCAATCAAGTGCCCTCTTTTCCTCTTTTATTTTATTAACACTTGAATCATTTTCAAAATAAAAAACACAAACCAATTTCATTTCGCCACTTGGCCTTTATTTTATCTTTAAAACTTTTTTTAAAAAACCAATAAAAAATACAAAACAAATCAACCGTCATTTTACCCCAAACTACGAGGTTTTGATCCCTCACGGGTACGTAGGCAAAGGACCTTGTCCTTCCAAATCATAAAAAATAAAAAAAACATTTTTTTTCCTTCCTCACTACTCTAATTCATTCTTTTCTTTTGAAAAAAATAAGCAAGTTATAGCCAAAATAAATAAATAAAATCAAGAGGTTCTCGTAGAGTACTACGAACGTTTAGGGTGCTAACACCTTCCCTAAACGTAACTAACCCCCGAACCCTAATCTTAAAAAATGTGGTAATTTAGAACTTTTTCCCATTTTCTTTTAAAAAAATTAAAAGTTCAGTCGTGAAATAAAATTAGTGTGTCAACGCTAATCAATAGCTTGATCTCCAAAAATCACCGCGACAAACTGCTTTGCTTTTTTGCCTTTGCCATTTCATGTTCTTTTCAGCAGTTCTTAACATTGCTGCAAGTTGTGGAAGTGTTTTGTCCATGTCATTCATGAGGAAATTCATGACAAAGTGGCTAAAGCTTTCTGGCAACGATTGCAAGATAAGATCAATAGCAAGTTCCTGCTCAAGGGGTAAACCCAATCGCGCGAGGTTCTCAACGTACCCAATCATCTTGAGTACATGAGGTCCTACAGGACTTCCTTCTGACAGCTTAGTTCCAAAAAGGGCCTTGGAGACATCATACCTTTCATGCCTAGCTTGCTCTTCATAAAGAGTCTTAAGGTGTTCGATCATATCGAACGCAGCCATGTTCTCGTGTTGCTTCTGAAGCTCAGAGGTCATAGTTGCAAGCATGATGCAAGCGACTTCCACGGCATCATTGACATGCTTACTATAAGCATCTCTCTCAGCCCTGGGAGCATTTGCAGCTGGTGCCTCTTCAGGAACAGGTTCATCAAGTACATACAGCTTTTTCTCATGTGTGAGGACAATCCTCAAGTTACGGTGCCAATCTAAAAAATTTGTTTCATTCAGTTTATCCTTATCAAGGATTGATCGCAAAATGTTGTTTGAAGTGTTTGTTGCCATCTACAATTTAAAATATACAAAATAAGTATCATGAAAATAACATATTTAATTTGGCCTTTAATTAAATACGCTCCCACTATTTTATTCAAATCAAATGACCTTCAAACATTTAATTCGGAAAATCCCGTTGGAAGATTTTCTAGCGGGTTGAAATCCTTATTTCACCTTGTTTTGAGTCAGCTAGGGCTGATCACCCAAAACTCAGCTATTTAGGTAGGAACATTTCCAATTGTATCTCATACAACTTTCAAATCAATTGGGCGAGTAACTCTTACTCTAATCTATCGTATAGATATTTCCCAATTCTTGCTTCTAAATTTATTCTAATCATATTAAAATTAATTTAGTTAAGTTAAACCCAATAGAATAACAATCGGGTAAATGATATTACCGCACCGCGACTTACAAACATAGAACATGTGCTTCGCTAAGGCAGAACCCACACATTCGATATTAGTCTTGAAGGGTGTTATTCTTTTGGAAAGCATTAAACTTAATATATTACTTTGAAGGATTTTATTTAGTTTGATCTCACCTCACCACAGCTTATATATCATATATATTCGCACTCCAATCATTCAAGCATGCATAACAATTATACAAAATAAAACTGACATGATTATGGCCTCCTAACGCTATGATTCTCTCAAGCCAATGAAAGAATCTAAACTAATCCAAGAAACGACCTTGCTTCTCCAAGCTAGACTTCTAGGGCTAATCCAACGCCAATGGTTCTATTACCTCCTTGTATTCTAATTACATTACATATAAAGAAACTCGTTTTACATACGAGGGATTGGATGAGATGAGAATGTACATATAGAATTCAAGAGAGAGGCACGACACGCAGGCCGTATTTCAAAATCCAAAATAAAAGAAATAATAAGACTAAGGCCATAATCATTCACACAACAACAATAAAACACCTTTTATTATTATTAACACCTCATAATTAAATAAATTAAATTAAAATTCCGCGATTGATCACACTACGCAGATTAGTCGGGGGTTTCGCTGCCCGACTTCGAGGTGAAAGAGGCCACCCTCGCATATCAAACGTATTTTTGATTCAAAATCATTCCAATAAAACAGCAATCGGATACGAACATGCTAAGACATCGAGATTACCAATCATTTAAATTTCGACCTAAACAGTCGCGCAAATCACTTAAAAATAAGATATACATTTCATACAAGTACTTTACGAAGCAATAAGAGGCTAATAAACGAGCATACAAAGCGTAAATTTAAGTTATCAACGGTTTATGCTTCGACCGAACCGATCGCACAGAATACTTGAAAATTAAAACATTTCTAAGAAATTATGGAAACGAAGCATAACGAGCATACAAAGTAAAATCAAAAGAAACGAAATTAGAATATAAAAATTTGGTGTAAACCACAAAGGGCTACACATTGTCATGAGCACTACGCCCGGGTACATCAAAAGTCACAAAACAGAAGATTTCACGTCTTTCAAATAGTGAATTCCAGTGGTCATTAGCTCGATTCCAAAGTTGACCGCCTTTATGTGGGCCACAAAATTGTTGAATCCATGGCGAGTTCCCTCCACCAAAAACTTTTCAAATTGCTCGACCTTGGCTATAAGTCCTGCACGGTCCAAGTCACCAAGCTCTTCCGGCTCATTCTCACCCCGGGCACTTGACACCTTCAAAGCGTCCTCCAAGCTTTTCTTCTCGCCCTCAAAGGCTTTCTGCTTATTTTGCAGGTCGTCGATGGTTTGGAGGTCCGCCTTTGCTTTATTCTATAGGGACTCGATCTTTCGATCCTTCTCGACACACTCTGTCACCAAACCTACTTGGATCTGCTACTTGTCCTTGTAGTTGGTAAAATCATTCTCTAGTTTAGTCACCTTGGCAACCAGCTTAGTCTTGTCCTTAACCAGACCGTCAGCTCGAGCCTTGTCCTCGTTCTTAGCATTGTTTAAGGCAATGGCCACTCCCAACTGAAGGAAAATCGACATGTAAAGGCAGCGGAAGTTTAAAATTTTTCGATTTCCTTTCCTGGATCATTACGAATATGACATGAATCAGTGATAGAATTGTTACCTTTTAGTGCAGAAACAATTTCGTTGATCACAGCTAAGCAAGCAAGCGAAGCCTCTACTCGTCCACACGAACGCCTTCCTCTGGTTCCCGGTGCTAGCCAAGCGATCAGAGGTTAGGAAGAGAAATAGGGTTACGGTTTTTGCTTTCGGGTTACACGATTTTTGCACACCTGATTTCAGCACTTGGAGCTCTATTTATAAAGCTCCTTGCTGCACGAAATCAGCCATTATTGCTGAGCTTCCATAAGCCCATTAACCCATCAGCTTCCGCTAACTAATTAGCGTCAATTGTTAAACGCACCCCATCATATAAGTATTACTTATATTTCTCCTTTTACCGTTCTATTGTGTGTGACCCTATAGGTTCTTGTAACGTTGGCAATAATATTAAATCCCATATTTAATATTATAAACAGTGAGCGGTATCTAGCAACACATCACTGCTACCCAAGTGACAAGAATGTCAAGTGATCTGACGAAACCTTTTTCCATGATAATATCTATGTGTACGATTACTCCTTTGTCCTAATATCTTTATTGAGCACAAGGCATAGATTACGTCACCCTTGTTTAGCTCAATATTTATATTTCTTGATTCCGAAATATACTGAATAACGAATAAGTCCAATATCTCATATTGACTTAATTCGGCATGGCCATGCATTTTTCCAGTCATATTTCATCAAGAGGCCTAAAGATATATCTCCTGTTATGAGGAGGGACAAATCCCATCTAGGACACTCATGTCCCTCAGCATGATTTGTCGAGTGCCCATTAACCAACATTGTAGTTATCTTGCTACAGATAACGTTTGAATGGCAATAAAACACTTGAGTCCACATCTAGGGATCATAGTGGTTTCAGGTCCAAGAGTGATATACACTATTATCATTATGAGAATAACTTATGAGGATTTCATAACATACTATGTAGTATTCTCACGATGGATCAATCCAGTATGAATATTACTCCTAATACTCATACCTATGTATAGACTTAATATCTCATATTCATGACCCATGAGATATAGTCATCAGTCTACATACATAATAGTCTCCACGCTTTATTATTATCCCAATTCATATTAAAGCTTGACTACGGATACCTTTAAGAATAGTGTTCTTTCTGTTGATGTAATCTTATGATTAAGTCACACTTAATATTCCATCACATGAACCAACTATTCTAGGGACTTTATTTATCTTATAACAAGTGTAATAAAGAACGCCATATTTTATTTAACAATAAAAGTCATGATACATATGAAAAGTTTAACATAAACTATTGGCCTCTAGGGCTTACAGCAACGCCAACGCCTTCACCACCCCTATTATCCCCTATGTCATTGCTTGGCTCCTTCAAGATTGTCCTTAAGTCATCGATGATGTGCAGCTCAGAGTCGTTCAAACGGAGGGTGGTGTGGGAGCCAATCTTGTATGGACTAGACCAGACATTCGGTAGGGTCAGAACTTGGCCGTCGAAGTCTGAGTACGCCTTCTCTCCTTCGCCACCTTCCCATTGACGAGTTCTCCACTCACATCCTTTTGGAAGGGTGATCCTCTAGATCGATCACCGCCTGGTGCGGGGACACGGCCCTTTCAGCCTGCTTAGTCATGTTGGTTTGGGAGCCTACACGCGAGGATGAACCCATAGGGCCTAAGAGGAGGGTGTTGAAACTTTGAGGACCCCTTTTCTTGAATCTAACAGGCTTTTGTGATCCCTTCTTGTTCAACCTTTTAAGAGTTTCTTGTTGATCTGCCATGAAACCTGCGAGCAAAAAATTTGAAAGGAATTATTAAGCCACAAGCAATCAAGTGCAAACATAAAAGTACAACAACAATTACCTAACAGACCCTTCGGATCTGATGATTTCACAAGAGCATGGGGGGTAAATTTGAATGGTCGACAACCCCAAAGCTTATGATAGTCGGCAACCTCTTGCTTGGTCAAATGACCATACTGAAATAGGGAATTAGAATGATGATATCTAAAGTGGTTCCTGCACCAGTAAAAAGGGAATGAGGGAACACGTTTAGGGACTAGAGTGCCATCCTCCTGAACATGATTCTCCCCCTTCAAAAACAGTCTGAGGCACCCTCGTTTTTTCGGCCTAACAAGGAGATATATGTCCTTGAAGTTCCGAACGGAATCCACAAAAATGCTGAAGAACTTCTTCCCTTGACTCAAAGACACCCAACTTTTGCCCCTGTCGCTCATTGCAGCGCAAAGATCGAGAAAAAGAAATTGATGGTGGGAGTCAACTTTAGATACTCACACACCAGCTCAAAGGTGTGGATGAAGGCAAAATAGTTATGATGCAATTGAGAAGGGGCTAATTCAAGCCATTGTAATATCTCCTTTTGAAATTCCAAGAAGGGGAGGCGGAGCCCCATCTCCTTAAAGACAACCTCACACATGGGGGATCATGTTCTCCAGGTAGCGAGAACAGATCCTGCTATTCGTCGTAGTATCTAAAGGTTCATCCCATATCCAAGAGGCATCCAATTCCGCGTGGAGTATATGATTATGTTCGTTAGCCATATCTAACTTGAAAGGGGAAGAGGGAAAAAAGTGAATTCGATATTCGGATCAACCCTTCCTTCACCAATCAGATCGATTTAGGCGAGGAAGAGTCAAATCACCTTCGTGAACAAATCGATTCAAAAAGAAAAACAGAAAAGAAATACCTCTACAACTGGCGCTACCAAACTTGTGGCGGCGCTGCACCACTCACGGTGGTTATGGGTTAAAGCTCTAGTAGTTTAAAACCTATCAAACATCAGTTTACAAACGAAAATAATAGTCTTAAGGTGACACTACGCAGGGACGGAACCAAGTGTATTGGAAAAGGGGTTGTCGCCACCCCAATCTTGTAATACTAGTAGTATACTACCTATCCCATGTTTCAAAATACTAGTATTCGCCCCCCATGGCATAGCTATGTGTAATGAATAAAAGTAATTAGCTATGTGTAATGAATAAAAGTAATTAGCTATGTGTAATGAATAAAAGTAATTGTAGCACATCTAGAGGTGTCAATTAAGCCCTAAAACACAAAGCCCCACATAAAAAGTCCACATCAAGCCCCCTATAATGTTGGGCGCTTTATTGAAATTGATTTGTTTTCCCCTAGCCCACTAAATTAATTTTTTTTTGTGGGCTTAGTGATAAAGACTTCAAGATTCACTAATTATAATTATTATTTTTGAAGAAAAAAATAATAAAACAATTTATGAAAAAACAAATATTTTTTATTTTTTTATTAATTAAAGATCATAGCCACCACCCTCCATAACCAACCACCACCGGAGCTCTGGCAGCCACCGCGTCAACCACCGTCGGAGCTTCGGCAGCCGCCGCACCGCCCACCGTCCACCACCGGATTTTCGCCGGAAAATTCCGGTCCGCTGCTGTGAACATTCGCCGGCGCCGGAGCTCCGGCGTTGACCGTGTGTTGACTTTTTGTTTTGAACAAATTTACAATTTGGGCTTTTGGGCGTTTGAGAGCTATTTTATATTTAGTGGGCTTAGTATATTTGGGGCCTATGTAAAAAAAGACCTATTTTATCTTGTTGTTTTTTAAGCCCCTTAACATGTGGGCTGGGGATCAAAAGTTGAAGCCTCATCAAATTGACAGCTCTAAGCACATCTTTGTCAATTGATTTAGCGCAATAATATTTTATTCCCACTTTCAGTTAACCAAATTGTACTTACTAATAGCTATTCATTGAATTATTCACTTAATTTAGAATTTAAATTTAAACACATGACTAATAAAAGATTGCATCATTAAGTTGAATAAAAAAAATGAGAAATTAACATGGTGTTGTAAGTTGATAGATGTTTGGGCTCTCTAGACGTTTGATCGAGGATTCAATTTCTAACCCATCTAAATTAATACCGGTGATAATCGAATATGACACCTTGAAATGAATCTGAAAAAAATATATGTTAGCATACATTAATTCTTTAAACAAATCACACTTACTTTGAGAAATTAATCTACACAATTACGCGAGAGAGTATCTTAAATGTCGGGAAATAAAGTATGCTTAATCGTTTCGTAATAAATGAGCATGATGCTTATGAAAATAAACCTTTTTTCCTAAAAAAAGCAAACCTTTTTAATTAATAAAATAGATGATGGTTTTCTTATCAAATATTTTCAGTGTTGCAAATGCATTCACTATCAAAGAAAATGCTTTTGGTTTTTGACATTATTTGTATGATTTATGGCATTTATTATTAACTAGATATACAATTATTAAAAATAAAAGTTAGTTATGGTTTATTTTGCTTATCATTTGTTCTATGATCGCTCCCATTAACCCTTTTTTTTTCCGTCCCTGAATCCAGTGGCGTATCCAGGACCCTGGACTAGGGGGTGCAGACATATTTTACTTAAATAATTTTTCGCTTCAAAGAGTTGTCTCTTATTGTACCATAAACAACTTAGTTTCTACCTGTGTATCAATATATCTCACAATTAAATTAAATGAAATATGATGTGTCTTTTTTATTCAATGGTAAAAAAAACATTTGTACTTTTTTTAGTAAAATTTAGTAAAATCCCATTAAAATAAATTTAGTAAAATTTGTACTTTTTAAAACATTATTAAATTATGTAACATTCAAATTTTGGTGAAGTAATTTAAGGGCCCGTTTGGTGTGCAGGATAGGATTGAGACATGATATGATTAGAAGTTGGATAAGGATATGATATGATAGTATCAGGATAGACATTATCCTCTCATACGTTTGGTGCATACAGGATAAGAAAGATGATATCATTATTTTATCATATCATGTGTTTGGTGCACATTTGTTATTGACATGATAAGAAGTATATTATATTTAAATGACAAAATTATCCTTGTGAAACCTGCACAATCAAACGTCTCTCTATCATGATAGGATAATTTTATCATATCATGTCTCTCTATCATGTACACCAAACGTGCCCGAAATGTTTAACATTGTCATAGTTCTTTTTTTTTTAGAGTCATAGTCCATGTAGACAAAAGAAATTGAAAACAAAACAACATAAAATGCAAAAAGTAAAACTTCAAGATATTGTCTCGTCTAGTATATTATATATTACATATACGAGGAATTTCACAAAAAACTTTAATGGTGTAGGGGCTGAATCAGTTTGGATTTGGAAATAAGCTTGTTTTCACATTTAGTTGGAAAAAAAATAAAAAAAAAAAAAAGAAAAGTAAGAGATATAATCAAATAAATTAAACATGTAAAAAATAAGGATGAATATAAAAAGCAAAAGTCAGATACAATACGTGCATCTAAAAAAAGTGAAATTCTGGCCAGGCAATAATTATGAGTTAACAGGTTCTGAACCAAACAGGTTCTGAACTAAACTTAGCACAATTAACAACAGATAATCAGCGGAAATTAAAAGTGCAGGAAAGCTAAAGAACACAAGGTTTGTTAACCCAGTTCGGAGTAAACACCTCCTACTCTGGGGGATACCAATCCAAGAAGGAAATCCACTATTGGAATTAATCCTTAAGACTCAGACACTGACTCCCAGTTCCTATCCCAAGCAATCAATCTCCACCTAGTCAGACTTATACCCAACTCTTGAGTATTAGTAACCATTAACTTCCTATTCAAGCAACTGCAACCCAGCCACTTGAACAACCCTGAAAACTACCCTGTTTTGAATAAAACTTCAATAACAAACCTTCATTCGTACCTACGGGCTTAGAATGAATTTACAACTCAATAAAAAACTCTAAACCAACTCAAACAATGAGTGGTGCACAAATAAAACTCTAAGTTTAACACACAGACTCAATTTCTGAATTATAACTCTATATTTCGTATCTCTTGAATAGCAGCAACACTCCTCCTTTTATAACCTTCAGCAAGTCTCTTAATTATGCACCCAATCTTCAGAATTTGATTTACTTCTGAATTATAAAAGATCCAATGAGCAAGCAAATAAACCAGCATTGTATCTTTTAAAGATTACATCAGTAAAATACGAGCTTGCATAAAAACGAGCCAAATCTTCAATAAATCTTCTTCAAATCAACCAGCATTCTAGAAGCAATATGCGTGGATAAATCCTTGATAAATCTCACCAAGATTTGCGCAAAAATAACTTGAAAAAGTACAGCTTCTGATGAAGTCAACAAAAGTCAACGCAGCTACAGTGCGTCTGATGCTTCAGAAGCACATTTCAGCTTCTGAAGTAACTTTCAGCTTCTGAAGGTGATTTCAGCTTCTGAATGACTTCAAAATGAAAAACTTGCAACTGAAGATTTGTTCTACACATTAAGATGCTTCTATTCAACACATTGGATTTGCCAAAATATGCAGCCAACACCAAAATACTCAACAATCTCCCCCTTTGGCAAATTTTTGGCTAAAACCAATGTTCACACATGACAAGCTCTTCAATCTCCCATAAGACTATCTCAGCAATGAAGAACTCCACAAATATATAACATAGCAAACAGATTAGCAGCGGATTCAAGCTATGTTAACATGACAAACCAAATAGTTTCAGTTACTGAAACACACAATGCAGCTTCTGAACAAATTCAGCATCACTTCAGGATAACTACAACCACATTAAAACACTCCCCCTGAAGCTCCACAACTAAATGAACACATGTACAACCACTCCAGCATCTGAACTCTCCCCCTGCAACTCATAAAACTCCTCCTTACTTCTGAACTGCAGTGAAAAATGATAAACCAGCTTCTGCAACATCTGAAACACATCACACTCAGGAATTTAATGACCTTGTACTCCCCCTGAGACACATATTCCCCCTCAATATCATCAACACATCTCATGTTGCATTGGTTATGAATTCTGAACAAAACATGCAACTTCTGAACCAATCTAGTCAGCTTCTGAAACAACTGAGTTCTGAACAAATATGTCTGAATACACTCTGAACACCAACACAGGTTTTTCTCCCCCTTTTTAGCCACAAAATTATGACAAAACACATGCATCACATAGGGATTGAAAACTGCAGAAATATCTTCACAATCTGTTCCAGATTTAACTTTACACTTAGGATCAGACACATCATAACACTTAGCATTAACAATGCTGGCAGGTACTCTATCTTCCTCACATCCAATTTGCTTTAATTGCTATAATTCTTCATGTAAACAAACACCTAACTTTCTCCTCAGATTTTCAAACTGTTTAGCATCTAAAGCCTTTGTGAAAATGTCAGCAACTTGTTCTTCAGTAACCACATGTTCCAGCTGAATGATCTTATCTTCCACAAGATTTCTGATAAAGTGGTGTCTGATATCTATATGTTTAGTTCTGCTGTGCTGAATAGGGTTCTTAGAGATGTTAATTGCACTCAAATTGTCACAAAATAGGGTCATAGTTCCTTGTTCAATGTTGTATTCTTCAAGCATTTGCTTCATCCACACCAGTTGTGAGCAACTACTCCCAGCAGCAATATACTCAGCCTCAGCAGTTGACAATGAAACACAGTTTTGTTTCTTGCTGAACCAAGAGATTAAGTTATTTCCTAAAAAGAAACAACCTCTTGATGTGCTCTTCCTGTCATCAGCACTCCCAGCCCAGTCAGCATCACAATATCCCATTATTTCAGAACTTGAACTATGAGAATACATGATCCCATAATCACTTGTGCTATTCACATACTTCAGGATCCTTTTAACTTGTGTCAGATGACTCATCTTAGGATCAGCTTGATATCTTGCACATACTCCAACAACAAATGTGATATCAGGTCTGCTTGCAGTCAAGTACAATAAGCTTCCTATCATACTTCTATATTGGCTTTGATATACTGAAACTCCATGTTCATCTTTGGTCAACTTCAGATGAGTAGCAGCTGGTGTTCTCTTATGAGCAGCAGATTCCATACCAAACTTTTTCACAATGTTCTTGGCATATTTACTCTGAGAAATGAAGATTGTATCTTCCATTTTCTTAACTTGCAATCCAAGAAAGTATGTCAGTTCACCAACTAAACTCATTTCAAATTCTGACTGCATTTGCTGGACAAATAACTTAACCATTTTATCTGACATTCCACCAAACACTATGTCATCAACATAGATCTGAGCAATCATCAGACTTCCATCTTGATCTTTCACAAACAAAGTTTTATCAGAACCACCTTTTCTGTATCCTTGAGCCACAAGAAACTGAGTCAGTCTTTCATACTAAGCTCTTGGTGCTTGCTTTCATCCATATAAGGCTTTCTTCAACTTGTACACATGATCTGGACTGATGATCCACAAAACCCTTAGGCTGTTCTACATAAACTTCTTCTTGCAGATATCCATTCAAAAATGCACTCTTCACATCCATCTGAAACAATTTGAACTTGAGAATGCAGGATACACCCAACAGCAATCTTATGGACTCTAGTCTGGCCACAGGTGCAAAGGTTTCATCAAAATCCAATCCCTCTATTTGAGTATAACTCTGAGCAACTAACCTTGCCTTGTTTCTGACCACAGTACCATTTTCATCTGTTTTATTCTTGTATATCCACTTAGTGCCAATCACATTCAGCCCTTCAGGTCTTGGAACTAAATCCCACACTTCACTCCTTTTGAATTGATTCAACTCATCTTGCATTGCTTCAATCCAAAATTCATCAGTTAGGGCTTCTTTTACATTTTTGGGTTCAAACTTAGACACAAAACAAGAATCAGTAGCAGCTGAGTCTGATCTCCTAGTTCTGACCCCTTGATCCAAACTCCCAATGATAAGCTCCTTAGGATGATCCTTCTGAACTCTAATTGATGGCCCTTTAGCAACAGAATCATGATCTGGATGCACTTCTGCTTCTTCAGACTCTGGATGATTTTCTGCTTCTGAAGTTTGTTCTTCTGAGACTTCAGACTCTGGAATAACTTCAGATTCATTCTTTTCATTCTCAGCAGACAGATCATCAATAACCACATTTATGCTCTCCATCACAACTTTAGTTCTTGAGTTAAACACCATATAGGCTCTGCTGTTTACTGAATATCCCAAAAATATGCCCTCATCAGACTTAGGATCCAGTTTTCTTCTATTTTCCCTGTCAGCCAAAATGTAACATCTGCGCCCAAACACATGAAAGTATTTCACAGTTGGCTTTCTCCCTTTCCATAATTCATATAAAGTACAGGCTGTTCCCTTCTTCAAAGTAACTCTGTTATGGATATAGCAGGCAGTATTCATGGCTTCAGCCCAAAACATATAAGGCAGTTTCTTAGCATACAACATGACCCTTGCACATTCTGCTAATGTTCTATTCTTCCTCTCAACTACACCATTTTGCTGAGGTGTGATAGGTGCAGAAAACTCATGTTTTATACCTTCAGAAGCACAGAATTCTGAGAAACTCTTGTTTTCAAATTCTTTGCCATGATCACTTCTGATTCTGACAATACCACAGTCTTTTTCCCTTTGTAATTGAATGCACAGCTCTTTAAATACTTCAGAAATATCAGACTTCTCTCTAACAAAACTGATCCATGTGTATCTTGAGTAGTCATCAACCATAACAAATGCATACCTTTTACCTCCAATACTTTCTACTTGCATAGGCCCCATTAAATCCATATGAAGTTCTAGTACTTTAGTAGTTACCTGGTGAACTAATCTGGGATGAGACTTTCTTGTTTGTTTCCCAATTTGACAATCACCACAAACACTGTCCTTATTGATCTTCAGATTAGGTACACCTCTGATAGCTTCAGTACTTAGGATTTTCTTCATGCCTTTCAGATGCAAATGTCCCAGTTTCTGGTGCCAGAGTTTGACTTCCTCTTCTGAACTCATGAGATAAGAAGTCAGGCTTCTTTCTTCTTCAGACACCCATAAATAGCAGTTATCTTTGGATCTGCAGCCCCTCATCTGAACCTTACCTTCCTGATCAGTTACAATACACTCTTGCTTGTTGAAATTCACTTTTAAATCTTGATCACATAGCTGGCTAATACTGATCAGATTGGAAGTTAAACCTTTCACCAACAGCACATCATTCAGTCTAGGTAAGCCTTCACTGATTAAATCACCAATACCCAGTATCTCACCTTTTGCTCCATCACCAAATGTCACATAGCTTCTGGAATAAGGTTTGATATTGCTCAGCAGCTTCTTCACACCAGTCATGTGCCTTGAACAACCACTATCGAAGTACCAATCCTCTCTAGAAGTGGCTCTCAATGAGGTATGAGCAATCAGGCCTACATTCTGAACCTTAGGTTTCCACACCTTCTGAACATTGTGTCTGGGTGCAGCTGGTTGCACTCTTCTATATTGAAAGTGTTCAGGATAACCATACAGTTTAAAGCAAAAAGGTTTAATGTGTCCCTTCTTACCACAATGATGACAGGTCCAGGTATGATTCCTCCTTCTTCTGTTGAACTTCTGGGGTTGCATCTGAATATGCTTCTTAGGTCTCATCTGAGTATGCTTCTGAGGTCTCATCTGAGTTTGCTTCTGTCCTTGCATCTGGGCTACCTTCTGAGGTCTCATCTTAGATGTTCCAATCATAGGATCATGAGTTTGAGTAGCAGGAACAAACTGTTTAACTGGATTTTTCTGCTTGAGGTTCAGACTCTCATCCACAAATCCTAAACTAGTTTTTCCTTGTTTCTGAGCATCCAAAATTTCCTCCAACACATCAGTAGCAGTATTCATCATTCTAACCTGCTTTTTCATATGCTCAAGTTGGGAATTTAGTTGGTTCACTTCTTCTTTCAATTCTGAATTCTGCACTAGAAGTTCACCTTTCTCAGCCTCCAGTTGACATATGGTCTCCTTTTGATCCAGAACTTGTTTGCAAACTTCAGCACTTCTGGTATACAGCTTCCTGTAGTTGTCAGCTAGTTCATCATATGAGAACTTTGCAACTTTAGACATAGATGAAGCTTCAGACTCTGAGTCAGACTCAGAAAAGGTTTCTGACTCTAAAACTGGTTCAGACTTTGTAAGAGCTTCTGACTTCTGAGACTATAACTTAACCATGAGACTTGTGTCACCCTTAGCAGATTCATCCTCAAAGTCTTCTTTTGAATCTTCATCAGACCATGAAACAGCTAGGCTTTTCTTCTGCTTTTTAAGAAAAGTAGGACATTCAGACTTGATATGTCCATACCCCTCACACTCAAAGCACTGCACACCTTTGGCTTGGTTACTTTTCTCCTCAGACTTGGTCTTCTTCTCATCAGTTTGTTGCTTCTTGTTATTGAATCTGAAATTCTGACCTTTGGTCTTGGATTTTATGTCAACCTTCTTCAGAATTCTGTTGAATTGTTTTCCAAGCAACACTAGAGCTTCTGATAAATCATTATCCTCCTCATCAGACTCTTGTTGATCATCAGCTCCTGAATTAACTGCAAATGCTACTCCTTTCCCTTTCTTATCAGCCTGTTTGCAGAATGCAGTCTCAAAATTTAACAAAGACCCAATCAGCTCCTCAACCTTCATGGTGGTGATGTCATGAGCTTCTTCTATGGTTGTAACCTTCATATCAAATCTTCTGGGCAGGGACCTGAGGATTTTTCTTACTATCTTTTCATCAGACATCTTTTCCCCAAGAGAATCAAAGGAATTTGCCATGTCCAACACATTCATGTAGAAATCTTGTATGGTTTCATCCTCCTTCATCTTCAGGTTCTCAAACTTGGTGGTCAGCAACTGCAATCTGGACATCTTCACCTTAGAAGTTCCTTCATGAGTTGTTTTTAAAATTTCACAGGCCTCCTTTGCAACTGTACATTGCTTGATGAGTCTGAACATATTCTGGTCCACACCATTAAAAATTGCATTCAAAGCTTTTGAATTTCCCAGTGACAGATCATCTTCAGCTTTGGTCCATTCTTCTTCAGGCTTTAGAACCTCAGTTTTGTTACCATCTTTGTCTAAAACCACAGGATGATCCCAACCTTTAATCACAGCTTTCCAAGTTCTGCTGTCAATGGATTTCAGGAATGCACACATCCTGGATTTCCAGTACTCATAATTTGTGCCATCAAGTAGGGGTGGTCTGTTGACATAGCCTCCTTCTCTATCCATGCTTGCCAGAAATTAACTCCTCTGGATCTCACCCAAAACACAGGCAGGGTGCTTGCTCTGATGCCAATTGAAATTCTGGCCAGGCAATAATTATGAGTTAACAGGTTCTGAACCAAACAGGTTCTGAACTAAACTTAGCACAATTAACAACAGATAATCAGCAGAAATTAAAAGTGCAGGAAAGCTAAAGAACACAAGGTTTGTTAACCCAGTTCGGAGTAAACACCTCCTACTCTGGGGGATACCAATCCAGGAAGGAAATCCACTATTGGAATTAATCCTTAAGACTCAGACACTGACTCCCAGTTCCTATCCCAAGCAATCAATCTCCACCTAGTCAGACTTCTACCCAACTCTTGAGTATTAGTAACCACTAACTTCCTATTCAAGCAACTGCAACCCAGCCACTTGAACAACCCTGAAAACTACCCTGTTTTGAATAAAACTTCAATAACAAACCTTCATTCGTACCTACAGGCTTAGAATGAATTTACAACTCAATAAAAAACTCTAAACCAACTCAAACAATGAGTGGTGCACAAATAAAACTCTAAGTTTAACACACAGACTCAATTTCTGAATTATAACTCTATATTTCGTATCTCTTGAATAGCAGCAACACTCCTCCTTTTATAACCTTCAGCAAGTCTCTTAATTATGCACCCAATCTTCAGAATTTGATTTACTTCTGAATTATAAAAGATCCAATGAGCAAGCAAATAAACCAGCATTGTATCTTTTAAAGATTACATCAGTAAAATACGAGCTTGCATAAAAACGAGCCAAATCTTCAATAAATCTTCTTCAAATCAACCAGCTACTGAATCTTTTAAGCATTCCAGAAGCAATATGCGTGGATAAATCCTTGATAAATCTCACCAAGATTTGCGCAAAAATAACTTGAAAAAGTACAGCTTCTGATGAAGTCAACAAAAGTCAACGCAGCTACAGTGCGTCTGATGCTTCAGAAGCACATTTCAGCTTCTGAAGTAACTTTCAGCTTCTGAAGGTGATTTCAGCTTCTGAATGACTTCAAAATGAAAAACTTGCAACTGAAGATTTGTTCTACACATTAAGATGCTTCTATTCAACACATTGGATTTGCCAAAATATGCAGCCAACACCAAAATACTAAACAAAAAGTACAAGCAAGTCAGCATCTAATACTAGAGGGGTGCAGGTCAGCAGTAGCTTTGATGTGAGAGAGTGTTTTAGGCAGGTGCAAAGTAGGTGCAAAATTAAAATGTCAGGGTATGCAAAATACATATAAACCATGATTATTGAGAGAAACTTTCAAAATCTAGGGTGTGCAGGTGCACACCCTCAAACACAGCTGGCTCTGCCCCTGCCTGAATCTACGGTGGTTCTACACAGAAAATGCCAAAAACTACCACCAACCACTACTTTTTATCATTTGAAACTACCATTATATATAGCTTCTACCCTAAAACCGCATATATTTCAGTTCAAACACTAGAAACATAAAGAGGGAAGAAATGGAAAGGGATAAGTACCAACCTAATGAACTGAATACGAAAAGATGGAAGCAAATGCACTCTACGAAAAAGCTTGAAGGAAGAAAGTCAGTAAACTCTGGTGAACTCTTGAGCTTTGAAACAAGGAGGGAAACTTGAATGAGGATGCACAAGTGTTCTGAGTGAACACTCAAGTCCTTTTATAGTCGTCTCAAAACGTTTTTGAGTCCGTGAGCTCCAATCCATTACAACGTTCCACATGAAGCTTGCTACGGTAAAGATGAAGCTACGGTCCAGATCAACCTTTTTAAATTCATCCAACAGACCATAGTAAAGCTGTTAGACATCCAAATGACAGGATTAGATCAACGATTGTGATGGAACCTCGAAAACCAACTATGAACAAACCACTCAAAGGCTAGGCAATCAAGTACATAAATAGCCTTTACACATGGCGTTCAGGAACCAAAAGTCATGTCCCCTCAATCTCATCCACGAGACACTCGCATTAAATGCAGAGAGGACAAGCAGCCAACACCCTGTTGAAGGAATCAAATTGTCACTCCACTGGCAAACCAGTTTGGCGAACGAAGGGAAAGCTCATCCGAGCATATGTCACTAGACTCATCTCGAGCGTTTTTCTAAACAAAGAAAGGCGCCTGCAGAAGAGCTAGTACCCCTACGAGCTTCTAACGTCCCCCGCGAGCACAAAACCTTTTTACTATCTATCTGCTTCTCACGAGCATATCAAAGGTTATCGGTTCCGAACAGCGACAATTTCGAAGATTCCCACCATCCTTAAACAAAGTACCATCTGAACACTATGTTCGATACCTCTTAGTCTCTCACGAGCATCAGGTTCGCCCCCGCATGAACCATTTTGCTCAAAGTCATCACTATTATTCAAGAACAACGACTTGGGGGCTACTATTATGGGCCGAGCAACCGGTTACGACCCATTTACATTGGCCCAAACCAAATTAAGCCCAATTCTGCATTTGGGTCAATTGCTCCTAACACACCCTCTCTCCGTGAGGGGGTGTTCGTAGAACTTCAGGAGACCAATTCAAACGAACTAGTAATGGCTCCTTAACGTGCCCTAAAACTCCGTCTCGATGGTTACGACTCTCACGATTCCGTAATCGTCGAGCGCCACGAGTGTGCCCCACAACGGCTCCTGCACCTCCTCACTATATAAGGGAATTCTCAGCAGTCCCTAAAGGTACGATATTTTTCTACCCTAACCCCTCTTTTTCTAATGTTTTCACTAACTTGAGCGTCGGAGTGTCTGCAGATACATCCCCGCACCGAACATCATCATCATGATCAGGTACGATAATTTAGAAAATCATAAGGTTACTTGATATTTTGTGTCGAAACAAAAGGAAAGACGTTCTTTCGAAACAAAAAAAAAATGTTTATGAAAGACGTCTACTAGGATCATGATAAATCCAAATTGGCAACTGTTGATCGAGTGGTATGACCTAAATAATAATGGTCTGGGTCCACGACCAGATATATGTACATACATCATAAGTCAATATAAAAACATCGTGAATGATCATACACCATACATGCCTGATTTCTATTCGATATGATTATCTTTAATTAGGAACCAAATTTCATCAAAAAAGTTAAGGTTAGGAAATTTCCCAACTTGCATATCGTTCCATTTTTTGTGGAATCATCTGGCTTTATCTAAGCAAAACCAGCTAGTGGTATCACAAATATCTCACTAATCTTGTGTGCTGGAAAGTTGCTTCCAACTTGTTCATGGGTCCAGCAGTTAACAATTAATTTGGACGGATTGCATACTTTCTCTAAAATTTCAAATCAATTTCCACGTTGGAATATCCCTTTCTATCTGATTTCACTCTCCACTTTGTAGCCTAACTTGTTGACTCTATTAATGTGATTTATCAATTGTCCGAATCATATTTGACTTATAAGGTCAAGGAAGCTGAATACACGTTTCTTGAAAAACTTCGTCGGAAGGAATCTATCAAATTATTCTCTCCATATAACTAATTCAAAAAGTTACCCCTTTCAAAAAACAAAATCATAAAATTATGTAAATTCATTAATTTGTTTTTATTACATTACAATCAATAATTTCTAATAACATTAAATTTACTATAATTTCTAATAACATTAAATTTACTAGTGTCCGTCTGGACACTGTCCGGTTTTTTTATTTTGTTAACGTCAAAAAATTATAAGAAATGTATATTTGGTATAATTTTGAATTTTATTTGCATGATTTATTTATTTATTTTTTAAGAGGATTTAATTTTTTTTTGGGTTACTTTTAAGAGGATTTATTTATTTACTTATTTGTTTTAGATTAACTAAAGATATTTTTGAGTCGTGACTTTCAAATTGTAATAAATTGTATTTATGTTTTTGAATGAGACCAATAATATAATGTTATATTCTAACTTACTATTTTATATTTTTTTTGAATTAAAATCTTATCTTCAAGGTAATATAAAGAGTAACATTTGGTATGCGTCTATATGCACAACTGATAAAATGCTCAATATGCATTCTGATTTGCTCACATGCCCATCGAAATTATGAAATATCACCGCTCGATTTTAAACTACCAAATGGTTCGAGAGTTAATTCTTGATCACTCTAGTTTGGAAGTTATGCAGCGATGCAATGTGAATACATACTAAAACATAAACCACCATTTGTGTGTTCAAACCCATTTCCTTACACTTTTTCTTCCTGTCTACGCTAAGGCTTAAACCATGATTAAATCTAGATGTCCCTCATTCTGGGTCGAGAAGGACCATAATGTGGAATCCTCCATTGGCTACACTGGGATAATGATCCATCAGGGAAATCTTGGTTATCCAGTCTGAATCCAATGTTATCTGCTTAAAGTTGTACATTGAGAACAGTTGTCCAGGTAAAGGTTCAAGGACCAAACCTTGAACCTACACTATCATTATAAAATCAAGGGCATTGGGTCAAGTAAGTACAAATTTTACCCTAGATTACCTAAAGATCCTTATCGCTTTCTGACTTGAGAATGGTATATGATGGTGGGCCTTCTGATTGGTCGTTACTACATAATTTTCAGTCACACATTACTGCAAGATATTAATAGGAAAAGTAAGTACGTTTATTTTGATTGGAACGTTAGAATTACGATACTGCCATTTTTTAAGATTGCTCAATGTTGTAATGTTATATTGATATATAATCTATGCTTGGATGTTAATTAATTTTGGTTTATTCCACTGTTATGATAATTTTGGTTCCTCTTTGTTATTTTAAGATTCAATTATTATGATAATTTATATTTATGTTTTCATTTTTTTGTTTTGGAGAGACATGATAAACAAATCAGATGCATACACAATGGGAATAAGATATATAGTCGACATTGATAAATTGTCACATCATTTGGCATGGTTCTAGAATGCGGTGGAGGCTTATGATTTGAAGCCTCTTCTTCAGACCATATTTACTTAGATTAATCCAAGCCTATGTACAGAGTTGATTAAGCGGTGGCATGAAAAGACCAACGACTTTCACTTTCCCATCGGTGAAATGACCATCATAATAAATTATGTGTCATAACGTCTGCACTTGCCTATCCACGGTAACCCAACAAACCATCGACCACGAATGTTTAAAGAAGATGATGCTACTTTGCTTAGTGATTTTCTTGGTGTGGACATTGGAGATGTTTATGGTGAGTGCGAGAGATTGAAGGGTACTCACATCACATTTAGTTGGTTGCTTGAAATCTTTGAGGATCATCACACAAAAGTCCTGCAGTTGGATAATGCACCAGCGATGGATGCTAAGAGAGATGAGCACATGACTATGTGTATACAAGGTTACCCGGTTTACCTCGTTTAATGCACCATCTTTACAGAAAAGAGAAATCACTATGTTGATTGGTGTTTCTGGAGTACCTTCGAGAACTCACTATAGTTAACCAATGGTATTGGGGTGCTTTGGCTCTAGCATACCTTTACTACTACTTGGTTGAGGCAAATATTCCCAAGCGATCACAAATGGATGGATATTGTACCATCTTGCGGGTAATTATTTGTTTTGTAATATTTAAGACGTTTGTAATTTAATATATATTTTAAATTTAGTATGTGTTTGTTATTTTTTCAAGCTTGGGCTATGGAGAATTTTTCTGATATATATCCATATGATATTGACCCCAACTATGCAGTCGATAGGCCACACACAACGCAGTTCATTCCTAGCAAGGGCCAAAAGTCACCAAAGAACTAAATGACCTTTTTTGATCACTTAGAGGTGGACGGTGTGGTCTTCAACTGCTATGACAACTATTGAATAAGAGAGAAAAGAGAGACATATGATGAAATACTGTGTGACTGAATAGCACTACGAAATGTCTATTATATAGGAGTTAAGAAGCTTAGAGACTAAGCAATGATATATTTACAGAATGAATATTCTACATAATATTCTATCCTAAGTAACTTAGAGAGTAAGTAAAATATATTTACAATGTAAATATAATTATTTACTATTTATTTAAATATCAATAAATATCAACACTCCCCCTCAAGCTGGAGCATATAAGTCAAATGTACCAAGCTTGCCACATATATAACTTGTTCTAAGACCTCGCAGGGATTTTGTAAAAACATCTGCCAACTGGTCATTTGAATTGACAAAGCTTGTGACGATATATTCAATCTTCTCTTTGACAAAGTGGCATTCTATCTCAATATGTTTGGTCTTCTCATGAAAGACTGGATTTGAGGCAATATTCAATGTGGCTTGATTATCACATATAATTGTCATTGGTCGTACTTCTTCGAATTGAAGTTCCCTGAGTAACTGCTTCAACCAAATGAGCTCGTATGTTACTAGTGCCATAGCCCTATATTCTGCATCTGCGCTTGATCTTGTAACTACATTTTGTTCCTTACTCTTCCAGGATATCAGGTTTCCTCCAACAAGTACACACTACCCAGAAGTGGATCGTCTATCAACAGGTGAGCCAACCCAATTAGCATCTAAGTAGCCAACTATCTGAGTATGTCCTCTATCTTCATAAATGAGACCTTTTCATGGAGCACCTTTGATGTATTTCACAATCTGGACAACAACATCCATGTGTTCTTGGCAATGAGAATTTAAGAATTGGCTTACCACACTAACTGCAAACGAAATGTTCGGACGAGTGACTGTAAGGTAATTCAATTTCCCAACCAATCTCTTATACCTCCCTGAATCAGATAACGCCTCCACCTGATTGGGTAGAAATTTGACATTAGGATCCATAGGATAAAATTGAGATAAGTAAAAGGATAAAATTGTATAATATTGTAATCTTAGAAAACTAAAATGAATATTTAAAAGAATGAAAAACAAACACAATATTAAATTATTGTAGTTCCTCTCAATACAGTAATTTTTCTGTCATTACCAAATAAAACAAAACTCACTATATTCATTCAAAGAAACCCCAAATATGTCGGTAAATATCTTAATATTCCTTTTAACTTTTGAATAAATAATCTATTGCATTATTGTGTCACTTGGTAACACTTGATCATCTTTCTAAACACAAATTGTCGACCTGAACAGTCACTCACTTTCTAAATTTCCACACGAACATGTCTCTATAAATTCCAACCAATCCAACAAAACAATCTCAAAGAACACAACATACCCAAAAAAAATGGTACTTCTTCAATGTCCTTTATGTTGCTACACACAAAACCAACAACAACAACAAAAAACAGAACCTCACTCTCATGATCACATTCATTCAGAATCATCAACCTCTTCATCTCTTTCTTCACAACCAAGTCTACCTTCTGTTCCTTCTCTCACCTCACAACAATCTCAAACCACACATCACAAACTTCTAACAACAATCGATGGTCACTCTTCACCCATCTCCTCCCTCACTCTACACACAAAATTTCTCTTTAGTGGTTCTTCCAATAGTGAAATAAGAAGATTTGACAAAGACCCTTTTGCCCTTCAAGCTTCAAACAATATCAACAACTTGGTAGCAATCAGTAATGGATCAAAATCAACCATTAAGTCTATGATTGTTGTTAATGATATGTTATTTAGTGCTCATCAAGATCATAAAATCCGAGTTTGGAAAATCGAAACAACAACGACAACTAGTAATAATACCAATCAAGATCAGAGGCTATTCAAATGCATAGCAACACTTCCAACATTCAATGATCGTTTTTTGAAGCTTTTTTCATCGAAAAATTACGTTGAAGTTCGGAGACATAAGAAGTATACATGGGTGAATCATATTGATGCTGTTTCTTCTCTTGCTGTTTCAAAAGATGGATTGTTTCTTTACTCTGCTTCGTGGGATAGAACATTCAAAATTTGGAGAGTTTCTGATTTTAAGTGTTTAGAGTCAGTGAAAAATGCACATGAAGATGCAATCAATGCAATTGTTGTTTCACCTGATGGGGTTGTTTATACAGGATCAGCTGATAGAAAGATCAAAATTTGGAAGAAAAAAAATCATGAAGAAGATGAGAAAATGAAAAGTAAAAAGAAAAAGCATTTTTTAGTTGGAACATTGGAGAAGCATAGATCAGCTGTGAATGCTTTAGCACTTAACAAAGATGGGTCAGTTTTGTATTCAGGTGCTTGTGATAGATCAATTTTAGTTTGGGAAAAAAGTAATAGCATTATTCGAAATTGTTCCGGACTAGACCAAGATCCTGATGACGAAAATATGGTGCTAGTTGGTGCCCTAAGAGGGCATACTAAGGCTATATTGTGTTTGGTTGTGATGGATGATTTGGTGTGTAGTGGATCAGCTGATAATACTGTTAGATTATGGAAAAGAGGGATTGATGCAAAAAGTTATGCATGTTTGGCTGTTTTGCAAGGTCATAGAAAACCTGTTAAGTGTTTGGCTATAGCAGATGATTCCAGAAGTGGTAAAAATGGTGGGGTTGATGATGATGGTAGTTCTTATCTTGTTTACAGTGGTAGTCTTGATTGTGACATCAAAGTTTGGCAAATACGCGTTCCCTTGATTTGATTTTTATCATATACTATTACTATATATTTTTTTCTTCTTGTAGTTAGTTTGTAAGTAAAGAATGAAAAATTTCCTTTATTTTGTTATGTAGTTCATATTTGTCCTGCTTTTGGGTTGTAATATTTCTTAGTAGTCATATTTTCACTTACTTTGACCAAAATTATAAGAAGATTACTATTCGTCATTTAGGATTGCTCACAAGCACTTAAAAAAATACCCCTTAATAGTAGTTAACTATGGTACATTGTTAAATGGTATAGGTACAAACTGTTTAACATTTTTTTTTAAATCGATTTAACTGATTTAAAAAATTATGTCGAATGGCAGTTAAAAACCATCGGAGATTTTTCAAATGTTTGAAGGGTTTTTTGAGCAATCATATGTGTCTAAAGAGCATTCATCAAATTATAATCAAGAAGAAAAAAAGGATCCGTTCTAATTTGGAGTTGCAATGACATTGGCTTTAGATATTGCTGGGCTGTACATACTGCAAAAAAGATGGAAATGTTTCTTCTCCTATCCTATTGATTTCTCGCGCTCTACGAATTTTAGATTATTAAAACTGAAAAGTGTAGGCCACTTTAAAATCCTCTAAAACGCGTTAAAGCACCCTTAAAACATACCATTTTTTGGATTTTATATTCGAATATGATGCACGAGAAACGATAAAATATTCTTAGGGGTGAGCAGACTCAACCCATCTCTAGGACATGCTAGAGTCTCTAATGTTTTGTCTCTCTCATTTGATTTGAAAAATATTAAGCTTGTTTGGCTCTAAGGACATGTAAGAGTCTAAACAATTGGTCTAACCAAAATTTATAGAAAATTGCTCTTCCCACAAACAAATTTGTTCCTTCCCAAAGAAAATGATCAAAATACCCTTGTGTGACTTAAGTCACGCTGAAGGCAGCGTAAGTTAACTCTTGTTGCTTTCCACCGTGAGTTAACTCACACTGCGTGCATTACTATTTTGGGACAAAACCCAACAGTTCCAAGTTCATAACACATTTTCTTTCCCTCTTCACCTCCAAAAAACCCAAAAGTGCGAATTTTTGGTGAAAAATCTTGAGCTGAAAGCATTTCAAATCGTCAGGAAGCAAGTTTCTATGCTCATCAAACGTCAAAGATCAAATAATGTACCATCTAACCTCTCTTGATTTTGCTGGTTTTTGAGCTATGTTTAGCAGTCTGGTACATGACATGGGCGTGACTAAACTCACTCACGCAGGTGTTAGCTCAGCGTGACTTGACTTAAGCCACGCTGGTGCCCAGAATTTGAATTTTTGCGCCAATTTTATTTTTCTTTCTTAGCTTGTTGCGCAAGTTATTTATATTTTTTTCGTGTTATTTTTCTATTCAATAGGCATAGTGATGGTTGATAATATGGTGGATGATGGCATTGAGCCGAAACCGGCCATAATCGAAGCTTTCGGCAAAGCTTTCGTTGATGTCAAACCAATCATTGATGTGAAGGTTAAAGTCAAAATTCCATTTCAAGCTCACATTGAAGAAAAACCTAAACTGGTACCTACCGGTGTTTCCAAGCCTTGGGGTTATGAAGTAAACACTGCCTCATTTTTTTTACAAACGAAAGATGGCGAGAGCGAGATGAGTTGCTTGGTTGGGTTCGTCAACAAGCGGCAAGGGCTGGATTTACTATATCTATAGATAAATCTAGTCTAAAGAATTCAATGGTTACATTGCAATGTCTCCAAGAAAGGTTGTAACCAAGGGAGCACCTAAAAGGGCGAGGTCTACACCGAAAGAGTCATCCATAGGTCGAATCCTCTCTACATGGGAGCGTGTTGATTCTCAAAATCCCGATAGTTAATCTTCACATGCCAAAACAACATTTCCAAAGAGGAAAAGTGCACGTTTAGGAAATTTCATCCTGCTCACAAGCTTCAACCTCTACTAGACACCCGGATCTGTATATTCCGGATTTACCATACATAACACAATTCCCAAAGATCATGAAACATTTCATCAAAAGTATTGTGAATGTTAAAGGAGATGGTAATTGTGGATTTCAGGTCATAGCTAGCTAGACACATGGGTATGGATGAGGAAAATCATGTTTTGGTTCGTAGTGCACTTATTTAAGAGTTGAAAAATAATAAGAGTGACTATTTGCCGATATTTGGTTCGGAGAAGCGTTTTCAATATATCTTGAATGGTTTACACCCTCCAACAAATAGTGGTGAAAAAGCATACGAAGATAAGTGGTTGACATTACCGGATATGGGTCACATTGTTGCAACTTGCTACAATAGAGCCGTTGTTCAATTGGTTTTGGCGGAAATAGGTATATGTGAGACATATTACCCAATCTAAGGTGCTCCGACACTTAACCCACATGCCCACATCTTGTGTCTTGGCTTAATTCCCGGCCACTTTCTTCATGTTTAATTGAAAGACGGTTGTCCATTACCATCGCCTTGTACGGATTGGAAGATTCACAAGATTGGTGTGGCGGAGCAATGAGAGTTTTCATTTATGGATAAACAGCCTTTGTTCAAAGACCTCATGTCTAAGGAGCCGAAGCCGCCGAAAAAACCAACAAATCAACTCAATCCAATATATTGCGACACTCCCACTATGGAAAAACCAAAAGGAGAATTTGAAGTAATTGAAGAAGATGAAGAGTATGCACTATCACTAGCTAGTTAGATAGGCTACGACACTTTTTAGTCGGTGTTCGTCCTTTTTTGTCGATATTACACCGACATATTTTTTTGTGGTCGATTATGTAATGCCAATTTATGTGGCCAATATGTAAATAAGATTATATAAATATATGCCATTTTTTATGATGGACAAAACATCAACAATTTTATTCTTTATTCTTATTGCTCGCATTTTATAAAATTATATGTCTCTAATTATTCAACTATTTATTTATTTTGTGAAGTGAAACATGTCTCAAGATAAAGTTGAAGCTCATGTCCGATACTCGCACGTGAAGAAGACGGTTAGGGTCTATTTAACCCCCATCGACAAGTTGGATGATTTGAAGGCACAACTTGACACATACTTTGTCCATCTAGGTGAAAATCAAAGAACATCAAATGTATTTGTACAGGTGTCATGCGTGGACTTGGGGGAGGATAAGGAGGAAGACACTTGGAAGACGGTTTATTATCCAGATATTATTCGTGATGATTTCGATGTAGATTACATGTTTAGGTTAATGGTTGAAAATAACATTTTACATCTTTGTGTTTGATCCATTGAAGTGTAATATTTATTAACGTGTAATAGTGTAATGTGTTCGAATTTGTGTATGTAATGTTGTATTTTAATGAATTTGTGTCGAATTTGTGGATTGTGTATTTAACGACGAATTTGGATCGTTTATGTGTAATTTGGATCTTTAACGACGAATTTGGATCATTTATGTGTAATTTGGATCGATTATGTGTGATTAAATGATTATGTGTGATTAACGACGAATTGGTGTAATTTGGATCAATTATATGTAATTTGGATCGATTGTGTTATTGTGTGATTAACGACAAATTTATGTAATTTTGATCGATAATGTGTGATTATTTGGTTATGTGTGATTATGTTGTTGAAATGATGTAATTTGAATCAATTATGAGTGTGTATTGGTTTGGGGTCAATAATGGCTTGGTTGACAACATTGAATGATGTTTCCTGCTACACCAGAAGCCAACGTGACTTAAGTCACGTTGACCTGTAATGGGCGTGACTTAAGTCACGCTCCGTATTTTGGTCGGTAACTTGCGTGACTTAAGTCACGCAGGTGGACGGTGGTCGACGTGAGTTAACTCACGCAGGTTAACGGTCAGCGTGAGTTAACTCACGTAGGTTGGACGGTGGTTTGGACGGTGGTCAATCAGGGAGGAGCTGTTACTTCCTTCGATCAATAGAATTCAAACAAAAAATATATAAATTGAAACCTTTTCTTTCATTTTTTTTCTCATTCTCATTTCTTCTCATTCATTCTCCCATCTCCCATCTCTTCTCTCAAATTTTTTTTAGTTTTGTTACTATAGGCGTAAACGGCCTCAATGTCCTTCGTCGATTAATCATAATGATCTTATGCTGTTTTTTTATGACGACGAATGAGATCATTATATTAATCGACGAGGAAATTTTTGAGTCATGTTAGAATCATTATGATTAATCAACAAGAATCCGGCCTGAATGAGTTTTCCCGCTAGCGGTAGAGGTGGTTATGGCGGGTTCGTCTACCGGCCCCCTACCCTAAGAAGATTGGTCATTATGATTAATCGATTTTTTTTAAAAAAAAATCCTTTAATTTATGTTATAATAATAATTGTTGAATGGAATGAATTGCAATGTAATGTAATAATATTTAGGTTGTGTGTAATAATATTTTTGTTTCAGTGATGTAATGTAATAATATGTACACAGCGCGAGTTAACTCACATTGGTATATACCGAGCGTGACTTAAGTCACGCAGGGTATATACCAGCGTGAGTTAACTCACGCTGAAGGTATTTTAGTTAGTTTGTATGGGAATGAACAATTTCGTATGAAAGAAGAGCAATTTTGAAATTTATAAACGGGATCAGGCTTTGTCCCCTAATTGTAAGAGCAATTATGTTGGTAAGGAGGCTTTTATGAATAAAATATTTGATGTAAAAATCATGTTAGTTTACGTAGAAATCTTGTAGTAAAATACTCTTGTTGAAAGAGTCGTGTTTAATTTTGAGTTCAAGTTTATGACAAAATAGTAAAAATGTTTAATTATTTACTTTCAACTTTTGATATTATCTGAATGACCATCTTGTAATTTTTTTTCAACTTTTTAACCCAGTCTCATCTTAAATAAACCTGAACATAATTGCAGTTGTAAAGTATCATATTTACAACAAGTATAACCCATCTTAATCCATCCATTACTCACCCTTAATTACCTTTATAATGTGGATTTGAAAGCTACGTACAAAAGATTTACAACTGAGGCTTCAGTTCCAATAGTTGACCATAATTTAGAATCATAATTTATAGATATATACACTCCAAATTTGCTTTCATAGTTTTAAAGTTTATGTGAAGTATTTATTTATTTATTTATTTTTATTGTTGAAGTTTATAACTAAAGTTGATGAACTGTTAACCTTCTTCTTTTGACTCAAAAAAGAGATAATATATGACGAACAAACATTGGTACTTTCTTCTTGTGTGTGTGACTTCAAATTGCAAGTTGGCACAAAGGACACATTCTCTAGAAACTTAAAAACAAATTTTCTTTCAAGTTCTTGAGGTGTGAAAGTTATTGAGAACTTTAATAGAAAACTATGGCTTAAAAGTAAGTAAAACTAACGTGTAAAATATTATCTTGGACCACAAGTATTTGATCTAAATATTTTTCTTCTTTGATACCTAACGTGAGAAAAAAGACTTCTTTGTGTTCCATATACTTATTTATCTTTTCATATATAAAAAAAAATACATCAATTTAGACTAGTTTCTTCTCTTTCCAATTTCATCATTTATTTAAAATATTTTAGGCTTAAATGCAGTTTTACCCTCATATTTTGACTAAATGTGAATTTTGCCCCTCCTGTTTTAAAACTCGGAATTTTACCCCCTTGTTTTATGTTTTATTACTATTTTATCATTTTTATTATATTATTTAGATTAGTAATTAGAAAAATAGTTAAGTCTCATTAATATAGGACTTGGAACAATATTATTTATACTATATATATATATATATATATATATATATATATATATATTGTATATAAAGGAGGGAATAGAGGATTTGAGTTGTCTTTTTCATTATTCCAATTATATTCTTGAACAAATTTTTCAATAATAATAATAATAATAATGTTGTATTAATGGTGTCTTTAAAAAAGATAAGAGTTTATATTAATTACATTTGCTATAATGTTGATGTCATTGAAAAAGTTAAATATGGTTTGTTATAATTTGAAATTCACAAACGTCTAATATTTATACTTTTAATCAAAATCAAAATTTAATAAAATGTTGTTAATAATTTACAAGCATTAGCACAATAAAAAGAACGGAAAGACGGGCACGTGAGTGCCCATCTTTTCGCTAGTACTAAATATAAAGAAAATACACAAGTTTAGACTGAATTTTTGTTTTCTTATATTACTCTTCATTTAAACTATTTTATACTTTAATAATATTATTTAAATTATTAATTAAAAAACTCATATCCCATTAAAATATGAAAATTGGAGGTTAAAGTAGTGGTGGATTCACTTAATAATTGATGCACATGGATTAGCTATAGTCAGCAAATTTTGCAATCACACGTGTTTGCCCGTCTCTGATCAAGATATGATTGTACAAATTCAAGTTCAGTATTTTGAAAATATAAAATTAAATTAATTATTTTTTAGGAATCGATTGAGCTGTGGAGGAAAAATTGGATAGAGCTATGACAAATGATAGTTGGTTTGATAAATTTCAGAATGCAAAGTTTGAATGTCTTACTACCACCTCTTCCGATCATTACCCCCTTTTGCTAGATTCTGCTCCACAACCCGCTCCTAGTTGTGGAAATCATCGCTTTCATTTTGAGAATGCGTGGCTTGTTGAACCTGAGTTTGGTCCTTTTGTTTCTCAAAGCTAGCAGGATTATGGTGAGCGTCCTTTCGTGAATAAACTAAAAAAATGTGTTGTGGATTTATCTAAATGGAGTATGAATATTAATCAAAACACTCGACAAGAGATCCGCAAGACTCAACGCAAGCTTGAAGTTGTCCGTTCGCGTGTGGATGCCTCCAATGTGAGCTATTTCAACATGTTACGGCATAGGCTGGACCAATTGTTAATCAAAGATGATATTTTTTGGAAACAACGTGCTAAGACCTTTTGGTACCGTGATTGGGATCTTAATACGAAGTTCTTTCATGCAGCAACTACCACTAGACGAAAGCTCAATAGAATTGAACATCTTGAAGATGAGAATGGGTTCGAATGTAGGTCGGAAGACGGTCTGAAGCATATAGCACGTGATTATTTCATGCATCTTTTTCAAAAATCACCAAGTTCTCGTGCTAGTGTCATTAATTTGGTTCCAACTTCAATCACCGGCGATGATAATGCTATGTTGACTGCGGCTTCTACCTTAGAGGAATTCAAACAAGCAGTTTTCTCTATGCAAGCAGATAAATGTCCAGGGTCGGATGGCTTTAACCCAGGTTTCTACCATCATTTTTAGGATACTTGTGGTCATGAAGTTTTTCAGGCTGGTTGTCAATGGTTAGCAAATGGTGCTTTCCCGCTAAATGTAAATTCTACTAATATTACTCTTATACCAAAAGGTGATTCTCAGACTTCCATGAAGGATTGGCGGCCTATTGCTCTATGTAATGTTGTGTATAAAAGTGTCGCCAAGGTGCTTGCTAATAGGCTTAAACAGGTGCTTGATAAATGTATATCTATCAATCAGTCAGCATTTGTCACAGGTAGGTCCATATTAGATAATGCAATGGTGGCCATTGAAATTGTTCACTATATGAAGGCAAGGGCTAAAGAAAAGAGTGGAGATGTTGCTCTTAAACTGGATATCAGTAAAGCGTATGATAGATTAGATTGAGATTACCTTCGTGATATTCTGCTCCAAATGGATTAGCTGGATTATGCTTTGTGTTGAGACGGTTGATTACTCGGTCTTGGTTAATGGTGCATCGATAGGTCCTATTGTGCCAGGGCGTGGTCTTCGCCAGGGTGATCCACTCTCACCTTATCTGTTCATCATTTGTGTTGAAGGTCTTTCTTCCCTTATTCGTGAAGCTGAACGTCGTCATGATATTAGAGGTACTATGATCTACAAAGATGCACCTATTATTTCTCACCTTCTCTTTGCAGACGATTGTTTTCTCTTCTTTAGAGCTTGTGAACGTGAGGCTGTTTGTATGAAAAATATTTTGGCTACTTATGAAGCGGCTTCGGGGCAAGCCATTAATCTTCAGAAGTCAGAATTATTTTGCAGTCATAATACTCCGGATGATCTCAAGAATCTCATTGTTTCTACTCTCGGTGTTCGTCAAGTTCTGGGTACAGGTAAATATCTTGGGTTGCCATCTATGATTGGTCGTAGCAAATATGCAACTTTTAAAATTATCAAGGATCGTATTTGGAATTAAATCAATTCCTGGAGTAGTAGATGTCTCTCGCAGGCTGGGAGCAAGGTTCTCATTAAATCTGTTTTGAAATCTATTCCTTCATACGTGATGAGTATTTTTCTACTTCCGGGATCCCTTATTAATGAAATTGAAAAAATGTTAAATTCCTTTTGGTGGGGTCATAATTCTGCGAATTCTCGAGGATTGCATTGGTTATCTTGGGAACGTCTTTCAGTTCCTGAAGTGTTCGGAAGCATGGGTGTAAAGAGCCTTAAGGCATTCAATATGGCTATGATAGGCAAGCAGGCATGGAAGTTGGTTTCTACTCCAGATTCTCTAATCACTCGTTTACTCAAAGATAAATACTTTCCTCGAAGTGATTATTTTGGAGCTAGCATAGGCCCTAATCCCAACTATGTTTGGCGTAGTATTTGGAGTGTGAAAGATGTGATTCGTCGTGGTTTTCAGTGGAGTATAGGCACGAGAGAACACATACCAGTTTGGGATCACCCTTGACTCCTTAATGCTGCACGAATTGTACTGTCTACTCCACATCATTTGGAGTGGCCACTTATAACTGTTTCTAACTTGATGGTTACATCCCAAAAACACTGGAATATGGAGGTAATAAATGCTTTTTTTGACAATATCACTGCTAGAAATATCTTTAATACTCCATTACTCCCTTCGGTGACTCATGATGTGCCTGTCTGGAAGCTTGAGAGAGATGGTGACTATACAGTTAAGAATGCTTACAGGGATATTTTAAACCATGATGTGGCAGTTGTTCAGCACCGTGTGCCGGGTAATTGGAATTGTGTTTGGAGCCTAAAATTGCCACCGAAGGTTAAGAATTTTTTATGGAGAGCTTGCCGTAATTGTTTGCCCACAAGGATCCGCTTGCAATCCAAAGGAGTTCAGTGTACTGATAGGTGTGCAGTGTGTGCTGATTTTGGTGAGGATAGTACTCATATGTTCTTTATGTGTAATAAAAGCATGCTCTGTTGGCAGCGTATTGGTTTGTGGAGTCATTTGATGGTTGTTTTCGATATGAATGCAAGTTTTCAAACAAATGTTTTTGCTATCTTACAACACTTGGACCAGCAGCAAAAACAAGTATTCTGTGTGACTCTCTGGAGTATTTGGAAGCATCGTAACAACAAGGTTTGGAACGATATTACTGAAACAGCTCAAGATATTTGTGCTCGTGCATGTTTTCATCTTACTAGTTGGAGGAATGCTCAGATTATTCGTCACCTTGTCCCTCAACATCCCATTTCACCGAATGATTTCAAGTGGATTAAACCAGTTCTCGACAGGTTCAAATGTAATGTTGATGCATCCTTCTCTCAAGCTTTAAATCGAGTTGGTATTGGTGTGTGTATTCGAGATGATGAAGGTCGTTATGTTTTAGCCAAAACTGAATGGCTGACTCCACTCCTTGATGTGGATTTGGGTGAGGCATTAGGTTAATTATCAGCTTTGTATTAGGTTCGTGATTTACAGCTGGGTATTGTGGACTTTGAGCTTGATTCCAAAACTGTGGTGGATAGTATTTATGGTCGTAAATGCGGCGTCTCTAATTTTAGCGCAGTGATCAATGACTGTAGACGTCTGTTAGCTTCTGATTTAGTAACCTTATTCGGAGACAAGCCAACGAAGTCGCTCATAGCTTTGCTAGGGTGGCTTTGCGTCATGCTAGTTTTCATATTCATATTAAGATTCCATCTTGTATCTCTACTATTATTTTAAATGAAATGCAATAAGTTTCTTCTTGTAAAAAAAACCATGATCGAACGACTATTGACATCATGACTATGATTGCATGATCGATGAAAAGTGTTTACAGCAAGGAATCCAATTTCACATTGTGAGGATACTTTTAAAACAAAAATTGATGATACTTACTAAGGTATTGCTAACTTTTGCTTTTATGACACATGTTACGACTATTAAAAATAGAAATTGTGCATTGAAAGTAGTATTTTTTTATATACTTTTAAGAATTTGACTACATAACTTTTGACAAAATTATTATGGCTCTGTTTGGTAAAAACTAGCGGATAGTTGATAAACTAACTTATATGTAATAGTAGATAAGCCAGATGATTGAACATGTAGTGTTTGGTAAAATTAGAGATTGAATTAACTTATAAATATGAAATGATATAAAAATGATATATTTAATTAGTATTTAATTTTTTTAATTAAGATTACAAGAGTAAAATTGGGATAAAATATGAAAAATTATAAGCTTCAAGCTACATGAATTAACTTATCAAAAAACGCTATAATCTAGTAAAAATAAGATGTAAGCTCATGAGAAAGTTAGTTACCAAACAAGTCTTTTCGAGTCAAATGAACTTATAAGATATAAGTTATAATCTATAAGCTCAAAAAATATGTTTTGCCAAACATGTATATGTAAGTTCTTAACATGTGTCCTTAAGACAAGTGCAAATTAAATGTTAACATTTGTTAATTACTTTCTTTGCCTCCACAAAAATTCATGTTTCGCGCATGCCAAATATTTTAAAAGTTGTGAGAGACATAAACAAAAATTAATATTAAGTATATTTATTACCATTGAAAAAAAAGAAATCAATTTATTTATTTATCCTTGTAAAATTTACCACTCATCTGATACTTAACACAAGATCATGTAATTTGTAGAAGCTTTAATTATTTTAATTTTTTTTTCAAAAAAAGTATTTTAAATTTTTTTGTTATGTGAGATTATCTTCTTTTCTTTTTCTCGAAAGGTTGTAATTTGTACCAGCTTAATGGTTACCACTCTCCTGTTTTTTGAGAGGTTTTTATAAGCTTCTCTATTTTTAAAAAATATGGTTAAATATGTTTTTGGTCTCTATAAACGTTCCAACTTTTTTCGTTTTAGTCCCCATGAAATTTGTTTCGACATTTAGTCTCTCAAAAGTTTTTCATCATTACTTTTCGTATCTACTTTTCTGTAAAATCATACGTATCATTTAAAATTTTGGATGAATTTTTGCTGGAACGTTTATAATAACATAAGAACCTCTAAAAAAATATATAATTTTTTAAGAAACATAAAATAAATATAAATATTTTATGCTTGAAAATTCATATTTAATTCATGTTTGGTTAAAAAGTTCTAATTTTTTTGGCAGTGATTCTTATAATATTCTAAAAATTTCTTCAAAAATTCATTAAAAAATGTAAAGGATACACATGACCTGACATAAAAGCAGAGACCAAAGGTGTGAACGAAAAAAACTATTGGGGGACAAAAAGACAAGAGAAAATTTTAAAGGGACTAAAATAAAAAGTTAAAATATTTATAGGAAACAAAAACATGTTTAACCCTTCCTTAAAAAAAAAACATGTTTAACCCTAAAAAATATTATATGATATTTTTTCAGAAATTTTTCGCCCCACTAATTAATGATCCAATCGTGACTACTTCAAAAAAAGTTTGAAAAATGTCTACGTACAATTTAGTTTTCTGCTATTTTAGAAAACTCATAGTTTGATTTTTTCAAATAAAAATAATTTCGAAAAGGAAATTCATAAAATTGTAAATAAATAAATAAAACAAAGAGGGTAAAACTGATCATTTTTAGCGAAAATATGGGAATAGAAGTACAATTTCGAGGGTACAAATATCATTTTAATTAGTTGACTACTCAGCTGGGTTCGGCCAGGCAAAACTAATGTTGAGAAGCTATTTTGTCTTGGAAAATTGCTTTTTTCACTTTCAAAATGTCTCCTACACACTCTAAAAATACCAAGACGCTTGTGATGCAGTCAACAACATTAGAAGGAGTACGACAAATTCAACAACAATACTCATAATTTAATAACATTACACGAATTTGACATTACATTAACAATAGACAAACGATTCAAATGAGTGAGTATTGTTGACGGGTTAAAAGATGAATTCCATGTTTGTTGATGTCAAACGACTGTAGAAACTTTCTAACAATCTTTCTTCAATGATTTAAGATCAAGATTTTGCACCAAAAATTTGAAATTTGAGCTTTTTGGATGGAAGAGGAAAAAAAAAGTTGGTGAATAAAGAGTGAGGTGGAAGTGTGTTGCCTTATACCGAAAAATGTCAGCGAGTGACAATTACTTGTCATTGTAAGCGAAAGTCAGTTAACTTCCACCGAATGTATTGTAGTATTTCCAATGACATTTTAAAAGTACAAAGAGCAATTTTCTTTGTTTTTTGGAGAAGACATTGCAAAAAAAAAAATATTAAGTATGTGTTGAAGTCAACTAAAGTGCATTGACTTTGCATCCTTACGTTCCGCTTTCGTTTATTATTTATTACAAGCGTTTAAATGGGAACTCTGTGTTTGTCTTTCCGCTCTTCTAATTGTGCTAATACGTATAAATTACGAAGGATAGTTTTATGAAATTTTGATTAAAATTATAGGTATAAATAATAGAATTTGTACTTTCATATTGTAACAAACTATAGTTATATTTTTCAATGATATCAACAATATAACAAATATAATATCTTTCAAAAAAATATAACAAATATGATATAAATTCTTATATTTTTTAAGGACACCAACAAAATAACATTTTTATGGTCAAATTTGCTTAAGGGTATAATTGGAAGGAGAAAAATCCAACCCAAAACGGTCTATTTTCTTTATATATAGTATAGATTCATCATACCAATCATAACCGACGTTCTTTTCCATTAGTGACTTGCATTAGTGTTAACTAGGCATATACTGTATTATCGCAAGGGTTTGTTATATATATCGTTTTGTTAAATGTTCATAAAATATAAAATGGATTACATATTTCATTGATTAGAGAAATGTAACATAAAGTTTAATTGATACAATTGAAATTAATCAAAATTAGTTGTAAAAGATATTTTTTTCATCGAACAACTAGGTACTTTCAACAGAATTGAATGGAATGATCATGATTATCATGACTTTGTTTTGAGTAAGTGTATCAAATTGTCAGGATTAACTTTTGCCGATTTGAAGTAGATTTAATTTTGTGGTTCAAATATTTGTCTTGTGTTTTTTTTATGTATCAATGACAATTATTTGTTCCTTATTTCCATTTTTTATACTAATCATGGTCAAATATTTTATTTTGATCGAGATAATACAATCGAATGGTGTTTGATTCTCTAAACTGACGTTGAAATGTTCACATATATTAATGAGTAGTGCTTTGGATAAAACAATCGTATATGAATTGCACGCTTCAATAACATTTTAAGTGAGTTGTTTTTAGAGAAAAATTTAATTAAAATTACAGTGCGAAAAATTATAGTTAGTTTGTTCTCATTTTTATTTTATGGATATTTAAAAAAACTTTAATTTTAACTAACTCTTTTGTCACAAATATTTTTCTGGTCTATGATTTTTATAATAAACTCAAATGAATATATTATAATTATTCTTATTCTAATTTTTATTTATGATATATATAAAAATATTAAGTTTACGTAATCAATAAGTGGAAAATAACCCTTTATTTTGTACATGAATTATATGTGTCAACTTCTTTAGTCAGTATTTCTTTAGTCAACGATATTAAAAAAACTAATTTTAATTAATTCTTTAGTGACAAATATTTGTCCCGTGTTTATTTTTAAAATAAACATAAATTTATATAATTATAAAAAATTTATTTACAAAATGTAAAAAAATACTAAATTTAAGTAATTGATTAGTGACAAACAAACATTTGTCTTGTATAGTAATTGCTTAGCGACTAATTTACACGAAAAGAAAAACATTAAAAAAATTGTGTTGAACCAAAATGGGTTTTGAACAGCGCCTCTGAAGTTTTGATGGTAACAAAGTTTGAAAGAATAATTGTATATGCTAATGTGTGTTCAAGTATACAAAACCATAGAATTAAATTCTGACTCTCAAAGTCAAGTTTTGATTCTGAAATATCAAGACTTTGTACGCATAGGAAAGCATCTAAAGCAAAAGAGAAGCTTGTATTACTTGGAACACAATATGAAGAAAGGTCAACCATAGAGTTAATGTTATGATCAGAAGAGACTTTTCTCTCAGAAGTTTCTGATGGAATAAAGACTCTGAAGGATACAAGCGTCTGAAGATGACGTCAGCACTTGAAGACTCTGACTCAGTTTGTCATCTTCTGAAGGAAGGTCGCTTTAAGACTTTGAGTAGTACAGTTTGTCGTCTTCTGACCACGAGCTGAAACAAACATGTAAATTCAAGGACAAAGAGAATGTAATAGATCATTCTATAAGAAGCAAAAAAAATTTGAATGACAACTCAACAACATTTTCCATAAGAAGCAACATTTCAACGTATCTGATTAAACTTCTCAAAGACTTATTTCAGGCGCTAACACTTCTTCAACAACGGCTATCTTATTCTCTCCTATATAAGGACCTGAGCAATTGAAGAAAATATACAAGACTTATATCATTTTACAAATGCCCTTACTTAGTCAAATTATATAACGCACAAACGCTTAGAAAATTCTTACAAACTTTATATCTTAGAATTTCTTAAGTGTTCTGAAGTCACTTTGCACTATAAGTTTCTTACACCTCTAATTGTATATCAAGTGTAAACACAATCTCATTTATTTGTTAAACTCTGATTGTAGAAGTCTCTTACTTGTGTGTTTGAGCAAATGAAGTCTCTCACTATGTGTTTGAGCAAATTGTAATCTTGTGTGAAAAATCCCATAGAAGTGCAAGGGGACTGACTAACCTCGAATTGTGAGGGGAACCATGACAATTTGCTCTCTCTCTCTCTCTCTCTCTCTCCTCTCTCTCTCTTCTCTCTACTCTCTCTCTCTCTCATCTCTCTCTCTCTCTCTCCTCAATCTCTGCTCTCTCTCTCATCTCTCTCCTCTCTCATCTCTTCTCTCTCTCATCTCTCTCTCTCTCTCTCTCTCTCTCTCTCTCTCTCGTCTCTCTCTCTAACTTCTCTCTCTCCTCTCTCGTCGTCTCCTCACTCTCTCTAGCGTCTCATACCCCCTCTCTCTCTCTCTCTCTCTCTCTCTTGTGTGTGTGTGTGTTTTAACTTGATTTCACTATATACTCTGTTTTAGACTCTGATAGAACTATGCTTCTAATAAGACTCTGAACTATTTTTTATAAACACTTAGAAATATTTTTTTGAAAAAGTCAACACAATTCAACCCCGTGTCTTGTGTTTTTCTCACCATTAAATTAAAGTGTGGAAAAAATTACACTTAGTGTATTATAATTATTTTCATCTATAGTTAATGTAATATATGAGTTCTAATTTTTATATTGAAGATGTTAAAAGAAACTAATTTTAAATAGTGATGGATTCACAAACATTTATGTAAATTTTTTATTATAAATTATAATTAGTATACTCTAATAATTCATTTTTATTTAGAAGATATTTAAAAAATAAATCTATCTAATTGATTAGTGACATGCAATTATCCCGTCTATGAATTGTATGCTCCAACCACACTTTTAGTCATTTTGAGAAAAACAACCTAAAAAAGTTTAAGTGTGCAATAATTACAATTAAGGTATAGTATAGTTATTATCTTTTACGTCAAAAATAACAAAAAAAAACACTTATTTTAAGTAATTCTTTAGCGGCAGACATTTGTCTTGTGTACACTTTTTATAATAAAATTATAATTAATATAATTAATTTTATTTTTATTTTTATTTAGAAGATATAAAAACAAAATTTAATCAATTGATTAGTGACAAGTAGCTATCTCGTATATGAATTATACACCTAAATGTCACTCTTTAGTGATTTATTGAGATAAAATCGACCTGAAAATAATAAAGTGTAAAAAGTTTATAGCTGATATATTATAATTATTATATTTTTTATGTATTAATTCTTTAATGATGTACATTTGTCCCATGTATGCTTTTTATAATAAATTATAATAAATTATTTAGAAGATATAAGAAAATTGAGTTTAATTAATGGATTAGTGAAAAGGAATCGTCCCATGTAGAAATTGTTTTTTCTAGCAATATTTTTTAGTGTCTCATTTGCAGAATGTAGAAAATAACGTGAGAAATAATAATTGACATATAAAAAGAAGACGAAGTTGACGAATGCTAATTTGTCACTTTTTAGAATGAATGGAAAATGGTTAAGAGTTGTTTTTTTAAGAGAAAAAAAATATTTTTTAGAAATAGAAGGACAAATGTCAAAAGTAAAAGAATGACAAGTGTCAAAAATTTAAAATAGAAGGTTTAAATTGTATTTTTATTTATAGATACGTTATTTTCTAAAGTTTATTCATAGTGGATTTTTGTTTACATTTTATTTTAACTCAATAATATTTTGATATGACTACTATAGTGCACAAATGAGATAAATCTTTTGTCAAAAAAAAAGTGAGATAAATCTATCCAAGATCATTTGGATAAAATATTAAAATATATCTCTTTCAACTTAACCTTAGGTCATGTGTTAAAATCTAATTTTGGGAATGGAAAATTGTTAAATCTGGAGAGAAAGAGATTTGCCAATTATTGTGGTTCTATACAAGTCCATGATTAGTTTTTGCAGTTGCGCATAGAGAATACTCGGCTCACCAAAAAGTGAGATAGTTTTGCATCATTCATAAGTTAGTTTTTTATCATTGGATCAATAAGTTTATCATTGAATCAAATAAAATATGATGAGATTTGTCGATGCAATGCTAAAAAATACATTTGCACATAGTGTAAGACTATTTTACTCGTTAAACAATTTTTTTAGGGATAAACAAATCCGTTTTATATACTAACTCTCGAATATGATTGCTTTTAAACTTAGAAGTGTGGGAGTATAGTATATTCTTTTTGGATTTTCGTTTCTTGGTTTGATCATCAAAACCACTGCATTGCCTTAGCACCAAAAGAATCAAAAGGCCAAACGGACAAAATCTCCACTCAGCTAAAAAGATGAAGGAAGGCTGATATTTGTGCTCCCCTTTTTGCGACCCTTTTTTATTTTATCAAATGTCAGAGGCACTCCATATATAAGGTAAGGATATGTGCCTTTTAATTGGACACTAGACATACACTTATACCTCCTTTTGTAATTAAGAGATGAACCCAAAACGAATTAGAAAAGGATCGATCCTAACAAAGTAGCCCCTTGACCAGACAAAAATTAATTTGGGAGGAAAAGTAAAAGATAGTTGATCCATATAACACTTGTTGGGTATGCTTCTTTGGTCATGAGATGAGTTAGGGATCATCCATTCAACTTTAAACAATCACATATGTGAAATTAAACACCACATTTTAAGACAAAATTTTAAGGCATTGAGTATATCCAACTAATATATTGTTGAATATTATTGTTCTATAAAATGTGAGACTCTTACTTACATTTGATATACCAACAATTTTCAACTCAAATTTGAGCTAATCAATTCATTTAAATATGGTCCCCCTCAAATGAATGTTTTTTCATCCAAATATATCCAATGTCGTTGTTGCTCCATCAACCAAACGTTATCTGACCATTGTTATTATAAATACTTTCAATACAAGGAGTCAATGTGATCATCGACTCTGATACCAATGTTGGGTCACATGGAAGTCTAATGGATACATTTGGCTTTAAGTAACCACTTAAGGTGGAATTGGATATCATATCTTAACCAAAAAATTAAGATGTTTGTATACGAGTAATCTCATTTATATATTGTTCAACATATATATTTTTTTTCATTCAATATGAGACTCTTACTCACATTTGATATACCAACAATGTTATTATATTTTTTGCAGAGTACCTAAACTAACTATTACCCCATGCCAAGGATCCGTTGACACCATCAAATCTCGACTGTTTATTTTGTTTATTCTAAAGGATCATATTATTTTATTCAACTAACTCACAAGAGGACCTTTTTTTTTTGGGTAGAGTATCCTTCCTCTCAATCACATAATTCTATATTTTATGTTTCTCTATTCATACTTCTATTGTTTTCGATCATTGAAAATTAATTTGAAACATCTGTGTTATGATACATGGTCTTCACTTATGGAATCTGTGAGGAGGAAACACATGCTTCCATGATATGCTAGTGTTATTGCTCTTGCTTTTTTAAGAAGTCAAACTAGTCAGCGGAGATTGAGACCGAGAAGAATCGAACACGAAACCTTGAGAGGAGCATACTCCAAGGTCCCAAGCCAACACCACCAGACCAATCTAAGTGGGTGTTGTTTCTCTTACTTGAAGACTTTATTGTGTTAACACAAGCAGCAACAAAATGAATGTCTCTTGGCGAGGACCAAAAAAATCAAGTGAGTTAATTGGACAAACAATTTGGGGGTTTGAATTAAAAAAAAATATAGATGATTGTGATTAGGTATTCTTGATATGTGCCTTGAAATTTCATGTGGATGTGAAAAATCTTCAGGTGGTGGCTTCTATATACTGTGCGATATGCAAAGTTTTGTGGTTGATGTGCAATTGTTGGAGCATTTCAGAGGTCCAGTCATGTTGCTTACGTGATGCACGAGTGTGCTGCAGGAAGGCTACGCGATGCGCACGGTATCGAATCTGTAAATAGGGAGTGCATTTTTCAGGAGTGCATTTTTCAATTTCAGAAAGATGTGAATTTTGGGATAAAATAGGGAACTCCGGAGAAAAAGTTGTGCATTTTTGGGAGACAAGGGGTGGGAAACATATGAGAGGGTTAGGGATTTGTATGCAACTTGAGTGAATCTTGAGAGATTAAATGAGGAGATCCTTATAAAATCAAAGGTTATATGTTGGTTCCTTTGGTGAAAAATTCTAGGGCTGGAAAACAATTTGTAAACACTTTGGGTAGTGAAATCATTGAGTCTATTTGCCACAGGAAGAGATTCAGAAAAAAAAGGTAGAAATTAGGGTTGTCTTGTTCAAGGCTTATTTCTTGTAAATCATTCAACGCTTTGTAAAGAAATTCATTGATAGGTGGATTAGAGAGATGCTCTCTCCCAGATGTAGGTCATTGTTGAACCGAACTGGGTAAACAAATATAGGTGTGTTGTTCCTCTACTCTCTTTTATCTTTTTGTTTTGTGGTTTCATTATGAATTCACTTTTACACTGTTGTTATATATGTTGTTGTGATTTCTTGAAACTGTATCGGTTATTGGTTATCATTGATCCGTGTTTCTCACATGAAAGTTTATTGCGGTGTTGAGTTAGAATTCACAATAGGTGTCAAATTAAAGTTTGACACATGATGTCAGCAGATCCTAACTCTTTTACATTATTATTTCAGCAAGATTACAACATATTTTGTAATATCTGGCGGCTAGGCTTGCGTCATACATTTTAAGGGTTTATTTGTTTTCAGAGAGTTGCAAGAGAGAGAAAGAAGGGCGAGAAAGTTTTCGAAGAGATGAGACATTTCTCTCATTTAGAACATCGCAAAAATATCAGAGAGACTATATTATCACAAGTCCCACAACTTCACTGGCTTTCGGTTTACACACATCCGATCAGTGCATCCAAGAAATTTTGTTGTTCCCTTTAGCAAGCATTCTCAAAGACGAGAGGTAGAAGATATGAATTATATTAAGAAATGTAATAAGGTGAATAAACATGCCTCCAATCCTAATAGACCTATTGCTCCAAGACTATAACCTGGATCAATGAGAATTCACCATCGACTCCCAAGTACATGCCCTCTACAGATTTCCTCCCACCAGGAGACCCAATACCTTAAAGGAACATAACCAAATTTATTATCAAGAAATCGAACTACCATCCTAAGAAAGGACTCCTCCGCGTCACCCCATCACACTAATCTTGGTAAAATTAACCCGAAGACATGAAGATAACTCAATTCAACAAAGAACTATCCTAACAATCCTTGAATCTATTGTTTATGGTTTTAAATAACGGTCGCAGTCAAGGTCGCGGTCGCGTGTAGGATTTTACAATTTCGGCTGTCACAGATGTTGCATTACTGATTGTGGTTGTCACGGTGTGAATTAATCACAATATTGCACAACTTTTAAATAATGATAGTAACATAAATAACTTAAACAAGAGATGGATTTGTAGTTTTAAACTATAAGGAGATAACATTATGTAATTTATTGATCAAATATTTACGACGTTTCCTCGTGATTTTTGTTCACTTTGTAAAAATGGTGAAAAACGGTATGTCGGCTACCTATACCTTTTTGTCGCTAGGCATGACAACAAAACTCATACATACGGGTATCCACCCCAACCAAACCCAATTTGACGGGTTTTCCCCGCTTTTACTGGGTTTTGGATTTCCTCAATTTCAAAACACGTGTACAAGACGGGTAACAGGAATATAGATACTCATCCCGAACTCATACCCAAACCCGTCCCGAATGTAGAAAATTAATTTATAACCCCTTTTATATAAATAGAAAACTAAAGCCTAAATTATTTCACTCACACAGTCAGAGTCTCAGTCTTTCAGATGACACTCGTTTATCATAGTTCTCTTTGCTCCTTCAATATCTCACACTCTCGGCCTCTCTCTTCTCCATCACCATAGTCATTGATCGTCATCATCTCTTTGTTGGATAATCCATGATCGCCATCATCTCTTTGTTGGATAATCCATTACAACATTGCACTCGGGGCTGAAAAATATTTTTATTTTTATTAAAAAAAATTTATTCACTGCGGGGATGAGGATGGGGCAGGGATACCTGAACCCGGCGAGGATGGGGATGATATTCGATTTCTCATCTCCACTGGATATGGGTAGGGTAATGGGTAAGTATATAGGAGTTGGGTATGGGGACGGGGAAGGTAAAACTCGTCCCCACCCCGCCCTATTACCATGCCTATTTGTCGCGGCCTTTTTCTCGTTAACAGACAGTTTTTTAAAACCTTGCTATTGTTACCTCCCCTGTAAATAAGGTATCATCCACATAATTAAGATGAGAGATAGCCATTAGGGAGTTACCCACTGAAAAACCCCTAAACATGTTAACCGACTTAGTCTGACGGACCATTCTAATCCTTCAACCAATAAAAGAAGGGTTTTGTTAACGAGTGCTTCCGGGACACTCTTTAAGCATTCCAAAAGAATAAATTATTCCATAAAAAGATCAAATATTTCAATTTCCAATGCATTGATTACTTAAATTTTCAAAAAAATTTACCATTTAAAGGTCTTAAAGAGTGTCCCTGAGGCACTCCTTAGCATTTCCCTTAAGAATGGAGCAAACAAATATCCTTGTTTTAGAACTCGTTGGATGCTCACTTTCTAGGTAGGACTTTTAACTTTTGAAATATAGAGTCCAATTGTTTTAGATTTAAAAAAATGAATTTTTTTTTGTATTTCTAAAAATGGATTTTTTTGGAAATTTACTTAAAAGTAGTAGAAGTTATTTCAAACTCATTTGGTATAAGTTTTTTTTTTTTGACAAGTTAAAAAAGAGATTTTGACATTCACTAACTTAAATATTCATTGTTCGAGATTTTACAAAGTAAAAATCACATATTTTTTCAAAATGACATCTTTCAAAAATGATTTTTATGAAAAACTATTTGAAATAGCTTTTTTTTAGAGATTTTTTCAAAATTTTAGCATCCAAAAAAATTATAACAAAATGCTGAAATACTTAGAATGACATTTTAAGATAAGCTATTCAAACTAAATTTTCATTTGAAACTTTCCTTGAAAATTTCTTTGTTAAAAAAATTATAACAAAAACATATTATACTACAAAAATTTATTTTAAAAAAAGCTATAACAAATGGACCTATAATAATAATTTAAAACACAACATATATATATATATATATATATATATATATTTTGGAATATAGTCATCAAGAGCTAGCACCAAGGTGCATGCTTTTTGCATATGATATAGTCCTACTTGAAAAGTCAATGGAGAAATTAAATGGAAGGTTACAAAGTTAAAGGTGAGCCTTAAAAATGTATGGCTTCCGCCCGAACTGAAGCTAGCAGAGTATACGAAATATAATAGAAGAGATCACAATGTTTTGTTGAAGTGTGATAAGACTAGACAAAATTGAATTAGAAATGACAACTATGAGAGAGAGAGAGAGAGAGAGAGAGAGAGAGAGAGAGAGTTGAGGTAGCACATATATTAGAAAAGATGGTGGAAACTATGGTTATATGGATTAGACATGTAGAGATAAATCATTTGGATTCTGTAGTAAGGAGAGTATATTAGATCGAGGGGAGTCAAATCACTATAGGTACACGAAGACGTAGACAAACAATAAGAGAAACTATTAAAAAAGATCAAAAGATTAATGGGTTGGATAGAAAAAGTATATTTGATAGAACATTATGCCAATGTTTGATCCATATGTAACCGATCCTACATAGTGGAATAACCCTTGGTTGTTGTTGTTGTATGCATCAAGAAGTTATATCCACCTAAGCATAATTCGAGTAGAATGGGGTATATGTACCTTTTTTTTGTGTGTAACCCAATTCCGTGCGCATTTGCGAAAAATAATTTTTCGAGTCTTGTGGCACCTAAATGAATGCAATCTCTTTCTAAGAATAGGGAAGAGTAATTCCTCGAGTCTTGTGGGACTTAAATGAACGACAATCTCTTTATAAGAGTTTTAACGTTGCTGCAATCCCAAATCTAAATTTGAACCTAAAACTTTGGTTAAGCTAGAAGATATTTGTGTCATCTCATCTAAGCATTTTTGAGTATGTGGTATATATACCTTTAGCAATGAGCTTAACCAATAATTGATACAAAAATCTGTTTAATTACTTTTACATGAGATATGAGATGGCTGGTGTAACAACCGGCGAAGAGAGATGATGAGAATGTTGACATAGTTCACATTAATTAACGATCATTTTAATTCAATCCATTGTGAACGGGCTTTAAAAATTTCATGAGGTTAATCATATTCGTAATTGAGTCATTTTCGTCAACATTACAATGAATGGTACAAACAGTGAAGTTGAAGCAATTGTCAACTAAATCATATTAATTTTCAAAATACAATATGTCCCACTTGTTGTTTTTAAACGGAAAATGCTAGTATTGTAAGTTAAACCTTTGTCTGTTCTTTTATTTTCTTTTGTTGTGTGTTCATCAAAGATCTATTGATCGTTGCAAATGAGTAATGAAATCACAATGAAGTTGATCGTGGATCCACACGGACGTCCTTGTATAAATGTTTTCTTGACGATGTATTTGGTTAGTTTAGTTGTTGCTAGTACATATCTAAGTTTGTTTGTTCAGAGTCTGGCTGCAAGGTGCATAAATTAAGCAAAAGAATATAACTTGCTATAAAAGATAGACAAACAATGAGAAAGACAAGTTATATGCTAGCAAAAACAAGTTGTAGACGTTCATCTATCTTTCCTTCATCAAACCCCTTGTATCTCAACTAAACCATCACTTAAGCAACACCATCTAGAAATTCTTCATTGTAATAATTTTCAGGTAATACGGCTGACCTCCAATACCCCTAGCTAGAAATTCATCTATTTTTTGTTAAGTAGTCTGATGACTAGAAATTCAATGTGAATAAATAGGATGTTCGAGATTCGAACTCCAGCCCCTACATATATAATGCATTGTTCTAACAACTGAGCTATGCTCGCGGGGACAATTCTTCCTTTTCTATTAACAAAAAATAAAAATAAAAAAATTCTCCCTTTTCTTAGTTTCTTTCCTGAAGTCAACCCCACACCCTTATCATTCATATGAACCAATGCTGTCTAGAGCCTTACATAACACTTTCTTTGGTGTGTTAGGAGAGAGAAAGAGACATTACTAACATGGTGGCTTCAAAAGGTTAATTAACACACCATTTAAAATAACTGAAAACAAACAAAACAAAACAAAAATCTACAAAGATCTATATAAATACTTCTCTCTCTCTCTCTCTCTCTCTATGAGAATTTGTCTAGCTATAACAAACCCCAACAAAACCTAAAACACTTTGTGATTTTTATCTCTTTCTTCGATGCAAAAACAACAAACACATATACAACCCGGAGCAATCATCATGTCCTCTTCTCTCTTCCTCCCTTCATTATTATTATTCTCACACTTTCATCATCACCACCGCATCTTTTACCTCCCACCAACCGCACCAAAGCCATCATCAACATCTAATAAGGTCAGCACCAAAACAATTACAAGAAAGAAAAAGGATAGAGAGAAAGGTTAGAAGATTGAGAAGATGGCTTTGAAAAAGAAGAAGAAACCCTAGCTACCAAGGTTTACGGGTGTGTGATATCTTCTTCTTCTTCTTCTTCTTTATTCCATGCATATCATCATGCTACTTTCTTTTCTTCTCGGGGAATTGAAGCTTTATGGTCCGATTGTTTGCTAGATCAAGCAAGTCTATTATCGTTGCACCTCTCTCTATATATATTTATAATTAATGTTTTTATTTTTTTGAAGTTTTAATTTGTGTTACATATATAGAGTGTGGAACATGATTTTTATATTTGTATTTTCTATGATTTTTTATGATGATTATTAATAAGAGGATGATTTTTTGTGTGTATGTGATTGTGTTGTTGAGAACTATTACTGTGGCTTATCTTGATTGTAAATTTGATTTGCTTGTTACATTATATAGATCTGGATTTCCATATCTATGTAAGATAATAAATGTAATTCTTCGTAAGAATAGTAAGGTTGGATTGCTCCGAACTATGTTATGTACTGATGAGAGTGAAGACTTTATGAATGTTTGTGACCCCAGTTCATCATCATGCTCTTTGTTCTGTTCGATCCCTTTCAACAAGTAGGGTTCCATTTATGATATTCTTTATTTTCTTTATTTTGGGGTGTGTATATATCTTTCTCCATTTAAAAATGGCTCGCCCTAAACCATTTTTTCTGAACAACAATTTGAAGAAGACATGTAAACAGATACAGTGTGGGATCAATCAATATAATTAAGCTTTTATCAATTAATGCTTTAATCCGTTTTTGAAGTTCTTTCCAAGTTTTTCATCTTTTATCCAATTTGTTGTTCTTTCTACAAGCAAATGCTAGTGGATTAGTTACTTCTCAGATTTCCAAATCTGGGCATTTGCCAATCCTCTAGTCTCCCTCATCTTTTAACCAATTATCACCGTATAAGTAGTAATAATTATTTTTGTATTTTTCATTCAAATATGTGTGTGTGGTGCATTGGGTAAGACCAATACATTAATTATTAAAGAGTAATATTTAGACATCCTAATATTCTAACATATGTTCAACACCTTATTTTCACTCGGTCGATTTTTTCCTTCACCTTCTGATTGTGAATGATGAAATGAAGATGACTGTGAGTGTGAAAAGTTGGAAGTTTGTGTGGGGTATGGCTTGAATGCAAGAAAAGAATGAAAATTTAGACTTTTGTGTATGTTGATTCTTGAGAGAAATTTGTGTGATGAAAGATAAAAGTATGAATGAAGTGAAGGGTTTTTCGGGTTGAAAACTGACGTGGTAAATATGTTTTTGGTCTTTACAAATATGTTAATTTTTCGTTTTAGTCTTTCTAAAATCTTCCTTTGATTTTTGCTCTCCAAAAAAATATATATCATCATTTTTAATTTCTGTTTTTAAGTCAACTCATGTGTGTTATTCAAAATTTGAATGAATTTTTGCAAGAATATTAAAAGAATACTCCTAAAAATAGAATTTTTTTTAACAAAACAAGAATTAAATATGAATTTTTAATTGTAAAAAACATAAAAATTCATATTTAATTCATTATTAAAAACTTTAAACTTTTGCAATAGACAATTATATAATGTACTAAACATGATTGCAAAAAAATTCAAAATTTTAAATGATATACATGAGTTGATTTAAAAGTAAAGACAAAAAATGGTGATGTAACACTTTTAGAGGACCAAAAGTCGAAGGAAAATTTTAAAAAGATTAAAACAAAAAGTTATATTATTTATAGGCACATAAAATATATTTAACCCCAACGCATTTGAAACCGTTTCAATTTGAGTGGGGGTTGTTGAATGTTAACAAATTACAATTATGTGAGTTGTTATGTGCTTTGGAATAAAAAGAAAGTTTCTCTTTTAAAACTTGATCAATTCCCTAAGAGAATTGATTTCTCTCTTAGGCTTTGTTTGTGAGTTTGGAGGTGAAGGGGGGAGGGGTTTAAAAAAAAGGAAAGAGCAAGTGAAAGAAATAGATGACATTGAGGGAAAGACTTTGGGGGTTTATTTTTCTTCATAATACAAAATCCTTCTCATTTGGTGGAACTCAAAAATTGTATTAGAGGAGTGATTTGGGAGGTTTTGGAGGGTTTACATGAACTCTTCAAATTTAATCTATGTATAGTTGTAATATTCTTAAAATTAAAAATATATTAATCATAAGCATTAATTTATCCTTCTCTAAAAAACTATTCTTTCAAAAAATGTGAAAGATTTTACCATTTTTGACACCTAATTGTTATCTGATCACGATGGAAGTGCGGATGTCTTGCACTACAAGAAAAGAGGTTTTTAGAGTCAGATTTTAGCGTCGGCCCCCGACACCGACGCTAATAGCGTCGGCCTAGCATCGGCCTGGCCTACACTATGTCACATATCCCAATTTTGTCTTGCTGAAAAATTATAGCGTCGGCCTAGCCGACTCTAAAAGTGCAACCCTAGTATTTTATTTATTTTATTCAATGAGTTAGCGTGGGTCGATCCGACTCTAAAACTTTTGTAGACAATTATTTTTTAAAAATAATTACAAATATACAGAGATTATAATTATCTTTCACATATTGAAATTATAAAATTGTCAAAAAATATAGAAAATATAAATGACCTTCACTTATAATAATAATAATAATAATAATAATAATAATAATTATTATTATTATTATTATTATTATTATTATTATTATTATTATTATTATGTGTCATATTTTAATAAGAGAGAGAGTAAGAAAATAATTATGTGCAAATCAATCAATATTTCTCTGAGATAATTTCCTTTTTTGGCCATTATGCGATTTCTTTTCATTTATTATTGACATATTATGAGTCGTTAGATCAATCACTTACAACGGTTGAGATTGGGTGTAAGTCTTTTAGACTTACACCTGATGTCAACGGATCCTGACTCTATTATTATTATTATTATTATTATTATTATTATTATTATTATTATTATTTATTTGGCTAAACAAAACACATACACCACACGTTTCTTTCCTTCTCTATTCTCCTTTTTCTATTACGCGTATCAGCTGCCATATCCAGCTTCTTCTCCAAATCCACCACCATATCCACCTTCTCTCTGAGTTTCTGGAAAACTCCGAGAACCTCACATGAAAACAGAACCACCATTTTGATCATCTCTTCTTCCTCTTCAAAAGCCCTCAATTTATTTGTAGATTGGAAAAGTTTGATTTTTTTAAAACCTTATCCTTTCTCCTATTTTCCGGCAACCGTGCACCACCTCTTGAGAAACCAAACCGACCATTCTAGTCCCATTGAGGTCCGCAACAAAACCCCCAAAAAGAATCACGACCGGAGCTTCTTTGTTGGCGACCACCACACCGGAAAAGGCCTCTGCCGCTTCGGAGCTTATGTTTTGCGGCTACTTCACCTCTTTTCTTTCTCATGGTGAGTTTTTCTCAATTTCTTCATTTTAGAATTCAATTTTCCTCAATTTGGTTGAAAACCCTAAATTCTAAAATTTGTTAATAGTAAATTTATTTCTGACTATATATGATTAGTGTTGTTAGTTTCAAATTTTCATGTCAATTTATCATTCCCTTATTCAAACATCATTGTCCCCATTTGAGTTTAAATCATAAAGTTAATTATTGAATTCCTTAAAAATGGATTCAGCCCATTGCAAACTACTTGTGTATTTTGATATCAAAGTAATTTATATTTTAGACTTGAAAGATTAATGATGTTCTAATTTTACATAATATGAAGTATGCTTTACTTATAGTCCTTTGAATGGTGATAGTTTTCTTTATAAAATAAAATCTCAGTTTTGGGTTAAAATCTTAGTTGTAATTTGCACGTCGTTCTCCGTCAAAACCATTTTACACTGTATTGGTGTCAGTGTTTCTATTTTTGCTGGATTTTGTAGGTGGTTTTTACGCGTCTGTGTCTATCTTAGAATTGTTAGAGTGTTTTAGCATCTTTGGGTGCGATGGTGTAGCAATTCTTATGGTTTTTAAGCAGGTTCTTTCAACCTTGTGTTGGCTATCTGTGTTATGGTCAAGGATGTTGTTTTGGTTTGTTTTGGAGGTTGTCACTATGCACCGGTATTGTTGTTTGGGGAGGTCTTGTTTGGCTTTGTTTTGATCCACTTGAGATATCTTGGTCATTGGGATTTCTTGTTTAGAGCTTATCTTTGGTTGGGTTAGTAGAGTTATTTTGTTGATTCCAACCCATCATCACCTCACCTCCATTTAAAACTCTGTTTTCTGTATTTGGAGAACAACCATTTTAAAGTGTTTTAACAATAGATAAAGATGTAAGTGTGCTATAGCATCGTAAGTACTTAATGTAGAATGTATCAAATAAAAGCATGTATTATAATAAGAATCTTGAAACTATCTTGAAATCCATGAAATTAGAGGTATAATTGATGTTTTAAGGTGTAATCCTCGGTTGGTTGCATAAGTTCATGATTGTCAATTTTAAATTGGATTAATGGGTTAAGTTGTTATTAGGTGACTAGAGAAGTAGAAAACAAAAACTTTCTCTTTGATGTTTTGCTGAAATTGTACTTATAGGTGTAAGAGCCTTTGAGTGAATCTCTTTGTCTCTCATAAATTGAATATGTTTTTGTGTCCCTGCATTTTATACATATCATGTGCTGCTGTGTTTTTTTTTTGTTTATTAATAAGCTGCTGTGTTTTATACATATATTTTCGTGTCTCCGTTGCATATTAACATGTTGCAGAATAAATTCATTTCTGGCTTGTAATTGTGTTGCTACTGCTTAGAGCACAGTTGATTTTACTACGGATCTTGATAAATTACATAGAGCTGGAATTAATTTATTAGTTGCAATCAGCTACTCTAATGTCATGCAAAAGTTATAATGATAAGGAAAAACTGTGTATGTGGATTTGATGATAAGGAGCGACATTATTCAATGGTTTTTTCCTTGAATGTAGATCTGGAACAAAAACTGTGTATGTGTCCTATAAACAAAAGATACTTGTAGTTGCTTTGCCAAATAAATCTAAAACCACATTGCCATAGTTATGTTTAGTATAGTTATTCACTGATTTTGTTTGGGAAAAATAACACTCAAATCTGAATCATGTATGTTTGCATGTTGTTTCAGCTCTCGTCTGCAGCACTCGATCTTACTCCTGTTCTGCAGCACTCGATCTTCAATTGTCGTCTTGTCCTCCGTCGATCTCTTCAACTAAGGTAATCTTCATCTATTTTCCTGTGTTACTATGATATCATTTCAGCTTCATAGTAGTTTGAAATGTGGGTTGAGAGTTTTGTGTTACTTCTGGACTGTTAAAGCAATGGAGATTTTAAATATTTTACATTTCAAATTGGATTTTTTTTTCTTTGAATATCCTTCATGAATAATATCATTTGTGGCTCTATAATTTCAAGTCTAGTTTCTTGTGAATCTGATTATGGAGTCTAGTATATGAAAAATGAGAACCTTGTTGATGGTTTGTAGAATGGTGTTGTTTTGAGGTTTAATTTGACTGGCTAGAAACTGTGTCTGTCATTGATTTTCAGTTTGAAGTTCATTTTGATCCTAATGCATTTGTTTCCTCTTGAACAGGTTTGGCTTATATTTTTTATTTATAATTTAGTTTTTATTTTCAGAATTATTCTATTGTATTAAGAGTACAAAAGTAGATTAATTTATTGTGTTTTTTCTTATGCCGATGATATTTGTGTGTTGAATTTAGATATGGTGAAAAGGCAGAAGAGGTAGAACTATTGAATGATTGGATGTGCCCAAAGTGCAGAGGCATTTGCAACTGCAGTTTTTGCATGTAAGTTGTGGTTTCAATATCCGTTTTGAGTTTGGTGTTGTGGTTTTCATTTTGTACCATTTTGTGTGTTGGTTCTGAAAGAAGAGTAACCTTATAGGAAAAAAAGAGGTGAACAACCAACTGGTATGTTGTACTCATAATTTATTTTGCATCCATTCAAATGGTTTTTAGTTCAGTTTATGGCAACTTGTTTTTCAGCAAGGTTTCCCAAAGATATATGGCATTTAAGTTTGTCTTTCTTCATCATCTTTCAATCATTGACTTGATTTATTTTTTCCTTTCCTTGCAGATCTTATCTTCCTTATATATGTATACCAAAGGTGGATTTATCCAGTCGACAAGAAGCGTGTTAATGAGGTATAACATCATAGTTATCTCTCTTTTTAGCAATTTCAGTCTACAAAGATTTTATCCCATGTTTAATTTCGCCTGGGTCTTGTTTCATTTGTGTTTGATTCTTTTGATTCTTAAGCCACTTGGTGTTTAATTTTTGTTTTTGCTGCAGAATTTGTAATTTTAATTAGCGTGAATGTCACTTGGATTTTGAATTGGTTTTTTGAGTTCAGTAGTGCCTTACATGGGTTTATGGGTCTTGCTTTAAGTTGAACTGGTTTAGATTAACTTGTGATCAAAGCGATACATCAATTTCAGTTTACATTATAAATAACTAAATGTTCACCATAGGTCATATTGGTTTTTGTTTTAATTTTGTCCCTGGTAAGCAATCAAATTTGTATGATAGATCTTTGAAGAATATCTATACAGGCTGGTACTCCATAGGCATCAGAATGAGATAATTTTCTATAAGTTCTCCTACCTATATTATCTCCATAGGCATCAGTATGAATACACTAATTCATTTAGTGAAATATGTGAAAGTAATCATGCATTTTTGCACCAACATTAATGCTGTCTCTGCTACACAACAGGTATCTTAGCAAGTAAGATCCTTAGAGCTGCTGATGGAACATTTAGTTTACAAGGGAAATACATAGGGGATTATGTGAGTAAGTCAAGATGGGGATTATCTGATGTTAGTTGAAACTTCGCTAGTTATTTTATATGCATTACAACTTACAAGTGATTTGAAACTCACCTAGTTACTTTAAATTACCAACTAACTTGTCTCTCTTTGTGTGTGTTTAGTTGCAGCAACAGGGTAAGTGATTAAAATTCCGCTTACAAGTGTTTAGGCAACACCAGGGCAAGTGATTAGTTTGGTTTTTTGCTGCTCATTCATAAGAATTTTTGTTTTGTTTTTTTTCTTGACAGCTTTGTAGTTTGTTAGTGTGTGTTCGATTAGAATCCCAACTTGAAAATTTATGTATTTTGTTAGTTGTGATGTACTAATAAATTTTGAACTTAAGTAAGTTGTTTAGCATATATTTAACTTCTATTATTATTATTAGTAGCAACATTTTGTATTGTTATTTTGTAGTTTTAGACTATTTTGTAGTATCACAATAATCGTAATACTGACTACAACATTAATTTTTTTTTTCTTTAAAGCTGACTTTAGCGTCGGCCTAGCCGACTCTAAGATTTAGTTGACTTGTTTGACTGTAGAGTTGGTTGGCCGACTCTAAAAGATTTAGTTGACTGGTTTCGAAGTTGACTTTAGCGTTAGTGTAGCCGACTCTAAATTTTATAATTAGCGTCGGTCTGGCAAACTCTAAATTATTTATTGACTTTTTTTTATTTTGAAATTAATAGCGTCGGCTGCGCGAAGAGTCGGTTTTAGAGTCGGTTTAACCGACGCTATGTTAGCCTCGGAGGGCATTTAGTCGACTCTACCCAGTAACTTCGAATTTTTTAGCCTGCCCCCGACCCCGACGCTAAATCTGTGTTAGCGTCGGTTTTAGCCCTGTTAGAGTGGGCTTTTGGCCGACGCTAAATCGCAGTTTTCTTGTAGTGTTGACTACTCTTCCCTTACATCCTTGCGCAATGGATGATTCACAAACTATTTTAGACAAATTAAAGCAGACATCTTCACTCTGATCTCTTATTGTCAGCATGTTGTCACCCACATCCATTTTCACACCCACCTTTTGGAGGAAAGGTTTTCCCGATAATAGAGGGGATATATCATCATCCTCCATGTCATCACCAATAGATCGTGTCAGAACTTGATAAGTCTAGAAGTGCATGTTTTTATCATCGTAGTAAAAATATCGATCAACAGGGACCACTACTAGAAAAATCAGTTTTAGTGAGGGTATAAATCCCTCACTAAACTGTTATAATTCCCTCACAAACAAATTTAGTGACGGATTTTGTGACGACCAGTAATTCGTTCCGAATTTTTGCCTTGCTAAATATTTGTGAGGGATTTTGGATTCCGTCACTAATTGATACGGATAAAATCCGTCACTAATAATGTGAACCCGTCACTAACTATGAGGCAAAAATGTCCTAAAAATGGGACAATTTCCTCACTAATTAGTGAGGGATTTGTATTCCTCTTTAACAGCGAGGGACCATTTCTTCCTTATTCACCAATATTTCCGTCACTAATTAGTGAAGGATTTGTGTTCCCTCTCTAATAGAGAGACCATTTCTTCCCTATTCACCAATATTTCCGTCACTAATTAGTGAGGGATTGGTTTTACCTTTCAAATTGTGAGGGTATATTTCTTTTTTATTAGTGACGAAACTGAATTCCCTCACAAACTAGTTTAATAACGATTTTATTTCCCTCACTAATTAGTGAGTAAACTCAGACCATTATTGATTTAATGTTCAATTTCCTGCCGTATTTCATTAATTATATTAATATGGCAACTGCATTTATTATATTAAACCATATGAAACTTGTTGGAAATTATAAATACACAATAAAAAATTCATATCCATCACATACATTCATCACCATAAAACATAAAATTCATAAGGAAACTCTTAATAAGTTTACAACGTACCATTGTTCAACACTCTCAAAATACATAAGAGTACTCATAAGAAAACTCTCAAAATAAGTTTCATAAGAAATACGTCAACATTTTTAATGGTACTAGATGTAGCACATTGTTCTTGAAACTAAGTTTGCAACCAAGCTATCAAAATAACCATATACTATACATATTATATATCTATATATCAAGTAGATGGAGGTGGATGTAGATGACCTTGAGAAAACATTTGCATCAATTTAGTCATTTGCTCCCTAAGCAAACGTGAATCTTCTTGCGATGCACGAATTAACTCATCATGAGCCTTCAATTGATCTTTAAGTGATGCGTTTTCAGCCCTCATTTGTTCAAATTCAGATTGTAGGATGTCGTCGGATCTGGAAGATCTAGACGACTTATATTTCCCTGCTTCCGGGCCCAAACCATATATACGACCCTTCTTGTTTACTCCTCCAACAACATCTAAGAAGATAATGTTGTCACTTTCATGACTGGAAACATCATCCCCTAATGCCTCCTCATGTGAATCCCTCTCAACAATCCTTTTTTCAAACTCATCCTGCAAAATAGGCTGAAGAATTAGCAATCTGAATTCTTTTTTTTTTTTGGAAGGTAACACACCACTTTTAATAGTAGAAAATAATGCAACTGGCATTAACAATATTCCAAGAGGACAATGCAAAAAGATATTGCACAGAAACTTCAAACTCATCAAAACAGTAACATTTAAACATAAAACTAAGTCATGTTTCAAACTATACAACTTTAGACTAAGGTAATGGCCATTTCAACAGAGTAATCAAATCTGAATTCAGACTCTGTGATGCCCAAGGAATTCAATTTCAAGCAGTAAGATAAATAGGTTGAAGAATTAGCAATCTGAATTCTTTTTTTTTTGGAAGGCAACACACCACTTTTAATAGTAGAAAATAATACAACTGGCATTAACAATATTCCAAGAGGACAATGCAAAAAGATATTGCACAGAAACTTCAAACTCATCAAAACAGTAACATTTAAACATAGGCTACGGTACACACTCTATCCAAACTCATCATAACAATGTTGTTGATATTATTGAATAGTACTGCAAGATTGTAAGAATTGCTCTATGTATTTTTGGTTATGGAGTAACGGTATTGTCTAGATAATAGATAGAGGGCTTATATTAGTGAATATTAGTTATTTCCCAGTGTTGTCAAATAGCAGCTATAGAATCAATATAGCATAGCGTTGCGGAATTTGAACAAATCTGCAATACGATGTTCAGTATATAGTGTTGTCAAATAGCGGCTATAGCACTATACCATAGCGAAATTCGAACGGAACTGCGATTTTCTGCAATCCAGGATTGACAACAATGATCTTTCCTGGAATAGTTTGATGGAAGCATTCCTCATAAAAGTTAGGTACATTTAGGAGAGTCAATTCTCTATTCTCTGGATAAGTGGATCAAGGTTGTAACCTATATAGTCAAAACATGATAGGCGCCATCATCAAAGATAAATAGAGCAAATCTCTTTAATCATTTGGGCCAACTCCTCATGTGATTTAGTTATTGGTACAATTAAGTAGAACAATAACCCCTCATGTGATTTAATATCAACAGGATTGTTATGCTAAATAATATCAACAGCAGACTGTTATGCTAAATAGGCTACGGTACACACTCTATCCAATATTTTTAAAAACTATTGCATGTTGGCTTGCAGAGTGACATAAAACATAAATCTATGAACTTACAGCAATATCCTTTGATTTTGAGGAAACCCACTTGCTTGGATCACCTTTCAATTTGTGTGTCTTTAGAAATATTTCCCAACATGTTGGAGTCACATCTGGAGATGTTTTCTATAAACAAAACGGATCAATCAATGTTAACTGAAATTAAAATGCTTAACCTAACAAATACAATTAAACTAAAATTCAATTACTTACTAATCTCTTAGAAATCTCAGTTGTTGGAATCGACCCTCCAGTGTGGAGTGGAGCATCAGAAGATTTTCTGTTTTCGCTGTTAATTTGTGCCTTCTTTTTCCATTCTTCCTTACTCCATTTTTCATCCAATTTCTTACGCATTTCAACAGGAATCCAACTACCATCATTGATGACCCTTGGTCATATTTTATTTTCTTTAGCAAGTTTATACTGTTTTAGTTGAGTTCAGATGATTTTGTGTGGGTAGCAAGCCGCAAAAGAGCAGTTTTCAGGATCCTTGAGAGCAAAGAAATCGTGCCACGATTTGTAGCATCGGAGCACGATTTGGAGCAGTTTTGAAGAAGTTTTGGTTCGTAAAATATCGGAGCACGATGGTGTCCAATCGTGCTACGATTTGAAGGCGCGTCAGGCTTGAATTTGAATTAATTGAAGAAATCGGAGCACGATTTCTTACCATCAGAGCACGATGTGTGCGTTTCTGAAATTTTCCTATAAAAGCCAAAACCATTTCTGAAGCAAGGGTTCGATTTTGGAGAAGAAAAATTGACTTATTTGGAGTTGGAGATCTGAGCCAAGGTGGGAGACCATCAAATACTCATAGCCGGTTCTTCAATTCATGTAATGAGTCGTCAAATTGAGTTAGTTATTTGTGCTTTAGCCATGAGTAGCTAAGTTAATTGTGATTAGGTCTTGTGATGAATCTGTTCTAAGCTTGTTGACATGTAATCTGTAACTCTGAATTTTATGAATGTTAATCTAGTTTATTCAGTATGATTTGTGCCTAATGCTTTTATGATTCTGACCCAATATAACTGATTTGAAAGGTTATTTGACTTTTGACACTAGCTTATAATCTTTGACCTATTTATACTGAACCACTTATCGGACAATCTAGGAATGGAACGTTGATAAGTTGTGACATTGGATTAACGGACTTAAAAACCTTTGATGATTATAGGTTCACCTAAGGAATTAGGGAATTATAATTAGAAAAGAGGGCTTTTAATCAAGGGATTGATCTAAGCTAATTTTGTTAATCGTCTTGAAGTAGTTGACACTAATAAGATTCAAAAGCAGATTACTTATGCGCGGCGAATAGATGATTCAAAAGACCTAATCATTTCTTCATCATAATTTGAAATCCACTTTTATTTTCAGTTATTTATTCACTATTGCAACCAAAACCTATTTGCCAAAGGCAACCCCCCTAATTTACACATCCTAAATATGAACACCATTGCTAAATTGAAGTCACAATAGTCCCTGTGGAGACGAATTTAATTATTACTCCGATTTGAATTAGTACACTTGCTAATTTCTTATCAATCATCTTCCCCTTTTCTGACCCTATACATTGCACTTGAGTATAACTGAGAGGCTTTATGGTCAAATGACTTCTTAATCTCTCCATCAAGTTCAGGTAGCCACTTAAACTTCCTCTACAATATGAAAAATATAGGTTAATAAGAGAATAAATCAATATATTCAGTATAATCTACATGAAAAAAAAATATATAACTATTAAGATACTCAAATATTCATGAATACTTTCATACATTAAACTCTCTAAACCACATTGAAATCACAGTATGGGGACCATTTTTTTCTCTTCAGCCTTTAGTTCTCCATAATTTGACCAACATCCAGTAAACTTTTGCTTGATAATTTTTATTATCGCACGTGTAGGCGCAATAGCAGGGTCAAACCTATAAAAACAACATTGAAGAAATTGTATGATACAAGTATGATATATTTTAAAATTAAAGGACAAAAAGTAATAAAAGCTTACGTGTTCTCTGGTCCTGGGCGAATCCAAATACGCCCATCAAGAGGGTCCTCACTCCCAATTTTTGGAGATGAATCCATATCATTTGATGATACATGTGGATCAGCATCAGATACATTAGTTGATGCGATGAGTGGCGAGCTTAGTGTTTGAGAAATAGGTGGGCTAGGAGTAGAGTGGGGAAGTTGTGTATTTGTTGTTGTATGAGATGTGGAAGGATTTGTTGCTTGCCCAACAGGAAAGGGTGATGGAGTAGTGGCAGCCTCTCCCAGATGAAAGTGTTGTACCCCTACCTCTCCTACCTCTACTGATACCTCTACCAGTACCTCTTCCTCCACCTGTCGGAGTATCATTGCCTGCCATCTATATATACATATAAAAAAAACATATATTTGTCAGAAAGTTCAATTGTTATTTGTAAGAAAAACTTCTTATCATGTCGGCATGAGTACTTTGATGCACAAATCAACATTTACCGGCATAAAATTAAATAAACGCACAAATAATAATATTTTCATTGAATATACATAAGAATAACACGTCAAAATCAAAATAATCCAAAAAAAAAAATACATGTGTGCGACTTTCAACTTAATTTGGCTCAATGACTTAGTTTGAATCTATATCTTCATAAATATCTTCATCTTCATCTTCCTCCTCCTCCCCCTCATCTTGATCTTCCTCCTCCTCCCCTTCGTATTCATCTTCCTCCTCCCCCTCCTCCTCCTCCTCCTTCTCATCCTCAACAAAGAGTTTGGCACTTCTCCTCAACAAAGAGTTTGGCACTTCTTCAGCTACACTGTTAATGTCAACAAGGCACTGTTGAAAATCATCATTTGAAACAACTATAGGTAGTGTATTAACATCATCATCTTGATATGCATCTGTTGTTTGCTGTAATTTTCTTTCCATAATTTGAATGTTATTGCGTGCCTTGGTTTTTATGACACCTAGCCAACCTTGTTGCCCTTCAGGAAAGGATGTAAAGTAAACTTGATCTGTTTGTTGGGCTAATATAAAAGGATCATAATTTTGATATTTCCTAGATTTTTTTATTTCAACATTGCCATAATTGTCCCTCTTTGTCCCTTGAGAGCTAGGATCAGACCAATAACATTGAAATAAAACCACCTTCTTTGTAGGGTGACCGGTGTACTATAATTCGACAATGTCAGTCAAAACACCATAGTAATCATTTTCTAATGAATCTAATTGCCCTCCCCGAACACATACATTGGAATTGGTTGTACTCATCCCTTCGTTTCGAGATTTTGTCACAAACTTGTAGCCATTAATAACATAACTATGCCATTTGATAACATTTCTAAGAGGGCCCCATGCCAAACTCGTTAACAGCACATCATGTATCTCATTCCTTGAATCAAGCACCTGCACTAGGAAAAATATTGTAAATTCAACCTAATAAATTTGGTACTATAATTTTAAACTATGGAGATTCACGTATGTGTTTTGAACCAAGTTGGAAATGTTGCGGAGATTTGTTTGTCTAAATCTGGTTCACTCAACTCAGGGTCTAGTTCTCATAACAAATCGGAGTACATGCTACACATGTAAGATATCCATTAAATTTGACTTCATAACAATTAATACATTTGTGCAAATTTCAACTTGGGAATACTTACTTCAGGTAAGGCACCACCTCAGGACAATTTAAAAGAACATAAAGGTGTCCAACTTTCATTTCCCTATCACTCAAAGTAGATTTGGTACGTTCAAAATGACGGCCCGGATAGTTAAAGATTGACAATGGAGGATTCACTGAAAAATCTTCTCCTCCATCATCGTTCCATGACACTCTTGTTCTCCTCGATGGAATATCAGGGGGATGATAATAGGAAGCTAATGTGGACATCTCCTCTAGTAAATATTCTTTGCAAATCAAACCTTCCACATAAGCCTGATTTGTTAACTTTTGTTTTAAAGTTCATATGAACCTATAGACCAAATCAAGATTAAGCTTAGATAAATGGAGAAATAACTAAGAAAACTAACCAAGAGCGTATATAAGGTTGAACAATTAACCTTTCGAATGGATACATCCATCTATACTGCACAGGACCACCAACTCTTGCTTCATAAGCTAAAGGAATAGGAAGATGTTCCATTGAGTCAAAAAAGCTTGGAGGAAATATTTGTTCTAACTTGCACATAATGATTGGGATGTTTTCCTCCAAACTACGCAATTTATCTTCTCTCAACAATGATGATGTGATTTCTCTGAAGAATTGGCTGAATTCGGTAAGTGTATTCAAAATAGGTTTGGGTAAGGCTTTAAATGCTAATGGTATCAAACGCTGCATGAATACGTAGCAGTCATGACTCTTCATGCCAAACAACTTTGCTTCCTTGAAGTCAACACATCTACTCAAATTAGAAACATAACCATCTGGAAGCTTAAGGTTTTTAACCCATTCACATACGGCTGTTCTTTGTTGTTTGGTTAATGTATATTGTGCCTTTGGTTTTACAAAGTTACCATTCCTACCAGGTTTAAGCTCTAGGCCCTTACGCTTACAATGTCCTTCTAAGTCCTTCCTAGATTTGTAAGTATCTTTTGTCTTGCCTTTGGTATCCATTACTGTGAACAAAATATTAAGAAACACATTTCTCTCGATGTGCATTACATCAAGATTATGTGGGAGAAGGTGAGTTTTCCAATATGGAAGTTCCCAAAATATACTCCGTTTTGTCCAATGATGCTCTTTCCCATAGCCTGGTGGTTTACATTCTTGGGATTCCTCCGCACTTGGTATATTTCTAACACTTTCCCAAACTTCTTCACCACTCAGCCTTCATGGAGGAATTGACGTCTCAACTTCGCCTTTTTTAAATGCAGTCTTATTCCTTCTAAACGAATGATCTTGTGGTAAGAATTGTCTATGACAATCAAACCATGAGGTCTTTTTACTAGTTTCTAGGGTAAATGCCTTAGAGTGTTGCTTCATGCAAATTGGGCAAGCTAGTTTTCCCATTGTCATCCAACCACTTAACATCCCATAGGCTGGGAAGTCATTAATCGTCCACATTACAACGGCTTTCATCAAAAATTTTTGCTTCAAGGACACGTCATAAGTCATAACCTCATCCTCCCATAACATTTTCAATTCATCTATTAATGGACGCAAATACACATCAATGTTTCTCTTTGGGTTGTCCGGGCCAGGAATTATAATGGTCAAGTACATAAATTCCCTTCTCATACACATCCATGGGGGCAAATTATAAGGGGTAATAATCACGGGCCAACTAGAATACTTCCGGCCCGATATGTCAAATGGAGCAAAGCCATCTGAACACAAAACTAATCTAACATTTCGAGGATCTCGAGCAAAGTCAAGCCATCTTTCATCAAAGTGTTTCAAGGCTTTTGCATCTGAAGGATGAGACAAAGAACCGTTCTCCCTAGGTTTATCACGATGCCATGTCATTTCACCAGCTGTTTGTATGGAGGAATACAATCTTTGTAGTCGCGGAACAAGCGGAAAGTACCACATATGTTTTTTTTGCACTAATTTATCCTTTCCCTGCTTTCTAACATGCCTATACAGCTCCTCTCCACAGATTTTACAACTTTGGAGCGCAGCATTCTCCTTATAATACAACATACATCCTTTCGCGCAACATTCAATCTTCATACTTGACAACCCTAGTTCAGCAACCGTCTTCTTTGCTTGATAAAATTTTTTTGGCATACGATTATTATCTGGCAATGCATTTCCCATAAATTGCATCAATGCATTAAAACAACCCTCGGAAAATCCATAGTCTGCTTTCAAATTTAATGTTGTTAAAGAAGCTGACAACACAGAATATCTATCACAACCATCCCATAAAGGAGATTGTGCAGCCTTCAATAATTCAAAGAATCCCTGAGCTTCTTTGTTAGGAGATTCTTCCATTGGGTCTCCTTCGTCTTCACCTTCTTGCTCTAGATAGTTGCCAATGTCTGGTCCCGCAGCATCCATTACTAACTGCTCATAATTGTCAAACATTTCCCTTTGACCTCTACTTGCATAATATGAGTGATTGACAGCCACTTGGGGAATCAGGGGAATTTCCTCACCATGGTTCGTCCAATGATAATAATTACTCATGAATCCCTTTAAACATAGATGTGTCATCACAGTTGCTGGACTTTTATGTTTCAAACACTTGCAAATATTACATGGGCATCTAATATCCCCTCCTCCAATGTTATCTTTATCTTGTTCCAAAGCAAACTTAATAAACTCCAGAACACCAATATTAAATTCTGCAGTAATATTCTTGTAACAATCAACTCTGTTATACATCCACTTTCTATTTTCAGGTACTTCCATTGCTAATGCATTATTTACACAGTAAAGCATTAGTCGTGGGTCATATATCACTTGAAATTTTAACATCAAGCGATAGAAAACTAAATTACACTCTAAATTACCCCATAACAGATGTATCATTCACAATAGAAAAAAAATGAATCTGAAAAAAATCCATATCAAACACAAATGCATCCTTCACAACTATAGCTGAAAATCATTTTCATAGAGTGAAGGTAACACGGAGGAAAGTCAGAGATTAACCACATTTAAACCATAATCATACATGAACAAACTATCAAACATGGCATTTTTATGATCAAACAGCTAACACACATGTAACATCCTTTTTTAATATTTCTTGAAGTAAATTGCATTAATTTTCCCTGAGTTTTACAAAACCCATGCAATCACCAATGATTTTTTTCCTTTTTCCATGAAAAACATAACCCTAACTAACCTGATGTGATCTTAGTTCCCAAGCTCTATTCAAACTTACTCTTTCTTCTAGGTACATACGCCCTCTGGTTTATTGTATAATGCAAAACTTGAGGGGCATCTATGTTAGCTTTGCATTAGAAGTATTATTGTTTACTTTTTTTCATGAGACAAACAGTTGGTTGTCCTACTGAATGATGTTGTCTATGTATTCTCTATTACTGCAGTTTTATATTGGAAATGGTTTTGTATGCATTCCATATGTGTCCATTTGTGTTTCTTGGTCATTATGAGACATGGATACTTGTCTTCAGTCCTCAAACCTCTCCCAGGTATAACCTGAATGGAAGGATTAAAGAGGGATAGAAATGCCTTCAGACTGAACACAGTTAATTTGGTGCCATGCTAGTTGCTGCTCTCTTACTGAAGTTTAACAGTAAAACTGCTAGCTTATAACAGCCTATGGTGTTTAACTAGGCACTAAAATGCTTTAAAATGTAACAACAAAATAAGTTTGTGATTAAGAGAAGAGGAAGAAGACTTATAATGTACTATGATGTTAGAGTAGGGAAGAGAGCTTCCTTTTTCACATTATAGATGCACACTAAACATACATCAGTCGCAGCACGAAAACAGTGAAACCGACCTAGAACTGAACACCAGCAAGCAAACTGCAGCAACAAAACAGGGCTGACAGACACAAACAAACAGAAAACAGCGACAACAGCCGCGACAGATTACCAAAACAGATGCTGCTGCCCACTAGAAATTGTGTGATATCAACGTCGTTCAACAATTAATATCGTTTAAAGTAAAGTGTAATATCTACTTATTTGCATATAGGTGATACACAAATTAATAGAAAAGATAATAAGAGATAAATGAGGTTGCTGAGATCACACTTTTGTTAGCTATTTTTCTAATATATCCTTATATTCTTCAAGCTTTCAATGATATCCTCACTTGTCACTTTTCATATATGTTTTCGTTCTCGATAAGCGACGAGAAATCTATTGTATCAATTAACTAACTTATGATTCTTCGCTTAGCTAAATTGTACAATATAATTAAGTTCCGACAACGGTTTGTGACGGTAAATTTAGCCATATTCATAGTAGCTACTATCCTTAGATGAAATTGTTCTAAATTCATTATATAACAATCTTTCCCAAGCACTTATTAAATCAAAAGATCAATTTCGGAGTTTTACGCCAGAGAAGAATTAAGAACAAGAATAACACATTGATATCATAAATAACAAGAACTTACATAACCTCCCGATCAAAAGTATACAAAAAATTCAATATTAACTACATCAAATCCTAACAACATGATAATTAACTACTCAAGGTAACCTTACAATACAAAATGATTCCTCAAGCTTCTCCACCTTGCTCTCCTACCTCCTTAGTCGCTCATCTTTTCTCTATGTATGTCTCGAATTTAAAAATCTGACATTTTCTAAAGAAATGAAATGAAAAGCTATTTATAATCATGAGTTAGTGTGAAATCTCTAAGCTGTTTGTATGACCGCTAAGCAATTGTTATTTCTTCACCACGAAGTAAGTCCAACCGTCCTCAATTGAATTATAAACCTCTCAAAATCGCTTAGCAATTTATGTGTACGCTAAGCGATTTTGTCCTATTTTTCATTTGAACTCTTTGTGGCTGAATTGCTTAGCCCGGTGTTGGGCGCTAAACGATTTTCCATGTGTCTTGTATTTTTATCTCTTTTGATTCCATCATTCAAGTATCATCCAATAATGAGTGTCAATTCTTTTTTATCCTAAAATCATGGGGTAAAAAAAAGATGTAGAGGTATAAAAATACATCATAAATTCTAATTATTCAATATTTACATTAAATAGGGGATTTGTCTAAGTATTCTATTCAAAACAACTTTATACATACCTAGATTTAGCAGTTATCAGTGATCCATATGATCATTCGACACATATTAAGAAAAATATTTAAATAAAAAATAATATCAATTTATTAAAGTACTTTAAAAAAATATTGATGTATTTACCAGTATAAAAAAATGCACAATGTAAAATATATTAACTTAGAGTAATGCAAGTAGTGTTAATTTTTTTGATAAATAAGTAATGTTAATTAAAAGGCAGGATTGATAAAATTAATTATTATTATTATTTGAAAATTTGAAAAGGCTATTTATTTTATGAAATTTTTTTTTAATAAATTGGCCACTTACCATGAGACTAAGGAAATATAACTTTTCCCAAAGGAAGTTTAACTTTTTCTTTTATAAAAATTTAATCTTATTATCATTCTAGTATAGTAGTTAATTGAGTTATAAGCTAAAAAGTAAGCTTTGAGCTTCGGTCTCATATATAAGAGAGAAAAAACCATTTCACATCCTTTAGAAAAAGCTATCAGTCTCATTTAATATTTTGAAAATAATAAAGAATTGTAGTTTTATATTGGAAATGGTTTTGTATGCATTCCATATGTGTCCATTTCTGTTTCTTGGTCATTATGAGACATGGATACTTGTCTTCAGTCCTCAAACCTCTCCCAGGTATAACATGAATGGAAGGATTAAAGAGGGATAGAAATGCCTTCAGACTGAACACAGTTAATTTGGTGCCATGCTAGTTGCTGCTCTCTTACTGAAGTTTAACAGTAAAACTGCTAGCTTATAACAGCCTATGGTGTTTAACTAGGCACTAAAATGCTTTAAAATGTAACAACAAAATAAGTTTGTAATTAAGAGAAGGGGAAGAAGACTTATAATGTACTATGATGTTAGAGTAGGGAAGAGAGCTTCCTTTTTCACATTATAGATGCACACTAAACATACATCAGTCGCAACACAAAAACAGTGAAACCAACCTAGAACTGAACACCAGCAAGCAAACTACAGCAACAAAACAGGGCTGACAGCCACAAACAAACAGAAAACAGCGACAACAGCCGCGACAGATTACCAAAACAGATGCTGCTGCCCACTAGAAAAACCGCAGGCCAAGGGACAGACAACCACCAGCCACACACCCATAAAACTCACCCACCAAAGCTAAGTTGTTTATATATATATAAGTATACAACACAAACACACACAGAGACCAAAGCTAAGATTCGTAAGATACAATGCATTGATTCTACAGTTTGATCTCTGTTTACATGTTCATTTATCTCTATAGACTGTAGTATGTGAAATAGTTATCTCTAATTTTTGTTTGACAATTTATTAGATGTATCAGATGGTTCCTTCTCTTTCAACTGGTTTTCAAACACACTTTCTTCATTCTTTTTAAACAAAAATCCAATGAAATATCGTTATAAACAACGGAATCACAGAACCCATTCAAAAATTTAATCTAAAACAAGTCTCATACTACCAATCTTCAACAAAATGAAAAGTTATATAATCCCAGTCTTCAACAACAATCATTCAAAATCCAAAATTTAAAATCAAAATTAATAACAACCAGAAGGAAGGGTTTGGATTCACCTGTTTCAGAGAAAGTGAGTGAGTATGTTCCCTGATGCAGTTTTGGATTCAGAAAGGTGAGTGAGTTCACTGTAACCCCCACAAAACCCAAATCAGATTGCAATAAAATATAAAAAATAATAAATGAGTTATTTCAGAGAAAGTGAGTGAGTATGTTAACTGAATATGTGTTTAACACCACCTACTCTAAGTTTTGTAATTTTCAATTGCAATTACAACCGCATTAGTCACACTTATTTGTAAATTTCTACAATTTATCAAGAATCACAATAGCAACTAATGGGGCTAATTTTCTTCAGATTAAGCAAACTTCATACTCACCGTTTTGAGAGGAGGCTTCAACGAGGGAATGGAATTGGCGAACACGGCCCAACGATGGTAATCAGAGACAATGAGTTAGCGTGAGAATTGATGAACAAGACGAGGGTTCGTCGATCGGCGAGGGATTATGGTTAAAGATGGAGGAATTGATGGGTTTGAGGGTACGCGATTGAAGTATACAGTGTATCGATTGGAGGAATCGATGGGTTTGAGAGTTTGAGGGATTGTGAATGGGTTTATGTACTGAGTTCGATTTTGAAGGAAGAGGGTCTTTTGGCTTCCTCAGGGCCGTGTGAAGCTTAGCTTGGCTTGCTTTAGCAGCCACGTGATGATTCAAGATTCGTGGTAGGCGTAGGAGCTGGGCGAAGCGGTAGCGAAGCTCAGGTGGTGATGCAAGTGCGCGGTGAGCGTAGTAGCCCCCTCGGGCATGCTCTTTGTACAACCAAGCGAAGAGCTAGTGAGGGCCGGAATGGAATATCGTATGTAGTGTAGAATCGGATCTGAAGCTCTTTACTAGGATTGGAACAAGCGAGGAACGGTGGTTTAATGAGGATTCAGTTTTTGTACTGAGTTCATCTTTGTGGGTTAAGTTAATTTAGGGGAAAAAATTTGATTTTAGGGTTTCTGATAAAAGAGGGGGAATGTTAGTACCAGAGGAGGGAAAGCTAAAAGTGAATTTCAATATTGGTTTGTGAGGGATTAATTTCCTCACTAACTATGTAGTTGACATTAGTGATGGTTTTAGTGAGGGAAAAATTAGAGAAGGATAAATTCCGTCTCAAATTCCGCAACAAAAGTTTAACTCATCAATTTTGTGAGGGATTTAGTGACGGAATTTTTGTGAGGGAATTTTTGTGAGGGATAATTAATCTTTTCCGTCACTAATGTTTGTCCACTCGATTTTTGTGGTGAATATGAAAATCCATCTCTAAAACCGTCACAATTAGTGAGGGATTTTTTTCCCTCCCTAAAATCCGTCTCTAATTTGCGTTTTTCTAGTAGTGGACTTGTGATTATCAATATTATTTTTTCTAAGTGTTTACCCATAATGGTATTGATAAATTTGGTTTTGAATTTGATCCCCATTTTTTACATTTCTTTTATGAAGTTATCGATTAAGGTTTGGAAGAGAATTGTTGTGCTCTAGAGACGCTTCCTTTCGAGATGGTTGAAGAGCGGTAAGATAATCTCTTAGGTCCAATAGGCGAACGTGTGCAGGCTAAAATCTAAGAGTGGGTTAGGGAAGTGGCGGTGGAGACTCTTCTATGGAGGAATGAGTCTTTGTAAGGATATCCTTTGTGCACGCTATGGTATTTGGGAAGGGGAAGGGGGGAGTGTCTTTTTAAGGTATGCTTCCACTTGGCGGGGAAGAGGTCTATATATTAGGTCTGAATCAGAGGCTAGTATTGATTGGTTCTTATGAGGAGTGGTTAGGATAACGAGGGACATATCTTAACTTCTTTCTTGGAGGATGTTTAGGTGAGGTTTGTTCCCATAAGAGAGAGAGAGAGAGAGAGAGAGAGAGAGAGAGAGAGAGAGAGGGAGAGAAAGAGAGATTCTATAGGCTTTACGAAGTCTCAATTCAAAAATTCTCCTCTGTATGTGTTATAGGCTCGTGGGTCAAAGTAGCTGGATGTGGGATTTGAGGTTACACCGGAGGTTGTTTATTTGGGAGCATTACTTAGTGGTTGAGTGTTTGGTGGTGCTGAAGAAGCATCCTATATTTCAGAGCATGGACTTGTCGCCCTTGAAGCACATTTTGAATGGTGTTTTTTTTTGTTTGTTATGAATACGGCTACATTTTGAAGGAGCATCCTTTGTGAACGTGGGCTGCAGCATTAGCCTGAGCTAGTACCTGGGCCATCGCTGTCATCGCCTCCGCAATCGCAACATCATTCCTATCGGCCATCTCTCCACTGCACAACATACACCACCTAGTTAGACAAGAAAAGTATCGACAGTATACACGAATACATGTCGCATACAACATGATAATAACCAAGTGTTGGCCCGGACTAGACCGACCTGCTCTGATACCACATTATAACACCCCGATCCCCGAGAAACATTTATAAAAGATAAATCATGCATTATCACGCATCAAGGTGTTATTATTCAACATACATCTCATATAAATATCCAATATCAAACATATTTAGATCACAGCGGAATAAAATCATATCTCAGCACATCTCAATGTCATGTCTTTGATCATAACATAAAATCTCAACATAAATATAACATCATCAGTTTGATCATAAAGATCCAACAACATAAACATCAACATAAAAGTAAATCCCCAAGGTCCTAGATTAGAGCTCCTAATCTAGACTCCTCAGAAAGCAATAAACATGAGTAGGCAATCATGCCGTTCTCATCAATACTCACAAGCAAGAGCTACTCCTCAACCTGCACGTCTACACCACAAGGATGCAGGCGAAAAAAGCCACTGGAGGGTAAGATATACGGTCAACATTAAGGATTAATAAACGCATGTAAGTTCAAGATAAACAACAACATGATCATCATCATATAATCATACATCATAATAAGCAAGGTTCATTTTACAATCATGCATACAGATTTACAATCAATTACAAGCCTGGTTACCTCCATACTTCAAATCAAGATCCTCAAGCATACATAACATATACTCATCAACAATTAATCATCAATTATATCATCAAGTAATTTATATCTATACCTCAACAAGATCCTCATAATATACATAACACATTCTCATCGATGAATAATCACCAAGGTAAACATAAACCTATCACTTCACATTAACATCATCAAGTATACAATTACCACATTGATGCACAAGTTCACACCAAAACATTGTCATATACGAATCATCATGTTTATGCAATGCGCCTAACGACTCTACATGCATGTGGTACCTGGTTGGATATCAGAGTTCTTTTATCTGAGGGATCCCATCGTCAGTGGACTTGACTCATGAATGAATGCATGTCCATACATTACGACTCAACACTAGCATCATCAACATTGTCATATATATATATATATATATATATATATATATATATATATATATATATATATATATATTTATCGTCACTGGACTTGACTCATGAATGAATGCATGTCCATACATTACGACTCAACATCACATATATACATTTGACTCAACACTAACATCATCAACATTGTCATATATATATTCATCGTCACTTCATCGTCATTTATCATCGTCACTTATCAATCATCAACATGCTATTTAACATCATAACATCACATCTTCATCAACTAGGTTTTCGCCACATCATAACATGCTATTTAAGGGTTTGAGAACCATTCACGTGCACTGGATACCTCAAAAAGTCACAAATTTAGCTTTTCCCCACACTGACAGGGTCGCACGGTCATGCTTAAGGGGCGCACGTTCGTGCTGACCAACGCCGAGCCACACGCACGGTCCGAGCCCCAGGGGCGCACGGTCGTGCGTGTCCATCAGGAAGGGATTTTCCGATTTTTCGTGAAAAAACCGTTTTCAACATCGTTTTTCGATCCAATTCGTACCAAAATCGTTCCAAAGCTTTAAACCACTCATACCCAATTATTAACGGCTTAACTTAGCTCAAACAACTAAAACATAATCGCTTCCTATCACTTAATCATCTAATTTCAACTTAAATTCAAACATTGTCTCAAAATTCATTTTCACCAACAATCTAGTAACCAAACATGGTATAACAACAGCAGCAGCTTCCCATCATATTCCACATAATCATAACCACCTATTTCAATCATTATGACAACAACTTATTCAATTTAACAACTCAATCATTTTCACTCAATTAAGCAATTACACCAAGAACATAGCAACAACAACTTAAACACAAATTAATCAACATAATCTCATGGATTCTCAAAATAAACACATACCCATGCTCAGAATCAACTTAATCAAGCATAATCATCATCAATTATCATGTTCTTCATCAAATTCATCAAAATTCACAAAGTTACAAAAACAACATAACCAAACATGAACTTTGATAAAACAACAACATTAATTCATCAGTTCTAACATACTCAATTTAACCACAATAAAAGGAACACGAAATTAGCACAAATAATCATCAATTCATGAAATTAAGCAATAATAAAAAACACTCAAACTACCCATTTGTTTCTTAAAACCCATATAGTGAAAATAATTTTCCCCCTTACCTCAATTCTCCTCAAAAATGGCTTCCTAGCTTGAATATCTCCCTTCTATAGCTTTCCCCTCTTCTTTCTCTCCAAGTTTCTTCTTCCTCTTCTATTTTCTCTAGCATCCTTTCTCTAGGTTTTGCAAAATGTTTTGACCTAATGTCACTAACACTAACACTTCTCTTTAAATATAATTGGACTAGGGTCACTCACATTAATGGGCTTAGACACATTTCATCACATAATTATTTCTCTATACTTCTACTTCACTTAAATCTCCCATTTTACTATTTCAGCTCTATTCTCTAAATTCAAATTTCTAACTTCTAACATATTAGAAAAATACCACTAACCCGTAAAATGACCAAAATACCCTTATTCATTCAAAACCTACTAATCCACCAATTCTCAATCAAATAAACAATTAATAAATATAATAAACAAATCATAATAATAAATAAATCTAATACTAAAAATCACAACCATATGTTTATTTGACCTTGTAAGGCCTTATCAATTGTCACCTTGATTTTACCAAGTTTGAATAACTATATCCACATTTTATTTAAATGAAAACATTAAGATTGAATTAAAATTTGAAATCCCACAATAAAAGAAAAGATCAGAATTATTGAAAGTTTATCCTTGGACTACTTTCCATAATTCCAAGTCAAAGTTAAATCTAATAAAATTTACTAACTCATCCTAATGATTAGCATTCTACTTAAGGATGACAAAAAAGGCCAATCCACGCTCATTTCGCCACGCTCCGTCAATAACCTGTCTAAAAAGGGGAGGAGCGGGGCGGACCAACTAGAGATGTAGGGTTGAAAATCCCATCCCTCCCCATTTTATGGCGGACCGACGGGTTGACCCGTTAATGTTTTTTTTATTTATTTTTAAAATATTAATTAAAAACTTCACATAACAATGTAAAAATATATAAATTTAAAGCCAATTTAAGGAAATCTAAATATATAACTAATGACTCCACTAAAAATATGAAAATAATCATTTGAACATATAAATTACATCATCTAAAAATCTATAACAAATCAATAAGACATTCTAAATAAAAACTTCATTAGTTATCAATTGACTAAGTATTAAAATTTCTAAGAAATAGATTAATTGGATGTACATCCCTTTAGTCTTTGAATTTTTTCGAACACAAGCTGTACTGCTTGTTCATTTAAAAATTCGTTTTTAGAATAGTTTTAATAAAAAAAATCGAGATTCTAAAAGGGGATTAATTTGATGTACATCTCTTTAATCCTTGAGTTTCTAGAACACAAGTTGTATAACTTGATTGTTTTAAAGACTCATTATTAGAAACATTTTAATCAAAATAATTAAATCATCTTAAAAGGGTTAATTGAACGTACATCTCTTTAATCCTCGAGTCGTCAGAACGCAAGTTGTACAACTTGGTCGTTCTTAAACTCATTTTTCTTTTATTAAAAAAAAAAAACAAATCAACAAACTCACCACAATCTTTTCTTTTAATCAAAATATTTTTTTATTATATCAAATTAGCAATCCTTTTTATTCAAAAAACATTTCCTTAAAATCAACCAACAAACAAACATTTTCTACCCAGAAGTACGCAACTTTGATTTCTCCAAAAACATTTTCTTAAAATCTACCAACAAACAAACATTTTCTTAAGATCAAACTCTTGTCAAGCACACTAATAAAAAACTCATTTTTGGTCTTTAAATCATTTTTCTCTTTTTTATTCTTTGCAAACACTTTTCTTAATAATAAGGAAACAAACATAAAACTAACACCTGAGTAGGCGTTAAAACTAATTAACGGTCCCCGTTGGATACAACGGATGTGAGGGGTACTAATACCTTCCCCTCGCATAACCGATTCTCGAACCCGAAATTTGATTGCAATGACCTTGTTCTCATTCTCGAAGAGGTTTATCGACGTTCCCCTTTTCAAAAATATAACTTCAGTGGCGACTTTACTGTTTAGCGAGCACTTTCCGCCCTCGCATTTTTCCCACCGCTTCAGCTGGAGACTTCACTGGGGAAGTTTAGAGAATCAAACCTAGTTAGTTAGTTTAGCTTTTAGTGTTAGTTCCTTTGCCTTTCACGTTTGTTTATCTTTGGTCTTATTTGCTTTATTTTATTTATGCTTTATTTATTTTTTGCCTTTGTATTATTGTGCTATTGTATTGGGGTTGTGCTGTTCAAAACACTATTGAGTGGAGCTCTACACCCGAGCTTGAAAAACCTAAGTTTAGTGTAACATCCGGGATTTGGCAACTAACGGCCCCTGTAACATCCCGCTTAGATGTAACTTTTAGCAGTATCAGAGGATGAATGAGTAAGCAATTGCAAACTTGTAATTATGGAAGAGATAATTTTTGTATAGGGAAAAACCAAGATATTTCCCTCATATTTCTTCTTCCATTTCTCTCTCTCTACCATACTAGAATTTTCTCCTCCCTCTCTCTATAATTCGGCCACCATCATCCCTCACCACCATCCTCCTAAACTTCATCCAATCTTGTGGAGTCTTGGCTAGCAAGGTTTAGTTAAGGGAGTTTAGAACAAGAGGAAGTTAAGAAAAGAGGAAAGATCATGAGATCAAGCTAGGATTTCTGGAATAAGCTTGGCAAAGCATCAATCAAGGCTTGAGGTGAGCTCCCTAGGGTTTTAGAACCCACTTTGAGTAAGTTTGAGTGTTAATTATATATTGAGAAAAGTTTAGAAAATGTGCCCTAATCTTTGTTATGTGCTAATTCCTTGTTCTATCATGTTTAAACTGTTTAATTGCAAAAGAAAACCCTTTTTAACACCTTTGGAAAGTTTGGGAAAGTTGGAATGGTTTGAAATGGTGAAAATTGCAATTTCTGGACTTTTCTGAACTGTCATGGTCGCTATAGCGAGCTAGAGCTCGCTGCAGCGAGCAGGACGTATTTTGATTCTGGTCCTGGTCGCTATAGCCATGGATCCATCGCTATAGCGACCACACCAGAACAGCTCATGACAGCTTAGTTGTTTTGGGTGTTCTGGTGCGCGTAGGCGAGGTTTTTGGCATCTGTTTTCTCCAAAAACATTTAAGAATCATTAAACACCATTTTAACTCGTCCAAGAGGCTTCCAAAGGGTGGTAATTATAAGGAACAAGGATTATGCAATAATATTAGAATTGTTTAGAATTGAGAGGGCAAAGTTTAGACGAGTATGGGAACATTTCTAACAATCAAGTAGTGACTTATGAAAATGATAAGCCTAAGTCCCTATACTCATATGATAAGTATTGGGAGCTTGGCTCCCTAAGGAATGCATTAAATATGCAAAAGCTTATAGTAAAGTATTAGACGTACTTACAAATACTTAAGATAAGAATTAATGAGAATGAGAATGCACCTAGGATAGCAAGCTTAAGATGCACTCAATTAAGTGTGCGTATGCACAAGGAATGAATTAATGTTCAAAGTTAAGAACCTTTTTATAGGTTAAGCATTTAAGAATGATTACTTAAAGAATGCATCAGATATGCATAAGTTACAAGTTATATGTATTTATATATAAAGAATAATAAGAACAAGTTAACGAAGGACTAGATGTGTCTCTTGTATGCTCGTTAGTTAGTATACAGGGGGTTTCGGTGAAGTTACTGTCTTAAATGACAGTTGGAACGGTGAAGTTACCGTCCGTGAGGGCAGCTACGCATCATAGTCAAGAAAAGTTAATGTGTCTCTTGTATGCTCGTTAGTTAGTATACAGGGGGTTCTGGTGAAGTTACCGTCTTAAATGACAGTTGGAACGGTGAAGTTACCGTCCGCGAGGACAGCCACACAAAAGTAAGAGGAGTCCGGTGTTAGCCTGATATGATAGGAATTTCACCGGTAAGAAGGGAGATGTACTTCGGGGTTACTCCACCCGGATGCACTCCGTAAAATGAACCAAGATAATAATTGTATGTTCAACGCTGACTTACTAACTTTATGATTAAGAATGAATTTTTATTGATACTTATGAATTATTATGAGAATATGACAAGTAGTCAGCAGAAAAGAAAGTGATCATAGGATGTCCCCGGATCACTAAGTATGAGTTTAAGTTTAAGGCAAGAATATGATAAGCATAAGATAAAGACTTGTAGCGATCCTAGTTTTCCCTTGATCGCGAAATATGTAGAGAATGATGGCGATCGTAGGTATCCCCAAGATTGCCAAAAGTAGGCACGGCGACCCTAGGTTTCCCCTGTGGTTGCCAACAGTAAGTTGGGCTGGAGCTCACTGAGACATTATGTCTCATCCCAATCCTTCTGGTGCAGGTTTTCAGGTAAGCAAGAGGTTTCCAGATGAAGTTCTTCAGGGAGACGCTGGATGGAGTGTAGTTGCTCGTCATGGACAAGCTCAGAAGTTTATCAGTATATGTAAGTATTTGTAATTGATATTTGGATAACTGTATAAACGAGTCAACTTGTACTCATTAAGTTGTATTATTATTATTGAAATTTTTAATATATCCGGTATCAGATTAATACACATGCTAAATATACTAGATAATTTAGTATGGGTGTTACAGCCCCCGCGATGTACTCATGGTCTTCTCCACCCCCCATGTGGAGTTTTTGCCTTCCGTGGGAATCAAACTCTGTACCTGGGGCCTAAGTACAAGTTCAATGCATTCCCACTACCAATTGAGCTACTAGCTCAATTGGTAGTGGGAATGCATTGAATTTGTACTTAGGCCCCAGGTACAGAGTTCGATTTCCACGGAAGGCAAAAACTCCACATGGGGGGTGGAGAAGACCATGAGTACATCTCGGTCCTTGAAAGATAGGGAGGCCAGCCGGATGTTACACATGGCACGATGGATGTGCTCGTGGCACGACAGACCCAGTGTTGCCAGGCCCTGTAGCTTTTCCAGAAAGTTCAAATACGAATTTTAACAAATTCTCAATACCAGCAAGTCTATATACATCAATTGATAGGGTTTTTGACTAGGAAGATCATAACATATCAAGTATTAACAAAGGGAAACTAACAAACAAGAATCTAGACTTAATCATTCAAGTTTTCCTTTCCTCTCTAAAACCTCAAAAATTACCCAAAAAGGTTATTAAACTAAGGGAACTCACCTAGAAGAGTTGCTTTTATTCCTTGCCAAGCTTCCTCTTCAAACCCTAGCTTGAAATCTTTCTTTCCTTCCTTGCTTTCCTTCCCTTTTTGATCCAAACTTCCTAAAATTGGTGCTTGCTTGGCTTGCATGAGGATTGAGTGATTGGAGATGAAGTTTGATGATTATGGAGGGATGGATGAGGGTGGTGTGAGAGGTGGAGTAGAGAGAAGGGAGAGGATTGATTCTAGAGAGAGAAGTGGAATGGGAAATGAGGAAATTTTGGGGATAAATGGCTTTTATAGCCTAAATCCTCAAAATTACTTAAATGCCCTTCCTTAAAATATCTCTGACATATTGTCTCGACACTGATAAATATTGAGTCTTAAGCGGGATATTACAAATATGTGGTTAATAAATACACTTAGAAAAACATATGTAATTTTACCAACACGGCGTTGGAAGAGTGGGCAAAATAACTCTTCCGAATTGGTAAAAAAATTAGCAATCTCATTTTCGACTTGAGGATTAATCCCATAAACTTAACTGGGTTAAGTTATGGGGATACGTTGGAGAGCTCAACTATATAATGATTTTCTAAAAATATGGGGTGTGAAGCACTAAAACTTTTAGCAAGAGTTTGGTGCTTATGTGAGTTCCACAAGATTCAAAAAATTATTCTCTGCGCTTGTACCCGAAAGATACTCAATTCAAAAAAATTAGGGTGTGCAGAAAGTTATTTCCAAAAAAAAATGTTGGTATTTATTTAATAATTCATCCATACAAGACATGCTATATAAAGATTAAAACCATAATGATACCTTAGTGCTAAAAACATATGAGCATGTATATAAAGTAGGATCTACGACATGTTTTCAGGAGAGAGAGAGAGAGAGAGAGAGAGAGAGAAG